>JAMXBC010000005.1:92230523-92868023 GCA_024138005.1 Lumnitzera racemosa
GTTGTTTAGGTATGATAATTTTATACCATTAATAAATGTTAAAATTTTCCCACATTGTGTGTATGATGCAATAATGTAATGAAAAAATGATTAATTATGCTCATTATTTTAATAACTCGAAGGATAAATTACAATCATTCTTCTTCTCTAGAATAATGTCAAGATACTACTTGAACTCTAGGTGCTTTTTCATTTTTATGCCTAAAGGTTAAAACGACATAATATCATACCTATTTGAACTTGTCAAATTTTACCCAGGTTTAAAATTGCCAAATATCATATATAATTAAACTTTCACTTATTATAATTACTATCTTTATCAACTTTAGAATAATGATGTGACTAATGTTCATTAGTTAAAAAGTAAAAGTGCCAATGAATTAAAGGTAAGGTAGTAAATTTGCCAACTTGCATAATCAGCATTTGAATATTCGATCAACTAAAAATTGTAATTTTTTGAATACTAGATTCTTTGCTTAGATGTGCAAGATAGATATTCAAAAGAATGTTTTACTATAGCTAAATGTGTTTGAGTTAGATTTACTTGAAAGTGAATACAAATACATACAATAAATATAGTATCAAGATGAACAGTTGTTGAATATAGCAATGACTTAATTAATCTGTATAAGGCCTTTTTCATTTCTTCCAATTTTGCCATGTTCATCTAGCTTATTTTTGAATACCTACTTTGTCCTAATGATTGATTTTTTTTTTAGGTCTTGGTATTAGTGTCCATATCTAATTTCTTAAAATTGAGTGAGCTCTTCTTGCATGGCACTAATCTAATTTGCATCGGTCAAGGCTTCTTTAATTGTACTTGGTTCAATTTCGCTACTAATGCAAAATGATTTTCAATATTTTATAGACTTGCTCTAATCTTCACCCCAGATTGTATATTGCTAATTACCTATTTAGGAGGGTAATAGGACTTATATTTTAGTGCTTTTGAAGGTTTAGAGGTTACTTGAGTAGTTTATGATGTATCCTCTTATTTATCTTTAATTTGGATTTTGATTGAGTTTCTAATGCTCCAACATATCGATTCTTTAGAAGCTTATGTTTTTCCTATCTCATCTTTGTGAGTAAGAGAATTTCATACCTTTATTATTTGTCTTGGCATCATCATCAGTCTTTAGTCTTTGTTTCATCAATAAATTTCACATTGATTGATTTTTCAATGGTTCGAGTAGCTTTGTTATATACTTGGAATGCTTTACTATGTAAAGAATATTATAAGAATATTCCTACATCCACTCATTCTTCAAATTTTCCCAAATTTTGTCCTAATTTCTTAATAAAGCACTTAGAACTAAAAATGTGAAGTTAAGATAAAGTTGGCTTCCTACCCTTATAAATTTCACATGATGTTTTTCTTATTTATAGCCTTATATAAACTTGATTTATGATGTAGCAAGAAGTCAAGACCACTTTGGCTCAAAAATACTATGCTACACCAACCTCATTTAATAAGGTTTATGCCATTTCTTGTATAGTTCTATGTTTATGCTCAGCTACTCTATTTTATTGTGGAGTTTAAGGAGTTGAAAAATTGTGAGTAATGCCTTGGTTTGCACATAATCTTATAAAATCCTCATTTTCAAACTTTTTTTCATGATTAGTCCTAAGATTGGTGATGGAATATCCTTTTTCATTTTGAATTTGTTTTGCAAAATTTTCAAAAGCAACAAAGGCATTACTTTTGTCACACAAAAATAGAACTTACAAATACCTAGAAAAATCATCAACAAATACCATTCCATACTTATTACCACCTAGACTTAATATACGAGTGAGTTCGAACAACTCCATGTGTAATAATTCTGAAGGATGTTCAGTTGATGTCATCTTTTTGGATTTATCAGCTATAGAACTTAACTTATTTTTAAAACAAGTTATATAATGAATGTCATCATTTATGCTTATTTTAGGTAGCCCATTTACCGAGTTATTTTTAGACAAATTTTCTAGTTGATTAAAGTTTCTTATGCCGAAGAAATATATTGTTTGAAACAATTAGAAAACATCTTTTAGTATAAACTTCAGCTAGTTTAACTAGATATATGTTTTTCATCGTAAATCCTTCAAATAATTTGATACCATTTTTATCACAAGCTTCTAGTAGATATCCCATTTTTGCCCACAAAAATTTTAAGACGTTTTCTTAATTTTTAGGAAACCTAGAAAATAAAATTTCCAAAATTTTTAAATAAATACAAAAAAGGGAGAGAGATTAAAATAAAATTTAAATATGTTTTTACTGATGTAACATTTTATGTTAGCATGTTACGTATCACACATGGCACCATGTGGTCGCACTACAGTGCTATGTAATACCATTACTAAAAAGAAAAAATAGTAGGGGCACTACATGCCCCTTTATTTTAACTACGTACCCCCTAGCTCCCCCCTTCCCTTCTCTATTTTCCATTGTTCTCCATTCCTATTCTTGTTTGATATGAAGAACAAAAAAAAGCATGAAAAATAAGGGCATTTTTTAGCCTCAAAAGTATACCTGATTTGATCAGATTTTTTGCATCTTAAAATTAGGAAAAATTATAGAACTGAAAGGGAAACTCATACATGATATTCTAAGTCTAAAATCTTAGAAAATAATAAGGGAAAAGTGCATAAACAAAAAAATAACAAAAAGGGATGTCTTTTAGGAAACTAAGTGTGTTTATCTTCAAATAAATGGAAAATTGAATCTCCTAATGCAATTTCACCAAGTAATTAGTGTTTTTAATTGTTAATAAGATGTAGGAGGTTGATTCTATCTAACAAATTGATGAAAATAACATCTAAATTGAATCAAAGCCAGAAAAAAAAGGAAGAAAAATAAAAATGAACCAAACCCATGAGATGCAACTTAATTTAATTTCCTAATAAAAAAGGGAAGTTTCTTAGCCGAGAATCCCAAGTCAACATTATAAATAAAGCTCCCTTTGATAGATTGAAAGAGACAATTATGTAAAAGACATATTAGATTGAGAGAATTATCAAGTTTTTATTGCACATTCTAGTTTTAGGGTTATGGTAGAAATTTGATTTTCTTTTAGCAAATTGGAGGTAGGAGTGAAATTTTACTACAAATTGGTGGAGGAGTTTCAAAGTTTAGGAAGTTAAGGGTTGGGAATTATTACCACCTTGCTAGAAACAACCTAGAAAGCCACTCAATTAGCGATGAGTTTGCTAATGCATAAGATAAGCTCCTAAAATCATTGCTTGTTCTTATTTGTTCATGTTTTCTTTTTTTTTTATGCATGTTTTGTATTAAATAATTGTGAATCATGTTTTTATGTATGTAAAACACTTGTTTGATGTAATTATTGTGGTATAGTTAATAGACTTATTGTTTCTATGACATAATAATCATGCAACGATCTTGTAAGTTCATATTAGTATTCTTGATTATTTGATTAAATTAGGTGTTTTGATTTATTGAATTGTAGTATGTTTGTAATGAATCATGTTTTTTGATGTCTAAATATATGATTATTAAATTAGATGAGTGTTCTTGATTAATTTCATTAGGTGTTTTGATTAATGAGTTGTAGTATATTTACCATGGATCATGTTTTTGTAATATAAAGTAAATGTCTAAACATGTGATTATTATGAAATTAGGAATTTTATTAAATTATCAAGAGAAACAAGTTTTTGCACACAAATAATAAGCATGCCATATTTGTGAAGCAATTAATATTTTATGAGTTTTGATTAACTTGTACTTTATGTGACTTATTTAACATATGTCTCTTTAATGTTTTTTTTTTTAATAAAAAGGGCTTTTCGTTTTCTTTTTTCAAAGAAAAAAAAAGTTTTAGCACCTTAGAAAAAAAAATTCCTTAAAACTAGGAATTTTTAGCTTTTTTTTTTTTGTTTTTGCAAAATATGAACAAAAAAGATGTATTATATATATATATATTTATAAACCAATCAAATGTGTAAATACCTAAAGTTGAATATTTTTCAAAATAAAATTGACTAACCTACTACATTTTCTGTAAAATTATTTTAGACCTACGTAGACTTGATTTTGGTTAGTAGATACATAGGTATTTTTGGTGGTCCTAAAAATTACAATTTCTTTTCTTCCTTTTTTTTTCTCTAAAATTAAGCTCTTTTTATTTTGAAAATCCATCAAAGGCCTATTTACTTTATAGAGTTCTTCTATAGAACATATTAGGTTTTAAAATACATTAGCCTTTGAACCTAGTATTTTTTGTTTCCTTTTCCAATTTTTTTTTTTAAATTGTAGTCTAGTTTCACTTTTTTTCCTAATTTTGATCGAATGGCAAATCATTTTTTCAAAAGTTTTTTTTTTTTTTGAAGCCTGTTCTTATTTTAGTTAGGAGGATTATATTAAGCAAGCTAGGCAATCGATAGTGGTCCCATCTTTGGGTTCAACATGGGCCCTCACTTTAAAGATCTAAGGAAAGAGCTAGAAGACAAACATAAGGAAATTGATAAGAAGTTCGCCTAACAAATCATTAAAAATTTGATTACCATTGAAGGACGCAATGAATTTGAGATCACTGGTTTAGCTACAACCAACATGGAAGTTCTTTTAAAGAAACTCAAGATACCAAAATTTGAGAAATATGATGGAACTGGATGTCTTAAGCTACATATTAGGATCTATGTACTTAAAATGAGCAAATATGCCCAAAATGACCAACTAATGGTTGAAACTTTCTAAGATAGCCTAATAGGCCCTATAGTAGCTTGGTATGCGTAACTCAATCTTAATTAACTGAACACCTGGGAAAAGTTGGCCAAGGCTTTTTATGAGTAGTGTAAATTTAATGATGGAGATAACCCCTTCAATTTAGGACTTATGCAAGATGAGAAAAAGTAGTAGAAAGATTTTCAAAGAATATGCCTAAAGATGGATGGGCATGATAGTTAAGGTGGCTCCTTATCTCCTAGGAAAAATGTTAACATTAGCATTCATCAACACATTGGATGAGCTGTTTTGTAGATATGTTGTTTATTGGAAGTCTAATTGAAGAAGCCATGTGAATGGGGAAATTAATGGGAAAAAGGCTAACTTCATCAAACTTTGAAGTAGATGTGAATGCTACAATGCTAGAGCCCATGCCAAGTAAGAAAGGCCGAAAGATGCCTCGAAGAAAGTTCATTGAGATCCTTGTCCCATTATCCCAATTCTTTAATAGGCTTAAGAAGGATGGTTTGATGTATCAAAAAGCCTTTGGATATAAACCAAGAAAGTATGAACCATATGCATAATGTGAGTATCCCATGAGGCAATATAGGCATTGTACCGATAATTGCTGAGAGTTGAAAAACAGAATTCAAGACTTGATAGATGTAAGGGCAATTCAATTGCATTTCATTCAAGACCCTAGGTACTCTATTAATATGCTAAGTTTAAATGGAATAGACAAGGTCTAAAACCTGGAGAATTACCCATGTCTTCTAAGCGATTGAAGCAAGCTGGTCATCTTTGGGGAGTAAGCTTTCCAGCCCAAGTCGAATATGCAACAAAAAGATTAATGTTGCTCAAGGGCATCATAAGTGAAAAGGCTACAAGGAAAAAGCTTGTTACTTAACCAAAGACTACATCTAATGAAGAAAGGCTCATGGCCTTAGAGGAAAAAGTGATGATTCCAATAAAAAGAATTGCCAAATTATAAATGGTGTGGGCCTTGTATTAAGGAGTTTCCAATCTTTAACTAATCCTACCAAGAAGACATCATGCCTATAAATGTTTGATGAAGTATTGAGCCCGAGTAATGAGTCAAAGGGGAAGGAACCATGGGCTAATCTACAAAACAAGAGAATATATGGGAGACACTTCATTCAGTTTAGGGTTCCATTGACCTAACTCTTCAATAAGTTAAAAGAAGCTCGGATTCTATCTTATGAAGCTCTTAAACCAAACTATAGGCTACAAAATTTTGATTTAGACATGTATTGTGACTACCATGAAGGCCAAATTGGAGGTTAAAGAATGAGGTCCAAGACATCATTGATATAAAGGGTTTCCCACTAAGGTTGTTAGTAGGGCTCATTTGCAGTAGTGATAACTTTCCTCTAAGACACAAAGGGAATTTAAGCTAGCCGTCTTCAACATCGGATACTGAAGAGTTGGCTTGTCACCTAAAATAGCTGAACATACCTTATAAAAGTTGGTTTAAGAGAGTGTAAGGACAAGAGAAAGTCAACCCTTTGAATAAAGAATGAAATGATAATTTGAATAATATTCAAGAGAATAATTTTTAAGGGAAAATTTTATATCTTAAGTTATCCATTTTACCATTTCTTTCTTTTTAAGTATTGGCTTAATGCCATAGTGGCATGTTTTTAAATATCTCATTAAATGAAGAGGATTTGGATGAAAAGAGGCAAACTATGCCCTAAACACCAACCCTTAAAACACTTGAGAGAGGAGTGTTATTAATGTAAGGATATGGACTCATTCCTTGAAGTAAGTCTATCTTGAATTTGATACATAAACCAAAATGACATCAGCTATTCATTTTCTTCATCCTAAACACAATATATAATTTGTAAACCCCATTGAGCCATTTTAAAAAGTGTTTTTAAAATAAAACCTTATCGAGAATCACCCCATACTAAGGTAATTAGTTAGGTTCATTAATTTGGAGAAAAAATGGTAAACTAATTTATACTTACCCTAATTGCACCAATTCATGGGTGATCATTGTTTTTGATAATATATTCCCTTAGAAAGGAAGAAGAGCTTCAAATCTAGTTACCTAGATTTTTAACTATAAGCCATCCAGGAAGAAGCAATTAAAGAAATAGATATATCTACTCCATTGAAGGCTTAGAAGAAGAATCCTAGAGAAAGTAAAAGGAAAAAAAGAGAGAAAGAGCCAAAAAGAGAACATCAAGAAAAAAGAAAAAAGAAAAAAAAAACAAGAAGAAGAAAAAAGAAAGAAGAAGAATAAGAAAAAAAAGAAGAGAAAGATAGGGGTGTTAAGTTGTCTCCTTTGAGGAAAAGGTAAAAGGTGATTGAAGCCCAAATAAGGGCACCTTTCAAAGCTTAAAGAAGCTCAAGCACATGAAGAACCAAGGATAAGGCTTATAGCTCAAAGCTTAAGGACCATCCCATTTTATGGGCCCTCCTACAACACCATCCCATTCTACAGGCCCTCCTATAATACCATCTACAAGAAGCTGTTTTGATTACAAGGAATGGATTATAATTGCTCATGAAACTAGGGGTAAGCCCATTTTAGTTTCTCCTAAGGCTTCTTGACTTATGCACCCAGATTGAGAAGACAATTCTTCCAAAATAAGCCTATTCATTAATCCTTCTTGAGAACATTAACCAAAAGTCAATGTTGCATTACAAGTTTGAAAAAGACCTGATAGATTGATTAAAGCGTATCACTTACAAGATTGACCATCATTTTTGGAAATTCATTAGAGAGTGAAATCTAAGTCAAAAGAGTTTAAAGAAGCCCTCTAAGACTAAACCTATCTTCAATGAGATGTTTAATCAGAAAAAAGTTATCCCAAGCAACATTTACCCCTTGGATAAAGCTTAAGTACCCTTAAGAAGAAGTTTAGGACCTAAGGAATCCTTGAAAATAATGATATAGCCTTTAAATAGAAGATGCTTAAGGGGATGGAAGGGTCAAACACTTAATTACAATGTTCTTAGAATCTATAAAGAATCCATACTTGTGAGCAAATCTTTGAAAAAAAAAAAGGAAGGAGAGAGAGAAGAAAAAAAAAGAAAGAGAGAAGGAGAAGAAGAAGAAGTGTGGGGTTGGTGAGGTACAAGGGGTATAATCTTCAAAAGTCTAAGTCTAATCTAGTTTAGGTCCATTTAAGCAATCTTTCCTTTAATAGCTAAGTCATTATACCTTCTCAAGCTTATATTTTAAAAGACTTTTGCTCCCATGATTGACCCATTTTGGTTAGTTTGCCCCATTTATCTTAGTAATTGAAATCATACGATCCCTTCTTAGATCAACTTCAAAATTTTATCAAAGTTTTATAGACTGCATAATTAGTGGAGCATTGTCTTGTATTATTTGGATTGCCTACACGGTAGAGCATTTTCTTAAAATTCTCTAAGATCACCTACTTTATGGAGTGCCATTTATCAAACCACTTACTCGATGGAGCAATATCCTATTTTATTAGGATCACTTGCTTAGTAGAGTTTTATCCTATGGATTGCCTACTCGATGGACTATTGTCCCATTTTTTCAAGATCACTTGCTTGATTGAGCATTGTCTTGTTCTCTAAGGATCACCTACTCGATGGATTACTATCTTATTCTCTACAAACTACTTAGTTGGTGGAGTGCTGTCCTATCTTAAGATCACTTTCTTAGTAGAGCTCTCTCCTAAAAAGTTTGTAGATCACTTGTTGGATGGAGTGTCACCTTGTTATTCCAAAAAGAGATTGCCTCCTAGTGAAAGCCTTATTTTGTTTTCAAAAGTCTCTAGATCACTTGCTCGATGGAGCCTTATCCTATTTTCTAAAAGTATCTAGATTGCTTGCATGATAGAGTGTTATCCTATCAACTTGTCAAAAGGGCCCAATCTATACATAGCCCATTTTATCTTTCAAAAGTTACCATTAGGAACCCTTTTCAAACTCTCTGGCTTGCATAAGGCTGAAAATGGAGTATCATCTTTGGTCTTTGTAGTAGAGTTTTCAATAAACTTCATTACAAAATGGGACAACTGCAGACACCTCATTTTTTTGTATTATTAAAAAAAATAAAGAAATAAAATAGCAGGGGTGAGCTCCCCTTTGTTTTTAATACACATGCGTGCTTAGGCACCCCTCAATTAACCTCCCTCCCTTCTCTTTTTTCCTCCTCATCGTCTCCTATGCCTACTTGGTATGAAGTATGAACAAAAGCTTGAAAAATAGGGGTATTTTTAGCCTTAAAAATATACTTGATTTGATTAGATTTTTTGTGTCTTAAAATATGGAAAAAATGAAGATTTGAAAGGAAAACTCATGTATGATATTTTGAGCCTAAAATCTTGGAAAATAATAAAGGAAAAGTAAAAGTAAAAAAATAATGAAAAGGGATATCTTTTAGGAAACTTAGTGTGTGTCTCTTTAAATAAATGGAAAATTGATTCTCTTAATACAATCCTACAATGTAATTAGTGTTTGTAATTGCTAATAAAATGTCGGAGGTTGATTTTATTTAATTAATTGACAAAAATAACGTCTAAAGTGGATCAAAATTGGATAACAATTTAGTGCTTTTGTAAAATTGTATTTGAATTGAGTCAAATTTTAGTATGAGGTCATAAAATTTAGAAGAAGAGTCCCATTAAGGTCAATTTTCCAAAATAAAGTGAGACCTTTGGTCTATTAGCAACTCACTTGGACTTAAAGCAATATTTTGTTTAAGTTAAAAGGTGGAATTTATGATATATAGTTATAAAGCAAGGGATATACTTGCTTATAGCTAAAAGCTAGAAATAATCATAATAGTTATTATTTATTGGGGAAACACAATTTGAGTTTCTATATATACGAAGATTTTAGAAATAAATTATTCAAGCTATAAAATTAATGATTTGATGTGAGATAATATTTAAAGATAATGTAGATATATGGCAAATAATATATAGATATGGGAGAATATATATCTAATACTATCCTTTAGTATTTGTTACATTAAAACTCAATAATAATAATAATAATAATAATAATAATAATAATAATAATAATGAATGAATGAATGAATGAATAAGGACATTATGTTTTATGTACAGCAACATTGGAAAATTCATAGATAGGAATTGGACCCTTACTTAGCCTATTTTTGGGTAAATAAAAGAGACTACTGATTTGATATTAATAATAATAATAATAAATATATACGAGACTTGTTAACTTAATAAAGAACACTTGACTTTTATTTTCAACACTTTGTACGCTAGATGAATTAGGACATGGTTCACCTGATGGGTCAAATGATAGAGAATATTATTATTTTAGTAACCATGAACTCCATCGTAGTATGTAGGAATCCTTGAATCCATAGAACGTTGGAATTCACAAGAGGACTTGGCATCAAACTCCTATTGGACCGAAAGTTACTGCATACAGTTGGAAGCTTAAACTTAAATCACGTTCAATTAAAACAAACATAGCATGCATGTTAATAACTTTGGCTAACACATAGAAGTTGCTGAATTTTTCTCAATCTATAAAACGGCTTTAATATGAGGATATGTATAGGTATGAATTATAAAGCTTGAACTATATAGACTTTTTACTATAGAGAGAGAGAGAAAATGTGGAATAGGTAACTCACCTCTCAACTATATACTTTTGTATATTAACTTATCAAAAACAAAGCTATGCGAATGGTAGTTAAGAATAGCTCCTCGACAACTTGCTTGATGATGTATTATAAGATAAATCATCCCTAAAGTTTATAGGTATACCATTGGTCTCTAGTTATATATATACTATAGTTTTACATATTCTATTATTATACAAAATTATTATATGGCTTATAATGTCGTTGTAAGTTTATTAATATATATATATATTTATTTATTGTAGTTATACATCTTATGATGCCTTATGATAGTGCTATCACTATACAGTTATATTTTATAGATGGAATACAATATAGAGGAATGTGTTTGTTTTTTAGTTCTACATAAGCTATTATATAATGTACGTGTAGAGCATTTAAAGTAATACATAGTTTCGTACATAGATACTATAAGTTATATATATATATATATGTATACAAAATACTATTATTATTATTGGTTAATATACGATATGGTATTCTAATAATTTTCTTGAAGATATTTGATGTTGTATGATATTTAAGATGATTTAGTGTATAATTAAAAATCTATTTATGGTATTAATATTATTTCCATTTTCACATAACCATCCATATGTTATATTGCTAATTAGATTTCATAAGCACTTAGCAATCCCTTTTGTTAGATTTTAAGTTACGCATGTAACAAATAAGATATGTATGAATATCTAGTATGTTATATTCATAAATATAACTTCTGAAGAAAAAGTATTACAGAAATAATGTATATGTATAAATTAGTGGTTAAGTTAGGAGATATCTAAAACGAGTAATTTCTTAAGGATGACATCAAATCTTAAACCTCAAACATAAGTAAATTACTAAATGCATTTGTATTTATTTTCATTATGTAGATGACTAAGATGATATTTGCATCTTTCTTAGGTAACATAGGTGAAGAATATGTTGAAGCATAGGCTCGGAGCCACTAATAAGTCCAGGTAAGTGGCTATGTGTACAAAGAGTAGATTTAAATCTATTCACCAGGGAGTGAGAATCCTTGCATGTGATTGTATTGACTATATATATGTTGATTAGATTTGATGAGTAAAGTGCATTGTAATGTTGTATTCTATGTATTTAATGTTGGCTAATCATGATAATGTGATATGTTATGCTAATGTAGATTTATGATAGATATTAACCCTACCTCTTGAGGTGTTCACTCAAGTGTACCTAACACTAAGGTTTTAGAAATGAAGAAGGGAAAGAAATAAAGTTCAAGACTAACTAAATGAATGACTAAATATGCTTGATTGCTTTTCTTAGTACTCATATGAGATTTAGTTTATGCATTCATAGCATGATACGAAAAGGACATATGGGTTAGAGTTTTGAAACTTATGATTTTGCTAGGATAAGTCTACGAAGCTGAGTTTTCATACATATAGTCTTGCATTGACTAAAACTTCAACTACGCTCCGTAGTTTTACTAGATTGAAATATTTGCTAAGTTCCCAGACATATTGTCTAAATGCTTAGATTTACAGTTAACCAAACTAGATAAGTTACTAAGCTGTCTGGGATTAGTACTGATGCATGTTATATGCATTAGTATAGCATATAACTTGCATTATCTTATTTGCTACTCAAATATTAATTGAATATAAAACTTGAGCACTTAATATTATGTGCTCCAATGCACTATTGCTTGTTTTCAACTCCCACTCAGCTTAACAGTAGTTGAGGGGATAAGTTTTCTTTTATCCTCAAAATGGGATGCAACTCTTTGGAGTGTCACCAACAATAAGGATGGACTTTTTGAGAGTACTATATACAATTAGCTATTTTGGAAAGTGAAAGTGTCACTGAATAAGTACAACAAAGACTTAAAAGTTCAACTAAAGTTGGTGTTTAAGTTTTTGAAAATTGTAAGTGAAGTAAATATTTGTAACTAAAAGCCTCCAGATGAATTCCTTTAAGCGTTAAGTATATAATAATGTGTTGTTTTATTAGAGTTGAGCTTATTTATAATAGGTTTACTTATGTGATGGGGCATCTTGTATTATACTAGGATGTGACATTTTATCAAATAAAAATCTAAATGGACCATTTTTTCAAAATAGGGATTTCTAGCTCTTTTTCAAAAAAAAAAAAGTAGACAAATATATACATATATATATATATAGTGTTATAAACTAATCAATATATAAATACTTAAATTGGAATATTTTTCACAATAAATGGGCCAACCTACTAAATTTTTTATAAAATTATTTTGGAACTACGTGGGCTTAATCTTGGTTAGTTAGTATGTAGACACTTCACGCAACTCTAAAATATACAAAAAATTTTCTCCTTTTTTCTCTAAAATTAAGCCTTTTATTTTAAAAAACTCATCAAAAGGCTCATTTACTTTATGGACATTTTCTATGGAGCCTTTTTAGGTTTAAAAATTTTTGCTAATTTTGATCGAATGGTGACTCCATTTTTCGATTTCTTTTTATAAAAACTTTTCTTAGTTTAGTTGAGAGGTTCATATCAAGTGGGCAAGGCTAAATATAAATCGGAATTAGAGAAGAGGGAAATCGATTTTTCAACTCGACGCTTCTATTTTATTCTTATTAAATACCTTTTTATACCCCTTATTACATAATTCACTTATACCTAAAAGATTATGTTTTAAACCTCTTTCCAATGACACATTTTCAATAATATATGGAGGAATTCCACTATTATCAGTGGCTATAATCTTTCCTTTATTGTCGTTACTAAACTTAACATGTCATCTTTCTTTTCATTCTAGATTTGTGAAGAGTGAAGCATCCACTGACATATGACATGAGCACTCACCATCTAGGTACCATGTTTCTTTAAGCTTAGCTACATTCTTCTGTGGTCACATAAAAAATAGGTTAATTTATTTTGGGAATCTAGGTTAGTTTGGGTTTGAAATTCAAGCTTGTAGTGTTTAGTGTTTTCACTTGATGATTATTGTAGATACCTCATTTTTACAAATTTTTATTAATTGAGCCAGGTTAATAAATAAATAGAAAAATTAAATCAAATAAAATAAAAATAAAAAATAAAAAAACGAAAATGAAAAAATAAAAAAAGAGTCAAGTCGAGTCATGTCGAGTTGGATTGAATTGAGCTGTTGGATTAGTTATTGAGATGGGCTGAATTAATTAGTTTTGGGCTAAACCAATTTAGGGGCTCAAAATCAAGATTTGTTAAGCTAAATTGGATTGGGCTAAGCCTTGAAAGAAAAGCCCGAAAATAACTAGGGTTTCTAGAAGTTAAGGTGAATTTAGGTTAAATCGCAAATAAGTCTTTCGTATCTTAGATACGAAAGATTTAATTTGGAGCTTATAAATAACACGTTGGCTAAGGAGTCAAGGGCCTTTTTGTTTTGAACCATACACCTAAAACACTTCCTTACGCCCTGCCATACTCCCTCATACACCACCATTACCCACATCGTCGCGCTACACACGCACCATACTCCCACAGCACCGCCTTCATCGTCCACAGTTGCCCAAACCCACGTCAAATGTCACTTAGCCATTACTTAGCTCTCGCCCGTAGCGCACAACACCACCCTCATCGTCCACAGCATCGCCCAACTCTCACCCATAGCGCATAACCATTGCCTAGCTCTCACCCGTAACACTTAGCCATCGCCTACAGTGTTCATTGCATACTGATGTCTTGCCCAATAATTGCCTATGCATGCCCAACATAGTGCCCACTCACGCTTAGTGATCGCCCCTTACTTGTCCTCGCTCGCCCGCTTACATCCAATGATCGCCCCTTGCTCACCCAACGCATGCCCACGCTTACTTAACGCTCGCCTACGCCCGCTCAATGCACGCTTAGCTATCGCCTATCATCGCCCAATACCAACGTGACCCAATCCAGGTGAATTTTTTACTAATTTTTTTATTATTTTATTTTAGTTTTTTTATTATTAATTAGTTATGTCTTTATTTTTTATTATTTTTCCTTCTTAATTTATTTTTTCTATTTAAGTGAAAGTTTTTTTTTATTTTCTTGCGAATTTTTAGATAAATTAGAGTTTTTCTTGAAAAAATCATTTTTTAAATAAAGACATATATTTGCAATTAGGTTTTTCTTAAATAAAAATAAAAAAAATTAATTGAGTTTGTTAGAGGTTTTTGCATAATTTAGAAAAAATTGATTTTCTAGGATTTTTCTTTAAAATAATAAATTAATAAAAACGTAAACCAGGATCAGTTTTCAAAATAAAAAATAATCCACCCACTAAAAATTTTATAAAAAGAACTACGGCCGATTTGATCCTAATTAGTGGGTACGTAAGGACATTTGGGGCAATTGTTAAAAAATAAATTTTTTCCTTTTATTTTTGGAAATTCGTAATAAAAAATTAAAAAAATCATTTTTAGTTATTTTTACTTATTTAAGTACATTTTAAATATTTTTAGGAAAATTACAAGAATAAGGTCCATCAATTTTTTTTTTTTATTTTCACATGGTGACTTAATCTTAATAAGTTAGCCTACGAACCTAATTTTTTAGTTCAATTTTCTAAAAATTAATTTTTTTTAGAATATTTGCAGACTAGTGATCAAATTAGGGTTTTCCTATCTAAAATCCCTATTTTTATTTATTTTTACCTATTGAACTAGTTGGTGACTCCATTTTTTTTTAGAAAATAATTTTTTTTTTTTAGTTTAATGTCATGTAATTTATATTAAGTAGGTTAGGCTTAATATAAGTTAAACTAAATAAGGCTTAATAGAATTGGTGACTCCACTAAGATCCTTAATGGGCTAGTCATATGAAAATTAAAAATTAATTAATGGGCTTTTGTATTATAATTGTACTAATGGGGCTTTCAAGGGACTTAGGGGGGGTGAGGTTCTTTTATTTCCAATAACCATTTGTGTATTTAGATGTGGTCGGACTTGGGCTACCTTAAGAATCTAAGACGGGCCGCCATTGTATAACCCTTAGGTCTTGGGGTCATTACTCTCACTTGGCGGTGATAGGCGAATCCACTCAAGCTTTGACATAGCCTATTAAGCCTCTTTTTAGAAAGCTTTGAAATTGTAGAGCTTAGGACTCGTAGATCCTACCCTCTTGCATTCATCCTTTTCGAAAAAAGGGTAGTTTTTCTTTAAAAAAAATTATAGGAAAAGCTTGATTTAATCTACGGTCAATTCATCGTCCATTTTCAATTAAAAAAAATTAGTAACCCTTATATTTAACTATACACCAGCATTATTTTTAAATCATATTTTGATTATACTTATATATAGGGGCACTTTTTGGCCATGGATTTATCATAATTCCTATAATTCATTAATTACCATCCATACTTCATTGCATTTGCATGTAACATATTGCATTTTTATATATTAGATTATGCTTGTTTCTCCATAAATATTTTATTTCCTTATATTATACGTATTTTTTTTATCGCTTTTAGTTAGTGAAAGGCTATGCAATTTCTAAGAAAATCTTTGAAAAAGCTGCAAAATTATTAACATCGATCCAACCTTATTCTAAATTTAGTGTCCTCGTTGTAAATGGTCATGGCATTTTTATTTCATTTATATCTTTTTGTAATATAGATATGGAGAGTCAAGGTAGTATCAATCCAGAGCTCGTCAGCCTAAAGCCCGTCTATGAAGTCAAGTTGGATAAGTACTCCTTCCCTAAAGCCATCTTGAAAAGTTGGTTGAACCAGCTTTTGCCTGCTAAGCAAAATTATGTCTATAAGAAGATCGAACCTGTCATATCCCTTATGCTTGTCTAGCTCTATTAGCCTCTAATTCAGGCCCTTATCAATTACTGGAACCCAGAATCTATAGCTTTCAACTTCAGCCCAAATGTATTGACACTCACCATAGAACAATACTTGTAGCTACTTAGTGCCCTGCCCCTTGAGGCAGGTATATCTATCCCTGATCTTAGAGTCCAGCTTAAGAAAATTTTCATGATGCTGTTAGGGTTAAGAAGTCAGCCTTGGCCCCATTCTTATATCTTTAAAGGGCTAAAAATGTCTCAGCATCCTAAGATTCGTAGAGTGGTTTTCAAGCCCAAATGCCTACCAGAAATATCGCTAGATCTTTTGCGAAGGATATGAATTGTAGCCCGAAAAAAGGCTTAATGCATTTATTGTGGTAATATTTGGAACTATGCTGTTTCCCTTCAAAGATGGCTAAGTCCACTATAGGGTCGCTGTGCTAGTGATTCAATTCTTAGCCGGTAAATCCTATATGTTAGCGCTATTACCAAAACAGTTTAGGACACTTACTTACTTGAAGAAGCAGGGGTACGGCTATTTCACGACTAACCTTACGATCCTTATCGTGTGGTTTCTCAGTCACACATAGGGGTATGGAAGGAATCTTCTTAGAGAATCCTTGGCAAAGAATATGGACTTGATTGATGACTTTACCCACTACCTTAAGGTACTAAATGAAGCTTAGTTTAAGGGATGGGTGTCAGTTATCGACAAAATGTAGCCAGCAGACTTTATGTGGATAGCCAGATGGAGCCACTGCGCTCAAGCCGTCTTAGGGTGCATCGATTATGCAAGAGTTCCCCTTATTGGTATTACAGGCTGTACTGAATATTTCTCGACTTATGTCATCAAATAGCTGGGCCTACTGCAATAAATAGCCTAGAGAGACTCCTTAAACGTTGCCACGATGGATTATCAAGATCCTTGTCTACCTATGGCTGCTCTAATCTAATGCCTAGCAAAACTAGTGAAGCTGTAGGAATGAAGAGAAGTCAAGAAGATAGTTAATGTGAGAACTTTGAGGGGTAAAGTTGGGGAATATCAAGCTACCAAGTAGTTCATTTATGATTAGTTGGAGAAGACTAGAAAGATATGGTATGAAGCTCTAGATGTATTTAGATGCGAGCTAGATCCAGTACGTTGTTCACCTGTTGAATGGGCCTACCAAGACACCATACGGGCTAAAGTTGAAGCCCAGTTCCAAGAAAGTAAGAGGATCGTTGAAGAGTTAAGGTTGGAAAATGAGAGACTACTAGAGGAAAATCAATCCTTGAGGAGCAAGATTCGAGAAAGGGATGTTATAGTACGAAGACTTATGAAGGAAGTTGATGTAGCTTGTCCCAACCAGATCCGTCGGCTCTTATAGATATAAGATTTAAGTTTTCTTTTAGAAAATTAGTTAAGAGTTTTTCTTTTCCTTTCACTTAGTCCGTTGTAGAAGTTGGATCTTATGATTTATAAATTTGCAACTTTAGCAAATAAAATTTTCGTTAATTGCCCAATTTGTTACTTACTATTGTTATTCATTCTTTTTAGTTGACTTTTAAAAAAGAAAACACAAAAAGACGCAAATAGTATAATAACAAATGTCACAAAAAAAAAAAACAAAAACAAAAGAAAAAAAGCAAATAAAAAAAAAAACCTTTGATTCACTAAAAAATCTAAAACTTGGGTTTTTGCATAAGATTTCAAAGGTAGCATCCAAATGAGTGAACTCAACTAGAAGCACAATATTCACTCGTTCTAAGGCAAGGATGTTGAATCAGAGTGCTGGAAATGTTAGTCAAACCGAGCCTGATCCAAGAGTAGCGACTTTGGAAGAAAACATGAACAAGATGGCCGAATAGATTCAAGCTCTTACTCAGGCCATTAGAATCCTTAACGATAGACAAGGATCTCAAGCTAACCTAAACTGAAATGCAGAAACAACCCCTTCCCTTGAACTATAAGATGAAGAATCAGCCCTTAATGAGGTATGGAGGAAGGAGATTTAAAAAAACACTACGAAATGGAAAGAAAGGTCGTGTAGAAGTTAACTGAGAAGATGAAAACTTTAGAAATGGTAAATGGATTTGAGCAAATGGGAATGATCAGTTTGCCGACCTATGAAGACAATGACTTCTCAAAAAGATTTAAGGTGCCGTAATTTGAGAAATACGAAAAGACTGGTTGCCCAAAGCTCCACACTAGGTTATACATTAGGAAAATGGGGAAATACACGAAGTATGATAAGGTGATGGTCCAGACTTTTCAAGACAGCTTAACAGGGCTTACTTTAACCTGGTATGCCCAATTAGACATGAATGAAATTGATACTTAGGATAAGTTAGCACGGGCTTTCTAAAACTAGTATAAATTCAACATTGAAGTAACCCCGTCTATGTAAGATCTAAATAATTTACAAAAGAAGACCAATGAGAATTTTAAAGAATATCCCAAAGATGGAGGGGCATGGCAGCTAGGGTGACTTCACCCTTAACTGAAAAGGATCTAACCTTCGCTTTCATTAATACTCTTAGAAGCCAATATTACTAACACTTGGTTAGGCGCCCTACCTTCAATTTTGTAGAAATTATAGCCTTAGGAAGCTGAATTAAGGAAGCCATTGCTACCAAGAGGCTCCCTAATCCTAAAATAATTGAAAAGAACACTTCCAAAAGATTTTCTAACAAACCTTGTCAAACCCATAGCCCTAGTAGCTATGACTAGAGGATCTAATTCCCAGCCGTGTCCAAATCGAAACAACCACCTATAGAGAAGACAATTCACACATATTCCCATTCCCCTAAGTTAAGTTCTTGCATGACTAAGGAAAGAGAATCTCTTAACATTTGAAATACAGAGAGAAGGGCAAAGACCGAGAGATTATAACCTAAAGCTTCGATGTGATTATCATCTAGGGCAAATGGAGCATTCCACGAACCGATGTTGGAGACTCAAGCATAAAATCCAGGATCTTATTGTTGCCAAATTGGTTCAATTAGATTTCATCCAAACTCCTACTCCCAACGTGGCTAACAACCCTCTATCGAATCATGGACATTCGATCCATATGATCATTGTTAAAGCTTTTGAACTAAAAATCAACCTAAACAATCTCCTCATCACTATTGAGGAGATAGCCTAGAATCTAAAGAAGGTTGGGTACTTGTAGGATATGAATCTTTGAGATAGGACCTAAACCACACCAATGATATATCAACTACTTAAGGAAGGAAAGATAAAGAAAGTTGATATCATGGATAGTTGTTGATCCTTTATTTAACGATTGTCCCCAAATCAATGGGATGCATGTTGGGGCAAAAAGATAAAATGGGAAGAAAAGAGAATCCTAAATATTATTTGAGCAAAAAATTCACGAAAGATGAGCAAAAGTCCTTAGAAGTGGAAATAACGTATTGTACCTTAGTATGGGTGATGCATAGAATCAGGCAGTATACTCTCAATTACTCGATAGAGTTGTCGATAAAACATGACCCATTAAGGTATTTAGTGGAAAAGCTAACATTGATTGAGAGAATATCAAGGGGCAAGTAGTAGCTAATCAATTAGCAAAATACTTATTAGAAGATGAGGACGATGGTTTAGAAGCACAATTTCTTGATGAAAATGTGATGGTAGCAAACGAATTAAAGAAGTTGGGATAGAAAATGTATTTTAATGGAATAGCCAACGTGTTTGGATGTGGGGTAAGAGGAGTATTGGTGTCACCTGAGGATAACCATTTTCCTATGGCAACAAGATTAACATTCCCATATATCAATAACATAGTAGAATATGAAGCTTGCATTTTGGGGCTCAAAATGGTGTTAGATATGGGAATACAAGAATTAGAAGTGTATGGAGATTCTTCCCTTATAATTCTCAAGATATTAGGAGAATATAAGACAAAGGACGAGAAATTGATACCTTATCACGAACAATGAAAAATGCCAAGAGATTTTATTCACTTACATTCTAAGGACCCAGAATCAATTTGCCGATGCATTGGCTACATTAGCGTTAATGGTAAAAGTCACAGACGGAAATGCTAATTTAGCCCTAGAAGATTGAAGTGGAAGAAAGACCAGCTTTTGGCCTTGCAGTTGAAGGGAAGGGAACAAAGGAACCTTGGTATCATGATATCAGGAAGTTACTTCAAACTGGGGAATTTCCTAAAGATTCTGATCGAAAAGATAGAAGGAATTTAAGAAGGTTGGCTACTCATTCTTGTTAAGTAGAGCCACGTTATACAAAAAATCACTAGATACAATACTGTTAAGGTGTGTAGATGAAGCAGAAGCTGAGAAATTAATGAAGGAAGTACATGAAGGAGTTTGTGGTTCTCATATGAATGGATATATGCTAGTTAAAAAGATCATGAGAATGGGGAATTTCTAGATGACGATGAAATTAGATTATATCAAGCATGTAGGCATTGTTACCTGTGCCAGGTGTATGCTAATAAAATTAATGCTCCTCCCCAAGAATTACATATGTTGTTAGCTCCTTGGCCTTTTTCGATGTGGGGAATTGACATGATCAGACCAATTTCACTAACGGCTTCAAATGAGCACAGATTTGTTTTAGTCACGATCGACTATTTTACCCAGTGGGTAGAAGTAGTGTTGTATGCTATAATGACCAAAGGAGTAATAGTCAAATTCTTGAAAAGAGACATTATTGCAACATATAGTGTGCCCAAGTCTATTATTATAGACAATAGGATGAATTTGAATAACAAGTTGATGAATGAAGTGTGTTGCCAATTCAAGATCAATTATAGAAACTCAACTCCATATTGGCCTCAAATTAATAGAGCTATTGAAGCCACAAATAAGAACATTAAAAAATCATTGAGAAGATGGTGATCAAATATAAGGATTGGCATGAGATGCTTCCCTTTGCTCGTAACCTCATATTTATTGGTGTATGGAATCGAAGCAGTACTACCGATAGAGGTAGAAATACCTTCATTCCAAGTATCGACAGAAACTCAGCTCAATGAATTAGAGTGGGTAGAAAAGAGAATAAAGCATTTGAATCTCCTAAATGAGTGAAGACTTATAGCGATATTTCTACCAATAGTGAATGATCCGAGCTTTTAACAAGAAAGTATGCCAAGGTACTTCAAAGGAGGACACAAGGTAAAATGCAAGTTAATTCTATTAATACAATTTTGTTAATAATACCGTTTAATCTTCATATAGCTATTTTTTCAAAAATATGTTACCTAGAAAATACATTCAAGGTAAAATGCTAAACTTGCATTTTACCTTGGGTGTATTTTTTTGTGTTGAAGAAAGTATTACTAAATGCAAAAGATCCTAGGGGCAAGTTTGCTCTAAATTATGAAGGCCCTTATGTGGTAAAAAAGGTATTATTAGGAGGTAAATTAGTGCTAACAGAGATAGATGGCCTGGAATTAAGAGGATCGGTGAATTCAGATGTAGTCAAGTTATATTATTCATGAAAACGGAGATTTAAAAAAGATTTCAATTTTTCTTGAATAGTTTGTAGTTAACCTTTTATCATTTACAAGCAAAATTGATATCCATGCTCGCCCAGTACATGCCTATGCCTGCCCAATATACACCTAGCTATCACTCATCACCGCCCAATACCGATGCGACCCAACGCAAGTGAATTTTCTAATACGTTTTTCTATTATTTTATTTTATTTTATTTATTAATTAGTTATGTTTTTATTTTTTTATTTATTATTATTTTTCCTTATTAATTTATTTTTTCTATTTAAGTGCTGGTTTATTTTTATTTTCTAGTGAATTTTTAGATAAATTAGGGTTTTTCTTGAAAAAATCATTTTTTTAATAAATATAAATTTTTGTACTTAGGATTTTTTAACAAAAATAAAAATTTTAATTGAGTTAGTTAAAGGTTTTTGTTTAATTTAGGGAAATTAGTTTTTCTAGGATTTTTCTTTAAAATAATAAATTGATAAAAACATAAACTTCACTCGGTTTTCAAAATAAAAAACAACTTACCCACTAAAAAAATTATAAAAAGAACTATGATCGGCTTAATCACGATTAGCGGGTATGTAGATACCTTCAAGATAACTGTTAAATTATAATTTTTCTCCTTTTTTTTAGAAATTCATAATAAAAAATCATCTTTATTTATTTTTACATATTAGGTACATTTTTAATATTTTTAAGAAAATTACAAAAATAAAGCCTATCAATTTTTTTTTTATTTTCACATGGTGACTTAATCTTAATAGATTAGCCCCTAAACCTAGTTTTTTTTGTTAAGTTTTTGTTAGAATTAATTTTTTTAGAATATTCACAACCTAGTGGTCAAATTAGGGTTTTTCCACCCAAAAACTCTAATTTTATTTTTTTTACCATTTGAATTGGTTCACAAATCCATTTTTTTTTTAGAAAATAATTTTTTTTTAGTTTAATATTGAGTAATTTATATTAAGCGAGTTGGGCTTAATATTAGTTAAACTAAGAAAATTGAAATAGGGCTCGACAATTACCAAGCTTATTGTTTTTATATTAACAATATTTTTCTATTTGTCCTAATTTATTGTAGAAGAAGTACCATATAAATTAAATTTTTTCTACCTATTTATTACCTGACTTATTTGATTTTAATTTGGGAATCTTTTGATATACCATCTGAAAGATCCTCTAATGTATCCTCTAACTAGATACTTCTTGTTTTGATCAAAATAAATTTTTTAGTAATCTTTATTTTGTGTTCTAATTTTGTGAATATTTGTTATTTCATCATTTATTACTTCTTTCCTTTTGCAAAGACTATTTTCTTAATTGAATTTGAAGTTTCACTGTAATCAAAGCCTAGTCTAACCTTGGTTTTATCTAACCATTGAGAAGATATTAGCATTTGTAGTTCCTTGTCGCTTTCACATAATTTATTAAAAGTTGAGTCAATTGAGTTTGATTAGTCATCAATTCATGTTTTCAATTCACTTATTTCTTATCTAAAAGTAATGTTTTCCTTTTCAAGATTGTCTTAACTAGTATGAAGGTTATCATTATCAATCTAAAGTGCTTCTTTGTCAATATTTAATTTATCATTTTCTTCAACTAGCAACTCATTTCTCGCATCAGATGATCCCTTTCATCCTTTAAACTTTAAATTTCTTTATTAGTTTATGTTATCTTATTATTTTCCTTTTGAAGTGCTTTAAGTAATTTCTTGATTTCCTTACAAACACATTTAGAAATATCATCTTCAAAGTTAGACGTTACCTCAAATAGAGCCATTGAACATAAGTAGGCTTCTTCTTCATCTTTTGATTTATCTTCTAAGTCATTCTCTAGTTTATCCAAGTCAGTCCCTACTACCATTAATGACCTCTGTTTCTTCTTATATTTCTCTACATCTTGATTAGTACTAGACACTTATATTTTGATGTCTAGATTTCTTACATTCATAGCATACAACCTCCTTCCTTTCCTTTTTGTCCTTCCTTGTATCCTCTTCTTTTGTAGCTTCTTCTTGCATCATTTTTACCACAATTAGGTGATGAGCATGAAAGACTATACTAGGAACTCAAGTGATGGAAGGGAGGTGAATTAAGTTCAATCCCCTATTTTTTTTTTAATACCATTTTCTTGATTCAAATAGCTAAATAGATGCAATATTGAGGCAAATGAGCAATAAGTAATGTATAGAAATTAAAGAGTAAGGAATAAAGAAATCAAGTCTATGATTTTAACATAGAGTTTAGACTGCCCCTTACTCTCGACGATCACACAGTGCCTTAATCAAGGTCTTCACATATACTTTTATTAATCTCAATCACAATAGCTTAAGAGCCTACACCCAATCTCAATTACAAAGAATTATGCAATCACAATAACTCTTAATGAATAGCATAGTGTGTTCTGTTAAGTAAATTGTAGATATAAGTAACTTGGCACTATACTACGATTTATAAAAGATTTTGCAAATTAAGAATACAATACAATTGGAATGAAGTACAAATAGACAAGAGCAATAATTGCAAATTTTTGGCTATGTTAATTGTACTTTAACTTCTCAACAACTTGTATCTATAACTACTAAAGAAAATTTAACTATTGGTCTGCTTCTCTTTACATTTATTATTTTGCAAAGGTTCTTTTCTATGTGGACCAGCTAGATAGTTGAGGTAGGACCAGCTAAACTATTCATTCAAATAGGGTTACTAGTCAGATGGTCTTAAGGCAACCAATAACATGGTCCAATAAACCACTTTAACCTCAAAAATCTTAGCACAACCAACCAATCCAACATATGCTTCTTATCACAATTCACTCGGTGTAACTAGTTGGTTGGTTCTAAAAGTACCAATTGCCTGATTCATACTACAAACTAAAAAACACATGCTGAGGTGCAGCAAACATTTCTAATCCTTTTTACTTCTTTTAAGAATTTCAAAATTAATCTAATGAATGTTATGATATGAAAAAAGCAGACCTTTAGCAAATTAACCATGTTTTTCTAAATTTTGCAAAGAAGTTCATAACAATAATTAAATTGGCATAACTTGCACAATTTTGTTCTCATCAAAATCACATAAGAACCTGTTGGCTCAACAATCTCCCACTTTTTTTTTTTTGTATGAGAACAAAACATTTCGAAACACACTCCCTCTAGAAATGATACTTCCTCTCAACTTGAAATCTCCCCCTTAATGAAACATTAGGTGTTTAGAAAATTTCCACTTAAGAGAGCCAATTTAAGAGAGAGTTAAACAACTTCAGCTACATCTATTACTATAATTGACAAGCCTAAAAAGTGCCAAGTTATTAAAGAAAAATAATTAGCCAATTTTCGAAAAGGTTAACTAATTTTGCATTCTCAAACCACCTCGAATCTCAAACAAGGACAATTAAGGGACTTGAACTTTTCTCCCCCTTTAGCCTCATTAAGAAGGTGAGATTCCAAGCAATGAAGAGGAAGAGAAGCAAGTCAACAATGTCTATAAGACCTTAGCTTAACCTTAAGGTATGTCACCTACAAGAAAAAAAAATACAATAGCCAAATAGCAAGATCAAAGATCACATAACAACCTTTTAGTAGCCAATAAGTCATATGCAACTATACAAAAGTTAGCTCCAAAATTCTCATTAGTATAACTTAACCCCATCAACACACTATCATAGAAGCACATATCACATAAAGGATTTGTTCAAGAAGAGTCAATACAAAGGATATTGAAATAAAGGATCATAATAGTAACATAGGTCAATATGTTAGACTCCATACACATAGCATTTGGAAACAAGACTAAAAGATAGCCTAAGGGCCAATAGTTGATAGCAAAACAAGAGATCATAACAAAAGATGGCTAGTAGGCAAGTCCAGATACATAAGATAAAGCAGAAAACATAAGAACACTATAGAAGAACACTATGAGCTAAGCATTTGTTGGTGGAGAGGAGCTGTTAGAAGGTTCAGGTAGAGGAGGTAGAGGTTGAGTGTATGGAGTAAGAGTGGATGGAGAAAAAGGATATTATAATCGAAAGTGTTGGAACAAAGGGTAGAAGATACAATCTTACCGATGAGAGATCCATTATTCCATCTAGTAGATCCAGTCATTGATGTGGTGGCATAAATAACCCTTTATTTGGTTGATATAGGTATAAATGGATTGTTGGCTATAACCATGAGATGTTCTAGTTAGGGGTATAGGAGTTGAAGCTCCTAGAGGAGTGTCTTCACCTATCTTCTCTTCCTCTCCTTAAGGAATATCTTAAGTAAGCGGCTCATCTTCTTCTTCTTCAAGCGGTTCCTTAAGTTCTTGAGGGGTACCACCGGCAAGGGGGGAATCAATTCTTTATAGATCTAACCTATCTATCGACTTGTCAAATTTCCATCCTCCTTCTCTAATATGTCTCATTGCAGAAGATTCGTTTAAGGATTGATGGTATGAGTAGGAAAGATAACTTGTTTGGCCAACAAAACATAAATGATCAACCTCCCATAGTATAGAACAACTTTCTTAGGCTTGTTTGTGATAATTTTGAAATAATGAAAGATCATATCCACATCATCAATCCTTGCTTTATTATGGGTATGACCTATTATCCAAATATCACCTTTGGTCACATGCTCATGTCCTCCATTTCTTGGACAATAATTAAGGCAAATAAATAAGTGAAGGATCCTATAATGAAGGGGTTGTCAATCTACTTTAAGATTTCTCTAGTGTTCCCAATTATGTTCACCAATCCTCCTTTCTTGAAAAACATCTTCATGTAATGCTAATATGACATTATCAATCTCTTCCATATATCATGCTCCTCTTCTATCAACTCCTATAATGTTATATATATATATATATCATTCCAATTAATTTTAATTTCCCTTCCATATACATAATTGTACAACCATAATCTCCTATGTTTGCTAGTATCCGTACCAATTGGAAGATTTCCATCATGATCATCAGTTAAGTTGCTATACAAATATCTAACCATCTCCTCATTTACTACTTTAGGGAGGTTATGGTATCTAAAACTCTATTTGTGATCACTTTTTCTATTTTAGGTATCCCAAATGAATTATGAACATCCTCATTAAAATGTCATTCAGAATATATTTTCAAGAGGCAAAATTTCTCATACCTTTGGGCATGACGAAGTGTGGAAAAGAGATAATCATCAAATTAAGCATTATGAGCTTGTCTTCCTCAACCTCGTCCATGTCTACCTTGTACTTTGCCTCCTCTACTTGCCATTGAGAGATTTCTAAGGTTGAGAGTAGTGTTAAGGAGATTTAGGGAGTCAAGGTTTTCGGTGGAGATGAGAAAAGAGAGGGTATGGGTGAATAGATGATAATGGAGGGAAAGAGAGTGATTATGAAGTTGTGTTATAAGAGAAAGCAAAGATTTTGGTAATAGAGAGTAGTAAGAATGAGGGATCTGTCTAATGGTAGAGGTTTGGGGCATGAATGGTGTAATGAAGGGAAAGAAAAATGAAAGGGTCAACGCTCCTTTTGTGTAGATTCTACAACAGCCATTCAAATAGTATGGCTAAAACCGATAGGTCAATTTTGGACAAAGTTCTATGCATAGAATGCTTATTGGGATAGGTCTATTAATTTGACACTTACCTCTAGCTAATCGGAGGGGGCATTTTATGGCCAAAATGCCTAAAGTGACCAGTCACCTATTGACTAGTTAGTTCCATACAGTTTGCAATAACCAACTAAAGGAGACTTCTTAGCTTACTGATTTTTGCAATTCTTAGGAAATTAACATTTAAACAAATTTTATAATATTAATAAGATGAGAAAGAGTAATTTTAACACATCAAACTTGAAGAATTTGAGCTAGATTAACACTAAAGTTTGTAAGTTCAATGAAGCTTAATCTAAGCTGTTAAGGAGATAAAAATACATCAATTCACATTGTGATAATTTCAACCATTCAAGCACAATTTATAAGCTAAGTTAAATATGTAAAGGTACTCATACAATTTGGAAATCATTAAATGAGAGAGATGTGGTTATGAGAATTATGACAAGCAAGTATGAATTCAAGTGTGCCTAAAACATATCAAATGATGAAGTTCATGTAGGAAGCTTATAAGAGAAAATTTTTAAGACCTAATATCATGTTGTAACCAGCTCGATTTCAAGGGAAAGTCATTTTATCAAAAGATTACTATCTTTGGTTCATTATGTCTTAGCACTCATCTTGTATGATCATGGCTAGCTCTCTTCTCAAAGTACAAAAATGATCCTTGCTTAAAGGTTTTGTAAAAATACTAGTAATTTCGTCATTTTAATCAACTTGAAGGATATATGATTATTTTGGACATGATCATGAATGAAATTATGTTAAATCTCAATATGCTTAGTCCTTGAGTGTTGAATAAGATTTTTTGTAAGATTAATAGTATATTATCACAATGTACTGGGATTTTGGAGAAGTTTAGTCCATGATTATTTAAGGTTTGTTTCATCGAAATAATTTGAGTATGACGACTAAAGGCAGTGATTGAAAGTGCTACCAAATTTTGCTTCTTGGATTGCTAAGAGACTAGTGAGTTTCCAAGAAAGTGACATTTCCTACTTGTGCTTTTTCGATCGAATTTGCATTTGGCAAAGCTAGTATCAATGTATCCTACAAGATCAAACAAGGTATACTTAGGATATCATAAGCTGAGTTCAATAGTGTTCACAAGATTCTTGAAGATATGTTTTATCGAACTCAAGTGTGATTCCTTAGGGTAAGTTTGAAATCTTGCACATAAGCACACGACAAACAAAATACTGGTCTAAAAGTGGTTAAGTACAATAAGCTTCCTTCATGATTCTATAAAGCTTCTCACAAATTAATTTACCATGTTAATTTTTATCAAGTTTTGTAGTTGTGCTCGTAAGGATAGGCCTTAACTTTATAATTATCCATTTTGAATCTTTTTAAAAGCTCTCTTGTATACTTAGCTTAATTTAGGAATGTTCCATTCTGATGGAGTGTATATTGCACTATTAGGTAAGTGTACCTATCAAGCAATAGTATAGAGAACCGTAAGAGTCTTGGGTTGTCAATCCCATAAGGACTAAATACCTATTCACCTATTCTAATTGCTCTAATCTATGTTAAATTGTAATATAATTGATAAAATAAATAAAAACAAGAAATAGAAATTAACTAAAAGATTAACTAATAATGTAATAATAAGAATAAACTAAATAACATAAATTGGGATATCTAGATGCTAATCACCATGAGCGTGAAAAATAGGATCTTTTGGGGTTTTAATGAATCTCTCATTTTTTCTAATCAAAGGAATTCAAGCGTTAATCTACTATGGATCACTTCTCTATTAGATTCTAATCCTAATTACATCCTACCTGAATCACTTTTAGGATAGGACTCCTTAAAACAGCATTAAGAGTGGAAATCCTACACTTAAATAATAAATAAATTAATTCAAAAAGAAAGCTATAACTTATCTATTAGCTTATAGCGAATTCCTTCATTTACAAAAGATCTAATTATGTATTGACCTCACGACTTCAATACATAATATCACATAAATTAAGATGAGACTTTAGAAATAACAATTTAATTCGAATTAAACATGGAAATGAATTAATAAAAATAAGAAGATTGCATTAAAATAAAACAATTCATGTATGTTACATTAGTACCCCAATAGTTTACAGATTTAGATATCATTGCTTCTAAGCTAGAATTATAGAAAAGATAGAAACTTTCATAGTTACAAGAGTATTTCTATTCCCTATTCTCTTGTTCTCTTCTACTTTCTTTCTCTCTTCTCTCCTAGATATAATTTTCTATCTTCTATTTATAATGCTTAGACTAAATAATCTCTAAATGGCAAGTGCATCATAGTTAATTAAATGTATACAACCATGAACATGATTGTGGTGGCTCAACATGAACAATATTTTGCACTAATTCTTATGAGAATTGTCTTTAAAGAACATGATTAGGGAACACAATCGTAGAGGGTGACTATGGTTGTGCCTTTGTAAAAAATCCCTCGAAGTTTAAATTACAATTTAGGATGATGGCTCCATGGCTAAGGAACGCAATTGTGGTCGTAGTCATCTTCTTTGCTTGTTACTTGAAAAAATTATCTCCAATCTTTGCCATCTTCAAATTATTCTTCGAAATAAATGAAATTTTCTCAAAAAATCACCAAAATTCTTATCTTTTCGTCATATCGCTTCAATTGAGTTTTGAAATAAAAAACAAGTAAAATTAATAGCAAATTCAATCAATTTAATCAAAATTGTTCAAAATATTTAGGAAAATAGCATGGTAGATAAGTGTAATTTTACACTCATCTCAAATTCTTTCTTCATACAATCTATGAATTCATCCATTAGATCCATGCTAATTGCTCTAAACACAATCTAAAGAATTAATGTATTTAACTTCTAGTTTTTGATAAACATTATTGTATCTAATTTTCCTCTTATAAAGTTGTTGCTTGTTAAGAATATACTAAGCCTTTTATATCAAGCTTTGAAAGCTTGTTTAAGTCCATAGAGCGCTTTGTTAAGCATAAGTATATTATTGGATAATTCATTATGTTCAAATTCCAAAGGTTGCTGTACATAGACTTCCTCTTTAACATAGTCATTTAGGAATGTGCTTTTAATATTCATTTGAAATAGTTTAAAGTCTTTATGAGTCAAATGCCAAAAGCATCTTAATATCTTCTAATCTAGCAATGGAGGCAAAGGTAGTATCAAGATCTATCCCTTCTTTTTTGTTCTAACCCTTAACAATCAATCTAGTCTTGTTCCTAATTACTATACTAGTTTCATTGAGTTTGTTTCTAAAAGCCCATTTTATTGTAATCACTAGTCTATCACTAAGTCCAAGTATTAGATCCCAAATTTCATTCCTAGTAAATTAATTAAGCTCCTCTAATATTTCTTGTATCAAACATTCCTCTTTTAGAGCTTCATTAATGTTTATTAGGCTTAACTTGAGGTAAAAATACTAGGTTGCTTATTTTCTTAAGGGTGATCTTGTTAACATCCTATTTAAAGGTTCTCTTATGATTAGTTCTTTAGGGTGAGCTTTAACAAATCGTCATTCTCTAAGGAGTACAAATTAGATGGATTCATATTATCATCTTCCCTAGGAACATCTTTCGCTAGAGTTTTGTTTTGATCATTGCTTAATTCTAACCTATCTAAATAAGCACTTATATCATTTATTTCATTATAGGTTTCATCATGCAATAAAGACAAAGAATCATCAAACACAACATGTATAGATTCTTCAACAACTAAAGTTCTTTTGTTAAATACCCTATATGCTTTACTTATCAAAGAGTATCCAAGGAAAATGACCTCATTTGATTTATAATCAAACTTACCTAATTGATCCTTGCCATTATTAAGCATATAACATTTGATACCAAAAGAGTGAACATAAGAGATGTTAGGCCTTTTGCCTATCCATAACTCATAAGGATTTTTCTTTAAAATTGATCTTACATAAAAACATAATTTGAGATATAACATGCATCATTGATGACTTCAGTTCAAAAATATTTTGACAAATTATTTTCACAAAATATTGCCTTAGCCATTTAAATAAGGGTTCTCTATTTCCTCTTGGCAATTCTATTAATAGTAGGATTTCATCTGTTATATTCACTCGTCTGCTTGGCTAATGAGAAGTCAAGTAATTCACCTCTCGATAGATACTAACTAAGACAACCATGTTTGGTTTAAATTTAAGGAAAGTGGAGTAAATAGTTATTGCCTAGCACGGTTCCATTATATAACTATCCATAATTCCTATATTTTAAAAATGTACTTGATCATGAGGTCTTCATGTATCCTAATAATTATGTGATTAACTACTTTTTCAAATACTCGATATTCACCTATAAATATGGAGAAGAGGTACTATAAGAAAGAAGGGATAGCCCATAATGGTTCACTTTATCATCTCTTAAACATATTTACTGACTTAAGCATTGGAGTGGTCACATCGGATTGGGTCTAGTACCCTTTAGTTCTTTGTACTTTATAGGAAAGATTTCTTTTGAAAACAGTTCAACAACATTTGGCATAGACTGTTTTGTCCTATAGACCCACATGGCAAGAACTAGATTAATTAAAAGTGCAACTGCTAGTACTTCATCCTACCACCTTAAGGGGGGGAATAGGCACATTGACAAGCGTTTGGCTAAGTTGGAGTAACTTTGCCTCAACTTGGCTAAAGAAAACCAAGAATTGAGCAAAAATCATGAAGAGATCCTTAGTCTCCTTTACAATAATGTCCACCTAAGTCAAAACAAAGAATACAATGATCATAATGTTGAGAATAGTGGAATTACCGAGAAAGCAATCCAAAGTCACAATAGGACCCTCGACTACTACACTAAAGAAAAATGATAAGAGGAAGCAACCATAACAGGTACACCATGCTAAACCCTCTCATGTTAGCACCCCTTTTATAATAATTAAATAATTTCAAATTAAGAAAAGCCCTTTTATCCCTGAGATCTTAGACAAGGTAATACCATGACACATTAAATTACCACAATTTGAAACCCATGATAGAACAAAAGATCTTGAAGATTACCTTAAGTACTATTATACCTTAACCAAATTGCATGGCTTAAGTGATGTCATAACTTGCCAAGTTTTTCCCTCAACACTGAGGAAGCACGACAAGTACATGATTCACGTACTTAAAGCCAAATACAATTTCATGTATCGAAGATTTGGCAGAAGTGTTTCTTCAACACTTCCTTTTGAGTAAGCTTCTTATTAAGGATTCTTCTATCCTTAATACGACAAAATACAAATCAGATGAATCTATTAGAGATTATTTAGCCAAGTTTATGGCTGAGATGGTCTAAATTCTGAAGCTAAACATGAGTGTGGCTCTAAACATACTTATTAATGGTGTCAAGCCATGCGAAGACATTTCAAGTCTCTCGCTAAAAATAAGCCAAGAAGTTTTGTCGAGTTCAAATCCAAAGCCACGTCTTACATCTGATAAGAAGACAACATTAAAGCTCATCGTAAAGCCGATCAAAATAGAGGGGACAGGAAAGGAATAGAAAAAGAAGTGAAAAAGATCGACTTAAAATGGACAATGACCAATGTCCTGATGCTGAGAAAAGGAGGCTATGAATCCCGACATATTCAATCCACACACTAGTCAACCATCTAATTTTAGACATATTAATGGAGGTATACGGGTTAAGAGGCATGTTATAGTGGCTAGAAAGGATGAGAGGAAATCCATCAAGGTAGAATTCCAACAAATATTACGATTTCCATCGTGACAAGGGTTGTAACACTAATGAATGCATTCAACTTAAGAACACGATTACAATTGACATTACAATTTCCTTTACAGAAGAAGATTTCGAAGGCATTCAAAGGCCATATGATAACGTATTCATGAGTAATGTGAGAATTGCCAACTTTGAGGTCAAGAAAATACTTGTTAATACTGGAAGTTCAATAGACATTTTCTTTCAACACACTTTCGATCATATGAGATTGAAGATCAAGTCATAGCTATGATTTGTATGCCTTCAAGAATTAACTTGTCTGGGTGACTAGAGTAATTTCTCTACCAATCCAAATTAGAGATGATGTTCAAATTGTGAAAGATAAAGTAGACTTCCTTGTTTTCAAATGTTGGTCCCATTATAATATGATCATGGGATGGTCATGTCAACACTAATTTAGCATCGTCCTTTCTATTGCCCACCTCAAGGCTAAATTTCCTACTCCTACTAAGATTGGGGTATGTAAAGGGGATCAATAGTTAGAAAGGTCATTGTATATGAGGGCGTTAAGGTAAGAAGAAATTTTCCAAATTGAATCTTTCCTAGAAGGAAAGTTAGTCAGTAGAGATAATGCCAAACATGAAATAGAGGAAATTTTGCTAGGAGACAATCCTGAAAAGACAACAAAAAACAAGGAAACACTTACCAATAGATATACACCAAAGCCTCATTGGCTTTTTGCAAGATAATGCCAACATATTTGCATGGTCCCCCTTAAATATGCTAGGTATCCCTAGAGATATCATGGTACACAAACTTCAAATTGATCCAAGAGTTAAAAGGCATTGTATGTTAGTTAAGAAGAAGTATAGAAACTCTAAAAGGCAGGATTCATTTGGGAAGAGCCTTATTCGACTTAGTTAGCCAATTGTGTGTTAGTTAAAAAGTCTAATGACAAGTGGCAAATGTGCATAGACTTTACGAATTTGAATAAGGCTTGTCCTAAATGTTGCTTTCCCTTGCTAAGAATAGATAAGATGGTTGATTCAACTATTGAGCATGCTTTACGTTCTTTCATGGATGTGTTTTCTAACGACAATGAAATTAAAATGAATGAGGAAGACAAATTTCACACGTCATTTGTTACTAACTTTGGAAGATACAATTGTATAATGATGCCTTTTGAGCTAAAAAACGCCGGCACAACTAATCAGTAGCTTGTCACTATGATGTTCAAGCCATAAATCCATCAAAACGTTGAAGTATATGTTGATAATATGATTGTGAAAAGCACGAAAAAGGACCGGCATCTCACCAAACTTGAGGAGACATTCAACACTTTAAGGAGATACAACATGAAGTTGAATTCGTAGAAGTGCATTTTTGGTGCTACTTCAAGAAAGTTTTAGGGCACATGGTCACTTGATGTAGTATTAAAGTGAATCAAAGAAAGATTGATGTGATTAGAAACATGAAGTCTCCTTATACTATTAAGGAGGTTTAGGAGCTAACTGAGTGAATAACTGCCCTTAACAAGTTTGTATTGAGAAGTATAGATAGGTACATAGAATTTTTAAAAAGTTTGAAGAATACAATAGATTTCAAGTGGACAAATGAGTACAAAAGGGCATTCAATAAAATTAAAGAGTTTCTCATGTCACCACTAATACTCTCGACAATTATCTTAGGAGATAACTTATATTTATATTTGTCAATCTATTGTTGAGCACTTTCCTTGTGTTGGTCAAGATTGACGGCAAGGAGCATTGGCTAATTTATTACATGAGTCATGTCTTGCAAGGACCAGAGCATTGATATACCAAAATTGAGAAATTTGTTTTAGTAGGGGTTCTTTCAGTAAGGAAGTTAAAACCATACTTTGAGGCTCACCAAATTGTAGTCCTTACCAATTAACCTTTGTGGTAGGCATTACAACGGCTATATTCTTTAGAAAGGATGATGAAATATGCCTTAGAGCTAAGTGCTTATGGCATACAATATAAACCTAGAATGACATTAAAAGCTCATGTGTTAGTAGATTTTCCAGCAGAGTTCATAGGTCAAGAAGATAGCATAGAAATTGCCAAGAAGTTGATATGGAATTTTTATGTCGATTGTTCTTTGACTAAAGAAGGAACTGATGTGGGTCTTATCCTATAGGGACCTCACAATATTAAGATTAATTATGCCTTGAAATTTGGATTTTCTGCCAGCAACAATGAAGTGGAATATAAAGCCTTAATAGTTAGACTTGGACTAGCAAAGGAAGTTGGTATCGAGAAAGTTCACATTTTCAATTATTCACAAATCATAGTAAATCAAGTTAAAGGGAGTTATGCAGTGAAAGAGGGAGAAATTATCAAGCACTTATTGATAGTATAAATGCTTACGGAAGAATTTCAATCCTTTTTTATTCACAAGATTCCAAAGAGCTATAACATTATAGCCAATAGGTTGTCAAAGTTTTCCAGTATGGCACTTCCCTATTTTAATGACAAATTATTTATTGTGATTCTCCTACATAAGAGTTCACCAATTATTCCTTGGAGCTTTGAACTAGCTCTTTACCCACTACTCGAAAGAAAGGTCTTGGATAGATCAATTATCTGAATGATAGTGTCCTTCTTGATGACAAGAAAGAGGCTTGGAGGTTGATTTATCAAGCCATAAATTACACGATGATAGATGATTAGCTATATAAAAGCGATAGTTCCTAACCTTATCTTCAATGCCTTTCTTTAAAAGGTGCAAATGGGTGTAATTCGAGTTATACGACGGTGTATGCAGCAAACATGTAAAAGCACAAACTTTGTATATCCATAACTTACCACTTGACTATTACTAGCTGATAACGAAAGATGAAACAAGAATGTAAGTTTAGTAGTGTCTATAATGCTAAAAGCATGAAGCACCAAGTCATGCACTTTCTACTGAATTGTGTTGCCTAACCAATCCCTAGCCTTTTGCCTAATGGGGCTTAGACATACTTGGGCCATTTCTAAAGTCTATAGCTCATCGACAATTCATCATTATTGCTTTGGACTATTTTACTATGTGGGTAAAGGTCGAGGTATTGGCAAGGATTATCGAACAAAAGGTCAAGGCTTTTATGTTCAACTTTATTATATCAAGATTTGGGGTCCCATTTATGATAATCATGAATAATGGATCACAATTTGATAATGACAAATTTTAGGCATTTTGTGAGAGATATGACATTCGTTTAAATTACACATCTGTGGCTCACCCTCAAATTAATGGGCAAGTGGAAGCTATTAATAAAATCATCTTACACAGCCTAGAGAGGAAGGTTAATCAAGCTAAAGGAAAATGGGCGACGAATTACCGAATGATTTATAGGGATATCAGACTCACATAATTGCATTAGGGGGAACGCCCTTCAGATTGGCATATGGTATGGAAATAGTATTGTTGATTGAATTGGACCTGCAAATCTACGCACATAAAATTTTGACATGATGATCAATCATGTTGGTTTGACTACTAAGATAGGGCAACTAGGTACTATAATCAAAAGGTGAAGCATAAGGTTTTTAAATCTAAATATTTGGTTTATAGGAAATTAAAAGTAACAAGCATGCGAGACAAACTGGGAAAACAAGGTGCAAATTAGGAAGATCCTATTAGGATTCGGGAAGTCATTGGTAAGGGGGTCTATTGACTAAAAAGGCTGGATGGAATAATCATTCCTTGTGCATGGAACACTGATAACTTGAAGCTTTATTTTTATTAATCTCTTTGATGTTAAGAAGTATTTCCATTTATTTTGTAAGGCAATAGCCTAGTTGTTTTGAAATGAAAACAGGTTCTAAGTTCTAATTCCAACTTGTTTTCCTTCCTAATCTTTTTATGATCAACGGATCATCATCTAAGTTCAAACTATACAGTGAACAAATTGATACCTTTTTTTTAAAGTTCAGTCTTACATTGTTAATGAACATTATAATTTAGTCGAAAAGCTGAATAAAGAATGTCTATGTCTCAAATGACTAATGGATGGCCTTTAAGAAGGCAACCAAAATACCACATGCAAAATAAAACATGCCAAAAATTAGGCTTGTGAAAAAAAACATACCGAGAAAAATAGGTATATGAAATAAAACGTGTTAAGAAACATAGCGCATGAAATAAAACGTATTAAAACTATTAAATTACACATTATAGGAAATGTAGATAATATTAATATGACATGAAATGTTCAACCACTCATTCAAACCTTATCCATACAACATGAAAAGATAATACAACAATCCTAAGACGACAAGTTCTTCGATTGTGCAAAGGTGTTTCCTTGGTTAAAAGATGCGACTTTACTAGAGCATATCTCTTTCCTAGTGTTTAAGGTTTTGGAATAGGCGGATTTTTCTTTGTGTATGTAAGGGATCTCCTTAAATAGATGGTCTTCATCATCACCAGGATCTTTGACATAAACTATATTATTATCACCTTGCATTTGGATCTCGGCACCAATATCTTTGTCGGCTTTTTTATCACAACTGTTGACTTGGTCATCAACATCGACAAAATCCGAGCATGAAAGATCATATTTAGGGTGAAACTTTAGATTTTTTTCTCTTGCTGCCTAAACCCCCTCCAATAGCTTCTTCCTCAATGATCCCTCATATGATCAACTTAGAGTCACGATCTTTAGTGCCTCTTCAATAGAAGGCTCTTTCTTCACTGCCTCCTCTAATTTGGCAATAGGCTTTCCAATCCAGAGTTATTGGTCTCTAATTCTTTTATTTGTATCCAAAGCCTATCCTCCTCATTGCTCATTGAGTTGAATGTTCGCCCTAAACCCTAACACTCTTCGTTCTTTTTATGAAGCTCTTCCTTTAGGTTTTCAACCTCCTTATATTGCTTGTTAACTTTAGCTTTGAGGCTTAAGACTTCATTAGCTGCTAACAAATGTGCCATTTCTCGACAGCAAGTTTCCCTTGATATTTTCTAGCCTCCATCTCAACCTTGATTCTCGAACTCTCAACTACCACAGTCTAAGCCTTTGAGGAATTGCATGCATTCTCAATTTTTTGCAATAAGTTGATAATATAAAATGATGAATTCGCTAAAACCACTTAGCAGAACAAAAAAATTATTGTTACCTTCTTCATTTCTTTATTGGCTTCATCTAATGCTATCAAAATGTGGTTGTTGATCTATAAACAAATAGGACTATGTCAATAGTTAAACATGTGTCGTAAATGAAAGAATTCAATTGATACTTACATCATACAAATTAGTTGCAATATATGCCTTGTTACAACCACCAACCCTATTGACGTCTTTCTTTGCAATTTCCCTATCTTCAAGAAGAATAATGCCACCCATCAAAGCCAAGGATTTAGTCATGTTGCCCAACACTGAATCATTGTGGAAAATGTTGTGGTCTTAACACAGAATAAAGTATTTGCCTACTTCATTATTGGGGACGAATTTGACACTACTGATGCTGAGAGTCACATTTCTGATCACCAATTTCGTCCTCTCATCTAATGTCTTGGATTTCCACTTCCTTTACCGAGACTTGGAATAATACTCACTTGAACTAACGATTTCTTAGCAGCCTCATAATAAGTGACTTCATCCTCATTGTAAATGCTGATATTTTGGCCAGAATCTCTCTACTCTTTAGCCAAAGGAATGTTTACTGGGGGTGGGATTGCTTTAAATTGTATGGCCTTAATGGGCCTAGGCTTATTGCCCCCTTGACATTCGTCGGTAGGGCGGGATGCCTTTCTCAAGGTAGCTGCTGCTTGCTTCACTACTTTCTCTTATGTGGCCTTCTTTGGAGCAATCGGCTAAGTAACAACTACTGTAGCGCCTGCTCATTTGTTGCCTTAAACTTTTTCATATTCATTTTAGCCAACAATTTGGTGGGATTTACATCACCAATGCCCATGTCTACAATAAAAAGTAAATATATTATCAATAAAGAGAGGTAAAGGTCTTATATGTTCCGTACTGAGCAAAGCTAAAAGGAAACTATTATTACCCCCATGTCATGAGAGTAGCTTTCCTCTTATAGCTCTACTCAGCATGGTAATTATTCAATAGTGTACCTTCCTTCTCGGAGAAGATTGGCTTCCCGTTTTCATCTTGCCTTATTATTCTCTTAGTATCCTTGAAAAACATTTTGTTTTTCTTTCTTCTTGAATCTTTTTCACCGCAGCAACATCATTCGACATCAACTCAATGTCTTTGGTGTAGATAGGTTCAGTCTATTGGGTCCAAAAGTCTGGTTATTCATCTAAAATAAGACATGAACTTGTCATGCCACTTGTGGATTTTAAACTCTAATCCATCCATGAATTTCCGGCCATGCCTAGCAACTGTAAAATACTAGCCATCAAACTATCTCCTTATTATAAAGAAATACTTAAACAATTGAGGTGTAGCCCTAATCTTAACCTCTTCACAAACTATCTCGAAAGCTGCAAAAAGCCAATAAGTATTGAATGAGAACATGCTTGGTGCAACTCAAAAATAGTTGAAGAATTGCTTAACAAAAGCTAAAAATGGGAAGTACAATCCAAAAGTCATAATATTCAGATAGATGTGAAATTTACATTCCCCTGGAAAGTACACCCTTTCCTCCTCTCTTGGCCTTTGAAGACTCCATGTTTTAGGAAGATCTTACCAGTACTTATTGTATTTCGAGACAAGAACTTTGTTGGCAGAATTGGCCATACTGTCTGGCAAATCATAAATGTAAATTACATTATTATACAAATACCTTACCATAAATATTCCTTCATTGTCATCTGGATAGGTATCTACTATAAGAGAGTTGATCCAAGCAAGTTTGTCCTACCACTTTACTATACTATCAGTAGAGCTACTTGAGGAACATGCCGTCTTGCTCCTTTTTTGGAAGGGAGAAGTAGCCTCGTTCTCAATCACCTCGAAATCTAAAAGAACAAGTCGACAAATTACGTTTCAAACCATACCTAATTTTGGTTATATAACCAACGTCATCGAAATTTTGAGAATTTTGAGAGTGAAGACAAAATGGCAAAAGCAAGTAAAAGCTTATGGATGCAGATGAAGATGAAATGAAATCTGTTTTCAATATTGAAAAATTCCTTATATATGAAAGGAAATCTGACAATGGTAGTGTAGATTATTGACATGTGTTTCGAGACAGAAATCCAATGGTTACTCAGGCTTTAACAATTATTAGTGCCTGCAGTGTAATTATGCCTAAGGTCACATTTGTCGTACATGCTACCACTTAGTCTTTTGATAGGCAGGAAATTGAAAAGTTGTGACCCTTTGGATGGAATACAAACCTTCATTCTAAATGAAAATCAAGAACTTCCCATATTACTTAGCATTTGGGAAATGGTTTTTCACTCAACCCTATAAAATAGAATATTAAACTATCTACTCCTTCGGTCAAATCCTTGACCACGAGAATTGGGGGACAAATGTTGATAGTTAGATTTAATCTGTTACATTCACTCGTTTGCTTGGCTGAGGAGAAGCCAAGTAATTAGCCTCATGGCAAATGCCAACTAAGACAACCATGTCTAGTTTAAATTTAACACCCTATCCCACCCATCTGGAAATCTTGGTTCAAAGCCTTCGCTACTGGGTGCAAGATGCCTCTTCTTTGCATTTATTACGTTTCTTTCACACCCAAATGTGTCTTTGTTCCAACCACCCCGTATAAACCCCATACAGAGGATAGGCTGGTTTGTTTGAAAAGAATCTTTTCTATGATCTCTGATGAGACCCGATAATATCGTACATGAATGACGTCCGTGAACAGGCTCCGTAAGATCCAGTAGAAAGTGGCACAAACAGTTATTTCCTGGTACAATTTCATTACATAATTGCCTACTATTCCTATATTTCAAGAATGTACTTAATCATGAGGTCTTTATGTGCCCCAATAGTCATGTGATTAACTACTGTTTCAAACACTCGACATTCGCCTATAAATATAGAGAAGAAGCATTGTAAGAATGAATGAATAGCCCATAACGATTCACTTTATCTTCTCTTAAATATTTATTGACTTAGGCATTAGAGTAGCCACATTGGACTAGTCCCAATACCCTTTAGTTCTTTGTGCTTTATACGAAAATTTTCATCTAAAAACTGTACAATAACATATTCCATTTTGTTGTAGAGTTATAGGTATCGAAAAGTTGTGTTCAATGCCTTTTTGATTGCATAAATCATCTGTTTTGACATTTTGATATTTTCCCCCATGGTCACTCTTAAGGAAGAAAATTGTAAGGCCCTTTTCATTTTGCACCTTCTTACAATATTTAAAGAACATGTGATTTGTTTCATCCTTAATCATAAGAAAAAAGGTCTATGTATATCTAAAGAAATCATCAACAATGACAAAAGCTCTTGACTAAAGTATATCTTTTGCCATCTAAACTTAAGGTTTTTATAGGGCCAAACAAGTCTATGGAAACTTTCAATCTCAATTATTCTTTAAACCATAGAGATTCTTAATCCTATTCTTATAGAAATCGAACTCGAAATCAACTAGATTCGCATCTCTAGCTAATTCTTAATCCTAAGACCCTTTTACGTGCATCATTGCTAAATAAAGTATTAAAAGATTGCATGAAGTATATGGATCTCGCTATTAGGTTTCCTTAATTTAGTGAGATTGAATACCTAATCTCTTAACACATAAAAACTCTTCTAATTATGGTTGTGTAAGCTTCGTGATTCTATAGTAAACTTAGACATCTTATTAGCAACCATAGTAAATACTAAAGGAAGATAACATATTCAATGTAATTAAATCATCAAAGAATAAAATCATAGAAAGAAAGAAAAATTGATGCAAGAAGGAACTAGATTTCAATAATATTCACTAAGAATGGTTTAACAAAAGAAAAATAATAATAAAAGAAAAAAGAAAATTGTCGAGCCTAAAATTTTCTTTTTTCTTTTTTTTTTTGTTTTCCTTAATTTGATTTTAAACTCAACACTATACCTATTTAGTTTAAATCTTCAACTGAAATTAAGAAAACCTAGTTTCTTGTCAGTAGGTGTAGGTGATTAAGAAATGTCTTGCAAAGAAAAGAAATTCACTTGGTACTAGGGCTAATCCGGTGTAGCCACTCCAATGTCTAGTTAGTAAGCAGGAATAAGGAAAGTAAAGTGAGTGGTCAAGAGTTATTTGATATCTCTGATAGTGTTTCCTTCCCGTATTTATAGGCAAATATTATTTTTGAAGCAACAATTATCGGAATAACTATAAGGATACATGGAAGTTTCTTGATTAGATACATTCTCTGAATTGTAAGGAGAGCATGCAGTTATGTAATATAACCATACTTACGATAACCGTTCATGCCATGAACTTGAATTCAAATTGAGATCGGATCCGTATTACTCGGCGAGATGCCGAGAATTTCGATTACTTAAACTATCGGTAGCCAAAAGGGTGAGTAAGTAAAAGCTAATTTTCAATGCTTGTTAGGCTAAGTGGACGAAAACTTATTGTCAATACCACCCACTTTAAAATTTTTTTGAAAAGAACTCTTTCAAGAAACTAGATTTCCTTACGTTCATAACTATCATATTAAACCCAAATGCATACTATTCAAACCTTCCAAATTTAAATTTATTTTTCAAGTCACTCATTTAAAATATATTCGTCAATAGCAGTAGAAACTACATTTATTTTACAAAAGGGGGAAAATAATTTTTTTTTTTCATATTTTAAGTCACTTTGGAGGTACTTATATACCTGCTAGTTAGATCAGACTATCATAATTCATTTAGAAAAATTTTAGTGGGTGAGTTGATTTTTCTATTTTGAAATTCCTATAAGTTTAATTTTGGAAAAAGGGTTCTTTATTTTTTATTTTCAGAAAAATAATTTTTCTAAGTGGCAAAAAAATTTTATTGTTTGACTTCTCTAAACTTACAATTAACCAACTTTTGGAAATGATCTCTTAATGAACAAACTTTAAAAAACTTGATTTCATAATTTTTTTTTTTTAGAAAAATGAAAATCTTAAAAGTCCTTAAAAAATTGATGAAAGAGAAAAGCTATTTAGACTAATTTATTATTATACCCTTTTTTACTATTTTAAAAAAATAAAAAATTAAGAAAATAATGAAAGAAAGCAAAAAAAAAAAAAAAAAAACAAGGAAGAGATCTTATACTTAGTTCAGGTCGCAATCGAATAGGTTTAAGTCAGGTTGGATTTAGATATTCTAAAATGAGTAGAGCTTAAACACTCACTTGTGACAACTTCTAGATATGATTCCAACTAATCTCTTCATCGAAACAAATAGAAAACACAATTTTTATATGTTTCCAATTGGATTTAGGGGGTTAAGAGAGATGCCTCAAGTTGTTGTGATGGTTTCCGTAGTGTTTGAAATTTGGAGTTGTTGGTAGATGAAGATGATAGTGGTTCATAGTGAAGTGGCTAAGGGGCATTTAGATGTGAGAGACTGGAGTGTTTGGGGTTTAGGGACACCACAAACACAACCTTGATGGTGGTTTTTGGTATGGAAGGTTAATGGTGAGACCATTCCTAAAGAGAGAAAGCTTCAATTGATTATGTTTTTGTAAGTATTTTGTTGTAATCTATGCTAAAAAAGAAGTATGATACCCTATTTATATTAGTAGAGTCTAGATTTGATTCAAGAAATTATAAAAATGGAAGATCACAAGTATGAGGGCCTAATATGTTATTGCTCGTTCTAGAAATGAGTAAGAAGACATTAATAATCAATGTTTACACCTTACATTAAGAGGAAATTGCCTAAAGAAAAAGGTTTTGCAATTTGCATTCAAGTGTGTTAATATATATTTTTTCCTTTTTCAAGTATAAATTAATTTGTAATTTTGGAAAATAAAAATGTGTTTTTTGTCCCAATTTAAAGTATACTATGTGTAGTTTCTAAAAACATAAAATTCAGATTAATTTTTCAAGATATGAATTTGGAACAAAGGTTGAAAATGTTTTTTCTTTTTTTTTTTTGGGGGTGGGGTGGGGGGGCACGCGTGGGTTGGGTTTGAATAAGGAAACTCCCATTATTTATTCTAGAAACCATTTTGTGCATGTCGTAGGCGAAGAAAAATAAGGAAGCACAAAAAGAATGGGGCGTACATCATGTTAGGGCCATGTAACTTACACACCTCACCTTCATGTATAGTATACGTACGGGAGTGAAAGGAAATTTATAGGCACCAAATGCACTTGCTTGCTTAAACACCTATCAGGGCTTCGACCTTAATTGAAACACATAAACTAGGTCTTGAACTTAGTCCAATTTAGTTTTTTTTCTTGATTTATTAAAATAACAATAATAACAAAAAAAATACTAATCCTAGATTCAACAAAAAATTGACCAAAATCAATCATGTAATTTTTCAAGCATACTTAAATTTAAAGATAAAAATAAAGTAAAATAATAAAATAAATAAATGAAAAAAAGGCTTATTTCGGTGCATTTTAATGAGATTGAAATTTTGAAATAAGAACTAAAATTGCAAGGGGTAAAAATGGAGTATCAATAAAAATAAATTAAGAGACCCCCAGTAATTCTATACTATAATTCTAACTAAAGGAGTCTCTCTCTCAAAACTTTAACCTGAAGATCTACTTATTATAAGTAGAGCTAGGTTTACAAAGAGAGACTTGACAAAATAAAAGATTCAATGAATGTTATATATCTTAAAATAGAATATTTTCTTCAGACATAAAATATTTTCCTATCAAAGGATAACCATACCCTAAATACAATGCTGTGGTGGTTGGATGTTTACTTATTCTTCCCATGAAATCTTGAAAATTGAAGACAATAATATGCAAGAGGAGCACATGCTAGAATTATGGATGTTGATAGGAATCAAACTACTGGAACTTTAACCTGAGCCCTAGCTCAAGGGCTATAAAGTATGGTTAAGTGAATTTTTTCCTTTAAACCTATAATTGAGGAGTCTAAGCTATTGTAATTTGCCAACATGATGCCTTGGCTAAGCCGAACCCTTTCGTATTTATTATTCGTCTCCAACTGTCAACCTGACTTACACTTGAGAATCAACTTAGCTCATCCAACCAGAATTCGAGTCATATTGAATACATCTAAGGTAAATTCACCTTGGAAGAATTAACCAATCGGCTCGACACAACTGACTTATTACTTCTGCTCGATTCCACAAATACCAAATTGATCATATAGAATTGACTTTTTTGGTAGAAAGCCGCCTATCCACAAAGTACCACATGTCCAAGCAACCATATGAAAAAATCCTCCATACAAGATCGTTTTTGTTGTATTTTCAATTGTACCTTTATTATTCCTTATACATTATTCCTTTTATATAATACCATTTTTTGTCTTTTCCATTTTAAGCAGGTTATCCTAATTTTTCAACTATAAATACCCATTATACATATAGCTACAATTACCTTACATTAGTAATTATTAAATATACTTTCTTCCTTTGTAAACATTGTTGTCATTAACTTTTTTTCTTACTTAACTCTTATCCTAGCCCTAGCTTAGTGCATTATATCCTAAGAGTTGTTTGTGGGTTTGCTCATTTTACCTTTTACTGTTTTCGTATAATTCCCATCACTTTCTTCAAGCTTTCTACAATCTTAGACCTATCCCCACGACCAGCCTTGTTTGTTTTTGGCTCTGGTTCATATCATCTTGGTATTAATATGGAGGTTTCATTAGGTTAAGTTATGTTTGAGCTTTCTTGTGAGTAATGATTATTGTGATAGTGTGTCATAGTTACTTGGAAGTTAGTTGTAAGTGTTAGAGTACGTAGAAGGAGTTGTAGTTCTTTTTGGTTATATGCTTTGTTTTTCCACATCAATTGTCTTATGGATTTTGACTTTTGTTACTAAGCTTTTATCTAGTGAGTGATGGACCCAAGTGTTAATAATGGTATTGGGGATAACAATAGTGGTGTTTTCTACCATGGTCAATAGCCCCAAGGTACCCTCAAGAGTACAAACGAAAGACTTGATGAGGTAGCCAACCTCATAGCTAATATAACTAGAGTTATTCATGCCATGGCCTATCGACCTACTAAAGCCATGCAGAATACTCCACAAGCTACTTGACCTACTAAAGGACTAAACCTAGCTTGACAAGTTCAAGGTAGAGGAGTAGGAATATGAACACGAAGAAGGATTAATTTAGGTGAAATAGATGATGACGAAGGAGAAGTATAATGAGGAAGATGTGAAGCTATAGAACTTAAGTTTCAGTGGTTTTGGGATTACAAATGATTATTTGGATTGTGAAGAGAAGGTTGAGCAAGTTTTTTAAAATTACCAATATGAGGATTGAGAGAAGGTGAAGACTACTACTGTTAAGTTCTTAAGATATGCCATAATGTGGTGGAAGAACTTTCAAATCATAAGAAGACGACAAGGATATGGAGAAGTGAATACTTGGCTTAAGATGAAGACGATTCTCAAAAATAAGTTCTTGCTCGATACTTATTTGCAAGATACTTTTGTTTAGCTACAAGAGCTGAGATAAGGAAGCCATACTGTTGATGAGTACACTTAGAAGTTCCAAATACTCTTGATTTATTATGAGGTAGAAAAGCCATCAATACAAATAGTATCCAAGTTTCTTACTAGATTAAGGAGTAACCTACAAGATATTGTGGAACCACAGTAGTTCACTACATTGGATGAAGTTATAAGAATAATCCAATGATTAGAATGATAGAGAAACAGAATATTGACCCACCACCAATGATCTAACCAGGTCAATTAAGCGGAATTGTTTAGGAAATCACTAAGCTTAATCAAGTACTAAGCCAACCAGAAGGGTAGATGTTACAGTTGAACAAATGGGTCAACCTAATGGTGACATATCGACAAGACCATATTAGAAAGGATAAGGATCTGGGAGAAAGACAAGCTAGAACAAATGTTTTAAATGTCAAGGGTTTGAGCACATGGCTACTTAGTGTCTAAACTAAAGGACCATGGTTATTAAAGGAGATGCCTCGAAGATTGAAGTAGATAGTATAGATGAGGAACTAGAGGAGGAGAAAGAAGTGGAAGATGAGGTTAATGTTAGCACTAACTTGATTAAGGAGGATGTGTTTGTAAAAGATCTAGATAAGTTAACCCTATTTATCTAATGTGCAATGAGTTTGGAGCCCTCTACTGAAGAGGAGTAGAGAGAGAACTTATTCCACAATACTTATAAAGTGAATGAGTAGGTTTGCACTTTCATAGTAAATAGTAGAAGCTATACTTTCATAGTGGATAATGGAAGTTGCACTAATATAGCATCTACCAACCTAATTAAGAGGCTTAAGCTATTAAACATTCCACATCCAAAACCATATAAGTTACATTGGCTGAGTAAGAAGGGATCACTACATGTTACTTGGCAAGTGCTAGTGTGGATCTCAATTAGGAACTATTTCGACAAAATTCTTTCTAACATGCTACCCATGTGTGTATCTCACATGCTGTTAAGCTAACCTTAGCTTTTCAATTGAAGGATTATTTAAGATGGCCATAGGAATACGTATGTATTTGAGAAGGATGAAAGGAAGATTACATTGAACTCCATGTCGCTGTATCAAGTTAGCAAACTGTAAGCTAAACTTACCCTGGATTAAAGAAGGCTTTGGTGTTGAGTAGAGTTGAACTCTAAGAAGCCATTAAGGTTGATTTGCCAACTTTTTTGTTAATTAAATGATTGTTAGAATTGCAGGAATGAGGTGAACTACCTTTGAAAGTTAAGGAACTACTAGAAGAATATGATGACCTGTTTATAAAGAAATTGTTTAGATACTTGAAGAAGTGTTGTTTCTATAAAGAAGAAGTGATCATCCTAGGATTTGTAGTTAGAGGTAGAGGATTAAAAGTAGATGAGGAGAAGGTATGAGCAATTGTTGAGTGGCCATCCTCAACTTCCTATGCTGAGCTGTGAAGTTTCCATAGATTGGCATCATTCTACTAATGCTTTATCCAAGGATTCAATACAAACATAGCACCTTTGACTAAGATGACAAAGAAGATTGTAGAGTTCAAGTTAGGAGAGAAAGAGGAGAAGAGTTTTGCTAAGGTAAAAGTAAGGTTAACTTCAGCCCTGGTCTTAGCTCTACCAAACTTTGATCGATTATTTGAGCCTGAATGAGATGCATTGAGTGTCAGCATTGGAGCTATGCTGATGTAGGAAGGTTGAACTATCAATTATCATAGCTAGAAGCTCAGAGGAGTGTAATTAAACTATTATGTTTATGACAAAGAATTTTAGCCTTAATTTGAGCTCTTTATGTATGGAAACATTATCTTCTATTGAAAGAATTTGTCATATATACAAATCATGTGTCCTTGAGATGTTTGCAAAGCCAATAAAAATGTCCCAAACGCCAAGCTTGATGGATTAAGTTCCTAAAAGGATTTAACTTCATCATCAAATATAAGTAAGGCAAGAACAATGTATTTGTTGATGACTTGTCAAGGTGACATACTCTTCTCACTAAGATACTGACCTAATTGTTAAGGTTTGTAAGCATTAAAGAGCAACGTCAAAATGACCCTCATTTTAGCCCCATATACATGCAACGTTAAGAGGGAAGAGTAGTATATGAGTACCATGTTGATGGTGGTTATTTGTTCAAAAGTAGTACGTTGTGTCTGCTGACCTATTCAATAAGGGAGCTACTGATGAGAGAAGCCCTAATGGAAGACATTCCAAACACTTTAGAGAGCAAAGAGCGTATGAGCTATTAAATGACAAATTTATCTAGCTTAGAATGAAGCATAATGTGCATCGTGTTATTAAGAGATGCATCATTTGTAAGAAAGCAAAGAGTTAAGCAAAGTAAGGGAAAGCAATGCCTTTACTTATTCCAACCAAACCATGGGCCAACCTAAGTATAGATTTTGTTCTCAAACTACTCGAGGCAAAGATTCTGTGATGGTTGTTGTGGATAAATGGCACATTTTGTGCCTTGTTCTAAAACTAACAGTACTTTAGTTATTGCTTCTTTGTTTTATAGGAAGTAGTTCTCTTGCATAGAGTACCAAGGAGTGTGGCATCAAACTAAGACAAAAAATTTCTAAGCCATTTCTAGAGAACCCTCTAGCATTGGAATGAAACCAAACTACTGTTCAACACCTCTTTCCAACCCCAAACCAATGGCCAGATAAAAGTGATCAATTCACCCTAAGATCACTACTTTAAGCTGTAGTGAGGAAGAACTTAATCGACTGGGACATATGCCTATACGTAGTTGAATTTGCTTACAAAAAGATAGTATACATCACTACTGGGCATGCTCCATTTGAGGTCATCTATGGTTTTAACCCTAACCTACCCCTCAATCATACCCCATGCTGTCTATTGATTAAGAAGGTCTTAAGGTAAGAACTAGAGCCTAGTCCATCTAGTAGATCCATAAACGAGTCACCTAGCAGATTGATTGAGCCATCAAAAAGCTAAAGGAGAGAGGTAAAGGAAGGAAGATTAAGCAGTTTTAGCCTGGAGACTAAGTATGGTTACAACTACGTAAGGAAAGATTCCCTAATAAGTGGAAGGACAAGCTATCTGCTAAAAGTAAAAGACCATTTAGAATACTTTAGAAGATCAATGACAGTGCATACCAACTTAAGCTTCCAAAAAACTTTAGAGTATCAAATGTGTTTAATGTTGGCAACCTCAACCCTTACCGATTTGAGGAGAACTTGGACAAAGAATGGTTGAATTTGATCCCAAATCCTAATCAACCTAGTTGGGATGATAGGAATCGGACCATTGGACCCTTAACCTAAGCTCGAGCCCAAGGCTAGAAAGTATGACCAAGTGAATTCTTTCCTTATGACCTACCACTAAGGAGTCCAAGCTACTACAATTTACTAACCTGATGCCCTAGTTGAGCCGAACCCTCTCGTAATCATCATTCATCTCTAGCTACCAACTTGAACTATACTCAAGCATTAACTCAGCTAATCTGACCATCAATTCAATCAACTTAAATTTGAACTATACTGAATACGTCCAAGGCGAATTCACTTAGGACGAATTAATTAATGAGCTCGATACAGCTAACCTACTACCCCTGTTTGGCATATACCATATTGATCGTATAGAATTGTCCATTTACTAGAAAGCTGTCCATTTACAAGGAGCTACGTGTTGGAGTAACCATATAATAAAATCCTTTGTACAAGATACTTATTTTTGTTGTATTTTCAATTCTACCTTGATTATTCCTTATACATTACTTCTTTTAGATACTATCCTTTAGTCTTTTCCATTTTAGGTAGGTTATCCTAATTTTTCAAATATAAATATCTACTATACATGTAGACATAATCAACTTACATTAGTGATTATTAAATATACTCTCTTTCTTTGAGAACATTGTACTTGTTAGCTTATTTTCTTACTTCACTCTTATCTTAACTCTTAAGTAAGGCTAGGTGATGAGTAACCTTATTAGACCATCTCATGCATCATATTGAGTTGTGCCATAACTTCTCGAAAGTTCTTTAGTGCGTTATATCCTTAAAGCTATTCATAGGTTTGCTTGTTTTACCTTTTACTATTTTTGTACGTTTCCCATCACTTTTTTTAAGCTTTTTGTAAGCTTAGACCCATCCTTATAGCCAGCCTTGCTTGTCCTTGGCTTCGGTTTGAATTAAACATAGTCCTTCCAATACTTTTTTTCTTGCTTGATTCTCATCTAAACTTTCTTCACTTCATCCCATGATTAATGATTTTTGCTCAAAATTACTCAAGAAAAAGCTAAAAAATCTTCAAAACTTCATGAAGTGCTATACAAGCCCTTGAAAATGGAATTTAAGTGAATTAAACACAAAAAATGTAAGATTAACTTAATTAACATCTAAAATAGCACAAAAGAACCATAGAAAATACATGCAATTTTTGCATTATCAAATATCCTCACACTTAAGCTTTTTCTTGTCCTTAAACAAAACAAAGAAAATGTTAAGTGATAAAATGAAAAACTTTAATTTTAGAAAAGTCCACCATTGAAAAATTTCTTAACTTAACAATGAACTTAAGACACTTCGATAGTATCAAATTGAACCTTACTTATTTTTAGTGGTCAATCTAGAGAATTTAGAGTTAATCATAACACTTAAGCATAAATTAAATTACAAATAATAACAAACATAAATTAATCAAGAAAAATTTATAAGGATTTCTTTCGCTTTAACTCAAGGGAAGTGAAATCTACCTTAAGCATTTTTAACTTGAAAAAACAAGATCAGGTGTATGTTATGTCAATTCATCCTCAGATTGTTCCTCTACTTCTCTCTATTTTCAATAGGGAGCTTATTAATTTAATTTGATTTTCTTTATTTAAGCTTGATTAACCTTGGGAAAGCACCTTACAATCCTAATGGACTAAGGTCGATCCTTACTAATTTAGCCCTTTTGATTACTTAGTAATTACCAGCAAGAAAGCAGCTTGCTCTTATAACGAACCAAGGTTAATCCTTAACAACCTTAATTATTTTCTACTCTTTCCAATTGGTAGTAGGAACGATTCTTGCTCTTTTATGGGACCAAGATTGATCCATATGATGATAAAAAAAAGAGAGAAATGTTAATGTAATAATAAGTGTGTAGGTATTCAAACTGTTCTTCAGATTGTTTAATTTGTAAATTAAGTTTCATTTAAAGACTTATTTAGAAAGTTTGAATCACTTGATAAAGATACAAGTCTAGAAAGTATTTAGAGAATATTTAAGAAGCTTACATAAGAAGAGTAAGTATAGCACTTTAGAAAATTCTTTAGAGACTTTGAATATAAGTAAACTAAGATATTTTCAGAAGGTTATTTAGATAGTAGACCTGGAAGTGTAATTCTTAAAAATAACACAATATCAAATTTAAAGTGAACAAGGCCTAACTCCACTAGATTGGATGTATTAGGGAAATACATTGAATCTCATTTCTCTTAAGTTAGAATTAAGATCCATAGGGATTATTTTTAAGAGATTTAATTTTTGGAGATAATTAAATAAATAAGAAAATATCTCAATTTAGATATGGATAAGGATGATTTTGAATATCATGGGATATTAAATTCAAAATTCAAGTATATCCATTAAGGAGATCTGATTGAGATAAGATCGGATTAAAATTTAAACTCCATGATTTTCTCCAAATATCTATAGATCATCTTTTAAACATTGGGATTTTTGCCAAATATCTAGCCATTGAAATACTCTAGTATAAAAGATGAGATGATTCAAAATATTTAGTACAATTTTGAGAAGAAAAAATATATTCATTACACTTTGATCGTGATCTTAGCCTACTATTTGAAAAGCACAAAACACTTCCCAAGACTTATTCAGAGAGTTGAAAGGAAGCTACATTTTCAACAATCATCATCTTTCTCTTCATGCTAAAATATTTGAGATTTATTTATTGTTTTTGTTTCTAATTTGTAAAAATTATCTAATATTCTAGTATTGTTTGAGAGAAGCTTGACTATACTCTATAAATCCGTAATTAGCTTAGATTATAGAGAGACTAAATGGGTAGAGCAAAGAGTTGTAAAGGTCAAGTGTGGTAGATATTTGTAAACTTCTCCTGATTTTCTTTGATATAATAGACTAAGTGGAATGACACCGGTGAAGAATATCAAGTCCTCAACAGTGGTGCTATAAGAGAGTAGTAGCCAGAAAGCTAAAACTTTATAAATCTTGAGCCTAATATTCTCCTCTCCATCTCTTTTACTTAGAGTTATTTATTTGTGTTATTAGTATGTTCAATTATTGAAGTACCAATGATCACTAAATTATATTATTAAAAGGGATAATTTCAATTCACATAAAAAAAAAGTTTTAAATATTTTCTGAAAATATCAATTCATCCCCCTCTTAATATCTTATAAAGGACCAACACATGCCAATCCTTAGTGATTTATTCAATTAACTCAATGCAATTATTCAAATTAATTTACACCTCTAACTACTATGATTTTTCAAAGGACAAACCTTCTTTGTTCACCTAATCTAAAATTTTGAAAAAAAAAAAAGGGAATAGATAACTATCCTAAAAAATCAAGCTTGTAAATTAAAATGACTAGACCTTAATTTGTTTATATTTATCCTAATCTTAAGTGTAAGTTTAAGCTTAAGAGAAGAGTAATTCTAAACTTTAAGATTTAATAGCTCAAATTCAGCAAAGTACCCTAAATTCATGAAGGATGTAAGTAAATTCGAAAAAATTATGCTTGCTTAGTGTAGATTGAGGTTGCGTATTTCTAAAATATTTGGAAAATGAATAATTTTAGCAAATTTTGATAAAAGCTTAAGTGAGTAAAACAATAACATATATGATCTAATGTTCCTACCACACTTAAGTTGTACATTATCCTCAATGTATATATTAACAATATAATGAAAATATTCAAGTGGGAGAAAAATAAAAATAAAGAAAAGAAAACTAAGACTTCTTCGATTTTTAGCATTGATCCTAAAAATTGTGGAGTCAAAATTTGAGTTCCTTCGACCAAATCAGTACATGAAGTTTTCATGACAAATGAACTAACTAAGAAAATTAAAAAAAAAAAAAAGAAAGCTAAAGTAAATAAGATAAATAAAACCACTATTATTAATTTAAGCACTAAATATTAGTTTCCTGTAAACTTGCTGTAGACACCTAATTTTTGTCCCCTTTATTTTGTTTTATTCCAATAGGATAAAGGGTTCTAAAAAAGGAAAAAAATAGAAAATTAAAGAAAATAAAAAAAAAATTAGAAAAAAACAAAAAAAAAAGTAAAAAAAAAAAGCTAGGAAAAATATCAAAAAATTGGAAGAAACACAAAAAAAAAGAAATTTAGAAAACAAAAAATGAAAATTTAGAAAAATTGAAAATAGAAGATTTATAGAATTTAGAAAATAATAATTTAATAGAATAGATTTTAATTTTAATAAATTGAGGAGGGGAACTATTAGGCTTGGGCTTAGATTTGAATCTAGCCTTGGCAGGCCTAGTCCACATGTGCAACTTAATTGCACATATAGATAAAGTATAAGCTAATGGCCTAACAAATAAATACTTAGACTTCACATTGGGTTAAACTCAAAGGTTAAGGGTTTGAATCTTAACAGAGGCATAAAAGCCTCTCTTTTTTTTTTTCATCTTTTAGCTGATATATTATCACATAAGGAACTGCCATGTATTAAGATTTCATTGCGCTACGTATCCTAATCCCGGGCAGCATCAGGTTGGATGGCAGGCTAACGAAACACTACATAACATGCCACATCGACTACCACATATCACATGAGGATACGTAGTATGCTACCACTAGATCATGCAACTGACATGGTGCTACATCAACAGATTTTCCTTCTCTTTCTCCCTTCTTCCACCACTTTCCCCAGATTTCCTTGTGATTCTTATGTGAACCTCACCTAGGGTCCTTACTTTCAACCCATTTTTGACTCATTTTTCTTCATGATTTCACCAAATGGTGAAATCACTAAGAAAATATGGAACACTGTGAATTAGTATAAAAAACATGTTTAGAATGTTTCAACCCATTTGGAACACTGTAAATGAGTTTTAAAAATTCAGAAGAACTTAAATTTTAGAATGTTTTCGATTTTGACTTTCCTTGCTTATTAAGGTGATTTTGTGTATAAAAGGGTCTTTAGGGAGTTCATTGGACCAGAGACAATCACTCACAAGCAGAAATCCTCACTCGTAAATTCAAAATCTCTCTCTCTCTCTCTCTCTCTCTCTCTCTCTCACTAATCATGCTCTTCTCTCTGTTTATTAGAATTTCTCTCTCTAAACTACCTTAGGTCAAGCGAGGCAAGCTTCCTAACCTAACCACTCTTGTCCCTTACCGTAGCCCCTAGCAACACCTTTAACTTGCCATCACCAAATACTAACCCATGGTAGATCCTTCTTAAAACCACCACTTACGATGGCTACTAGGTTAAACCAACCCCACAATTGATCTTCCTTGGGTCTTTAACCCTAAAACCAATCACCCACTCATACTTAACAACCTACACACAGCTAAACCACCATCACCCCCATTGACACTTCATCCAACCACCTCCAGCCGACTACCATAGACCACGACGTTGGTTCTACCCCCAATATCCCTAATTTGAAATACACAAAATCCTTCTTTTAGCCTTCTATTTAGTAGCCAAACCAAGTCGAAACACACTCTACTGTTGCTGCTACTATTGAAGATCGACCCAGACATATGCTCTAGACTTGACTCGATCTGGATTCATACCTAAATCTAAACCATACCCTAACTTGTACCATCATCCAGCATCCAGTTCAACCTTGTTTATTTGCCTTCTTGTATTTTATTGGTCGGTTTTGTATTTTTTTTTATTTCATTGTTGAATGCAAATGTAATAATAACAAAAAAAGAAAAAAAAATAGGAAAAAAAGGGAAATAAAGCATAGCAACAAAAGAAGAAAAAGAATAGTTTATTTATTTAATTTTAGTATAGTAGAAATAGATAAAAATAATAATAATAAATAAGATAACACATAAAAAATAATAATAGTAAGTAAATAAGTTAGTAAATAAAAATTGTTTTGACACTTAGAAGAATTGATTTTTTCAAAAATAAAAAATAAATGGACCCTTTAGAAAATAAGACTATTTTAAAGTTTTCAAAAATAAAACCCTAATTAGGACTTTTTGTAGAAAAATTTCTTTAAATGAGTAGAATTGGATAAAAACATAAAGCCGATCTTTTTTCAAAAATTAAAATCAAATCAATCCACTAAAGTTTTCATTAAAAAAACTATGTACATCTAATCTAGAATAGTAGGTATATAGGCACCTATGGGGCGATGATAAAAAAAAAAAAAAAAAAAAAAACTATTTTTTCTTTTTTAGTTTAGATTATTTAAGTTATCCAATTAGAGTAACCAATAATTGAATTTCGTTTTATGGAATTAAAAGGTGATTTTTAAGGTTAAGGTTAAAATTGAAAAGTTAATGGTACCCGTAAGGGTTTAAAAAACCATACCCCTCGATCTAGATCTTTGATTTCTAAAACCGTTTTCAAATTCGATTTCTTATCGAAAGACTAGTGGTTAAGTTATAACTAATCTACCCAAATAATTATAACTTAACTCTTTTTCCCAATTTTAGTTGGGTGGCAACTCTAATACATTTTCAAATTGAAAAATGGTTTTCTTTAAGCCCTAGTCGAGAGTTAGTCGGATTAAAGAAGACTTAATTTTAAAAACAGGGATGTGAAAAACCAAGCTCGACAGCTTAGTGACTCTGCTAAGGACATCAAGAAGGTTAACTATTTAACTTTCCAAAATTAAAATTAACCTCTAAAAATTACCCTAGTGTAATTTATTTACTTATTCATTCTTTATTTGTATCATCATTGTATTAACATCATTGCAAGTTTAGTTTTATGTATTTAATTATTTTATGGTAAGGAATTTATTTCTTATACCATGAATGCATGATAGATACGGTCGAAGCCTAGTCGTCTTAGGACCAGGAGCCATTGTGTAAGTTCTAGGCGTAGTAGGGCAACCACCGTTCGAGGCTAATTATGTTACCCTACTTAAACTTTGATGTGACCAAAAAACCATTTTTTTAAAATACGTAAGGTCATAGAGTTTAGGGACCTTTAGAACCTACCTGTTTCGCATTCATTCTAAGGGGTCAATGAATAACTAGCAAGGCGGCAATGTTATAAAAAAGTAAAAATATGACAAAACCCAAAGTTTCTTTCCCTGTATTTTTTCCTAGAATTCATGTACATAGGGAATATTTTATAATTTCTTTTGATGTAAATAGTTTTTCCTTTGTAATGTATGCTTTCCTTATAATATTTTAGAGATGGCCAACTCATCTAAAGCTAAGGTCTTCACCAAGGAGATTAATGTCCACAAGCCTACAAACCTAAAGCCCATACTTAACCAATGGTTTCAAACCTGCAACCTAAGAGAACAAGACTTCATTACCAATAAGATTAGAACCATACTCTCACTAACCAAGGTGAATGTTAACATCATGCTAGTAAGGGCCTTAATCCATTTCTAGGAGCCCAAAGAAGTGGCATTTCGTTTTGGGCCACACCTAATCAATCTAACTCTTGAAGAATATACCCAATTGCTCCAAGCTCCTCCTTTAGATGAAATATACGTTCCAAAGCTTAGCTTCAATCCAACCTACATTTTTTCAAAATTCTTAGGGATCCGTAAGACTAAGATAAATGAGGCCCTAAGCGATTGTAACAAACACGCTATCAAGATATGGGATCTTATCCATTGGTTCCAAAATGAACCCAACTCCAACAAATGGGCTCTCTTTCTTGAAAATTGGAGGGAGAATTGAATCAAGGCCTATGTATTGGCAATATTCACCACCATCTTATTTTTGAGTTGATCTTTTCTTATACATTTTAGGGTGGTAGAATCAGTGGTTCAGTTCTAGAAAGGAAAGTCTTATATTCTTGCCCTACTTATTGAACAAATAGGGAACCTTAATATCCTTAAGAAAAGAGGTTGTAGAGATCTCAGCTCAAGCATAGCACTATTAATGGTGTGGTTCGCCAATCACATCAAATGTTTTGGGTTAGACTTGATAATGGGTGCAATCGCCAATAAGATTGATCTTATTGACTCTTTCATTGATAAGATCAAATTACTAGAAGATATCCCTACCCTTCTTTAGGTAGAAGTTCTACAAGATTTCTAAGTCGAAGACATATTGTGGACTACTAGATGGAGCAATTACATTAAAGTCATATTGGCTTGTAAAGGTTATCATGCTGTACCATTGATCGAAATGAGTTGGTGTACAGGCTACTATCCAAACAACATGGAAAGGCAGTTTTGAGGGATCTAGGACATAGTTCACAAGCCTTTATTAGAGCCATTCACCCTTAACCTCGAAGAGCTTCACTCCATAGAAGAGGTATCCAAGCTTCATAAGATCAAAGCTTGGTGAGATACCAAGACCATAAGCCCTAACATCAATTTGAGTGAATTCATAGGAGAAGTAGACAAGTACTAGGTCACCAAAGAGTACTTATATAATCAACTTCACAAGGTAGGCATAATGTAGTATCGAGCACTAGAAGTCCTTCAACCTTCCTTCTTACATTCTAGCTTTGAAATGGTGACCTATATGGACTAAGTAAAATCTCGTATAGAAGTCCTCCATGATGAAAAAGATAGGTAGGAAAACCTATTTCAAGAGTCTAAGCAAAAGTTACACACCTTGGAACACTAATTGAAGATAGCCTAGAAGAAAATCTAAGATTTTGAGGAACCGACTAAGCATGGTTAAACGAAGGATGAGAAAATGTCATCTGGTCCATAGAAGAAAAGAAAATTAGTATAGCTAAATTTGTATCTTTTCTTTTCTTTTATGTAATAAAACTCCAGGAATTTAAGAATAATAAATAACTTGTTGTTTTGTTAATTAATCATTGATACTCTTCTTTTCATCCTTGTAGCCCATGTGCATTTCATTCATTTATTTCAATTCCATATTTTCAACAAAATTAAGATATTCATGTGCTAACTTGTTGAGAAGTGGTCTTAAATCTAGGTCACCAAGATAGCTCCCAAACATCAATGTCAATCCTAAGGTTATTAATCCCACTAAGCTGAGGTTCCAATCTTTGGAGTGAATAGTAGGAAAGATTGTAGATTAACTAAGCTTTCTTGCTGACAACATCGCCTTACTTAAGTCTTCGGCTCCATCGAATGAAGAAAGTTCTAAAGCTCAACATGGAAAGAATGTTGAGGTCTCACCCCTCAAAGCAAAATAAGCCTACCCTAAGGTCAACCAAGCCTTCGAATCTTTTGAAACAGAAGGGCTCTTTCCAAAGGTCAACCTAACTTTCGAGTCGAATACTTACTCTTTTCTGGTCAATCCAAAGCTTGAAGCTGATCAAGACAGGCTGAAAGAGCTTAAGAAGTGACTAACTCAACAAATTACTAAAAAGATGAAAATGCTCGAAGGGTATGATGGATTCGAGTAGGTTAGTATAACAAACTTCTTTACCTATGACTATGGGAGCTTCCTAGAAAAACTTAAAGCACCCGACTTCAAAAAATATAATGGGACTGGATGCCTGAAGCTACATACTTGGCTATATGTCTACAAGATGGGAAACTATGTACAATATGACTAGCTCATGGTCTAAACTTTTCAAGACAGCCTAACCGACCCTGCTTTAACCTAGTACACCCAATTGGATCTAAATCAATTGAACACATAGGCAAAGCTGGCTAGAGCATTCTATGAGCAACATTGATTCAATGTTAAAGTGTCGGCAACCATGATGGATTTAGTTACCCTATGGAAGAGGCATAATGAATCTTTCAAAGAGTACGTCCAAAGGTAGAGGTCTTTATCTACAAGGGTATATGCCCCTGTAACTGAGAAGGAGCTAATTGCAACTTTCATCAATACTCCTAAGATACCTTACTTTGTTCACCTAATCAAACAAGCTTCTTCTAGCTTTGCCAAAGTAGTAGTAATAAGGTATCAGATTGAAAGTGCCGTCTCTTCTAGCAAGTTACAAGAGACATTAGATAGAAAACTATCTTCTACTAAACCTACCACCAGCAAGCTTAGAGAAGCTACTATCAACATGGTTAATTCAAATACCAAACTTAATGCTTGGGTTTCTTTCAAGAAAAATCCTCTGCCAGCTCAACAACGGTATAAACGCCAACCATAGTATAGTAGGGCCCCAAGGCAATACACCAAAATACCCATCTTAGTCAATGAAGTGCTTAAACAACTAAGAAAAGACAATATACTCCATTTTGAGGCTTCCAATGAAAGGTATAGGCCAAGATTTTTTTTATCCCAATGTAAGGTACTAGTACCATCTAGGGTAAGTAGGCCATTCGACCAACTCATGTTAGAGGTTAAAAAACGAAATTCAACACTTAATTGACGAGGTATAATCCAGCTAGATTTTATAGAGGCTCCTACTCCAAACATCAACAACCCCTTACTTAATCATGGGCCCATCATCAATATGATATTTGATGACTCAAAGCCAGCCATCAACATGATTGCTTCTAGCCAAGAGCCTAGGGTTTATAGATTCTACAAAAAAGAAGAGAAGCAAATTCCACAAACCAAATGGTACACCTTCCATGTGCCTATAGCCCCCGAAAATTATAAAATTACCCCTCTCAACTATTAGGCAGTAAATCAACAATAGTTAAACTCACTTATAGGAGGGATTGCTCACTCTGGTAGGATCTACAATCTAAGGGAGGATCTAAAAAAGAAGGCTGTACTGGAAAGACCAAACAATGAATCAACTGAACATGAAGAAGGATTGTTTTCCTTCACCAGGATGATCCAGTCTAGCAAGTATAAAGTAATGGATCAGCTCGCTAAGACTCCATTACAAATATCCCTCATGAGTTTATTGATGGCATTGGATCCACATCGAGAATCTTTGTTAAAAACATTGAGGGAAGTCAAAGTCCCTCATGAAATACCGATTGAAAGGATTAGGTCTGTCACCAATTCTAGCCTCACTATGAATCATATTTCTTTCTCCACTAAAGAACTGGGTAAAGAAGTTAACCAGCATACTAAGCCTCTATTCATAATAGTGAGGGTAAATAACATCATCATAATGAGAGTCCTCATTGATAATGGGTCATCATTGAATGTTTGTCCTCTAGCCACCCTAGATCTATTGGGTATTGATAAGACCGCTAGTAAGCTAAATTTGACAATAGTAAGAGATTTTAATGGATCTAGAAGAGAAATAATAGGAGAGATCGACTTACCAATTGATATCAACCTATAGGCGTTCAATATCCAATTCTAAGTTTTGGACATTCCAAAAACATTCAACTTGTTATTAGAAAGGCCTTAAATATATTCATTAGGGGCCATACCTTCAAGTCTTCACCAAAAGGTTAAGTTTATCTCCAATGGCCAGGGCATCATAATTCTAGGTGACCTGGATTATGAAATTAACAAAGAGACAACTATACCCTATACTAGTATTGAGGAACAAGAGGACTTTAGGCTCCAAATGTTTGAAGAGGTGTGCATGATCACCGATTAGGAGAAACATGAGAGGTCAAAGTTCAATGAAGGCTAGTTTGGATCCTATGGGCTAGGATATATTCCAACCCCCCCACCCCCCAGTAGAGTAGTTACAAAGAATGCAAGCTAAGGACAGAAAAGGTAATAGGTTATATCATGCCTTAATGATCTTCCCACCATTGTCAGAAACCTTCATCCGATTTGAAGTCCAGAATTTAAAGCCTACGAAAGAGGATACCTCCAGTAGAAATAAAATGGCCGGTCCATCTAACAAGTCCCAATACTTAAATAATTGGTTCTCCATCTCTATGAATAATAATAAGTCTTCCCTAGGGTAAAGAATGAATCACAATCCAGTATTTTATAGAGTTTTGTAATAAAGTACCTTTGTTTTACAAATAGTTATACTTGAAAGAAGATTCCTCTAAATAAGAATTAGTCTCTTTTCTCTTCACTTCTTTCCTTACTTATACTCTTTCTTCTATGTACTTTTCCCAGATCCAATGCTTCGAATAAAGGCCATGGATATCTTTTACAGATAGGTGATGAAAATATTAATATCACCTCCAACCCTACTGGGTTAGTCATCAGGAGTGATGTTAGTGACCATAATGACGTACAAGAAAGTCGGCAAAAACATGAAATGAGTAGAATTTCCATTGATGAGCCAACTGAGATAATTAATGTTGGGACTAATGGAGAAAATTTGAAAGAAAACCAAAAGATAAAAATAACTACATTACTATCTGAATACCAAGATGTGTTCACATGGTCTAATGAAGATATGTTTGCATTAGATCCGTCAATCGTGATCCATCGTTTACCCACACGAGAAGATACCAAACCTAAGAAACAACAGTTAAGAAAGTTTTGATTGGATGTCTTGTTAAAGATCAAGGAAGAAGTCAAAAAATTACTAAAGGTCAGTTTTACTAAGGTATTTGATTTTCTCGAGTAAGTAGCTAACATTGTGCCCGTAATGAAGAAGAATGGATAAGTTAGAGTATGTATGGACTTTTGAGACCTTAATCAAGCAACCCTTAAAGATAATTTTCCCTTGCCCCATATTGATGTCTTGGTCGATAACACAGCCAGAAACTATCTTTTCTCTTTCATGGATGGATTCTTCAAATATAATCAAATTCGAATGTTTGAAGAAGATAAAGATAAGACAACATTTATCACAACTTAGGGCACATTTTGCTACAAAGTAATGCCTTTCGGACTCAAAAATGCCATGGTAACTTATCAAAGGGCCATGGTAGCAATCTTTCATGACATGATGCATGGAGAAGTTGAAGTATATGTCAATGATATGATTGCAAAGTCCAAGGAAGGAGAAAAACATGTGGATAATCTAAAGAGATTGTTTGCAAGGTTAGGAAATTCCAATTAAAGCTTAACTTAGAGAAGTGTAACTTTGGAGTGACTTTAGGGAAATTGTTAGGTTTTATGATCAACTAAAGGGGCATTGAAGTGGACCCTAATAAAGTCAAAGTAATAGTTGACTTTCCCCCTCTACATACACTCATAGAAATCAGAAGCTTATTGGGCCGCTTAAACTATATAGCACAGTTCATATCTCAACTTATGGATAAGTTTCGTCCCTTGTTTAGATTATTGAAAAAGAACACCAAGATCAATTGAGATGAAGGGTGCAAGCAAACCTTTACAAAGATCAAAGAATACCTCATGAACCCTTTAATTTTAGTAGCTCTAAAGCCTGGGAAGTCTTTATTTCTTTACTTGACAATATTATCGAAATCTATGGGATGCATGCTTGACCAGAACAACGAGGAAGGAAAAGAATGTGTTGTATACTACTTAAGTAAGAAATTCACTAAAGGGGGAATATAAATATTCAAAAATTGAAAGAACCTACTATGCTTTAGTCTAGGTAATCTATTAACTCAAATGATGCATACTCTATTATCAAGTTGAATTATTGACTTAGCACAATCCCCTGAAGTATTTGGCAGACAAACCGGCCCTAATTGGCAAAATCTCAAAGTATCAAATGTTACATCAAAGTTCAATAATACGTACGTGAATTGGAATTCAGTTAAGGTGCAAGCTCTTGTAGATCAATAAGCATAAAATCCCTCTAATAGTATCCCCCAAGAGGTATAAGTCAATTTCCTTGATGAGGATATCTTAGCAGTTGAGGGAAGCTCTAATAAAGGAGAAGATGATGAGCCATCGAAATGAAAGATATTCTTCGATGGGGTAGCCAACATGTCTAGGTATGGAATTGGGGCAATACTAATATCCCTTGAAGGTACTCAATACCCTGTAGCTATAAGGTTCATTTTCCCATACACTAATAATATCGCTAAGTATGAGGTATGCATCATAGGACTCAAAATGGCCATAGATGAATTAGAAGTGTATGGGGACTCTTTACTCATTATCAGCTAAGCTCAAGGAGAGTACAAGAATAAAGATTCTAAACCGGTACCTTATCATCGGCATTTGATTGAATTGATAGGGAATTTCAAAAAAATCACTTTCAATCATATACTAAGAACTCAGAATCAATTTGCTGATGCCTTAGCTACTCTAGCATCTATAATGTAAATATCTAGTGGAGATTGAAATTGAAGATAAGCCTACCTTATGTCTAACAATTGAAGGTACGAATGACCAAAAGCCTTAGTACCATGATGTTAAGATATTCCTGCAACAAGGCACATACCTTAAAGAGGTCGAGGAAAAAGACAAGAGGATGATTAGGAGATTGGCCACTCAATTCTTCATAAGTGAGTCCACTTTATACTGGTACTCTTTTGACAGTATACTTTTAAGGTGTGTAGATTAGAAGGAGGCTAAAAAGTTAATGAGAGAAGTATACAAAGGAATATGTGGCCTTTACATGAATGGTTACATGCTAGCTAAGAAAATTATGAGGCTAGAGTATTATTGGTCAACAATGGAAAGTGATTGTATCAAACACGTCAGACATTATCAGTTATACTAAGTTTATGTAAATAAGATAAACATCTCGCCTCAAGAACTACATGCACTCTCAGCACTATGGTCTTTTTCAATTTAAGGTATAGATATCATCGGCTTGATTACTCCAAAAGCATCTAATTGGCATTACTTTTTATTGGTCACCATCAACTACTTTAGCAAATGGGTTGAGGCCTTGTCTTACTTGAGCATTACTAAAGGGGTCACAGTTAAGTTCATCAAGAGAAATATCTTAGCCCAATATGAGACTCTAGAAACAATCATCACTAATAATGGCACCAATCTCAACAATAAGCTTATATTAGAATTTTGCCAACAATTCAGGATCATTCATAGGAACTCTACTCCTATGGACCAAATGAATGGAGCTATTGAAGCAACTAACAAAAACCTCAAAAGAATCATTAAAAAAATGGTTGTTACATATAAGAACTAGCATGAGATATTACCATTCACACTCATGGCCTATTGAACCTCCAACAAAATGTCGATTGGGGCAACACCTTACTCTTTGGTATACGGCACTAAAGTAATGTTACCAGTAGAGATTGAGATCTTATCACTCAAGGTATTATTAGAAACTTAGTTAGATGAAGTCGATTAGGTAAAGAAACACATCGAGCAATTGAATCTGATTGACGAGAGGAGACTGATAGCCATGTGTCATAATCGATATTATCAACAAAAAATGGCTCGAGCTTTCAACAAAAGGGTATGACCCCAGAATTCCAAAGAGGGTGATATGGTGTTAAGAAAGGCTATCCCTAATGCACAAGACTCTAAAGGAAAATTTGCTCCCGATTATGGAGACCCTTACATCGTGAAGTGAGTATTACCAAGAGAGGCTTTAATTTTGTCCTAAATGGATGATTTGAATCAAAGAAACCTTATAAATGCCGACGTTGTAAAATAGTACTACCTATGAGAAGTCAATGGAAATTTTTACTCAAAATATGAAAATGCCAGTCATTTTGAATGTCATTATGGTCTAATTTTCATTATCTACAAGCAAAGTTGGTATCCTTAGCCATTTTTGATGTTCAAATAATCACCCTCTCCATTGAAAGGTCTAACTCCCCTTACTTCATCAAACCCATACACTAAAAACATGAGAGAAGCTAAGAAGTTAGATCTAGGATATTGGTAATTAACAAAACTCTTTAAAATAGTTTATTATGGATTAATCTCTCTCGATGGGGAGTTTTATTGTCTATTTTTCAGGGAAATGCGAAATCCAAGTAAGTAATTGCCCCACAACAGATATTTATTAGTTAGGAATGAGGGCTTCGATTCATAAAAGTTCCAAAAAGACAAAAATAGTATATGGCATTCTAACTTGAGTTAATTTCCATGATTTCTCTAAAAGAGCCGACGAAGTCTCAAATGTTCTGTATTAAGATCATTCGGGTTGACAACAAAGGATCAAAGCATAAGCCAGTCAATTCTAATGGGACTTTTCAAAAAAAGGTTTGACAGTTTAGGTGTTATCAACAAAGACTAGGTAAGTACTTTTACATGATGCTAGCACACCAATTTTTGAATATTACATTTGCATTTAGACTATGACCAGCTTTTACTCCTAACATCTTTTTTTAGCCAGCCCATAAGACACTCACCTTCTGAATTTGGTGTTTAGCCAGCCCTTGAAGGCATAATCTTAGCTTAGTTTCTCTTCGAAGTTCTCTAGCTAGCTTATAAGGCATTTCTCCTCCTTAATTTTCATAGGGCACTTCTCTTCACCAATTCCTTTTAGCAAGCTCATAGGGCATAGTGTTAAGTTTGAGTTTAAGGTTGCTAGTCCTCGATAGACGCTCCTGCTTAGGTTAGTAAACCTAGAGAGGCATGACTAGGTTCTTTAGATGAGTCCCAGCTTAAGGATGCTAGTCTTTGAAAGACACTTCTACCCAAGTTTACAAGCTTAAAGAGGCATGACCAAATTCTTCAGATCAATCATTGCTAGTCCTTGAGAGACGCTCTTGCTTAGGTTAGTGAGCCTAAGAAAGGCACAACCAGGTTCATCAGATCAATCCTAGCTTAAGGTTATTAATCCTCGAGAGATGCTCCCACTTAGGTTATTGAGCCTAAGAGAGGCATAACTAGGTTCTTCAGATCAATTGTTGCTAGTCCTCAAGAGATGCTCCCACCTAGGTTAGTAAGTCTAAGAAAGGCATGACCAGATTCTTCAGATTGATCTTAGCTTAAGGTTACTAGTCCTCGAAAGATGCTCTTACTTAGGTTAGTAACCTTAAGAGAAGCATGACCGGGTTCTTCAAATCGATCTTAACTTAGGGTTACTAGTCCCCAAAAGATGCTCTTGCCTAGGTTAGTGAGCCTAAGAGAGGCATGACTAGGTTCTTTACATCGATTTCAACTTAGGACTGCTAGTCCCTGAGAGATGCTCTCGCCTACGTTAGTGAGCTTAAGAGAGGCATGACCAAGTTCTTTAGATCGATCCCAACTTAGGGTTACTAGTTCTTGAGAGACATTCCGGTGTAGGTTAGTAAGCCTAGAAGGCATGACCAGGTTCTCCAAATCAATTCCATCATAAGGTTGCTTATCTCCTAAAGACACTCTCACCAAGGTTAGTAAGCCCAAAAGGGCATGACCAAACTTCATTTCTCCTTTTTCAACCCTTAAGGCACTTCCTCTTCACCAAATCCCTAGTAGATCGAGTCTAAGATAGCTAGTTAGTCATTTTAATATCATTCCTAAGGCAAAAATAGCGTCTCTTTGTCTTTGTGGTAAAGTTTTGCTCAAACTTTACCATAAAGAGAGGTAGTTGAAAACACCCAATTTTTGCTCCCTTTAGTTTATTTTATTTCAATAGGATAAGGAGTACTAAATCAGAAAAAACACAAAAAAATAGAAAATTAAAGAAAATAAAAAAATGAAATTTAGAAAAAAATAAGAAGTTTAGAAAAATAAAAAAATAGAAAAATTAAAAAAAAAGTACAAAAAAATAAGAAATCTAGGAAAATATCAAAAAATAGAAAAATAGGAACAAACACAAAAAAATAAGAAATTTAGAAAATAAAAAATGAAAAATTTAGAAAAATTGAAAAGTCGCAAAGAATAGAAAAAAAAAATGAAAATAGAAGATTTATATACTTTAGCAAATAATAATTTAATAGAATAGATTTTAATTTTAATAAATTGATGAGGGGAACCGTTGGGCATGGGCTTGATCTAAATCTAACCCAAGCTAGCCTAGTTTATATGTGTAATTTAATTGCACATGTAGACAAGGCATAGGCCAACGGCCTAACGGATTAACACTTAGACTTGGCATTGGGTTAAACTTAGAGGTTTAGAGTTTGAATCTTGGTAAAGGTATGAAAGCCTTTTTCATTTTTTAGCTGATATATTATCACATTAGGAACAACCACATATCAAGATCTCATTGCATTACGTATCCTAACATGTAGTAGTATCGAGTTAGACAATGAGCTGACATGGTACTACGTAGCATGCTACATCAACTGCCATGTATCATGTGAGGATACGTGCCAAGCAACCATTGGACCATACGGCTGACGTTAGCACCACGTTATCTGATTTTCCTTCTCTTTCTCCCTTCTTCCATCACTTTCCCTAGATTTCCCTCTAATTCTAGTGTAAACCTCGCCTAAGATCCTTACTTTTAGCCCATTTTCGACTTGTTTTTCTTCATGATTTCACCAAATTAATGGTGAAATCATGAAGATGACATGGAACATTGTGAATTAGTACAAAAAATACGTCTAGATTCAATCTTTGTGAGGATTAAATGAGTTTTGAAAGTTTAGAAAAAATTAAATTTCAAAATTTTTCATTCATTTCGATTTTGACTTTCCTTGCTTACTGGGGTGATTTCATATATAAAAGGGGCTTTAGGGTGTTTATTATACTAGAGACAATCACTCACAAGCAAAAATCCTTGCTTCCAAATTTGAAATCTCTCTCTTTCTCTCATTAGTTGTAGTCCTCTCTCTCTCTCTATCTCTCTTCAAATTTCTCTCTCTAAATTACCTTTAGTCTAGCTCAACACCATAGCTAAAACCCCACCACGCGAGCTCCCTAACCCAACTACTCTTGTCCCTCACCATAGCCCTTAATAGCACCACCAACTTACCATAGCTGAACCCTAACCAATGGTGAATCCTCCTTAGAAACACCACTTAGGCTGACCACCAGGCTAAATCGACCTACGATTGAGCTCACCTAGGTCCTTAACCCTAAAACCAATCACCCATTTACACCCAACAACCCATACATGACTGAACCACCATTACCTTCTTTAACACTTCATCCAACCACCTCCAGCCAACTACCATAGACTACGGCGTTGGTTCTATCCCCCATATCCCCAATCCAAAACACATGAAATCCTTCTTTCCCCTTCGATTCAGTAGCCAAACCAAGCCAAAACACACTTCGTTGTTGCTGCTACAATTGAAGACTGACTCGAACCCATACTCCAAACCCAACCCGATCTAAATCCATGCCTAAATTTGAACCGTACCTTAATCTAGCATTGTTGAATGCAAATGTAATAATAAAAAAAAAAAGAAAAAAAGAGGGAAATAAAGCAAAGCAACAAAATAAAAAAAAATAGTTTATTTATTTATTTTTAGTATAGTGGAAATAGATAAATAATAATAATAATAAATAAGATAATACATAAAAAATAATAATAATAATAATAAGTAAATATGTTAGTAAATAAAAATTATTTTGACACTTAGAAAAATTGGTTTTTTCAAAAATAAAAGATAAATGGACCATTTTCAAATTAGGAATATTTTAGATTTTTCAAAAGTAAGACCCTGATTAGAACTTTTTTTAGAAAAATTTCTTTGAATGAGTTAAATTGGATAAAAACATAAAGCGGATCTCTTTTCAAAAATTAAAATCAAATCAACAAACTAAAGTTTTCATTAAAAGAACAATGTACGTTTGATCCCAAATAGGGGGTATGTAAGCACCTATGGGACGGTGGTAAAAATTAAAAAAGAAAAACCTAATTTTCCTTTTTTAGCTTAGATTATTTAAGTTATCCAATTAGAGTAACCAATAATTGAATTTTGTTTTATGGAAATTAAAGGTAATTTTTAAGGTTAAGGTTAAAATTGAAAAGTTAATGATACTAGTGAGAGTTTAAATAACCTAACCCTTGAATGGAGATCTTTGGTTTCTAAAACCGTTTTCAAAATTGGTTTTTTATCAAAAGACTAGTAATTAAATTATAACCAATTCACCATGGTTGGGTGGCGACTCTAATGAATTTTCAGATTGAAAAATGGTTTTCCTTAAACCTTAGTCAAAAGTCAATGTTAAATAAGAAGGGGTTTAATACTAGTTGGTTTAAAGAAAACATAATTTTAAAAACCGAGAGGTGAAAAACTAGGCTCGACACTTGCAAATATAAGTAAAATAGAAACAGTTATCTAAGAAAAAGAGAGAAATAATATATAAGTTAATAGAGTCATCCAACATTAAACAAAAGTATCAAACAAAGTCTTTGTAAAAGAAACTAAAAAGAGTTCATTCTTCATCCTCATCTTCCTCCTCCTCTTCTTCTTTAATCTCACACCCCAATGATTCTTTTGTGAAATCAAGCTCAAGCATTGATGATGGTAGTGGTAGCTAAATTTGGAAATGAGTCATAATTGCCACCTGCTAGACTAAAGCCTATTCTACCTTTTGTTGCAAAGTCCTCTACCTTTTAAAAAGCCTCCTTATGAATCTCTTAAATGTACTGACCACTAAAGTCGATGATGCTTGTGATTTAGAAGATGATAAAGTGGCAACCTCCAAAGTTAGCTTAGGTAGGACCTTAAGAGGTGGTAGGAGCTACATAGCCTTGATAACATCATATGTGAAAGGGGTTAGAGGTTTTAATGCTCACTGGCATAGTATATTAGGGAAGCCATGAAAACTTGTTGCTAAATAAGTGATGAAAGGACCTACAAAAATGGACTTAGCATGCCCATCGATGGCTTAGGTTTTAAAGAACCAAGTTACTGTTACAGCCAAATTAATGGGTCACTTATTAGCAATACTATGCAAATATAAAATGTCCTTTCACTTACAACTCCTTTATTTTTCCCTTTAACAGTAATATTTCTAGTCAAAACATAATGGATCAATCTTAAAGTAGGATCAATTAGTTTTGAAGATTTCAACCCCTTTAGATGATAATCTCCTCCATCTCTGGTTGATCACTCTACATAAATGCTTTAGGTAATCCTCTAGGCAATTCTCTATACTCTTATGTCCTAATATAATTACCTAGGTAAATATCATATGAATGCCTATGTCATTAATTGGCATACTCATTTCCTAACCAAAAGATCTTAAGCGAATAGAGTTCTGCCTACCTAAATTAATGTTATTAACACCCAATCTAAATGTACTAAGGAATTCTAAAGTGAGTTCCTTGTATACCAACTCATTAATTGTTAAGAGCCTATCCCATTTGCCGAATCTTATCAATTCTCTAACACTAGCTTCATAGTCAGCTTGGGCTAATGCTCCCCAATCAAAATAAGTGTACTCATTGAATTCTTTTTAGAAAAAGCGAGAATACCTTTCTTGTTGCTGTAGATAGTTAAATTGAAGGAGTGGGTGTGCAATTTTTAGGGAGGTATTCTTTCAACAAGCATGTTTTTCCCTAGTCATTTTTTTGCAATAAAAAAGAGTAGGAAATTAAATTTGATAAAAAGAGATAATTCATGTGATATAATAGTTATTGAAGAGGCTAATAAAGATCAAGTATCATTCCTAATTTAATTGCTAGTTTACATTATTAAGCATCATAGGCAATGGTTCAATTGAAAGAAGAATTGCATAATGTAATGTCAAATTTACTAAAGTCATGGGTTGAAGCACTTATAGGAGTGATTAATTCCTAGTTGCAATGATCCTTTTGACAAGAGTATATGAGCATTTAGCATACACAAATTCCCTAAAGTGGCATAACTTGAGAAATTCTTGAAATAGCATAATATCATATAATGCCAATTTCTTACAACATAGATTCATGAAACTACAACATTAATAAGATGTTAATTTGAAATCTTTAATTTAACCCATAATTTCATAATCTTTTGAGTATGAATATTAGCATTTAACAATAGAAACTTGTTCTCCATAATTTGATTGTGCAATTACTAAATTTCTTAATTCTATCATGAAATCAAGATCTAAGCTAAAAGAAATCCATTTCAAATATTTTTGAAATTTATGTTAACAATCTCTAAAAGTTCATATTTTATAAAAATCCATGAATTTATGTTAACAATTTCTAAAAATTTATGATTTCACAAATTGTACAAAAATTTCCATAAGTTTTACTAATCCTGCATGAATCACAAGACATCAACTATAATTTCCTTCACTTTCTTCAACTTTCTAGCACTTTCCTACCATTTCTTTCACTTTCTTCTTCTTTCTCATTGCTTCTCTTTCACCAAACTTTAAAAAATATATATTTCTCATGGAGCTTTTAACAAACAACACATCATAAACACCCTCAATGACATTAAAACTCCTATATTAATTCTAAAAGTCAAGTTTCCAACACATGCATTTACACACAAAAAACCCTCATCAAGAATCACATATTCTGGCTAATCTGATTGCATATATGAAGAGATAATCAAGGAAAAGAGATGTATGTACCTTGATTATATAGCATTCAATGTTGAATCGTGACTTTTTATGGTGACTTAGGGTGTATTAGGAAAAAGAAATGAGAATTTATGGCCATGTAGAGAGAGAGTGGGAGCTTGAGAATGAAGCAAGCATGATTTTCCTGTGGTTTGATATAGGCAAGTGCATCTGTCACTTTATAATATAGCGTATAGATACCTAATTTTTTCCCTCCTTTTTATTTTTCTCAAATTATGTTATAGGGTCCTAAATTAAGAAAAGTTAAAAAAAAAATAGAAAATTAAAGGAACCCTAAAATGAAGAAATTTAGAAAAAAAAAATAGGAATTCTAGAAAATATAAAAATAGGAAAATAGAAAAAATAAAAAAAAATAAGAAATTTAGAAAAGTCACAATAAATTGAAAAAATAACATTTTGTTAGAGTATATTTTTAATTTTAATCTAGGTTTAAGAGTTGGGCCGTTGAATCTGGGTTTAGATTTAAATCTAGCCTAAGTTGATTGAGTCAATATGTGCAATTTAATTGCACATATGGACAATGCACAGATCAACGGCCTAACGGTTAAGCATATGGGTATAGTATTAGCATTGAGCATGAGGTCTTAGGTTTGAAACTTAGTAAAAGCAAAAAGGCCTTTTTCTTACTTTTTATCACATCAGAGACTACCACGTGTCCGAATTTGATTGCTCTACGAGTCCTGATACGTGGCATCATCGGATTCGATGGCCTTGTTGACATAATACCACATGTCAACTACATGGCATGCTACGTCAATCGCCATGTGTTAAGTGTTGATACGTGGAAAGTCGGGGTTTGTCAAGTTGGTTAACGTGGTACCACATCAGCACTTTCCCTTTTTTTCCCTCGGTTCCCCCATTTTCTCCCGATTTTCCTCCTCTTTCCTTCCTAAGAACAGCCCACTCCTACTTTAGCTTCAATTTCCATACAAATTCCACATACAGGTACATAGTTTCTTGCATCAATCTCACATTAGACATGGCATGCTTTAAATGATTTCTAGCTTAAGCCTTTCTTTCAGCAAAATATTCCCTGCAACAGCTATCATCCCTTACTTACACTTACAAGCAGCAGCGAAATCTTACCTCTGGTCATTTTTTGCAGCTTCTTCAATAGAAGCACTAGCTTCAACAACTTTCCTCGGTGTTAAGAACAAGACCAGATTCAGCTAAAAGCACATTCAAATTAGCATTCAAAAATCGAAAAAAAAAAAGAGTTATCAGGCATTTCTCATTAAATTTGATTCCAACTTTCCTTTGTTTCTCGGTTAAATTTGTGTATAAATTGATGATCATAGGACATGAACAATAGGTATGACCATTCACGAGCAACTCCTAACCCCTCTCTCTCTCTCACGGTCGTTTTCTCTCTTTAACCCATACTATCTCTCTTCGGTTCTCTCTCTCCATTCCAACCCAAACCCAACCACTACTACGACCGAACTCCCCTTAACTTAGGCTCTCTAACCCAACCATCCTTAAACACCACTATACCTCCTAGCAACTCCACCGAGCTCGCTACTACCCTAACCTTAACCACCAAACCCGCTCTCCTCGAACCACCACCAAACACCACCTTAGACACCGACTAACTACATGGCCAAATTGCCCATACTCCAAAACCTTTACCCTAACCAACCAAACATACCCAGTAACTCATACGCAGCCAAACCACTACCACCACCTATGGCCAATTTTCGATCACCACTAAAACAATCACCGCAAGTCTCGGCATTTCTTCTACTCCCCCCTAATCCTAATCCGAAACACACAAAACCCCTTTTCCCCTTCGATTTAGTGGCTAAATCAGGTTGAATCGTACCATGTCGGTGCTATTGAAGAGGAAACCAAGATCCAACCCGACCTAGAGATTTGACCTGTGACCCGATCTGCATCTAATCCGACTCACACATCCTCTTTCTATTCCAAACGCTTTTATTTTATTTTATTTTTGTTTTTCAGTTTCTTTTCTTTTTATTTTGTTTTTTTTTTTTGTGTTTAGTTTATTTATTTACTATTGATTCTATTTTTGTTATTTACTACCAAATGTAATTGTAAAAGAAAAGAAAAAAGAAAAAAGAGAGAAGAAAGAAAGAAGAAGAAAATAAAGAAAGAGAAGAAAAACAAGAGGAAAAAAGAAAAAAAAGGAATATTTTATTTTATTTTATTTTTTTTCATTATTTTCACATAAAAAAAACTAACTAAAAGTAAATAAATAAATAATAAAAATGATAAAATAAAAATAGTAAAGTTGCTTTTGACACTTAGAAAATCAATTTTTCAAATAAATAAAAATAAAATAGACCATTTCTAAACTAGGGCATTTCAAATTTTCCAAAAATAAGACAATTTAAGACTCTTGGGAAATTTTATCAAATAAATTCAAAACGGGTAAGATACGTAAAACTAACAACTTTTCAAAAAATTAAAATTAAACCACCCACTAAAGTTTTTATAAAAAAACTACATATGTCTGATTCCGAATAGCAGGTACGTAGACACCTACGGGGTAACAATAAAAATCAAGAAAACATAATTTTCCCTTTTTTAGTTTAGATTATTTCATTTGAAAACCGTATCTAAATCTTTGCTTTTCTTAGATCTGACATATGATTTTCTTAAAGATAATCTAATTTACTCTTTAATTTTTTTACCAAGAGAATTCTCTACTAAAGTTAATCATTTTCTCAAGCTAATTAACCCTAATCCTAAAATCACATATTAGAATTTCTTCTCAATAGCATGATCTAAGATTATATTATTAAATAATGAATTCTCTACACTTTAATTCAAATTTTCAAGAGAATTTTGTAAATTATCTCTAATCTTATAATAATCCTTATCAACTATGTGTAGATCTAATTTTATAAGAAATCTTTCAATTCCCTTATAAGATATCAAATTTTAGATTACTACTTATAGAAATAATAACCTAAATCATAAAGAAAACATAGCTAAACCAAGAAAAGATTAAACAATTAAATTAATCAAACAATAATAATCTCACATGAGTAGATTTAGGTTTTATAAGACCTAAATACCAAAGATCTACTCATTATACATCGCAAAATAAAAACCTAAAAACAAAGAGTAGAAAATTGCAGAAAAGAAAGTTATAAAGTCTAAATAAGATTAAATCTTGAATTCTTGATAGTCCTCCCACTCCTCAAGTGTTCTTGTCTTGCAAAGCTCTCTAAAATTCGTATCTAACAAGTTCTTCTAAAACAAACCCTAACAAGGCCTTAAATAGGAAGTGAATAAAAGAAATAAGTTGCTAGGAAAAGATGCAACCATGTCGTTTGGTTGTATCCTTGGCTGTAATTTACAATTGTATCTTTCATTTTTCTAGATTGGTAATGACCATGTCATTTGGTTACGTATTAAGCTACGACAATTGAAAAGAAGCTCCAAATTTGCTTGGAAATGATATAATCATGTTGTTCAATTGTGTTAATCTTCAACCCTTCATAACTTGCTCATTTTAACTTCGATTTGAGTGAAATTTGTTTCTATCTTCTCATTTTCTCATGAAGATTATTTAAAATCTAGAAAACAAAATTTACTCAATTGTGTATTATTATTTGAAAATAAACTCAAATATTAAAGGAAAATCATGAAAAATAACCACATAAAATATGTGCAATTAGGAAATCATCATGGTCTTTAAAAATTTGTAAGACTATAGCTACAATTCATGGCGATGTACCTCGATTGTGTTCCATGTTGTGTCCTTTTCTTTTCACTTACCTAGAGCGACCATGGGTGTATTCCTTGTCTGTAGACCTTTGGTCTATGTTTTCATGAAATTATTCATGTATATTTTTATGAGAGGAACATATGCCATGTCCGTAGGCATGGACCTTATTTGTGTTCTTCTTTAGGCTTCCAAATTCGCACAATTTTGCTCCTTTGACTCAGTTTTTGCAATTTCCCTTGATGAACTCAAAATTTAGAATGAATTGAGGCATAAAAGCAAATCAAATGTCATTTTAATTAGGTGAGAACTTTAATTATGACTATTGCATAGACAAATTCAATAATTGTTTTTGAAGCAATAAATTGTTCATAGCAAGGAAATACTAACTTATTCAAAATTTAATACATGAATCAATGAACAAAATAAACAAACAAACTAATAACAACAACTAAATTAAAATAAACCAAACTAAGTTTAAGCTACCTCCCAAAGAGCGCCGTTGTTTTACATCGTTGGCTTAATAGCTGACCCCATTCTTTGCAAAATTCCCCGATTGATACTTGTATACTAAACCGGTTAAAACCATACTTAAAAGGAAAATGTCAAAAGAACTATAGGAAAGATTATTTTGAAAAGTGTTAAAGTAATTGTAAATTAAGGTTATTCCTAAGTGCTTGTTTTGGCTCCCTAACAATGGTACCAAAAACTTGATCATATGTATACCACATTATAGGCAAGTGGACCTGCTTAAGTTTCAATACAGTTAAAACATCCAATTGCTGATCTTGTAGGGAAATAGTGTGTGAAAGCCTAACTACTAGCAATTTCTTAAAATATCCAATTACCTAACTTTACAATATAGAATAAATTGAGATTAAATAGGAAAAATGAATAATGATTGATAACATAAGAAAAATAAAATAAAAAGGAATAAGGAAAGCAATAAAACTAATTAAAATAAACAATCAACATGAATTGAAGTAAGAAAGACATAATCCTTAGTGAATCTTTATTATTTACTCGCTCGTTCCATATAACCTTTTAATCTTAATTATTCTTTGGACCATGAAGATTCATAATCCTATTCTTGTGGAAATCGGATTTTGAATTAGCTGGACTTGCATCTCGAGCTAATTCCTAATCCTCAAACACTCTCTACTTGCATCGTAGTTGAATAGAGCATCACAAGATCACATAAAGTACATGGATCACACTATTAAGTTTCCCCAATCCAAAGAGATCCAATACCTGATCTCTTAGCACATCAAATGTATTCTAATTACAATTGTCTATTTACTATAGGCATTGTGACTCTATAGTAAACTCAAACATCCTATTAGCAAACATGATAGATACTAAAGGAAGATAATGCATTCGATGTAATTAAATCATCAAAGAATAAAATCATAGAAATAAAGAATAATTATTATAAGAAGGAACTAGATTCCAATAATATTAACTAAGAATGGTTTAACAAAAAATAACATAATAAAAGAAGAAAAAAAATAAACTAAGAGACCCCCAATAATTCTAGACTATAATTTTACCCAAAGGGGGCTCTCTCTTAAAACTCCAGCCTAAAGATCTATTTATAATGAACATAGCTAGATTTACAAAGAAAGACTTGACAAAATAAAAGATTCAATGAATATTATATATCCTAAGATGGAATATGTGCTTCAAACATAAAAGATTCACTTATCAAGGATGACCATACCCTAGATACACAACCATTGTAGCTAGCCATATATTTACTCTTCCAATGAAATCTTGAAATGTGAAGACAATAATTTACGAAAGGAACATGTGCAAGAACCACAGCCGTAGACCTTAGCCGTGGCCCTTCTAAGTCTTCTTTTCTATCTCTATTCTTATCTAAACTTTCTTTACTTAATTTTACGATCAATGTTGTTGCTCTAAATTACCCAAAAAATGGCTAAAAATCTTCAAAACTACATAAAATGCTTCGAAAGTCCCTAAAAATGAATTTAAACAAATTAAGCACAAAACAATGCAAAATTAACATAACTAACATTTAAAATAATATAAAAAAGCCATAGAAAATATATGTTATTTTTGCATTATTGATACCCTTTGAAACTATTTTGTTCATTGCCAATTCTTTCAATGATGCACTTATTTTTTAGAAATATAACTTATATATCTACCATCACATAATTGACTGAGACTAAGCAAATTTTGTCTAAAGTTATCAATAAGCAAAACATTCCTAGTAATAAGATTATTGTTGATAAAAATGTTACCTTCACCTACGATAGTTGATTTTCGATTATCTCTAAAGATGACCTTTCCTTCATCCTTCAAGATTAATGTTTTAAACTTGTTATCATCTCTCATCATATTTCTTAAGCATCCTTATCTAAGATCCATTTATTTCTTGTCCTTGAAGGTCTCTACAAGAGTAAAAAATTTAAACTTTTGGTATCTACTTGAGTTTAAATCCTTTCAAGTTAGTCGTAATGATATAACCATGTCCCTTGAGGGCCCAAATCATCTTTTCTTTATGACTAAAGTTGATGCTTCTTCTTATTGCACAAATATGTGTAATATGGCTATAACTTTCACAATAGTTACAAGTCTTATTAGTTGCTTCGATAAAGTAACTTTTATAAGACTTGTAAATATTGTTTTTACTATAGCCAACTCTAATTTTCTCAAAAGTAAACCTTTGTTGTCCTGAGAGCTTTTCTAAATTCTTTTGTCCCTCAACAAACTTGGCTATATTTGCCTTGAATCATCTAGGCTAGATTTCAAAACATTGTTCTCAATTTCTAGTTTAGCTAACTTGTTTATAAATGCTTCCTCATTTTCAACAACATTGATTTTTTTTTTTATTTTACTTCTTCATTCTTCTTTGTTAGCTCTCTATTCTCATTTATAATGTCCTCATTTATCTTGCTTAATTCTTCATTTTCCCTTTTTAGAATTTCTTGCTCAACCTTCAATTTTTCATTTTCTAATTTCAAGTATTCATTTTCCTCCCCTATGTACTCTTTTTCATTGTTTACCCTATAACATTCATTCTTGAATACATCGACTTCATTTCTTATTTCATTCAACATGGATAGCGGGAATCGAACCCGCATCTTTTTCATTTTACTCCCCTATGTACTCTTTTTCATCGTTTACCTTATAACATTCATTCTTGAATACATCAACTTCATTTCTTATTTCATTCAACATTTTCTTAAGAATCTTATTTTTCTTTTGCATTTTAACAAATTCCTTCAGTAGATCATCATACATGTCCTTCAATTCATCATAAGGAGATTGTAAAGCTGAATATACCTCCTCATACAAATCCATGAGACAAAGATCTTGATTTGAGTCACTTGAATTATAATTGCTTCATATAGCCACCATGGTTTTCTTTCTTGGTGCTTTATCACCTTTCTAGTTGACAATTATAACACTTTTTTACTTCCTTTTTCTCCTTTATTGGTTTTGATGTATTACTACCAACAACTTTATCCCACTTTAACTTCTTATTGAATTTAATGAACTTCTTGAATCTTCTAGCCATCATTGCTATCGCTCTTATTATCATCATCACTAGTGTTGCAATCGGTAGCTTTAAGAGCAATAGCTTTCTTCTTAGATTCCTCTCCATATCCCTTAATCATCCCAAACATTTTGAGTGTTCTAAGAAGTTGCTCCTTAGATAATGCTTCTAAATCATGCATTTCTTCAATGGTAGTCCTCTTGTCTTCCCATTCTTCTAGAAGAGACCTAAGGATTTCAGAATTAATTTCTAATTTTAAAAATTTCTTTCCAAGCACCATCAATGGACTCATAATATCAATGAATGTCGTGTGTTTCATTTATTGTTTCATCAGGAAGCATTTTGAAATTTTCAAATTCACCACACAATAGACTTATTTTAGTGTCTCTAACTCTAGATGTTCCTTTATATGAATATTACAACTTATCCTATATTTCTTTAGCATATGTGCAAGTATAAATTCTGTTAAAGTCATTTTCACTCATAGCACAATATAATATACTCATAGCAATTTCATTTAAATACAACTTTTTCAAATCCTCATCAATATATTCATTCACTTCCCTTCCTTCTATCTTAGTGCATCCATTTTCTATTATATCCAAAGCTTTCTATTCTATGCCATAATGAAAAATTTTCAACCTATACTTCTAATAGGGGTAGTTTCCACAAGTTAGAAGTGGTAACCTATTAATAGCTTGACCTTCCCTAAATCTTGCTATATTTAATGCCATTATCTTTATTCTATGATGTGGTTAGGCCATAAAAAATATAGAGATCTTTTTTGATACCAAGTGAAAAACTATATTAGGAACTTAAGAGGGGAGGGGTGAGGGGTAGGGATGAATTGAGTTTGATGCATTAATTGTTTTTTATACCAATTTCTTAATTCAAGAAGCTAAGTAAAGGTAATATTAAGGAAAATAAGCAATAGATAAAGTATAGAAATTAAATAGTAATAAATAGAGAGTTCAATCTAGGATTTTTAACATGGAGTTCAGACTACTCCCTACTTTCCATAACCACATAATGCCCCAATCAAGGTCTTTGCATATACTTTTATTAATCTCTATCACAATATCTCAAGAGTCTATACCTAATCTCAATTAAAAAGGATTTCACAGTCACAATAACTCACAATCACTAACATAATGCACTCTCTCAAGTAAATTGCAGATATAAGTAACATAACACTATACTATAGTTTAAAAAAGATTTTGTAAATTAAGAATATAAGATAATTAGAATGAAGTATAAGTAGACAAGAGGATAAATTGTTGATTTTTAGCTCTATTAATTGTACTTCAATTGCTCAACAACTTATATTTATAGCCCCTTAACAAAATCCAACTGTTGGTCCACTAGCTTGGTAATGGCTCTTTTTTGTATTGACTAGTCGGATAGTTCATTCAAATAGGATTGTTATTTAGATGGTCTGCAGTTAACCAATCATATGGTCTAACAAACCCCTCTAACTTCAAAAGCCTTGGCATAAGCAGACAAACTTTTTAAGGATCAATAGTTGTACGGTCCAACACATGCTTTTGATCTTAGTTCACCAACCAGCAAGCTGGTTCTAGGAGTACCAACAAGCTGGTTCACAACTAAAAAACATACATTGAGGTGCAACAAGCATATCTAATCCTTTTTACTTCTTTCAAGAACTCCATAATTAATCTAATGAATGTTGTGATATGCAAAAAGTATTGTTACCAAGATGATTGAAAACCTTTTAGCAAATCAACCATGTTTTTATTAAATTTTCCAAAGATCTTCATAACAATGATTAATATGGTATAACTTGCATAGTTTTATTCTCATGAAAATCATACAAGAACTTATTGGGTCAATAGAGCGCTTGGAAAATCTTCTCTTACCTTGTCTTTAGATCAATTTGCTCAGCTTTCTTGCAATTAGAGTAATGTCATTTTTATCTTAACTCTCACTTTATCATTCTAAGTTAGAGTATACTTTTTGGACTTTGAATGCTATCATCTTTTTCTTAGTATCCTCTAATTTAAGAAAATCTACTTCATAAGCCATTAGTTTGCTCCTCAGTTGACTGAGTGTTAGTTCCTTCATACCATATACTTCTTTTATAGCTATTTTCTTTGCATGCCAAGCCTTAAGACATTTTCTGCACCAAACCTACATCTTCAAAAGAAGGTTCTTAGTTGTAGAATTTAGTTCAACTTCTATAATGTCACTATCAAACGTAATGGTTGAAGGTAGTTTGGCGTCTCAAGTTTCGATGATCCTCTATGTCTGATAGTTAGTAGCTTTCAAATATGTCTCAATCTTGAATTTCCAATAAGAAAAATTAATACCATCAAAGAAAGGAGCTTTTCTTGATTGTATGGAAGCCATGATCTTTGAACTCTATTGATATTAGAATGAGGCTTTGATAACAGGTCCCAATTAGGTAAATAAGAGGGAGTGAAATAATTACTTTAAAGTTTTATGAAATAAAGATTCTTAGAAAAATAAAAACCACTTGATTACTTAATTGATTAGCATGAAAGTATGTGAACAATTAAATAATTAAAAATAGAGTGTATGGAATAATAGAGAATGAAAGTTACAGAAGATCAAGCAAAACTATTATAGTACTTCCGCCTTATGCCTATTGTATTTTTCCAACTCCACTGTCGAAGACCTGATATTCCTTATCAGAGTCATTCCACTATCCATACTCAACAATAACCAATGCTTGAGAGATTAAAACCATAAAGGCCTTTGTTTTGACTCACTTAGCCTTACCTTAGGCTAACCCTCAGATCTACAGAGTTACAAAAAGTCTCTCTCATTACACAAGTTTAACTCTTAAAACAAATTACAAGAAAAATGATGAGGAAATGATATAATTGGTGTAAACCCATAGGTTTTTAGATCCAAACTAGGAGTTAAATATAAGATCCAACGGATAATTCCTAGAACCACTTAAGATATAAAGATAAAAACTCCAAATGAAACAAGCAATCCTTAAATAATCAATCACAAACCCTAAATAATGTGTCAAAGAACCCTAAAGAATGTAAAACCTTAATTATACGTATGAAACCCTAGAAACCCTAATATGCAAGAACATAAAAAATGACAAAAACTCATCAAGAGGCTAACTAAAACCCTGATTGGAAGCTTGAAAACTTGTTTCACAAATAAACCCTAAATATTTTTTAAAACTATATGTCTATTATGAGCAACTTCTCTATTTGCTTGCAAACCCTAAAGTGTTCGTCTTGTACACAGTCCAAAAACCCTAACTGGATCTATATACTAAAGGACTCTAATAAGCAAGATAATATCGGTCAATTAACTTGATTAAAGTGATAAAACCTTAATTATACCTTAATTATGCCTAAAATTGCTTAATTAGGCTTAATTGTGATTAACTAGCTTAATTATCCTTTAATCCACCTACTAACCCTAGATTTCTTAGTTAGGAAATTGATAAGATTGATTAAGGAGATAAGACAAAGGACAGTTGGAATATTTTGTAGACAAATCTTACCATGCATGGCAAAAATCACAAAAAGCAAGTGGTCTTCCCCTACTCCTTGAACCACTTTAGCCGAAAGGTGAAAAACCTTTGCCTCCTACTACCTTACTCTCTCTCTCCCCTATTATCAACCCTTACCTGCCCTTATCCATCCTCATTTTCAATTTTCATTACACTCTCATAGACCAAACTAACCCCTTCCTTCCCTTTTTTGTTTTTTTTGTTCTCTCAGATCACCTTTGTATCACCAGACCTTATTTCTCTACTACCACCACTTTAATCAATAAGCCACCACCCATGCTACTTCAAACACTCTCTTCTTTACTAGGTCGACGTCCCCTACCACCCCTAAGAGCTACCACATCATAGGAAAAAGTAAAAGAAAAGTCATACTCTTACATCCTTGCACTAGGTAAATCAAATCCTCTTATCTCTTTAAGATTTATAACTTATAGTTTCTTGCATGTAAGACTTAAATATGTTTAAGCATGATAATATAGTTGACCATTAAGTAAGTTCATGTAGAAGATATCAAAGAGAAGCTCTAATTAGCTAAGAGAAGCTATTCGTGTACACAAAATAAGTAAAGATAGTATAATACCTATAAGAGACTTGCTTGAAAACTCAATAAAATCCATGGAGCCTTGCACGCTACCTCTTCCTTAGTGTAGGTCTTATTTTCATCATATTATGTAATTATATTAGCTTAAAACAAATACAAATATGAGTAAAGTAAGTAAACACCTTAAAATAAGTGTTGGATGAAAGTTGATGAAGGAAACCATAAGAGAAACCTTCTTAGCCACCATTGTTAATAAAGTTAATAAGCTGCAAATTGTGATTTATTATTGTAATGACATGATTAATTAGTTTAAAGCATGATTTAGGATTTAATTAATTAAATTAAGTTAGGTAATGTTGAGTTAATGGCTTAAACTAGCTTAATGATCGAGGCCTTAGAAATAAGATTAGATGTCCAACAAATATAGAAGTCTAGATCTGAACACTCTTAGAAATTGGACCTATCTTAAGGCTTTTAGTGTGCTTAGGCTTGAAATAGCAAGTAAGATTAGATTTAGAGCCTTAAGAAGTATAGTAGACCTAAAAGCCCTTAAAAAGACTAAAAATGAAACCTATTGTTGATCGATTTTGGTGTAGAACTTTGATCCTGTAAAAGAAAGAAAGAAAGGACATAGAGGTTGTAGAGGCTAGTTCAATATAAGTACTCCGATGCCTATGTAAGTAAGTGTTTAAGTGAAAGAGAAAGTGAGTAAGAAAGCTAAGAGTAGTCGAGAGTGTTAGAGAGTTCCTATAATGCTTTCTTTCCCTTATTTATAGGCATTTATCAAATACTTAGAGTAATAGGTAATACTTGGTTATGAACCACATGTCAGCTTCATAATTAAGCACATGCCTAAATAATAGTAGAAGTGGGAAACTATGCAATAAAGTTGTACGGAGCCATAACTATCTGTGCTACTTTTTAAATTCAAAACAAGTACATAAGTAGGCTAGGCCCTTAAGCCCATCGAATGAGCTAAGCCATTGTAACAATTCGTTAGATGGAGCCGAATCAAAAGCCTTAACTAAAAATAGTACAACTTAGTAGACGAGGTGTCAATCAAGGTTACCGAGTGAAATTATACTATTAATGTTTACCCCCCAACTCCCATAGTAGAATGTTTAACTATAGGAGTTAATAATAAGAACGACATTCAATTTGATTGATCGAGTTGTGGGGTCCTTGAGCCTATGCTTTCTTGGAAGTTCTAAAATTCCTTCTGAGTTGATTTCTCATATTATTACTAGCATCCTTATGTCTTGACATTTGAAACACACCATACTTAGTCTCAAGCGAAAGGTCATAGCCTTTTAGTTTTCCGACTCGTTCATTTTTTGCGTAAGCATGTAGGATAGCCATCATGCTTATCATCATTTCATTGCAAGGTTTATTGACTACTAACGGCATGATGTCCCTTAATTATCTAGCCCTAAACATGTGTTAACCATCCATATTAGGCCATCTAATTAGTACCCATATCCCAATTAGGTATGCTTTAGACTTTCGAGAAGGAGAGCTATCAATATGCATGTATAAAAGCTTTTCTTTTTCACTCTAATTATCATTTTTTGCTTCTCACTCTTTACATCTCTCTCTTAAAACTTTCTCTTACAAATTTTCATCTAAACTTTAAGTAGCTTTCTTGTATGCATGGTTGGTTTTCAACACTTCAACTTCACCAAGTAAGGTTTAAAGTGTCATCTGTTCTCTTATTTCTATAACCCCCCACCCCTTATCGACCAAACCTAAAGAAGGATTGGTTTGGCCTCCTCACTTTGTGGTTCAATGGATAACTCAATGGAAAGATGGAAAAAACTCGACTACATCAATGCACTTCCTATGGATAATTATTCTAATAATAGGGAGGATAGATTGGCTATTAAGTACTTATATAACAATGTTTTCTATAACATTAACACTCCAAATGGTGTTGCAAGTGGTGTTATTAGGCAACTTGTCGTGAAGTATAACAAATACTAGCAAGATCTTCATAATGAATGGCACTTGCATAGGCCAAGAGAGGATGAAAGAGTTTGATTTCTTATTGATCGTAAGTTTCATTCATATTTGAAATACCTTCATTTTGGGTTGCATCTTCTATTTTCTTCTTTTTGAAAAGAATTCTTTAATTAATTTCAAGTTTCTCTAAGTACATTCTTGTCACGTTTGAGAGAATATGCAAGGAACTCGAGGTTAAGCCATACTTCAATTGTTTAGGTATTTTTTTTCTTCATAAAGAGGTAGTTAGATGGCTGGTATTAAGCAGTAACTCAGCATGAGCACAAGTTTATGGACGAGTTGGAATCTAAAATTCATAAATGGTATGACAAATACATTTCAATTAGGTTAGATAAGGAGTTGAATTTTTGAAATAAATGGACTAAACCCATCTAAACTAAGGATATTGAGTTGTTTCCATATGATGCCATTGCAGCTAAGAAAATCAAAGAGAGGTAAGGAATCAAAATGTTTTTCTAGGATTCCGAGAGGATTATATCTAGATATGAGAAGGGGGAGCCCATATTTTCCAATGATGCAGGTAAGGTTTTACTTTACCTTTCGTACTAAGAAGAGTTATAAGAGGAAATCTACTCTCATGACTCATGGGGGGACTTGTTGCCTTTGAGCTTCGCTTGATACGGATATGTAAGTCTTTGTTTATTCTCTTGCTCTCTCTTTTTTTTTTTATAATAATATCTCTTCTACATAGATATGGGTATAGGGGATGTGGATCCTAAAAAGTTATTAGCTCATGCTAAAGCCAAAAAACAAAAATTGGATAAACGCATTGCTCCTAAAGTTGCTGCTAGTTGGCTAACAACGCCAAAGAAAGCAACCAATGAGTTGGTCATCAAGACTACATACTTGAGGTGGTTCTTATAGTCAAGGATACCACCTAAGAAAAGCCGCTAGGAGAAGCTAGTCGTAATCTCATTGCTAACATTAACATAGAGGTTATCCCTCAAGAGGTTATGGATAGCTCAGTAAACTAACCAAATCTTATGTTGAGCCTTAAGAAGAGGAGTGGTAAAGAACTAGCTGACCCCCTTCGTCTAAGAGAAGTAAGGGCATGAATGAAAAGACAAAGTAAGTTTTGAAGAATAAGGCTCTCGACATTAGATTTACCAAGTTTGTTCCCAATTATAAGGTAAGGGAATATTTTATACTATGCTGAAACTGTATAATCTTAGACACTGACTCACCTTTAGGCGATAGGACAAAGTCCTTAAACTTGATGGAGAGAATCATCCTTATAAAGGACAAGGAATAGCCTAAAAGGACGTGGCTAGGGTTGGCAAATGTAATAAAAGCTATACTGCTACCAAGTTGTATAATGTAAGTTTATAACTATGCTTTACCTTTCATTCCTAGTTCATGTCTTTTTGTTAACTCTTCATTTTTGTATAAATTAGCAATCATGTCTGACGACCTTTGACAAGAATGAAGAGGAGATGAGAAAGGTATGTTCAATTTTTCATTCCATATAGTTGAAGGATGATTGAAAAATTCAACTTGTTAACTCATTATAAAAGGTAGAGGAGGCTTATAACTCCTTTAAAGCATAAACAGTCGCAGCTAAGAGTGCTAGGATAAAGGCCGAAATGGAGGCTCAAAAACTGTAGTAAGAGCTCTCAGCTAAGACTTCAATTTTACTAACACGTGTTAAGAGTACTATCCAAACTCTGTGTGTTTTTTCATTTTATAGCAAAAGTTTAAAACTACTTAATATCATGCCTATTTGACCTCTGTCGAGTTTTGCCCAAGAATTTTGAAGTTGCCAAACATCATGTACAGTTAAACTTTCCCTTGTTATAATTACTACCTTCATTAACTTTAGAATAATGATGGGACGAATATTCATTAGTTAAAAAGTCAAAGTGCCAACGAATAAAAGGTGAAGTTATAAATTTGTCAAATAAAATTCCAATTATCCTAAATCAAAGTAAAAAGTGATAAAATTGTAAAAAGGGAATTTATACGATTAACTTAAGAAGATTAATCAAGTTAAATATAGGAACCGTAAACTTTTCGAAAATTTAACCTTGTTACATGATTGAGAATGGCCGTAAATATTTTCGTTTACTATTAGTATAGCTTGTGATTCAATGATAATCTTTAGTACATGACTTATTATTATCCCATTGTTACCTACAATTTACTATTATAGTCTATTTGATTTAAATTTTTCTCCTTGGAATTTTTGTTTACCCATTTCTTCATTCTTCTCCCCCCGAAATCTTTGGAGACACGTTCCATTCGTTGGCCCAGCAAAAATCATTAACCGCCCCTAGCTCCTTCTCTGTCTTCCTCTTCTTTTTCATTTTCTATTTTCTTCTCCCTTCTCTACTTTTTCCCATTTCGCTGGATTCTCACTCGCGTCCTAAACCACCTGTCCTAATTCCCCTCTCGCCCTCTCTTTCTCTCCCAAGCTTCCTCGCCCCACCCATTCTCTCTTTCACTCGTCTCCCACTATCTCTCTCTCCACTGGCTTTTCCCCCACCGCAGCAGCCCCCTCCCTCTAACACTCTATCTCACCTCTCTCACATTCATTAACAGCTACAAACATCTCATGCTCCTTTAGGCGTTAACTCCAGTCTCTGGTACCGGCGAACCATTCAAGCTGTCGAACAACGGTTCGCAAGTTCCCTTCTTTTCTGGTCGTCTCCACTTTTCTCCGACGAATCTCTTCACTCCAAGCTAGTTCGTGACTTGTTCTGCTCCGTCTCGGTTCTACTCTCGGTGAGTTAACTGAGTTGACTTGGTCCATTTTCCACTTGCTTACCTCGCCTTGCTTTGCTCACCTTGTTAACATTCTGTTTTGATTATCCTTTCATCTTCGCTTCTAGTTTTCTGTTCGGACACCGGCGTGCGTTTGTTCGAGTTAATCAAATCCTTTCTCCCTTTACCATGTTTTCTCTCCAAGCCATGAGCTAAATGTTACGTACATTAAGCAATCGACCAGGCCCTATCCTCGGTGACGCGCGCTGCGTGTTTTTCCCTTCAGTCTGATATCCTTTACCAGCAGCATTTTTCGTTGGTATTTGATTTCTTCTTTTCCGGTGAGTCGACAACGTCCTTCCATTGAGTCTATTACGTGTAATCGTTATGACTATTCTTAAGTGCTTCACCATTTGAAAACTATAGATGTGTTGTTATATCATACTATATTGTTATTGGTCATAACGAGTTCGTGCTTTCGAATTGTGATAAATGCCTATGTCCTTGTCTTAAATCCTTTAGTGCGGTATTCTAAAACTATTGTTTTTTATAGGTTATTTTATTAATTACTACGTGTTATGGTTATAGTACTATGTTTCCGTATATCCTCGGCAAACATAGATGCTATACGTAGAATAATAACACCAATTTATGGTAGTATAATATTATTAACCATAAGATATATCGTACATATGCTTCATAAATTTAATCAGCTAACGTGAGGTCTCCATTTTGTTGTTTTATTTATTAAAGTATCTTTTCCTTGTTTATTTTATTTTACTTACATTTCCCTTTAGCGCATGAAAATGAAGAACCAATTTCTTACTCCTCCATAAGCAATTCTCTTGTTGCTGTCGACCAACCAAAAATAAAAGATGATGACGAGCTGTCTCTTTCTAATTATTTAAAAATCTCCCGTTACCCCATGCCAAAGACAGCACTAGTTTTTGGATTCTAGACTTTACTAGCAATATGGCAACATAAACAGTATTTTATTAATACGTCAACAATGGACTTCGTTATATTATACATAATTATTATATATTATCTTAAATTCCTTTCTTTACCAATAAATCGATCCAACTAATTTTACTGGGAATATTTGAATCTATAATATAGATGCATTAACTAGTAACGCAATTAACTCGGTTATTAATCTTTCGAAGATTAATACGTACTTGTTCCTAATCCCAAATAGATTTATCATGGATACTAAGTTTCGAGTTTCTCTTTGGATGGGTGCTTAAGAGCTATTTAGGATGGATTTGAAGTTGTAGATTTCCAATTAATGATTGAGAAGCCTTTCTAGGTACGTAGCGAATGCTTTGTTGCTTGTGCTTGTTAGAGCAACAAGAAATGAGTAGAGCTAATCCATATCTAGTTTAAAGTGTCATTTGCCGATTGTGCTTGTCGTAGTACAAGGGACAACTGCTAATCATATACGATGATTCAATAGTGAACTCGTTTATGGGACAACGCACCTAAATCTAATGTTTCACGGTTCCTAGTTCCCGATATTGATCTAAGGAGCTTTATTGTACTATATGGTAGCAAATTAAAAGACTTATTATTTATTCTATGTATTTATTTATATAAGAGATCTTGGTGTGGCAAGGTCATGGGTATCATTCTCTTAAAGAGATCGATGCTTATTAGCTTAAAGTACAAGATAATAATAAGCAGTTTGTTATTATTTTACACTTTATGCATGTGGTGTGTTTGGTTCGGCATCCGTACGTACTTCGTGCTATGTACCGTGCTTGGGCTCATTCTCTTATTTCCTTTTATAGATGCAGGTTAATTTGGAAAGTTGCTGTCTATGGCAAGTACTGGAATATATATTTGGATTGGGAAAGAGAAACAGTTAGTTTTGTGTTTATGTTGAGGAGGTTGCTAGGTTTTGGGATTATAGAACTAGTGTTGATGGAATTCACGGCAGGTTTTGTTGTTGTGGAGTTTTAGATCTTTTAATATGTAATCGTGGTTGGAGTGACTCACTTATAGGTCATCTTTAAATTAATTGGATAATTATTTTTAATACAAGAAATTTAGAGACAATATCGGTGCTTTGGAGCCTTAACGTGTCATTAGTAAATCAGGAACACGTAGCGGCTTATGGTGCTCTTAGGTACTCTAAGTTCCAACTTAAAATATAAAATAGGTTAAGATAATAGTTTTGATATTGTCCTTCTTTTCTTTTACCAACTACACTATAAATTACAATATAGGGGAGGAGGAATTGGATTTGATTCATCCGTATTAGAAAAGAAGTCATGAACCTAACGAAGCAAGTTAAAAAATAAACATACCTTAAGAGATGGCAAGACTGGCGTGTAAACTTTGAATTCCATTTGAAAATTTCATGTTGTACGATGCTTCCCTTGTAAGTCTCTCATTGACACTTTTTGTCTCTTTTAATCATTTCTCCTTTAATAATTAAAAATTTGTTTCTTTTTATAATTTATAATTCTTGTTTATCAATAAATATTTATAAATAAATAGTAGGTGTGTAAAAAAGATTAAATCCAGTGTCCAAGAATCATATTAAAAAATATAGTTTATAAAGCATTACTATCTGATATCTAAAAAATACATAAATCCTAAATCTTCTCATATCATGCATGATTGCTTATAACACAATAAGAACACAAAAATCCATAAAATTAATATTAAGTTATTGCTAAATAAAACTGAAAAAAAATATAATAAATGATTTGAAAATAAATAATTTAATTTAAATTACTAAAAATAAAAAAAATTTTAAAAATAACATTTGATAATAATTTTATTAATTAACAGAAATTCAATAAAAATATTAGATATGATAATGTTATATTTCAAATTTCGTTATGAAATTAATTAATTTTTTATTAATATGTATTAAATATTTTAAGAGTAAAATATCAATTTCTAAAAACTTTAAAAATTATTTACAGGCTTCAGGTTACTTACATCAAACCATTAAATTGTTTTGATACTACTTTAGTAATTAGCTCATGCTTCAAATTGTATAAATTACATATTATTCCTAACTATCCTAAAATATTCCTCTAATCAAATAATACAATTGTTGTATAAATTCTAAGAAAATTATTTAAGTAATTATGTGCTCTGCAGAAACTAGTCGAAATATCCTTATAAGGTATTGATCACTTCTCAACTATTTTCAACCCAATTAATATTATTCACAATTATATCATTGTTATCATGATATGATAAATTTATTATTAAATTGTAATATGTTTAATTATGTAATTCATAATTACTAAGATATATGGATATATTTTGTTGTTGAAAGTTTCAATTGTGATGTAATAGCAATGATTAAATTTCGATTTAAGTTTTCCAAATGTTGACAATTTGATTTCACTTAAAATTTTTTTTATTCCAAAGCCATTAGATTAAGTATTCTACGTTTATTGCACAAAATAAGATTTAAGTACTTACATGTGACATTAAATTTGGTTGGTTTAAACATCAAAATATTTCTTAGCAATTTTCGAAGTGTACCCAATAGTTTTTAGTTCTTTTTCCATATAAATTCAAAAATATAATTTTATGTTAACTCAAGAATTAATATCTTACTTATTTATCTTAATAGTATTATTCATCTTCTCATAACTAGCAAATAAATCTTAAAAATCATTCCCTATAACAAACTTCAAGGTTATCTTCTAAAGCATCAGATGATACAATCAATCTCTAATCTCCCAATTAGAGCAACATATATCATCTAATTTAACTTATAATAACACCTCTAAATAATAATGATATGCAAAAATAATATAAAAAACTAAAAAAATTAATGATTATTTCATTTTAAATGAATTAAATAATTAATAGGGTATTAAACAAGAAATAAATAATAAATTAGTAATAAACAAAAACAATTTTGTATATATTTTAGGTAATTTTAAGTTATGATATTTATATCAATGTGTTATTCAGTATAATACAACTTACTTTCGTCTAATTTAGATCCCATAATAACTAACTTTGTTTGATTTTTAAGTATTTTTCAGTATCTAATTTTAAATCAACAGTCTTATTTTTTCAATTTTGAAAATCTCATATTTCAAATTTTATTATTTAATAATTCTAATTTATCAAACTTTATATATTATTTTTTTTTTAAATTTTACTCTTTCTTATATTCATCAATACGTTATATTAATTTTATCAAATCTCGAATACTGAATAAGACTTATTTTTGTTAATCTAGCTTATTATCTAGTGGCATTGATTTTTAAATATACTATTTTTTTTAATCAAACAAAGGGAAAAGACTAATAATATAATTCTTCATTAATTATAATTGGGAAGGAGATAATTTATAGCTTACTATATTCTTTTATTAGAACAATAATTAACAAGCTTTTCTAGATATAATAACTTATAAAAAATAATTCTATAAAATTCATTTTGATTTATAATTTATATTTCGATTAGAATATAATGAAGTTTTATATATTATTTAATATAAACAATTTAGAATAATTTATAATTATTAATTAATAGAATAAAGTTACTTAATATTACAAGAGTGTTGAATTATTAATAATAATTCTAAAGCAAAACAAGATAACTATATGTGATTAGTTAGTATAAATACACATAAAATATTTATAAAAGGTTTTAAAATTTTAAATTTAATTAAACAAATATTTAATAGATTGTTGTAAAAAGATTATAAAATATAACCAGTCATAATTGATATTCTAAAAAAATTTTAATACACATATTCCAAGATTTATAAATTTAAATTTCTTTGTTAATATCAAACCTTTTTTATTGATTTTAGTTTTATTTGATTAATATGTAAATCAACATGTTCTTATTTTAATATTATTAAATTATGTGAATATGTTTAACTTTTTGATTTTAAAAAGAATACATTTTTTTCTTTTAAATTTTGGTTTTTTTTTAACAGTAAATACTTTCTTCATTATAGTTTCAAATTAATCCACTATGAATTAATCTATAATCATTCTATAGTATGAAATTATCAAATTAATAATCCTAAATAATAATTAATAATTCAATATAAAATAATGAAAAAGATTTAATTTTAAAATCATTTAAAACTAAATCAAAATTAATTTATAGATTTAATTCTATTATATATAATCTTTGAAATTTAATTCATTGTCCAATTTACTTTTCTTTTATTAATTTTTTCTTTCTTTCTTACATTTATGTCCTCTTGAATTCCTTCCCATCTTACTCCCCCTCTTCTTCTCTTCATTTTCCCCTCTTTTCTCCTTTCTTCTTCTACCCTCTCATTCCTTCCTGTTTCTCCTCTCTCCACCTCCCTCTCTCTCCACTCCTCCCTCTTTTCCCGCCCACCTCTCACTTCCCCCCCATCTTAACACTCTATCTCTCCTTCTTAACAGTTACGCATTCCTTTACCTTCAGTCCACTTAGTTCATTCCAAGTTCCTTTTCTGTTTCTTCTTCTTCAACTTTTACTTCTGTCCTTTCCTCTACTCTGTTGTCTTTACTCGTTTTGCCTTTTCTTCTTTTTCCCTTTTTCGTTTCTATCTTTCTTAATTTCTCTTAATGTTTTTCAACAGCTATTTACGTCTTTCTCACTATCCTTACGGCGTTTTTCTGTTTATTTTCTTTCGTGATTTTCTTCTTTGTTAAGTTTATATCTGTGTATTTATTTGTGTTCATTAATATGTTGTATACATTTGATTGTATACATCTTTCTATAGTCTTTAATGTTTGTTTTTTATAATTTTTTATTTAAGTTTCGTATATGATCAATATCTCAAAATAATCTATGTAGTAATCAAATAGTATATATTTCCTAATAATTAAATCTTATTATATATTATTTTTTTTTTATTAATACTTTTCTTTATAATATAACAATTCTTCTATAAACAATTTTTCTTCAACCAATATGTGCGCGCCATTAATATAACTTTACATAAAACTGTTTACTAAATATTGATAACATATATATACAACATTTTTAAAATTAATTGGATAATTTTTTTTTTAATCAAGAAATTTAGAGAAATATCGGTGTTTTGGAGCCTTAACGTGTCTTGTAAATCGGGGAACACGTAGCGGCTTATGGTGCTCTTAGGTACCTAAGTTCCAACTTAAAATATAAATGGGTTTTAAGATAATGTTTTGATATTGTCCTTCTTTTCTTTTACCAACTACACTAAAATTAAAAATATAGGGGAGGAGGAATTGGATTTGATTCATCCGGTCGAGAGATAAGTGTACTATTACTAGCCCAAAAGGGATTTTATGCAATTAAAGTTTATTTAGGGCATGCCATTAATAAAATTTTTGATTTGTGTTCAGGCCCATTATATTCTTAGTTTGGATAATCCTTTGCATTTATGCAAAACAAAATTTAAATTTAAACTTTTTTGGCAAAAATAAAAATAAAAAATGAATTAAAGAATTTATTTATTTGGAAGTTTCCAAAGAAAAAGTTTTTTCCAAAATTTTCACTTTAGAGATTTAGTTATTTGACTCAAGAAATAGTTTCATCAATTTTTTTATTGTTATGGGGGGTATAAAATGGAGATTTTGTTAGAAGTTAATAAATATAAGTCACAAAAGCTTTTGAAGTTTAAATTATTTCAATACACTGCTGTTGAAATTATTTTTATTACTTTTTGCACAAATTTCAAAAATGGATGCCTAAAAAGAAAAGGTATGGTGAACAAGACACTAGACACACAGTACAACAGCTATTCAGAAGGGTGTGATACCACCAATATCAAACCCGATGAGCAGTCCATGGGGCCACAGCACTTGATGAGCTAAAGTGATTAAGGAAAACAAATCGAGAAGCAGTGACTTCATGTAATCCTTAAGACTGGAAGGAATGAGTGTCGTCAAAATTTTACATTATAGCAACCCCCTAGCCAAAAAAGGGAAGCATTGGCAAATGATTGGGGGAAAGGGTGGGGTAGAGACACTTTTTGGTAAGTCTCTTCCATTCTTTTAAATCAAATCTTTTTTATGGTCCCTTGCTTCTTCAATCGAAAAGCCTTCCCTTCCCTTCAAGTATACTCTACATATGACCCATCATGCCCTTTTTGATTCCATCCTGCATTTAAACCTTATATTAATTTGCATCCTTTATCAATCAAAATAATTAATAAAAAAATATTTTTGGTGTATGCTTTGTACTATAAGGATGGTTAGAGATTCCCTTGATTGGATTCAAGCCTTTGACTCTTTATTAAACTTTAAATGAGTAAAAGGGTTTGGGAGTGGTAAAAAAGACATTTACACTAACCTGGGCCTTCCCAAACGTCCCAAAAACGAAGTATCATAGCGTTGAAGAAATGATTCCTAAATATTTACTTCATTTTCCATAGCTCAACGCATTGCCATTGATTTTTAACAAGAGGAAATATAGATGAACCAACACTACATGAACTCCCCAGCTAATAGAGCATTTTTCAAGTTTAACCCCAGTGGGTGATTGCTTAGAAACAAAACCATTTTGCTTCGACAGGGAAACTCAAATAAGGTTGCCCCACTTAAAGAAATTTCGACATAAATAATTAGTAAGGATAGTAAATAATGTTTCCTATGCAAATCGTAATAAAAACTTGGTAGAAAAAAAAAATCTAATAAACAAAATTACAAATTAGGACTTCCTTCGAAAACTAAATTTTCAAATGATCTTGAATTTCAAAAAAAATTTTTACATCCCTTTAAAGATGTTAACCATGGAAAATTTTCCCTCCAACATAATATGAAGCCATCTTTTGTACTAGAATTTAAAAGTGTAATTGTTTGATGTTGATTCATACGTAATTTGAACCGTACTCACTAGTAAAATACTAACCAATTTAGAGTTGATCACTAAAAAAGAGTAAAATAAATATGTACTTACAGAAGGAAACTTTGGTATTTTATTGGAGGAAAAATTTTTGGAATCAAAAGCTTTTCTTTTTAATTGAATTTTTTGGTATTTTAGAAAATTTGAGGTTTTTTATAAAAAAGGGTGGTTTTTAAAGGGTTTCATCCAAATTTACATTGAACAAAAAAACCCATATTAAAAATATCCATTCAATCATTATCATAGCCCTACCGCCCTTTTTAGGGTATAAACCCGGGTTTTTAACGATGCTTGCCATAGACCTTGCAACAAATGTTGTTGGTTTTTCTTCAAAAGCTCAAAACATAACTTTTGTAGTCCGGTAACTTTTTTGTGTCCTCGCATTCGATATTCCATCTGAATTTACGACAAAAATAAAAAAGAAGACCAAATAGTTAATTCACCTTTCCCAACAAAGAAAAAGTAATGTTCCTAAAAAATTTGGATCCAAAATTGCAAGCCCCTTGAAATTCTTTCCCATGTTGAAGAGCGGTTGTGTTACAATATAGTGTTCGCCATGAAAGCGGCCAAAGATTTGTAGAATGGATTTTCCAAGGTACCCTTAACAAGTTTTGCTTCGTGTATTCAAGTAAATCATTTGCGCATTTAGGAGTTTTGACTGTGACCCCTGTTTACTTAAAAACATCTTATCTTCACAGCAAGTTCTGAAGCTTCCGTAAATTTTCAATTGCTTTATGCTTGTATGGATATGCAGGGTTGATTTATAGTCTACGATGGACTACTACTATTCTCAGTCAAGTCAAAGTGTCCGTCATTAGATTCCCAACGTGGTCAGCAAACACCTACTCAACTTCTGTACGTTTCGGTGAGCTTGAATTTTGAAGGATAAGCTCCTTATGATTAACGAGGTAGAAATCCTAAAACAATTTGTATATGATTCTTATGGAGCAAGCCCGTGTGTATATTTTCTTCCGGAAGCTCATGTGTTTATTGGAAACAACGTGCAACTCCATGTGTTCCATTAATTTTATCTCCAGCAATTTTACATTCGCAAAACTCATCACGTTGTAATTTTTAGTCTAAAGAAACGGTTGCTTTGATTAATTTTAACTCCATGTGTTCCATTAATTTTATCTCCAGCAATTTTACATTCTTAAACTCATACGTCGTAATTTTTAGTCTAAAGAAACGGTTGCTTTGATTAATTTTACCTCCATGTCTTCCATTAATTTTATCTCCAGCAATTTTACGCTCTTAAAGTCACCACGTTGTAATTTTTAGTCTAAAGAAACGGTCGCTTCGACGTCATTAACTTTGGGAATTTCAATGAGGTGGCACCTATTTTTGATTTTTGTTAATATCTACCGTCCACCTGCTTTGTGTTTTATTTCAACGTGTCCTAGATTGCCCAATTACCTGGGATATTTGACTACAAATTGAATGACATAAATATATAAATATATCATTCTATAAAGTCCCCAAAACGAAGGGGCAGAGAGGGAGAGAGGGACGTAAATATAATATATATACGTCTCTTGACTTATGCCTTCGCAAATTTCACATGCCTTTTTGCCGGTGGAAGCAGCAGGATTTCACATGTTGATAGCCAGTAGCTACTCACACTTCTCTCAGTTTTTCAAAAGTATAAAAAAAAAAACAAAAAAGGATAATAAAAAACAACCAGCCCCTTCTTGTCTAATGCATGAAGATTCATTAGCACTAATACTCGTTTGTTTTTATTAATGGTATATAAGTATTAAAGATAATGCGTAGTTTTAAAGAATTTACCAATTATGATTTGACATGTTATAATTTTACTGGTATTTGTATTCGTTAATTCATACACGTAACGTGTTAGTACAATTGAAGTCTTTTTCGTAATAGAAATATCACCTTTCAATTTACCAATTATGAATAGACATTGTATAATTTAGGAACTAAATTCATGAATGCATTGATTTGCTATATTTAGAAAGTTCCTTATCGCATTTAAGACAAAAGTGTATCGGTTGTGTGAGACAATAAAATACCAAATATTAGATATACAAAATACACAATTTTTAGTTTAATTAATTATAAGACAATTTATGAAAAGGATTTAAATAATAATAAAGAATAGTAAAATATAAATAAAAAAATAAAAGTTATAATGTAAGCTATATCAGTTATGATTTCCCTAAATCTTGCTTATTAACCTTCAATTCATCACTTTAAAGTTTCTATTTGTTTACTTAGGCGTCTATCTTATTTTTTATTGCTATTGGTTGATTAACTTCATGAAAACTTTAAGTGAAACAATAGTTGTTAGAATATTTTGTAATATTGGATTTCAACATGTATGGATAAAATGATAAAAACCTTTTGTTATTTGTTTGATACCGATAATCATCATTCTTTTTTTTCTCTATAATAATTTAAGATACTACCAAACTCTGTGTTTTCATTTGAAGTTAAACTACAATATCAGCTATTGACTTGCGATTCAAGAATTTTGAGTTGCCAAACATATTAAACTTTCCTTGTTAAATTACTACTTATAACTTTAAAAATAGACGAATATATAGTTAAAACAAGTGACGAATAAGTGAATTATAAATTTTCAATAAATTTTATCCTAACAGTAAAAAGTGATAAATGAAAGGGAATTTACGATTACTTAAGATTAATCAGTTAATAGGAACGAACTTTGATTTAACCTTTTACTATGAGATGGTAAATTGTTATTGTATTGTGATTCAAATATCTTAGTACTTTATTCCCATTGTTACCTACAATTTACTATTAGTCTTGATAAATTTTTCTTGTTTTTGTTTATTTCTTTTCCCCCATTTATCCGCAAAAATAACCCTACTCTTCTCTCCCTTTCTTTTCTTCTCTCCTCTACTTTTTCCCTTGCTCTCACTGCTCCACCACCTCCTTCTCCCTCCACTTCCTCTCACCGTCCTCTCTCCCCTCTTCCACGCCCCCCACATCCTCTCAATTCTTACCTCACATTCATGACCTAGCGTACTCAGCTCTGTCCGCAACCTTCCGGAAGTATCCTTCTTTCGTTCACTTTTCCCCGATCTCTCACTCAAGCTGTCGTGATTTTCTCTCCTCGGTTCTACTCTCGGGATTACTAGTGCTGGTCATTTTCACTTACCGCTTGCTTTGCTCACTTGTAATGTTATCCTTCTCGCTTCTGTCGGACACCGCGTGTTGTCGATTATCAAATTCCCTTTACCATGTTTTCCTCCAACATGAGAAGTTCGTACATAAGCACGACCAGCCCATCCCGGCCGTGCGTTTTCTTATCATCCTTACATTTTGTTGTATTGATTCTTTTGTGAGCGACACGTCTTCTTGGTCTATTAGTCGTTTGACTATTCTTAGTGCTTATTGAAATATAGTTTTGTTATCTACTATATTGTTATTGTCTAACGATTGTGCTTAATTTATAAGCCTTTTCTAAATCTTTATGTTTAATATTTTTAAGTTATTTTATATATTATCTTAATTTTCTAATCTACATATAAGATAATAACTTATGTATAAATTATAAGTATCTCATTGTTAATTAAGCTTCCTTTTTTTTATATGTACTCTTATTATTTTACTTACTCCTTGCTGAGACCAATTTACTATAGATTTTTTTTAACCAAAAAGACACTTTATTATCTACATGCCAAAGATTACTGATTTATATAATAATTTTAATCTCAAAATCATTTAATATTTTAATTATTTAATCTTTTCCAATAATGTATTTGAATATCTTTTATAAAACAATTATGGTTAATTCATATGGTCTCAGATTTTGATAAATTGAGTTCTTTTGTTGAGTTTATGGTGTGAACAAGTTGAGAACCTTCTAGTGTTGTGTTTGTTGACAAAAGAATTATAACAATCTATATATCTTTGGAGCTGCTAACAGACGCTAATAGATTAAACTTATGACAGACCAATATGTTTTTTCCCGTATTATTAAGAGCTTTTTGTCATTCAATTAAAAGAATTTATTTATAATATAATGGTAAATTTCTAGGTGGCTTACTAGTGTATAACTGTTTTCCTTTATATGTGGTTTTTGGTTCGCATGTATATATTTGGTTTTTTCTTATTGAGAGGGTCTGTTTGGGTAGATTTATGGAAAGGCAGTTGTTTTGTTTAGTGTTTATTGGTTAAGAACTAGTTAATTCATTTTTTATTAGATTAAGAATTGGTTGAACTCCTTATGTATCTAAATATGATTATTTTTTAGATTTAAGAATTTATAGTAAGAATATGCCTTTCTTAGACTAATTATAATAAAATGTAGATAAGTGAAGTCTTCTTTCTTCAATTTAAATATAGGGAGAAATTTCATGGGTATTATTTATGAAAATTTATGCAATAATTATTGTTAAGATGATACATTATTATTTCTTTGATTTTAACTTATTAAATCTTTTAAGAGAATAAGAATATAAATTATTATGGGTTAATATGTTAAATCACAGAATGTTTAATATAAACTCGAATTTTATTTTTGATTAAGTGTAATATATAAAGAACTTAGAGTAATATTCAACGCGTGATTTATTTCCATTTCTGGAGTAAAAAAAATGTGAAATCTACCTAATATCAGAGGTAACACATACAACCATAGCAATACTTGCAATGATTGAACATCGGAAGCCTTTGATCCTTGTGAAGCATAGTGGTATTTCTATAACTCCTCGTAGAGATCATACAAGGGACCTGTGCTTCATTTTAAATCATCTTAATTTTTTTTATGAATCTTCGTTAAATCATACAGCCTTGACTCATATACTATAATGTTTTAAAAATTTATATATTGGCTAATAAGTTAATTCCTGATATACTATTATACAAAGCTAGTTTAAAAAGATTAACCACTTCAACTCCGACATAGTTTAAGAATGATTAAACTCTTCAACAAACAGTTTTAAAAGAAAAAACACTAAGAATATAATGTCTTATCATATCAGTGATCTAACAAAATTTCTTGACTGAATAATAATATAAATGACATATATGTAAATAAAAATTTTCCTCAAATATAATGTAAAATAAATAATTTAGTCTTCAACTAATTACACTGATTAAAATTTCACTTAAAGTAAAATTTCCAAGTATTTTGTTAGAATTCTACTTTTATACAAGTATGTATATAAAAGAAAATTAAAAGGTCATGATTATAAAAATTTAAAATCTATATAAGTTTGAAAGTTCTACAAGGTTGAGGGTTATAATACTAACATATTAATACCTCTTTGCTGCCGTACCGTTAAGGTCAATTTAACTTCACATGTTACTACTAAACTTTTTGTCAATTTTCTGCTTCATATCAATCGAAAATGAAAGCCATTTATATAAAGAATGTCAATTATTCTATTCCATGTCAATACATGATTTAATTATTCAATTCCTACATGAGTCTTTACAAGATAGATATGTTTTATTTTTTAAACTAGGTCTATTTCAATCCATACATTATTGTTAATTCCCAAACTGTTATGATAATGTAAGTAATTATTAATTAACTTGTTCTATTATACATAGTGATTATTATTCGAATGTTAGCTAAGTGATTTTTTTCATAGTCACATTAAATCATATTTATTTTGTCAGTTGTCAATACCTCGAAATGTTGTTGTGAGCCTTGTATATTACTCAGACTCAAATTTGAGAATTTCAGTCTCAAATTGCGTCTTAAAATTCCATGGAGACCTTGTTCAAAGTCCAACGCAAAGTTAGTTTAATCCACAATTGCTCGACGAATCTTGCCATAGTTAGATTTGTTTGAAACCTCACTTTCAAGTCTAACAACTTGTAATTACAGATACTTAGTCACATTTTACAATACCTAAAATAAATTTTAGTAAACCATTTAAAACAAAATTGTATTTTATACGTGACTTTAATATCTTTTCTCTATATCGTTATAAGATATAAATACCAAAAGACTAGTAATTTTCTATGAAAACCACAATTCATGATCATTTAAGAATTTAGATATGGGGTTAAAATGCAATCTCTCCCAATGCAATTGAACATCAACATAATCGTTGTTTTTATGAACTTACTTTAGTTTTGACACCGCAAGAGAAATATAAATTATCACCAAAAAAACGACCCAATATGTAAATGTCTAAATGATTACTAAATATCCTTTAATTTTGAAATGTCAATGATATAATTTAATCAATGCAAAAAGCAAAAACTCCTTGTAGTTTGTTGATTAACAGCTATTTGTATCTAATATGTTATGAGGATGATTTTTTGACATGGTATAAAATCAGGTCCTATTTCCAATGTCGCAAATCCATTTTTTACAATTGAGTAATTATATTAATTAAACCAACATTTAATCTAAACGTTTATCTCAAGTTGTTTTCGCATGTTTCATAATTTTTCCATTACAATCCAGTTTAATAGTCTAGAAACTGATTAATACCTTTTTTTCAATCTCACTCTTGTTTTGTCTAGAGTTGCTTATATTTACTGTCATTAATTTTATCTTATAAGTCCCCAAAACGAGGGGCAGAGGGAGAGAGGGACGTAAATATAATATATATACGTCTCTTGACTTATGCTTCGAAATTTCACATGCCTTTTTGCGGTGGAAGCAGCAGATTTCACATGTTGATAGCCATTAGCTACTCCACTTCCCATTTTGGGAATATAACAAAAATGAAAAAGTAATAAAAAAAACCACTCTAGCATAAGATCATTAACTATATTTGTTTTTTTAATTTAAAGTATAATAATGTTTTAAGATTTCATAGATTGAATTAATTTATGGTTTATTGTAATTCATAATGTTACATAAGTTTTTTGTAATAATATTAATTTCATTATAAAGCTTGTAATAGGAATAATTACAAGCAATTTTGACATTTCTATTTTAGATTAAGTCCCTTACGTTGTGTGAACAAAGTGTTCTGTGATTATTGATGATATTCAAATCACAAAATGAAGATATAATCATAGATACATTTATTTTTGATATTTGAATTATTGAGAAAATTATGAAGTATAAGTAAAAAAATGATTTTATGAGATAAGTACCATGCCCTAAACCTCAGTCCCATAGATTGTATTGATTTTTCCCTTATAAAAAAGTCCGTTGGCTTAATATTCATCAAACCCTATTCCTAAAGATTCTACATGCTAAACTTTTGAAAGCCTATTTACTACCTTTAGTGATTCGAGATATCGCCGTTAGGCCGAGTGTCTCTTTCAATCTATGGATTTTCTTTGACATTTGCTATTAGGTTTGATTTAACTTCCATAGAATAAACTTCTAAAATAGTCGAAACCAATATGTTGTCTAGGTATGATATTTTGGTACCATAAACAAATATTGGAATTTTCACACATTGTATGTGTGATGCAATAATGTAATTAAGAAAACCTTTTGTTATGGTTTTGATTTTGATAACCCCAAGAATAAATGACAATCATTCTTTTTTTTTTCTTCTATAATAATGTTAAGAGTACTATCCAAACTCTGTGTGTTTTTTCATTTTATAGCAAAAGTTTAAAACTACTTAATATCATGCCTATTTGACCTCTGTCGAGTTTTGCCCAAGAATTTTGAAGTTGCCAAACATCATGTACAGTTAAACTTTCCCTTGTTATAATTACTACCTTCATTAACTTTAGAATAATGATGGGACGAATATTCATTAGTTAAAAAGTCAAAGTGCCAACGAATAAAAGGTGAAGTTATAAATTTGTCAAATAAAATTCCAATTATCCTAAATCAAAGTAAAAAGTGATAAAATTGTAAAAAGGGAATTTATACGATTAACTTAAGAAGATTAATCAAGTTAAATATAGGAACCGTAAACTTTTCGAAAATTTAACCTTGTTACATGATTGAGAATGGCCGTAAATATTTTCGTTTACTATTAGTATAGCTTGTGATTCAATGATAATCTTTAGTACATGACTTATTATTATCCCATTGTTACCTACAATTTACTATTATAGTCTATTTGATTTAAATTTTTCTCCTTGGAATTTTTGTTTACCCATTTCTTCATTCTTCTCCCCCCGAAATCTTTGGAGACACGTTCCATTCGTTGGCCCAGCAAAAATCATTAACCGCCCCTAGCTCCTTCTCTGTCTTCCTCTTCTTTTTCATTTTCTATTTTCTTCTCCCTTCTCTACTTTTTCCCATTTCGCTGGATTCTCACTCGCGTCCTAAACCACCTGTCCTAATTCCCCTCTCGCCCTCTCTTTCTCTCCCAAGCTTCCTCGCCCCACCCATTCTCTCTTTCACTCGTCTCCCACTATCTCTCTCTCCACTGGCTTTTCCCCCACCGCAGCAGCCCCCTCCCTCTAACACTCTATCTCACCTCTCTCACATTCATTAACAGCTACAAACATCTCATGCTCCTTTAGGCGTTAACTCCAGTCTCTGGTACCGGCGAACCATTCAAGCTGTCGAACAACGGTTCGCAAGTTCCCTTCTTTTCTGGTCGTCTCCACTTTTCTCCGACGAATCTCTTCACTCCAAGCTAGTTCGTGACTTGTTCTGCTCCGTCTCGGTTCTACTCTCGGTGAGTTAACTGAGTTGACTTGGTCCATTTTCCACTTGCTTACCTCGCCTTGCTTTGCTCACCTTGTTAACATTCTGTTTTGATTATCCTTTCATCTTCGCTTCTAGTTTTCTGTTCGGACACCGGCGTGCGTTTGTTCGAGTTAATCAAATCCTTTCTCCCTTTACCATGTTTTCTCTCCAAGCCATGAGCTAAATGTTACGTACATTAAGCAATCGACCAGGCCCTATCCTCGGTGACGCGCGCTGCGTGTTTTTCCCTTCAGTCTGATATCCTTTACCAGCAGCATTTTTCGTTGGTATTTGATTTCTTCTTTTCCGGTGAGTCGACAACGTCCTTCCATTGAGTCTATTACGTGTAATCGTTATGACTATTCTTAAGTGCTTCACCATTTGAAAACTATAGATGTGTTGTTATATCATACTATATTGTTATTGGTCATAACGAGTTCGTGCTTTCGAATTGTGATAAATGCCTATGTCCTTGTCTTAAATCCTTTAGTGCGGTATTCTAAAACTATTGTTTTTTATAGGTTATTTTATTAATTACTACGTGTTATGGTTATAGTACTATGTTTCCGTATATCCTCGGCAAACATAGATGCTATACGTAGAATAATAACACCAATTTATGGTAGTATAATATTATTAACCATAAGATATATCGTACATATGCTTCATAAATTTAATCAGCTAACGTGAGGTCTCCATTTTGTTGTTTTATTTATTAAAGTATCTTTTCCTTGTTTATTTTATTTTACTTACATTTCCCTTTAGCGCATGAAAATGAAGAACCAATTTCTTACTCCTCCATAAGCAATTCTCTTGTTGCTGTCGACCAACCAAAAATAAAAGATGATGACGAGCTGTCTCTTTCTAATTATTTAAAAATCTCCCGTTACCCCATGCCAAAGACAGCACTAGTTTTTTGGATTCTAGACTTTACTAGCAATATGGCAACATAAACAGTATTTTATTAATACGTCAACAATGGACTTCGTTATATTATACATAATTATTATATATTATCTTAAATTCCTTTCTTTACCAATAAATCGATCCAACTAATTTTACTGGGAATATTTGAATCTATAATATAGATGCATTAACTAGTAACGCAATTAACTCGGTTATTAATCTTTCGAAGATTAATACGTACTTGTTCCTAATCCCAAATAGATTTATCATGGATACTAAGTTTCGAGTTTCTCTTTGGATGGGTGCTTAAGAGCTATTTAGGATGGATTTGAAGTTGTAGATTTCCAATTAATGATTGAGAAGCCTTTCTAGGTACGTAGCGAATGCTTTGTTGCTTGTGCTTGTTAGAGCAACAAGAAATGAGTAGAGCTAATCCATATCTAGTTTAAAGTGTCATTTGCCGATTGTGCTTGTCGTAGTACAAGGGACAACTGCTAATCATATACGATGATTCAATAGTGAACTCGTTTATGGGACAACGCACCTAAATCTAATGTTTCACGGTTCCTAGTTCCCGATATTGATCTAAGGAGCTTTATTGTACTATATGGTAGCAAATTAAAAGACTTATTATTTATTCTATGTATTTATTTATATAAGAGATCTTGGTGTGGCAAGGTCATGGGTATCATTCTCTTAAAGAGATCGATGCTTATTAGCTTAAAGTACAAGATAATAATAAGCAGTTTGTTATTATTTTACACTTTATGCATGTGGTGTGTTTGGTTCGGCATCCGTACGTACTTCGTGCTATGTACCGTGCTTGGGCTCATTCTCTTATTTCCTTTTATAGATGCAGGTTAATTTGGAAAGTTGCTGTCTATGGCAAGTACTGGAATATATATTTGGATTGGGAAAGAGAAACAGTTAGTTTTGTGTTTATGTTGAGGAGGTTGCTAGGTTTTGGGATTATAGAACTAGTGTTGATGGAATTCACGGCAGGTTTTGTTGTTGTGGAGTTTTAGATCTTTTAATATGTAATCGTGGTTGGAGTGACTCACTTATAGGTCATCTTTAAATTAATTGGATAATTATTTTTAATACAAGAAATTTAGAGACAATATCGGTGCTTTGGAGCCTTAACGTGTCATTAGTAAATCAGGAACACGTAGCGGCTTATGGTGCTCTTAGGTACTCTAAGTTCCAACTTAAAATATAAAATAGGTTAAGATAATAGTTTTGATATTGTCCTTCTTTTCTTTTACCAACTACACTATAAATTACAATATAGGGGAGGAGGAATTGGATTTGATTCATCCGGTCGAGAGATAAGTGTACATATTACTAGACCACAAGGATTTTAGTGCAATTAAAGTTTATTTAGTGGCATGCCATTAATAGATATTTGCATTTGTGTTCACGGCCTATTCATATTCTTAGTTTGGATAATCCTTTGCATTTATGCAAAACTATAAATTAAATTAGATCTTTTTTGGCAAAAGGAGTGGAAAATAAAGAATGAATTAAAAGTAATCTTATTTACTTTGGAAGTTTCTCAAAGAATAACATGTTTTTTCACAAAATTCTTCACTTTAGAGATATAGTTATTAGACTCAAGTAAATAGTCTTCATGCAATTTTTTATTGTTATGGGGAGTATAAAATGGAGATTTTGTTAGAAGTTAATAAATATAAGTCACAAATGCTTATGAATGTTTAAATTATTTCAATACACTGCTGTTGAATTATTTTATTACTTTTTGCACAAATTTCAAACATGGATGCCTAAAAAGAAAAGGTATGGTGAACAAGACATCTAGACACACAGTACAACAGCTATTCTAGAAGGGTGTGATACCACCAACTATCAAGCCCGATGAGCAGTCCATGGAGCCACTAGCACTTGATGAGCTCAAAGTGATTAAGGAAAACAATCGAGAAGCAGTGACTTCATGTAATCCTTAAGACGTGGAAGGCAATGAGTGTCGTCATAATTATACATTATAGCAACCATCCTAGCAGCATTAAGGGAAGCATTGGCAAATGACTTGGGGAACGGGTGCGGGTAGAGACACTTTTTGGTAAGTCTCTTCCATTCTTGTGAAATCAAATCTTTTACATGGTCCCTTGCTTCTTCAATCGAAATGCCTTCCCTTCCGTTCAAGTAGTACTCTACATATGACCCATCATGCCCTTCTTGATTCTCATCCTGCATTTAATCCATTATATTAATTTGCATCCTTTAATCATATCAAAATAATTAATAAATAAATATATGGTGTATGCTTTTGTACTATAAGGATGGTTAGTAGATTCCCTTGATTGTGATTCAAGCCTTTGACTCATTTATTAAACTTTAAATGACGTAAAGGTTGGTAGTGGTAAAAAAGACATTTACACTAACCTGGGCACTTCCCAAGTCGTCCCAAAGACGAAGTATCATAGCTGTTGAAGAAATGATTCCTGAAATATTTACTTCATTTTCCATAGCATCAACGCATTGCCTATTGATTTTATCAACTAAGAGGAAATATAGATGAACCAACACTACATGAACTCCCGAGCTAATAGTAGCATTCTTCAAGTATTCATCCGCAGTGGGTGATTGCTTAGAAGCAAACCATTTTGCTTCGACTAGGAATGCATCAAATAAGGTTGCCCACTGTATAAGAAATTGCGACATAAATAATTAGTAAGGCATAGTAAATAATGTTTCCTATGCAAATCGTAATAAACACTTGGCTAGAAAAAAAAAATCATAATAAACAAAATTACAAATTAGGACTTCCTTCGAAAACTAAATTACAAATGATCTTGAATTTCTAAAATAATATTTTTACATCCCTTCAAAGATGTTAACACATGGAAAATTTTCCCTCCAACATAATATGAAGCCAATCTTTTGTACTAGAATTTAAATGTAGTAATTGTTTGATGTTGATTCATCACGTAATTTGACCCGTACTCACTAGTAAAATACTAACCAAGTTTAGATGATTGATCACTATAAAAAGAGTAAAATAAATATGTACTTACAGAAGGTATCTATTGGTATTGTATTGGAGGAAAAATTTTTGGAATCAAAAGCTTTTCTTCTTAATTGATCTAAGTATGGTATTTTAGAAAATTTGAGGTTTTCTATAACAAGGATGGTTTGTAGAAGGGTTTCATCCAAATTTACATTGAACAAAAAAACCCATATTAAAAATATCCATTCAATCATTATGCATAGCCGTACCGCCTTTCTTAGGGTATAAACCGGGTTCCAACGATGCTTGCCATAGACCTTGCAACAAATGTTGTTGGTTATTTCTTCAAGAGCTCTAAAACATAACTTTATGTAGTCCGGTAACTTTTTTGTGTCCTCGCATTCGATATTCCATCTGAATTTACGACAAATATAGAAAATGAAGACCAAATAGTTAATTCACCTTTCCCAACAATGAAAATAGCTACTAAGAAATTTATTCTTATTTTCTCAATGTCGCTAAATATATTCACCTGCGGATTGCTTCTGCAAAGAGAGTTAATTCATCAAGAGTTCCGTAAACATCGAAAATGTCATCTATGACATAGATGAGGGATATTGGTTTTGTGAGCTCCACTCTTTCTTCAGAGAAACTAGGGTCCGTAAATGTTGTCAAACTCCACATGTACCATTTTAATGGTTGATCTCTAGCAAACTTCAACTCCGTTGCCAAACCTAGGTCCTTCCACCACCTAGAATAAAATGATCAAACGTTATATATATATATATATACATATCAATCATAATCTCATTAGTTTCTAATTCAATCGTACATATCGTGAATAAATTGTATTTAACTTCCACGGCCAAATTTGGGTATTGATTAGGCTGTAAGATGTATGATGTTGTGTCTAAAAAGGTATTCACACTAAGTTGTACGATGGCATTAAAATTGAAATGAGCAAAATGGATAGCTATAATATATTTGTCGAGTTTGTCTGGATGACATGACTCCTTCACGACTTAATGGTTGATGTTGATCTGTTACTGCTATCTTTATGTTATTTATGCTACACTTACCTAGATACTTCAAGTATTTCTTTCCGATGAATGTTCCTAACAAAGTTGGACTCCAAAATTGCAAGCTCCTTGAAAATACTTTCCCATGTTGAAGAGCCGGTTGTGTTATCAATATAGTGTCTCGCCATGAAAGCGGCCAAAGATTTGTAGAATGGATTTTCCAAGGTAGCTCTAACAAGTTTTGCTTCGTCGTATTCAAGATAAATCATTTGCGCATTTAGGAGTTTATGACATGTGACTCCTGCTTTAGCTAAAGCATCTTCATCTTCTACAGCAAGTTCTGAAGCTTCCGATAAGCTTGTCAATCCCCTCACATCAGAGTGGAGCTTCTCATGTAGTCGACCATCTTTGTCCACGAAGTGACTAAACACGTCTGCAAAAAATTTAGTAGATGTTTTAGTTGGTTTACCAACTCACACATCTTATAGAATTAAGATATCAAAATTCATAACATAGTAAATTTAAATATTTTAGACTGGTGTGAGCTTCTATAGATCATTTTCTACATTTCGTTACCCTTCTTATTTTATCCGTTATTATAAGATATTAAATCTTACCAAAAGATACGTAGTAACCATTTTGCCTCAATAGTCTAAAACGCAAAGCAATTTCATGGAGATCATATTCTTTAACACAATCGCAGTCGCGACCATTTGAAGTACAGATCAAATGCTGTGTGTCTAAAATGGCTTGAATCTCCTCCACAAATAGGCAGTCTATGCCAAGACGTTGACTACAATCAACCATCATTAAAGCTTCTAGTGAATGCTTTCCCACTTCACTGAGCAAAACCCTTGCTTCATTCAACATCGATTCATGCTTTACTAGAATATCAGCCTGCAAGGAATGGAAATTACACTAATAAAATTAATCAAGCTCTCCTACAAATAAAATGCGACACCATATTGATATATGGTCGAAAAACATGATGTGCAGGGTTGTATAAAAATGAAATTGAAACTTAAATATCCGTTAATACGAGGGTTTTTTCCGAACAAATCCGTCGATAAGAGTTGAAATATTAAATGGAGAATTAATAGTGCAAATGCACAAAAACAAAAAAAAAAAACAAGAAACCCGTAAAAAGAACTACCATTTTGTAGGATGAATTATGATAATCGATTCTCAACAGATGTCTTATTTAGTGAGTTGCTAATTGATTTCAATTGCTTTATGCTTGTATGGATATGCAGGGTTGATTTATAGTCTACGATGGACTACTACTATTCTCAGTCAAGTCAAAGTGTCCGTCATTAGATTCCCAACGTGGTCAGCAAACACCTACTCAACTTCTGTACGTTTCGGTGAGCTTGAATTTTGAAGGATAAGCTCCTTATGATTAACGAGGTAGAAATCCTAAAACAATTTGTATATGATTCTTATGGAGCAAGCCCGTGTGTATATTTTCTTCCGGAAGCTCATGTGTTTATTGGAAACAACGTGCAACTCCATGTGTTCCATTAATTTTATCTCCAGCAATTTTACATTCGCAAAACTCATCACGTTGTAATTTTTAGTCTAAAGAAACGGTTGCTTTGATTAATTTTAACTCCATGTGTTCCATTAATTTTATCTCCAGCAATTTTACATTCTTAAACTCATACGTCGTAATTTTTAGTCTAAAGAAACGGTTGCTTTGATTAATTTTACCTCCATGTCTTCCATTAATTTTATCTCCAGCAATTTTACGCTCTTAAAGTCACCACGTTGTAATTTTTAGTCTAAAGAAACGGTCGCTTCGACGTCATTAACTTTGGGAATTTCAATGAGGTGGCACCTATTTTTGATTTTTGTTAATATCTACCGTCCACCTGCTTTGTGTTTTATTTCAACGTGTCCTAGATTGCCCAATTACCTGGGATATTTGACTACAAATTGAATGACATAAATATATAAATATATCATTCTATAAAGTCCCCAAAACGAAGGGGCAGAGAGGGAGAGAGGGACGTAAATATAATATATATACGTCTCTTGACTTATGCCTTCGCAAATTTCACATGCCTTTTTGCCGGTGGAAGCAGCAGGATTTCACATGTTGATAGCCAGTAGCTACTCACACTTCTCTCAGTTTTTCAAAAGTATAAAAAAAAAAACAAAAAAGGATAATAAAAAACAACCAGCCCCTTCTTGTCTAATGCATGAAGATTCATTAGCACTAATACTCGTTTGTTTTTATTAATGGTATATAAGTATTAAAGATAATGCGTAGTTTTAAAGAATTTACCAATTATGATTTGACATGTTATAATTTTACTGGTATTTGTATTCGTTAATTCATACACGTAACGTGTTAGTACAATTGAAGTCTTTTTCGTAATAGAAATATCACCTTTCAATTTACCAATTATGAATAGACATTGTATAATTTAGGAACTAAATTTATCAATGCAAGTGGGTCCATTGACATTTGCTATTATATTAAGGAACTTATAAAGTTGCCCTTATCCGCATTGTGGTGAAGAAGACAAAAGATGAAAGCGTATGACTGGTGAATGTACGTTTGAATGATCATCTATCAAAAACTAGCCACACAAATGCATATAGATCAATTACATCTAATAATTGATTACGAATTTCATAGTTTGTTGAGTTTAATATTTATGAAGTGTATTAAGAGACAATAATATTTATATAGGAAAGAGGGATTGTTTGTAAAAATTTAGATTGAAAATAAAAAGAATTTAAAGCTAAAATCCAGGTCTTAATAATTTGATGATAAGCTATAAGTAAAAAGTTGATTTTATGAGATAAGTACCATGCCCTAAACCTCAGTCCCATAGATTGTATTGATTTTTCCCTTATAAAAAAGGTCCGTTGGCTTAATGTTCATCAAACCTTATTCCTAAAGATTCTACATGCTAAACTTTTGAAAGCCTATTGTAAGTTCCGAAAATTGAGTTTAAGACAACCGAGCTCAGATTTAGGGTTTTTAGGGAAATTTATTTAATTGAGCTCAAACTTTACGTCTAGAATAAAAAAATTAGTCGAGATATTATAGTAAAGTTAGATTTTAGTAATAATGAACTGAAATCCCAATTTTGCCCTTAGAAGTTGGAATATTTAGTATAGCATTAAAATATTCAGAACTCCTAAAATCGAACTTAAATTGCAACGAAAACTTAAAGATAAGTTAAGTGAGCTATAAAATGAGATAATATAGTATTATTTACTATATAAAAATACACGTAATTTTATGAGTATATCTGATATAAATAATACTTATACCTGTAAATTAACCATAAATTATGTAATTATATATTTATTGTGTTGAATTTGTGAAATTAACTTTAGAACATATCCTAAAAATAAAAGATATGCTAGAAACTTAATTATATGAGTAAAGTTATATATTTCACCTATTATTTACATAGGGTATAAACTTTTATATTAATTAAATAACTAATTCTAACATATAATATCTATATTTAAGTAATTATTTAATAAAAGAAAAAGAAAAATTGATCAAATGCATTGAAGATTGCTGGACAATGATGCGTGGCAGGAGATAAGAATATGAATAATGATTCAAAAGCAACTCTTCAATATTTGGGCACCTCATGCGTAGGAAAACAAAATGAAATGAGAAAGAAAAATATAAAATAATTAAAGAAAAAATCACTTAATCGACTTGGAGGCACTATAAAAAGCCAACACCTTCAGATATGTAAATTTTAGTAGTTTGGAATCAGAAATACTTAGAAAGAAAAATTAGAAAAAATCATAGAAAATAAAAAGAAATTTAAAAAAAAACAGGAGAAATTTCGTGAAAGTGTAGAACCCTATCCTAGAGTGGTTTTGCTGTGAAACCCAACCAACCTCACACGATCCACCCACCGTGCAGGCCGTCCGACAACCTCCCAACCGCCACTGACCATCGAAACACCCAAGAACAGCAAAGTCAAATTCTTATCCTGTTTTTCAAGAATTTTTAAAAATTAGTAAATCCACCCAGAAAATTATAAAAAAAAATTTACTTAGGTTATTTTAAATATGATTTCATGTGATATTTTTTTTTTTGAAAAATTCGTAATATTTAATATACTTTATTAAGAAATCTACTGTTCACCTAAATGTATAATTGTAAAATAAATGTACTAAATAATGTTGTTTCTAGCTGAAAATTTTTGTGTAGGATGTGCATGATATATAGGTAATTGCTATGTAGCCCAAATTTTTATTTGAATAATTTTAATATTTATTGAATTTTTAGGCCTGAAATTAGCTCGAAAATAGGCTGAAATTATGAATTTAATAGGAAATTATCAAATTAATTGATAAAGTGGACATGTACTGATCTATAATAAATAGTAATAGTATTGAGTCAGATTGAAATTAATTGGGTGCTAAAATAATTATAATTGGATAATTTATCATAATTTAGGGGTAAAATCGTCAATATGAAAATATAAGCAATAGGTCGGAAACTTAAAATCAAGTGATAACTGAATTCCCTATATTTTTAGAAGTCCATAGAAATTTTTGGGGAATTATTTGATAACCCGAACTATTTATTACGAATTTATTAACTAAAATAGCTTAAATTACAAGTCGAGGTGTATTTGTAATATTAATAGGTTAAAATGAATTAAATAGTTAAATAAAACCTATATATATAGGATTGCTGATCAAATTGGATTAAATGGAGATTTTTATTATATTTATTAATATTTTCTGATCGGGATATACTTTAGGTGTATTAAAATTGAATAATACTTATATTGTTACAATATAAGGACAAATTAGATAAAATATAATTTAAATCTGTAATTCAAAAATTCTTACACCTATGAATTCATCCAATTAATCTAACAAAGAAGAGATATCCAGCTAATGGGGTTTTACTAATTCAGTTATTTTTAATTATTATCTCGTGTTATTAGTAATATTATTATAAACTATTTTACATCTCTTAACCTAACTTATAAGTATATTTTTCTGTAAAAAATATAAACTACTCAAACGCTAGTAGATTAGAGTCATATGGCATTACGTATTATATATATTTTTAAACTTTCGAGTTAATGTACGAGAATAATTATTATTTATACCAGGTATATTCATAAAAATACTTGTATACTATATTATCTCATTTTCTAGCTTAATTAAGTTATTTTTAAGTTTTCATTTTATTCCGAGCTCGATTTTAGGGGTTCTAAGCAATTTCATACTATATTAATTAATCATAGTTCTATAGGCAAAATTATAATTTTGGATAATTATTTTCAAAATCTAATTTCACTAAGTTACTTCAACTAAATTTTCTATCTTAGTCATAAAGTTTAGGCTTAATTGGATAACTTTTTTTGAAAGTCTTAAATTTAGATATGATTGCCCTAAATTTAGATATGATTGCCCTAAATTCAACTTTAAGATCTCATATAAAGTTAATTCTTACTATTTTAATTCTATTTTTTATGCTCTTATTATATTATGGATTTCTAAACGTACAAGAATTTCTCGATTAAGGTTATCATGTTTTTCGTAAGTTTTAGGCCTAATCAGTTTATTTTCCCAAATGCCTTGATCAACTATTAACATTAATCCTATAAGGATAGGACTTTATCCTAATACTTAGATGTTCATATCTGGATTGCTTATTTATGGGATATTACATTACATATATATTATTATTATTTTTAGGTAACTTAGTTTCTAATTCATGAACATCGTAGGCCAAGATAAGTAGGCGAGTAAGCCAAGTATGAGAGTTTCGATATACTATTACTTGCTTAATGTTCTATTGCTTGCCTTTGGCTGTCTATTAAGCAACTAGTTGTTCTATATACCAACATTTGTGTGATGGCCTTATTAAAATTGATAAGTTTAATTATTCAGCCAAATTAATTAGATATACCTATTGTATGTCTATAACCCATTAGTTATGGACTAGGATGTCTATATCTTTGTTAAGTTTTCAAAAAAAAAAAAAATCAAATATGTATTTTTTTGAAATGCTTTATGATTCAAAGAAAGATTTACCAACTTAGTGAGTACTTATACCAATCACCTATGACATTTTACTTGTTGAGAGAAAAGCTAGTACACCATCTTTAATTAATTGATAGCGAGTCACCTGAGTTGGGACTTACATGGTTTAGCTTATGGGGCATCATGTAAATTTGTTGATAGTAAGCCCATGGGGCATTCTATTAATTGTTGATAGTGGATAGCCTTAGATGGGATCTACCTAATTGATTTTTATGCTATTCTCAACTAGGGTAATGTCCAAGTTCCATCTATTAGGATGGTACTTACAAATAACCTCATGCGAGTAAAGTGAGGTGTCCCATACGGTTAAGTATAAGGGATAATTGATTTGTAGACGATGTAAATCTATACTTCTATGGTACTAGAGCCCCATGGATGTGTTGTTTGTATTAACCGTGTATTCATTCATTTCTTATGTAGTTAAACTGCATGTTTTATAATAATAGTTGATAACTTGCTTGAACAGTAATAGCAAGAGATGAACTCACTGAGATGTAGCATGCTTACCCCGCAACAATTCCTTTTTGCAAGTAACAAAAAGCTGGGAGTAGGTTAAGATTAGATTGCAGAATGTTTCTTAAGTAGTTGGATTAGACAGATAACATTACTTTAGTAAACTGTATTAGTTAAGCTAAATTTGTATAATATTTAGTAACTTGTGATATCATTGAAATTTTAATTATCTCGTCTTATTATTTGGTAGGTGATTCTTACTTTACTGTCTTGGTAGATTGTAGATTATTGGGTTACCCTAGTTGCTTATAGAAATAAGTAAATGTAAATAAAATAAATAAGTATCCTTAGAAACTTACTAGTTAGAGTCTTACAACTTTTGACTTATAAGGTGATTTTTATATCATGAGTATACATATGATATGAAGATTTTAGGAAAAACTACTAAGTCCTCTTCTAGAGTGTTACAAAGCCTGCCTTTAGCAACTTTTACACTTCATCTTTAATGGTTGCCTACCATTTTAAGTAAAAGTTCCTCTTCTTATATTTAAAAGCAAAAAATTCTTACTAATTTTAAGGTTATGGGTTGCTAAGTCGATTAAAATACTAGGCATATCCAATGCTGACCAAGCAAACAGATATAAGTTGGCTTATAGGAGCTCAACAATGGCCTCTTTCATCTTAGGAGGCATCTCGTCCTAACCTTTTTAGTCTAATTAAGGCTAGTTCCAATCTACATCTCTTCAATCTTCTCACCCGACTCACCTCTCTTAGCTGGCTTCTCCTACAAACCTACTTCTAAGGTAAAAACATCATCTCCTTAGGCTGTCTTCACATAGATCTCTCTATAAAGCTTCTAACCACCCCTATAGATTTCCATCCCTGTAAGGGTTAGGAATTTAGCCTTCAGATGCAAGGGTAACAAAATGAAACCAAAACTAGTGAGCCTTAGTCATCCCAAAAGGAATAATAGGAGAATAGGTAGTTTACCACCACAAATTCAATTGGATGTCGAGTGATATTCTTATCATCACCTAGCTCTATGTTTAGGGTGATGATACCCTTAGGTCAAATAGTTCCCCCATTAAAGCTAATTAAGTTGTAGTGATATGGCTTCATTTTCACAAGTAGCTTCTTCCTCATTTTGTCATAAGTATGTCTACCATAATCCTCAAAACCTTAAAATCTAAAATCCTAACCCCAATCATCAGGGCATCCTAATAGAGGGTATCAACCCCTTCTAAATCCTCTTTAGAGGAAGAGATAGAGGTGATAAGCCTTTACCTCTTCCCCTTGATTACCATTACCATAGATGAGGTCTTAGTAGAGTTGCTGTAACTTAAACGACTCCCTAGGTATAGCCCCTTATTAATAATGTTGATGACCCCGTTAGGGGCTTAGTTGTTTTGTTAGTCATTATTCCTTTCTTCTTGGGCATCTTCAATCCGCTGCCTCTGAGATGCCTTGTCTCTGCCATCACTATTAGGCTTACCCACGTACTTTCTAAAATTTCTTCTTTGGGTGCGTATTCTATATTATTCTTCAACTAAAAACATTTATCGATTATGTGGCTATAATCTTTGTGGCACTAACAATACTTATCAGAGTTTCGATGACTAGGGTTCCCCTTCATCTCGAGAGGCTTTTACAATAGACTTCCTCCATGGACCTCCATATAGACTTGGGCCGAAGGCCGGTTTAGAGGGGTATGTTAGGTGCAATTGGTAGGGGTAGTAGGCACTTCTTGTTGCTAAAGCCCTCCCTATCAACTTAGTTGAGTACCTTTCTACTGAGGTGATCCTTCTAGGACCATATCTCCTTATCCTTATTGTTACCTAACCTCCCCAAGTCGGCCTTACACTTTAGTGTAGATGTTGCCCTCTCTGTTACTATATTTCTAGGCCTTATGTAAACCTTAAGAAAATAGTAGTTGAACTTTAACTCAAGTCCGAGTATCTTAAAATATACAATAAGTCGATAAGGCTAGTAACAATAAAAGATTGTAAAGTTTAATAAATCAAATATAGCACCAATAACAAAACCTTAGGAATTGATCGCAATCCTAAATTGCATACTAAAACCCTAAAACTGGTTTATGCACCATTAATCAAAATTAAACCCGAATTTGTTTGAAACCCTAAAATTATAAATATAAACCTATAAAATAGTTAAATATTACTCAATAGTGATATAATTATAATCGATTGCCATTTTCGACTAAATCGCCTATTTGCATAAAATTTTAACAAAATCACTATAATAACTTGTAAAAATTTTAATTATACCGGATACTAATTAAATTGATAAATTTTCACAAAAATTTCAAAATTAATTTACGATGAGAATTATTATAATTTATATGTTCTGAAAAATTACATATATTTATTATTAATTTTTATTTTCCTTCTCTTTCCTTTTCATTTTATCTCTTTTCTTTCTTTTCTTCCTTTCCTTCAATTGCCACATTCAGAAATCAATTTGGAAAAATCCAAACCAGCAACCCACGTGAGAAAAAGAAATGCCAAGTGTTGAATGGTAAAAAAATAAAAAAAATTTTGAAATGATTACCTTTGTTTTATCTTCATTAATTAAAGGATTAGGATAAGATTTGTTTTACCTTTTTAACATTTGCTAAACACGTAAAAAATAAAAAAAAGAAAGAAAGAAAGAAAATCTGGAAGCAAAAATTGAAATCCTGGAAGCAATAGCGTGAGAAAAAGAAGGAAGAAAAAGAAAGAAGAAAAAGATGGAAGAAAAAGAAGAAGGAAATGAAGAAGAAAATGAAGAAGAAAAACTAAGAATAATAGGTAAGTAATTCATTTTAGTAGTATAGATGTATATTATATAGTATACACATGTATAAATATAGTATTTATATGGTTTTTTTTTTGTATTTTTACATATAACATTGCTATTACATGTCTATGTGCATGAATACTTAAATTTAATTATACATGTATGTATAAGGCTAGGTATGTATACATGTATATACATAGGTATATTATACAAAAGAGTATGTATTATATATTTTTTTAGGAATACATATAATTAGTATTAATTATTTTATTAAATAACTATAGTATATATATACATATTTGTACCGTAAACTATATATATATGTATACATATATAATTATTTTCATATATATATATGTATAGTCGTATAGTTTATATGTAGTAGTGTATGTTTATAAATGACACTATATGTATATAAGACATATAATATAAAGTATATGCTTTATGGTATACGGCATATACCATATAATACATATGTAATACTTAATATACATAGTTTACAACAAATACTATATAAATATATATAATATGTAGTATATGTTATTATATGTATACCATATAGTACATATATAGTATACCGAATATGTATTAGCATATATGATACCTAATATTTAATAAATTCATGAATATGTAAGGTATAGATATATATATGTGTGTATGTATAAATTGTGAAATACATAAATAATAAGAAAATGAAAAATAATAAAAATAATAAAGGTCATAATAATCATAATAAAGCTAAAAATCTCGAAAATAGGAAAATATGTTCAAAATAATAAAAATATCGAATATATGATTTAAATAATTATTAAATCATAAATATGTTAAGAAAAAGCGAAAATTAATATTTAATAATTTTTAAACTTAAATAATAATTTTTGTGATATTCTTATATCAATGAGTCACGACGTTCAAAACGGATCTCGTTACAAGAAAATACGTTCGAAAACAATCAAAATGAACTATAAGTTCATAATGATCTGAGTTAAAATGGAAAAGTTACACGCAATTCGATAAAAAGTTCGAATCAGCAATTTCACATAACTAGGTGGAATAAACCTTACAAATTATAATATTAGTTAACTTTAAATTCCTAAACTTGCAAATTTCTATTATTCTTAGGTGATTTCAATATCAACCTTAGGCTGGCCCCAAACTACTACTACCCCTGAGCTAACAATGACTAAGTGAGTTTTTCCTAATGATTCCATACTTGTTTGTACTTATAGTTAGTGAATATAAATTATGAATTACAAATGAAGGTGTATGGGGTTGGGTTATGCTTGTGCATGATAATTGTTGTTAATGGTGAATTTACTTTAAATTTCAATAATATAATGTTTGTTGCATAGTAGATTCACTAGATTAATTGTTTGTGGCATGGAATGATCATTGAATAAATAAGACTAAATTTTATTCGACTAGAAAAGTTAACTTGAATCATGCACTGCATAACTAATTCTAGCAGTCACATTACATGGAAGTAGCGAGAGACGATACGTGGGTTGATTATTAATTGTTATTGATTTTGTATGGTGCACATGTGCAATATGACCTTACCCTGGCCTACGGGATGACTAAGCATTGGATGCGCTAACCGCCTGGCTAAGGGTCAAGTATAGAGGCCTTCGTTTAGGGGTGAGTGATGGCTACGTGAACCTACTCACAATTACATGTAGATATTATTTTGGTAAGGTTAGTAATGGATGTACCATTATATTTTAAATACGAAACACGGAGTTTCGTTATGAAATAAGTTCTAATATGATATCCGGATCTGACTGTACCGATGAATCTCCAACCCTGACTTTGGAGGGCGTTAAATCTGAGTTGCATGTAGTACCTGGTTACCTGTATGTATTTGTTTGGCATACTGTTTGTCATGCATTCATCTGGTTAAACTTAATTGTTGTATAACTTGATTACTGTATAGTTGAGGAAAATTACCTCACTAAGTTAGTAGGCTTACACCCTTATAGTCTTCTTTCGTAGGCCGACCTTTTTGTAGAGTCGGGCCGTCGCATGTCCAAGGTTAGTTTTCTACCCAGGGTCAGTGTGGGAGCTGGATGAGGGCGGAGAGCACTTTTGATTAATTGTAGATTTGAATATAATTTTTATATTAGTCTGACTTTAGACACGTTTCAGACTCTGTGTCTGTAAACTTTTATACAAACAGGCTATGTTTTATGTTTTTTTTTTTAAAATATAATTTTTTATCATGAAATGATATTGCTTAAGCTTGCGCACTCTTGGTAGTTAGTAGTAGTTGTAGCCTTGTATATCGTATAAAAGGGTCGTCGATTGTAAGGGAATTCAATCTACAATCCTTTGTATGGTATACAGCAACTGCCACGACTTGCCCCTTCGGGTTCTGACACCTTATTCTAAAACTTGGCTAAGATCATGGGTTTGCTTTTAGTGACTAATTGGAAAAAATCTCTTGAGGGTCTAATGCCAACTTGGGTGATATGAATAGTAACTCCCTCATTGAGTCGAGGGATCTCCACTACGGCATTATTGAGCTATGCTACATACCTTTAAAGGGTTTCCCCTTCCTTTTCTTTAATCAGGTATGAGGACAAGGGTCCTTGGATAGGGGCTTGCTAGCTTAAAAATGGAAAATAAATCAACGAGTGAGCTCGTTGAAAGAAGAGATAGAATTCTTGAGTAGGTGGTTAAAATACGTCTAAGTTGCCTTCCTTAATGTGACTAATAAAGCCTTCATGTGATTGCATCCGTATAACTACAGAGGTTCATGAGGGTATAGAAAATGAAGAAAGTGAGCATCAAGGTCATCAATGCCATCCTTGTAGTCTAGGGTAGGAAGCTTAGAGTTTGGAGGCAAAACTTCATCTTAGATACCCCTAGTATAGAGAGTTTTGTTGCTCTTAACCAGGCCAATGCCTTCCACTGCCTTGCTCTCTTACCTCTCTCAAAGCCTCCTAACAATCTCTTAAAGTTCATTCTTATTGACATTATCATCTAGTTGAATTCTACATGCTACAAAGTGGGTAGCTTCCCAATGAAAGTCAACTACCTACTCATTGCTAGTAAGGGTATGGTTACAGTTATTCGCAGATCGCACCTGCTGCTCCTACACTTAGGGTTAAGCTACAGTAGCCTACCATTATGTTGCTATTGTCATTGGTTATCTTGCCCATTAAGGCATTTGAGACTTTAGGCACTTGGGTTTTCCTGCTTTACCATTCAACCTCATTAGGTCTGCCTAGCTGGGGACTAGTTGTTTATTGGTTGATTGTTTATCGGTTGGTTGTTTAGATCTACAACATAAGATATGGTAGATAAGATAATAAAAAATAAGTGTTTAGTTAATGCTTAAAGTGTTTTTGTATTAGATGAGTTTGCTTCCCATATACAACACTAAATGTCATCTATAGGATTCTATCAATAGCATATGAGAGGTTAGGCTTTATGCTTATAAGGTGAGCTTGCAAAACATAGGACAATGAGGGATGTCAGGGTATTGTTCAGCGTAGCCACCACTTTGATGCTTAAGTCAATTGTGTAGGGAGTGAATAAGAATATTGGAAAACTCAAATGTAAGCGAAGAGCACAAAGAGCGTAAGAGTTTTACCGTTAGGATGTTGGTTTGTATTTATAGAAGAGCACTGCCGAAAATTAAGAGAACAATAACAACACTTTGGCATGATTGTACATAATGAGTAGTGGGAGAACACTATCAACTGCGGTTCAAATTTGTTGGTTTGGGATTGTTGACCTAATCTCCAAGCCTTATCCTCTATCTTCTTTCCATTATGAGCTAGCTATGATTAGGCAGGTCGCTTGATGGACTTGGGTTGAGATTAGCTAAGAGGATAGTATGGTCAAATACTAATGAGTAGAGCTAGGCTAAGAGCCTAAGTTGGTCGGTATGGGCCTAAAGGACTTAAGTCTAAAATACCATATCAACATTATCAATAGCTGTTTTATATTTTATTTGTATTTGTTTGAAATCTAATGTTTAGAGAATTGTCTTATTTATATCCAATTTGTTTCTATTTTATAATTACAATGAAGGTAGTGATTGGAGTATTAAAATTGAAAAATAAAAATTCACCCATTTTTAAGAGAAAAGATTTGAAAAAAAAAATATTTTATACATTGGAGATAAATATTTTAATTGATATTTTTGTAAATATTATTAAAGTAATGGATAGATAAATTTAACTTTATAAGGATTTATTAGTTATTCAATTTTAGAAGATGGATATATATGGAATTATATTTTCATTTTCTTGGTATCTACTTCCGGCATCATCTCAAGATAAAAAATTAAAATATATTCACAATAATATTTAAGAAGCTTTATGTGCATGCTTCAATTCATTAATAACATTGGCTATGATTACTAAAAAAAAAAAATAAATAAATAAATAGATGGAAACAACAAGCAATATGCACTTTAAACTATGCCATCAGGGTAATTCATTAAAACCTTCTGTTAGGATGATTGTTTAAATAATACCATGAAGTTCATACTTATGTCTCATGGAAAGCATAAGCTTTTCATTTTTTACTGAGATTCTATTAGGATTATTTATTTATTTATTTCTATATCTTATATGTATCTGTTCTGTATTTAATTTGTATTTGTTTGAAATATGGTGTTTAAAAAATTATCTTATCTATTTCAATTTCATAATTACGATGAATGTAGTGATTAGAGTATTAGAATTGAGAAATAAAATTTCATGTATTTTTAAGAGAAAAGAATGAAAAAGATATATATTTTATGTATTGGAAATGCTTATTTTAATTAGATAATTAATTTTCAAATAGGAGTATATGTGGAATCATATTTCTATCTTTTTTATACCTTATTTTCACTAAACGCAAGATTTAAGTAGATACCAAATAGATACTAATAAGATGGAAAAAGGATAAACTAAATGGAGCCTAAAAGAGAAAAGTTATTTGTCAAATCTTTAGAGATAACATAATACCAAGCAATTTATGTCATATTTACAAATTTCAAGATCCGAATAACAAAGTCTAGATCAAAAGAATGAAAATTATAATCTACGAAACATATTGATATGCCTTGAATTTAAACTATTTAAACTAATTAAATATGGTCCTTTAGGATGAAATGGTGAGAAAATATGCAACTATTTGAAATTTACCACTACTTATTAAACCTTATAGTGCACAAAAGCCTTATAAGAGCCCTTAAACTTTGAGCCATTTTAATATACTTTCTAAATTTTAAAATTTTTTGTGAAATTGCACCACAAAATGAGTTAAAAATTTAGTATGATGTTAAACTACCATAATAAGCAACAAGTACCATATATACGCACCACAAAAGCTGAAGCCTCAAGTCTAGAGAAAAAGAGCGAAAAGTGAGACAAGGTATTCGTGTTTTTAAATTGTAGCATATAAAGACAGCCAATGTTGTGATGAAGATATGTCTTGAATTTGATTATTGTTATAAAAGATGTGCCTTCTAAACTTAAACACAACTAGTTAAAGAGTCCAGACCATATGTAGATGAAAATTTAGATAATGATTATAATCCTTTTTTTTAAATGTAAGTGTAATTTTATGTATTATAAATTAAAATACATCACAAATAATTTAGATAAAGCAAGGTTTAGAAAACAAATAACTCATTATATATGATTTATTGATATATATTAAGTGACCACATGAGTATTAAGAAAAAAATTAAGAAAGCACAACTTAGTATTTCTCTTATACACCCTTCATATCATAGTCCCTCTAAGCTTATTATGAAGTATAAGTAATAATTTTATAAGATCTAAAATAAACAAAAGATATATGTTTCTTTATATGATTAAATATTAAAGAGAATGGGGTGGTTTTATAATGACATGTGATATGAGCTTGATGTCTATTAATATACTTATTTATTAACAGGAAATAGGTAAATAATAATAATAATAATAATTCATGAGCTTGATGTCTATTAGTATACTTATTTATTAACAGGAAATAAGTAAATAATAATAATAATAATAATAATATGATGATGATGATGATGTAATAAAAGCATTATGGAAGTACATTATGTAAAATTAAGTGCTTTAGAAATTATATTAAACATAGCAAATAAAAAAGAAAATATGTTAATGATGGAATAAAAAGAAGAATATAAAAAAAGGAAAAAGCTTATGAAATTATATATAATAATGTGATATTATGTGTTATGAAAAATAAATTTATGAAAGTGCATTAACAATATCATTATAAATTATATATAAAGAAGGAAAGAGCTTTACAAATTATATATTATAATAGGATATGATGACAATATGAAATGGTTTATTAAAATATTATAAAAATGCATTGATGATTCCATTAAAAAAGGTGGAATATAGAAGGGAAAAAGTTTTATTTATTTTTTAGTACATACACTTCTAACTAAAAGTAGAGAATGACAAAAAGTATCACATAAACTATTTATATTTGTAACAAGTATTGACATCATTTGTCATGTCATGTTAATTGTAATATTACAAAATATGATATTTATGATAGAAAGTAATGTAATATGCAATTTGCAAAAAAAAAAAAATCATTAAATCAACACTATATATGGTAAGAGCTTTCAAAAGAATATATCATTATATATTATTCCAATATACTCTTTTTATCGTCTCTATTCCTATTTTCTTTTTAAAAGGAAAATGAATAAGTATTAAAGTCATGTTATTTTTTTTGCTTTTACAATATGTACATTTTGTAAAAAGAAAACTATTAGCATGCGCATTACACAATTAATAAAACAAAATAACTTCAACAAAATATAAAATAATTAAAAATCTAAATTACAAAATTATGTATTCATAGTTACAATGGAAACTAAAAGAATATGTTGAATATTTTGTTAATATGAAAAATTGCTACATATAAGATAAGAGTTCTCATAATTATATATTATAATATGAAATGTATTACGTCACACTCTATAACACATAACAAGCTATAATATATTTATATTTATTGTGTAATATAAGTTTACATATATATTATGATGTATTTTAAGCATGTTTTACAAATTAATATGCTACGGTTAATGATACATTGTCATATATATTATATTAAATCATATATTATGAAGAATATATTGAAATCATATTAAATGTTACATAAAATGGAACTTCTAAATACTTTAGGTAAAATTATAAATTCCATAATTAAGATTGTCTTGATGTTCTAAAGTATCTTGTAATGTTATCATAATGTTTTTCTTTTTTTTTTTTTTTGTTACGTACTGTAGTTGTACTATTTGCTAATATATATAAAAGGATTATAAATTGATTCAATAAAATCTCATATTATTGCTATAGAACTATTTCGTCATCAAATTTTTATCTTATCCATCATATTAAAGAGATCGGCAATACTTTACATTATTATGGAAATAATATGTCGCTGAAACATACAACATGAAAAGACACAACCCCCAAATTGTATTGTGAGAATTCAAATATTTCAATTATGATAATTTACATTATTTATATATTTTCCCATCAATCCACATACTCCAACCTTAAAATTTTTGTTGTCTTCCAAAGTTTCAAAATGATATTGAAAATATAGTGAAAATGAAGATTTGGGTAAATGAAAATGAACAAAATCTTGAAACTTGCAAATGGCTTTATTGCCTAATGGTATGAACATTGATCTCCTAAATATAATAGACTAAATTTGAATTGCCCTTCTATTGTTGTAACAACAAAAAAAAAAAAAAAAATCTTCAAACTTTTTTTAATGTCAGAGATGAGTTAAAGAAGTTAAGGAAAATTCCTTTTTTTATTTTAATTTTAGTTATTTTATAAATTTCTAAAGAATATAAGAGCTATCTATGATTTAGTTTTAAATATTAGGATAGTTTTCAATATATGTTTACTATTATATCAAAAATGGAATATATTACTCCAATTAGCACTTAACCATACACGATAATGAATATTAATTATCAAAAAGTTGAAAAGGCAATTACCGTTTGATAAGTTTAGTTATAATTTAAAAATGAGAAGGTATTTAATGAAAAAGATGTTTTGTTGAAATTTTACTATTATGTCAAAAATGGAAAAAGTGATTTTATTTGCACTTACTCATGTGTAATAATGAATAAACACATTTTATGTTAAATGCGTTTAGTTATAGCTAAAAGAAATGAGGAATTTAGAAAAAGAGATGTTTTGAGGAAAATTTCTCTAACGATTCTTCAACTGCTTTATGTGGTAAAGATATCTTTTTAGTTCAAAGGGTAAATAAAGAAATATGGTAAAGTTAAGGTTTTAGGGAGTGCAAAAATGAAAAATCTTTGCTAGCTTAATATATATAGATATTTAATTTTTACACATGTATCATAAATACTTATTTGCTAGCATTAGATACACATAAGATATAGATTGTTGACAAGCCATTTTAGGTAGACCTAAGGCTTAATTTGAGTAGAGGCTTACCAAGGCCCATTAGCCATCGAGTGACCAGATGCCTCACCTCGCTTGAGCACTTTATAATCCCTAAGTAATTAGCCTATTGCGTCGAATACCTTGAAAGCCCATTCTCTAAACATTAAGTCTCTAAAAACCTAGCCACTTGCTAGGATGTACTCATGTTGTATGGCTCTTTTTGACCTTCGAACACCTACAAGCGTCCTACAAAAGGTTAGTACACGACTCATTGGTTAGTTAGAGCTTTATCTCCCTCACTGGAGGTTGTTTTTCCTTTTCACCCTTCTTCTCCTCTCCACATTACTTATGGCTTAACATCCATTATACAACAAACATACATGATATGCTCAAAGAATATCAAAACCCTAAACTTCAAATATGGCTGCCAGTGTATTTATGGCCAACTAGTACCTAAAGCTACATTGTCATCCCCTTAGCACATTTCTCCAGTATACAACTAGTATGAACAAATCCTAAGTTGAAGTAACCTACCACCTCAATGTCGTTCTTAGCATTCAACAAAAAAAAAAAAAAAACAAGAAGTAACGCTTCAAACCTTAAGCAATTGGCCATGATCGAATAAGAGGTTCAAAAGCTGCTTCAAGTCGAATTCATCAAACAAGATAAGTACCCAACATGGCTTGTAAACATAATCCTCGTTAAGAAAGCTAATGGGAAGTGACATAATTATGTCGATTATACTAACCTTAATAAAGCTTACTCGAAAGACTATTTTCCTCTACCTTACATAGACCGACTCATTGACTTTACATCAAGTCATGCCATCCTTAGTTTTATGGATGCCTACTAAAGTTGCATTTAGATCCATATGACACTAAAGAACAAGGTCCACACCTCATTTGTTATCGACTTCAGTATGTATTATTATAAGATCATTCATTTCAATTTAAAGAATGCTAAAGCAATGTACCAAAGACTCGTTACCACCATCTTTAAGCTACAGATTATTAGGAATGTTGAAGTAAATGTAGATGACATGATCATGAAAAGTAAAGAGAGGAAAGGCCATATAAAGGACCACCAAGAAACTTTTAACTCTCTTCTCCACTATTAGATAAAACTTAACCTTGGAAGTATGTCTTCATTGTAGCATTTAGAAAATTTCTTAGCTTCATAGTTGTACACACCCAATTTTTGACCCATTTATTTTATTTTATTTTATTTCCTCAATAAGTCCTAAATTAGAAAAAATAGAAAATTAGAGAAAATCCAAAAATTAAGAAATTTAGAAAAACAAGAAGTTTAGAAAAAAAAAAATAAGAAAAATGACAAAAAATAAGAAATTGAAAAGTCACAAAAAAATTGAAAATATAAAATTTATAAAATTTGTAGAGGTTCTGTAAGCTATGAGAGTAAGGGAGAGCATCTCATACTAATCTCTATAAGTAATCACCATCTTCTTAATGATTCTCTTGATATTCTTATTAGTGACTTCAACTACCTCGTTCATTTGACGTTGGTATGGAGTTGAGTTTCTATGATTGATCTTAAACTGGTTGCACACTTCAACCATCAACTTATTATTCAAAGTTGACTCGTTGTCTATAATGATGGACCCGGGTATACTGTATCTTGTAATAATGTCTCTTTTCAAGAATCTGACTACCACTCCTTTGGTCACCGTAGCATATGAAGTTGCTTCTACCCACTTAGTAAAATAGTTGATTACGACTAGAATGAAGTTGTGCCTGTTTGAAGCCATTAGCAAAATTAGACCAATCATATCCATCCTCTACATTGAGAAAGGCCAAGAAGCCGACAACACATGCAATTCTTAAGGAGGAGCATTTGTATAACGTAGCTCCACTTAATAGAAAATAAGTAGCCAATCTCCTTAGGGCCTTTCTATCTTTCCTATCTACTCTATCAAGGAACTCACCCGTTTGAAGTAACTTTTTGATATCATAATACTAGGTCTTCTTTGATTCCTTCTCTTCAACCGTCAAGCAAAAAGCTGGTTTTTTCCTCCACCTCAATCTTTAGGGGCTAGATTTCTATCCCATCCGTGACTTTTACCATTGACGCTAACGTGGCCAATGTATCATTAAATTGATCTTAGGTTCTTTGAATGTAAGTGAATGAAATTTCTTGGAATCTTTTAATCAACTTGCTTAAATGCTTATGATAACGTATCAATTTCAAGCCTTTTGTCTTATATTCTCTCAGGATGTAAAGAATTATAAAGGAAGAATCTCTATATACTTTAAGCCTCTGTATTCTCATGTCAAATGCCATTTTAAGCCCCAAAATTCAAGCTTCATATTATGCTATGTTGTTAGTATATAGAAATGTCAATCTTATTGCTACAAGGAAATGATTACCTTCAGATGATACTAGTACTACTCCTATTCCACATCCGAATACATTAGTTGCTCCATTAAAATACATCCTCCATTCTAACTTCTCACCATTCAATCCATTCGCCACCATTACTTTTTCATTTGGAAACTGAGCTTCTAAACCATCATCCTCATCTTCTAATGGGTATTTTACCAATTGATCAGCCATCACCTGCCCTTTGATTGAACTTTGATTTATGTACTTGATATCAAACTCAAAGAGCAGCATTTACCACTTCGATATCCTCCCGATCAATGTTGGCTTTTCAACTAAATACCTTAACAAGTTATATTTTGTCAATAACTTTATCAAGTAATAGAGAGTATACTGTCTAAGCTTGTACATCACCTACACTAAAGAACAACATGTTCTTTCCACCTCTGAGTATTTCTACTTATCTTTTGTAAATTCTTGCTCAAGTAGTATATAGAATACTCTTTTTTGCCTGTTTCATCTTTTTACCCCAACATGCATCCCATCGATTCAGGAAGGATTGTCAAGTAGAGAATTAATGGCTATCTCGGTGTAAGAGTGACCAATACCGGTGGATTCATATAAAGAGTCCAGACCATATGTAGATGAAAATTTAGATAATGATTATAATCCTTTTTTTTAAATGTAAGTGTAATTTTATGTATTATAAATTAAAATACATCACAAATAATTTAGATAAAGCAAGGTTTAGAAAACAAATAACTCATTATATATGATTTATTGATATATATTAAGTGACCACATGAGTATTAAGAAAAAAATTAAGAAAGCACAACTTAGTATTTCTCTTATACACCCTTCATATCATAGTCCCTCCAAGCTTATTATGAAGTATAAGTAATAATTTTATAAGATCTAAAATAAACAAAAGATATATGTTTCTTTATATGATTAAATATTAAAGAGAATGGGGTGGTTTTATAATGACATGTGATATGAGCTTGATGTCTATTAATATACTTATTTATTAACAGGAAATAGGTAAATAATAATAATAATAATAATTCATGAGCTTGATGTCTATTAGTATACTTATTTATTAACAGGAAATAAGTAAATAATAATAATAATAATAATAATATGATGATGATGATGATGTAATAAAAGCATTATGGAAGTACATTATGTAAAATTAAGTGCTTTAGAAATTATATTAAACATAGCAAATAAAAAAGAAAATATGTTAATGATGGAATAAAAAGAAGAATATAAAAAAAGGAAAAAGCTTATGAAATTATATATAATAATGTGATATTATGTGTTATGAAAAATAAATTTATGAAAGTGCATTAACAATATCATTATAAATTATATATAAAGAAGGAAAGAGCTTTACAAATTATATATTATAATAGGATATGATGACAATATGAAATGGTTTATTAAAATATTATAAAAATGCATTGATGATTCCATTAAAAAAGGTGGAATATAGAAGGGAAAAAGTTTTATTTATTTTTTAGTACATACACTTCTAACTAAAAGTAGAGAATGACAAAAAGTATCACATAAACTATTTATATTTGTAACAAGTATTGACATCATTTGTCATGTCATGTTAATTGTAATATTACAAAATATGATATTTATGATAGAAAGTAATGTAATATGCAATTTGCAAAAAAAAAAAAATCATTAAATCAACACTATATATGGTAAGAGCTTTCAAAAGAATATATCATTATATATTATTCCAATATACTCTTTTTATCGTCTCTATTCCTATTTTCTTTTAAAAGGAAAATGAATAAGTATTAAAGTCATGTTATTTTTTTTGCTTTTACAATATGTACATTTTGTAAAAAGAAAACTATTAGCATGCGCATTACACAATTAATAAAACAAAATAACTTCAACAAAATATAAAATAATTAAAAATCTAAATTACAAAATTATGTATTCATAGTTACAATGGAAACTAAAAGAATATGTTGAATATTTTGTTAATATGAAAAATTGCTACATATAAGATAAGAGTTCTCATAATTATATATTATAATATGAAATGTATTACGTCACACTCTATAACACATAACAAGCTATAATATATTTATATTTATTGTGTAATATAAGTTTACATATATATTATGATGTATTTTAAGCATGTTTTACAAATTAATATGCTACGGTTAATGATACATTGTCATATATATTATATTAAATCATATATTATGAAGAATATATTGAAATCATATTAAATGTTACATAAAATGGAACTTCTAAATACTTTAGGTAAAATTATAAATTCCATAATTAAGATTGTCTTGATGTTCTAAAGTATCTTGTAATGTTATCATAATGTTTTCTTTTTTTTTTTTTTTTGTTACGTACTGTAGTTGTACTATTTGCTAATATATATAAAAGGATTATAAATTGATTCAATAAAATCTCATATTATTGCTATAGAACTATTTCGTCATCAAATTTTTATCTTATCCATCATATTAAAGAGATCGGCAATACTTTACATTATTATGGAAATAATATGTCGCTGAAACATACAACATGAAAAGACACAACCCCCAAATTGTATTGTGAGAATTCAAATATTTCAATTATGATAATTTACATTATTTATATATTTTCCCATCAATCCACATACTCCAACCTTAAAATTTTTGTTGTCTTCCAAAGTTTCAAAATGATATTGAAAATATAGTGAAAATGAAGATTTGGGTAAATGAAAATGAACAAAATCTTGAAACTTGCAAATGGCTTTATTGCCTAATGGTATGAACATTGATCTCCTAAATATAATAGACTAAATTTGAATTGCCCTTCTATTGTTGTAACAACAAAAAAAAAAAAAAAATCTTCAAACTTTTTTTAATGTCAGAGATGAGTTAAAGAAGTTAAGGAAAATTCCTTTTTTTATTTTAATTTTAGTTATTTTATAAATTTCTAAAGAATATAAGAGCTATCTATGATTTAGTTTTAAATATTAGGATAGTTTTCAATATATGTTTACTATTATATCAAAAATGGAATATATTACTCCAATTAGCACTTAACCATACACGATAATGAATATTAATTATCAAAAAGTTGAAAAGGCAATTACCGTTTGATAAGTTTAGTTATAATTTAAAAATGAGAAGGTATTTAATGAAAAAGATGTTTTGTTGAAATTTTACTATTATGTCAAAAATGGAAAAAGTGATTTTATTTGCACTTACTCATGTGTAATAATGAATAAACACATTTTATGTTAAATGCGTTTAGTTATAGCTAAAAGAAATGAGGAATTTAGAAAAAGAGATGTTTTGAGGAAAATTTCTCTAACGATTCTTCAACTGCTTTATGTGGTAAAGATATCTTTTTAGTTCAAAGGGTAAATAAAGAAATATGGTAAAGTTAAGGTTTTAGGGAGTGCAAAAATGAAAAATCTTTGCTAGCTTAATATATATAGATATTTAATTTTTACACATGTATCATAAATACTTATTTGCTAGCATTAGATACACATAAGATATAGATTGTTGACAAGCCATTTTAGGTAGACCTAAGGCTTAATTTGAGTAGAGGCTTACCAAGGCCCATTAGCCATCGAGTGACCAGATGCCTCACCTCGCTTGAGCACTTTATAATCCCTAAGTAATTAGCCTATTGCGTCGAATACCTTGAAAGCCCATTCTCTAAACATTAAGTCTCTAAAAACCTAGCCACTTGCTAGGATGTACTCATGTTGTATGGCTCTTTTTGACCTTCGAACACCTACAAGCGTCCTACAAAAGGTTAGTACACGACTCATTGGTTAGTTAGAGCTTTATCTCCCTCACTGGAGGTTGTTTTTCCTTTTCACCCTTCTTCTCCTCTCCACATTACTTATGGCTTAACATCCATTATACAACAAACATACATGATATGCTCAAAGAATATCAAAACCCTAAACTTCAAATATGGCTGCCAGTGTATTTATGGCCAACTAGTACCTAAAGCTACATTGTCATCCCCTTAGCACATTTCTCCAGTATACAACTAGTATGAACAAATCCTAAGTTGAAGTAACCTACCACCTCAATGTCGTTCTTAGCATTCAACAAAAAAAAAAAAAAAAACAAGAAGTAACGCTTCAAACCTTAAGCAATTGGCCATGATCGAATAAGAGGTTCAAAAGCTGCTTCAAGTCGAATTCATCAAACAAGATAAGTACCCAACATGGCTTGTAAACATAATCCTCGTTAAGAAAGCTAATGGGAAGTGACATAATTATGTCGATTATACTAACCTTAATAAAGCTTACTCGAAAGACTATTTTCCTCTACCTTACATAGACCGACTCATTGACTTTACATCAAGTCATGCCATCCTTAGTTTTATGGATGCCTACTAAAGTTGCATTTAGATCCATATGACACTAAAGAACAAGGTCCACACCTCATTTGTTATCGACTTCAGTATGTATTATTATAAGATCATTCATTTCAATTTAAAGAATGCTAAAGCAATGTACCAAAGACTCGTTACCACCATCTTTAAGCTACAGATTATTAGGAATGTTGAAGTAAATGTAGATGACATGATCATGAAAAGTAAAGAGAGGAAAGGCCATATAAAGGACCACCAAGAAACTTTTAACTCTCTTCTCCACTATTAGATAAAACTTAACCTTGGAAGTATGTCTTCATTGTAGCATTTAGAAAATTTCTTAGCTTCATAGTTGTACACACCCAATTTTTGACCCATTTATTTTATTTTATTTTATTTCCTCAATAAGTCCTAAATTAGAAAAAATAGAAAATTAGAGAAAATCCAAAAATTAAGAAATTTAGAAAAACAAGAAGTTTAGAAAAAAAAAAATAAGAAAAATGACAAAAAATAAGAAATTGAAAAGTCACAAAAAAATTGAAAATATAAAATTTATAAAATTTGTAGAGGTTCTGTAAGCTATGAGAGTAAGGGAGAGCATCTCATACTAATCTCTATAAGTAATCACCATCTTCTTAATGATTCTCTTGATATTCTTATTAGTGACTTCAACTACCTCGTTCATTTGACGTTGGTATGGAGTTGAGTTTCTATGATTGATCTTAAACTGGTTGCACACTTCAACCATCAACTTATTATTCAAAGTTGACTCGTTGTCTATAATGATGGACCCGGGTATACTGTATCTTGTAATAATGTCTCTTTTCAAGAATCTGACTACCACTCCTTTGGTCACCGTAGCATATGAAGTTGCTTCTACCCACTTAGTAAAATAGTTGATTACGACTAGAATGAAGTTGTGCCTGTTTGAAGCCATTAGCAAAATTAGACCAATCATATCCATCCTCTACATTGAGAAAGGCCAAGAAGCCGACAACACATGCAATTCTTAAGGAGGAGCATTTGTATAACGTAGCTCCACTTAATAGAAAATAAGTAGCCAATCTCCTTAGGGCCTTTCTATCTTTCCTATCTACTCTATCAAGGAACTCACCCGTTTGAAGTAACTTTTTGATATCATAATACTAGGTCTTCTTTGATTCCTTCTCTTCAACCGTCAAGCAAAAAGCTGGTTTTTTCCTCCACCTCAATCTTTAGGGGCTAGATTTCTATCCCATCCGTGACTTTTACCATTGACGCTAACGTGGCCAATGTATCATTAAATTGATCTTAGGTTCTTTGAATGTAAGTGAATGAAATTTCTTGGAATCTTTTAATCAACTTGCTTAAATGCTTATGATAACGTATCAATTTCAAGCCTTTTGTCTTATATTCTCTCAGGATGTAAAGAATTATAAAGGAAGAATCTCTATATACTTTAAGCCTCTGTATTCTCATGTCAAATGCCATTTTAAGCCCCAAAATTCAAGCTTCATATTATGCTATGTTGTTAGTATATAGAAATGTCAATCTTATTGCTACAAGGAAATGATTACCTTCAGATGATACTAGTACTACTCCTATTCCACATCCGAATACATTAGTTGCTCCATTAAAATACATCCTCCATTCTAACTTCTCACCATTCAATCCATTCGCCACCATTACTTTTTCATTTGGAAACTGAGCTTCTAAACCATCATCCTCATCTTCTAATGGGTATTTTACCAATTGATCAGCCATCACCTGCCCTTTGATTGAACTTTGATTTATGTACTTGATATCAAACTCAAAGAGCAGCATTTACCACTTCGATATCCTCCCGATCAATGTTGGCTTTTCAACTAAATACCTTAACAAGTTATATTTTGTCAATAACTTTATCAAGTAATAGAGAGTATACTGTCTAAGCTTGTACATCACCTACACTAAAGAACAACATGTTCTTTCCACCTCTGAGTATTTCTACTTATCTTTTGTAAATTCTTGCTCAAGTAGTATATAGAATACTCTTTTTTGCCTGTTTCATCTTTTTACCCCAACATGCATCCCATCGATTCAGGAAGGATTGTCAAGTAGAGAATTAATGGCTATCTCGGTGTAAGAGTGACCAATACCGGTGGATTCATATAAAGAGTCCAGACCATATGTAGATGAAAATTTAGATAATGATTATAATCCTTTTTTTTAAATGTAAGTGTAATTTTATGTATTATAAATTAAAATACATCACAAATAATTTAGATAAAGCAAGGTTTAGAAAACAAATAACTCATTATATATGATTTATTGATATATATTAAGTGACCACATGAGTATTAAGAAAAAAATTAAGAAAGCACAACTTAGTATTTCTCTTATACACCCTTCATATCATAGTCCCTCCAAGCTTATTATGAAGTATAAGTAATAATTTTATAAGATCTAAAATAAACAAAAGATATATGTTTCTTTATATGATTAAATATTAAAGAGAATGGGGTGGTTTTATAATGACATGTGATATGAGCTTGATGTCTATTAATATACTTATTTATTAACAGGAAATAGGTAAATAATAATAATAATAATAATTCATGAGCTTGATGTCTATTAGTATACTTATTTATTAACAGGAAATAAGTAAATAATAATAATAATAATAATAATATGATGATGATGATGATGTAATAAAAGCATTATGGAAGTACATTATGTAAAATTAAGTGCTTTAGAAATTATATTAAACATAGCAAATAAAAAAGAAAATATGTTAATGATGGAATAAAAAGAAGAATATAAAAAAAGGAAAAAGCTTATGAAATTATATATAATAATGTGATATTATGTGTTATGAAAAATAAATTTATGAAAGTGCATTAACAATATCATTATAAATTATATATAAAGAAGGAAAGAGCTTTACAAATTATATATTATAATAGGATATGATGACAATATGAAATGGTTTATTAAAATATTATAAAAATGCATTGATGATTCCATTAAAAAAGGTGGAATATAGAAGGGAAAAAGTTTTATTTATTTTTTAGTACATACACTTCTAACTAAAAGTAGAGAATGACAAAAAGTATCACATAAACTATTTATATTTGTAACAAGTATTGACATCATTTGTCATGTCATGTTAATTGTAATATTACAAAATATGATATTTATGATAGAAAGTAATGTAATATGCAATTTGCAAAAAAAAAAAAATCATTAAATCAACACTATATATGGTAAGAGCTTTCAAAAGAATATATCATTATATATTATTCCAATATACTCTTTTTATCGTCTCTATTCCTATTTTCTTTTTAAAAGGAAAATGAATAAGTATTAAAGTCATGTTATTTTTTTTGCTTTTACAATATGTACATTTTGTAAAAAGAAAACTATTAGCATGCGCATTACACAATTAATAAAACAAAATAACTTCAACAAAATATAAAATAATTAAAAATCTAAATTACAAAATTATGTATTCATAGTTACAATGGAAACTAAAAGAATATGTTGAATATTTTGTTAATATGAAAAATTGCTACATATAAGATAAGAGTTCTCATAATTATATATTATAATATGAAATGTATTACGTCACACTCTATAACACATAACAAGCTATAATATATTTATATTTATTGTGTAATATAAGTTTACATATATATTATGATGTATTTTAAGCATGTTTTACAAATTAATATGCTACGGTTAATGATACATTGTCATATATATTATATTAAATCATATATTATGAAGAATATATTGAAATCATATTAAATGTTACATAAAATGGAACTTCTAAATACTTTAGGTAAAATTATAAATTCCATAATTAAGATTGTCTTGATGTTCTAAAGTATCTTGTAATGTTATCATAATGTTTTCTTTTTTTTTTTTTTGTTACGTACTGTAGTTGTACTATTTGCTAATATATATAAAAGGATTATAAATTGATTCAATAAAATCTCATATTATTGCTATAGAACTATTTCGTCATCAAATTTTTATCTTATCCATCATATTAAAGAGATCGGCAATACTTTACATTATTATGGAAATAATATGTCGCTGAAACATACAACATGAAAAGACACAACCCCCAAATTGTATTGTGAGAATTCAAATATTTCAATTATGATAATTTACATTATTTATATATTTTCCCATCAATCCACATACTCCAACCTTAAAATTTTTGTTGTCTTCCAAAGTTTCAAAATGATATTGAAAATATAGTGAAAATGAAGATTTGGGTAAATGAAAATGAACAAAATCTTGAAACTTGCAAATGGCTTTATTGCCTAATGGTATGAACATTGATCTCCTAAATATAATAGACTAAATTTGAATTGCCCTTCTATTGTTGTAACAACAAAAAAAAAAAAAAAAATCTTCAAACTTTTTTTAATGTCAGAGATGAGTTAAAGAAGTTAAGGAAAATTCCTTTTTTTATTTTAATTTTAGTTATTTTATAAATTTCTAAAGAATATAAGAGCTATCTATGATTTAGTTTTAAATATTAGGATAGTTTTCAATATATGTTTACTATTATATCAAAAATGGAATATATTACTCCAATTAGCACTTAACCATACACGATAATGAATATTAATTATCAAAAAGTTGAAAAGGCAATTACCGTTTGATAAGTTTAGTTATAATTTAAAAATGAGAAGGTATTTAATGAAAAAGATGTTTTGTTGAAATTTTACTATTATGTCAAAAATGGAAAAAGTGATTTTATTTGCACTTACTCATGTGTAATAATGAATAAACACATTTTATGTTAAATGCGTTTAGTTATAGCTAAAAGAAATGAGGAATTTAGAAAAAGAGATGTTTTGAGGAAAATTTCTCTAACGATTCTTCAACTGCTTTATGTGGTAAAGATATCTTTTTAGTTCAAAGGGTAAATAAAGAAATATGGTAAAGTTAAGGTTTTAGGGAGTGCAAAAATGAAAAATCTTTGCTAGCTTAATATATATAGATATTTAATTTTTACACATGTATCATAAATACTTATTTGCTAGCATTAGATACACATAAGATATAGATTGTTGACAAGCCATTTTAGGTAGACCTAAGGCTTAATTTGAGTAGAGGCTTACCAAGGCCCATTAGCCATCGAGTGACCAGATGCCTCACCTCGCTTGAGCACTTTATAATCCCTAAGTAATTAGCCTATTGCGTCGAATACCTTGAAAGCCCATTCTCTAAACATTAAGTCTCTAAAAACCTAGCCACTTGCTAGGATGTACTCATGTTGTATGGCTCTTTTTGACCTTCGAACACCTACAAGCGTCCTACAAAAGGTTAGTACACGACTCATTGGTTAGTTAGAGCTTTATCTCCCTCACTGGAGGTTGTTTTTCCTTTTCACCCTTCTTCTCCTCTCCACATTACTTATGGCTTAACATCCATTATACAACAAACATACATGATATGCTCAAAGAATATCAAAACCCTAAACTTCAAATATGGCTGCCAGTGTATTTATGGCCAACTAGTACCTAAAGCTACATTGTCATCCCCTTAGCACATTTCTCCAGTATACAACTAGTATGAACAAATCCTAAGTTGAAGTAACCTACCACCTCAATGTCGTTCTTAGCATTCAACAAAAAAAAAAAAAAAACAAGAAGTAACGCTTCAAACCTTAAGCAATTGGCCATGATCGAATAAGAGGTTCAAAAGCTGCTTCAAGTCGAATTCATCAAACAAGATAAGTACCCAACATGGCTTGTAAACATAATCCTCGTTAAGAAAGCTAATGGGAAGTGACATAATTATGTCGATTATACTAACCTTAATAAAGCTTACTCGAAAGACTATTTTCCTCTACCTTACATAGACCGACTCATTGACTTTACATCAAGTCATGCCATCCTTAGTTTTATGGATGCCTACTAAAGTTGCATTTAGATCCATATGACACTAAAGAACAAGGTCCACACCTCATTTGTTATCGACTTCAGTATGTATTATTATAAGATCATTCATTTCAATTTAAAGAATGCTAAAGCAATGTACCAAAGACTCGTTACCACCATCTTTAAGCTACAGATTATTAGGAATGTTGAAGTAAATGTAGATGACATGATCATGAAAAGTAAAGAGAGGAAAGGCCATATAAAGGACCACCAAGAAACTTTTAACTCTCTTCTCCACTATTAGATAAAACTTAACCTTGGAAGTATGTCTTCATTGTAGCATTTAGAAAATTTCTTAGCTTCATAGTTGTACCACCCAATTTTTGACCCATTTATTTTATTTTATTTTATTTCCTCAATAAGTCCTAAATTAGAAAAAATAGAAAATTAGAGAAAATCCAAAAATTAAGAAATTTAGAAAAACAAGAAGTTTAGAAAAAAAAAAATAAGAAAAATGACAAAAAATAAGAAATTGAAAAGTCACAAAAAAATTGAAAATATAAAATTTATAAAATTTGTAGAGGTTCTGTAAGCTATGAGAGTAAGGGAGAGCATCTCATACTAATCTCTATAAGTAATCACCATCTTCTTAATGATTCTCTTGATATTCTTATTAGTGACTTCAACTACCTCGTTCATTTGACGTTGGTATGGAGTTGAGTTTCTATGATTGATCTTAAACTGGTTGCACACTTCAACCATCAACTTATTATTCAAAGTTGACTCGTTGTCTATAATGATGGACCCGGGTATACTGTATCTTGTAATAATGTCTCTTTTCAAGAATCTGACTACCACTCCTTTGGTCACCGTAGCATATGAAGTTGCTTCTACCCACTTAGTAAAATAGTTGATTACGACTAGAATGAAGTTGTGCCTGTTTGAAGCCATTAGCAAAATTAGACCAATCATATCCATCCTCTACATTGAGAAAGGCCAAGAAGCCGACAACACATGCAATTCTTAAGGAGGAGCATTTGTATAACGTAGCTCCACTTAATAGAAAATAAGTAGCCAATCTCCTTAGGGCCTTTCTATCTTTCCTATCTACTCTATCAAGGAACTCACCCGTTTGAAGTAACTTTTTGATATCATAATACTAGGTCTTCTTTGATTCCTTCTCTTCAACCGTCAAGCAAAAAGCTGGTTTTTTCCTCCACCTCAATCTTTAGGGGCTAGATTTCTATCCCATCCGTGACTTTTACCATTGACGCTAACGTGGCCAATGTATCATTAAATTGATCTTAGGTTCTTTGAATGTAAGTGAATGAAATTTCTTGGAATCTTTTAATCAACTTGCTTAAATGCTTATGATAACGTATCAATTTCAAGCCTTTTGTCTTATATTCTCTCAGGATGTAAAGAATTATAAAGGAAGAATCTCTATATACTTTAAGCCTCTGTATTCTCATGTCAAATGCCATTTTAAGCCCCAAAATTCAAGCTTCATATTATGCTATGTTGTTAGTATATAGAAATGTCAATCTTATTGCTACAAGGAAATGATTACCTTCAGATGATACTAGTACTACTCCTATTCCACATCCGAATACATTAGTTGCTCCATTAAAATACATCCTCCATTCTAACTTCTCACCATTCAATCCATTCGCCACCATTACTTTTTCATTTGGAAACTGAGCTTCTAAACCATCATCCTCATCTTCTAATGGGTATTTTACCAATTGATCAGCCATCACCTGCCCTTTGATTGAACTTTGATTTATGTACTTGATATCAAACTCAAAGAGCAGCATTTACCACTTCGATATCCTCCCGATCAATGTTGGCTTTTCAACTAAATACCTTAACAAGTTATATTTTGTCAATAACTTTATCAAGTAATAGAGAGTATACTGTCTAAGCTTGTACATCACCTACACTAAAGAACAACATGTTCTTTCCACCTCTGAGTATTTCTACTTATCTTTTGTAAATTCTTGCTCAAGTAGTATATAGAATACTCTTTTTTGCCTGTTTCATCTTTTTACCCCAACATGCATCCCATCGATTCAGGAAGGATTGTCAAGTAGAGAATTAATGGCTATCTCGGTGTAAGAGTGACCAATACCGGTGGATTCATATAAAGAGTCCAGACCATATGTAGATGAAAATTTAGATAATGATTATAATCCTTTTTTTTAAATGTAAGTGTAATTTTATGTATTATAAATTAAAATACATCACAAATAATTTAGATAAAGCAAGGTTTAGAAAACAAATAACTCATTATATATGATTTATTGATATATATTAAGTGACCACATGAGTATTAAGAAAAAAATTAAGAAAGCACAACTTAGTATTTCTCTTATACACCCTTCATATCATAGTCCCTCTAAGCTTATTATGAAGTATAAGTAATAATTTTATAAGATCTAAAATAAACAAAAGATATATGTTTCTTTATATGATTAAATATTAAAGAGAATGGGGTGGTTTTATAATGACATGTGATATGAGCTTGATGTCTATTAATATACTTATTTATTAACAGGAAATAGGTAAATAATAATAATAATAATAATTCATGAGCTTGATGTCTATTAGTATACTTATTTATTAACAGGAAATAAGTAAATAATAATAATAATAATAATAATATGATGATGATGATGATGTAATAAAAGCATTATGGAAGTACATTATGTAAAATTAAGTGCTTTAGAAATTATATTAAACATAGCAAATAAAAAAGAAAATATGTTAATGATGGAATAAAAAGAAGAATATAAAAAAAGGAAAAAGCTTATGAAATTATATATAATAATGTGATATTATGTGTTATGAAAAATAAATTTATGAAAGTGCATTAACAATATCATTATAAATTATATATAAAGAAGGAAAGAGCTTTACAAATTATATATTATAATAGGATATGATGACAATATGAAATGGTTTATTAAAATATTATAAAAATGCATTGATGATTCCATTAAAAAAGGTGGAATATAGAAGGGAAAAAGTTTTATTTATTTTTTAGTACATACACTTCTAACTAAAAGTAGAGAATGACAAAAAGTATCACATAAACTATTTATATTTGTAACAAGTATTGACATCATTTGTCATGTCATGTTAATTGTAATATTACAAAATATGATATTTATGATAGAAAGTAATGTAATATGCAATTTGCAAAAAAAAAAAAATCATTAAATCAACACTATATATGGTAAGAGCTTTCAAAAGAATATATCATTATATATTATTCCAATATACTCTTTTTATCGTCTCTATTCCTATTTTCTTTTTAAAAGGAAAATGAATAAGTATTAAAGTCATGTTATTTTTTTTGCTTTTACAATATGTTCATTTTGTAAAAAGAAAACTATTAGCATGCGCATTACACAATTAATAAAACAAAATAACTTCAACAAAATATAAAATAATTAAAAATCTAAATTACAAAATTATGTATTCATAGTTACAATGGAAACTAAAAGAATATGTTGAATATTTTGTTAATATGAAAAATTGCTACATATAAGATAAGAGTTCTCATAATTATATATTATAATATGAAATGTATTACGTCACACTCTATAACACATAACAAGCTATAATATATTTATATTTATTGTGTAATATAAGTTTACATATATATTATGATGTATTTTAAGCATGTTTTACAAATTAATATGCTACGGTTAATGATACATTGTCATATATATTATATTAAATCATATATTATGAAGAATATATTGAAATCATATTAAATGTTACATAAAATGGAACTTCTAAATACTTTAGGTAAAATTATAAATTCCATAATTAAGATTGTCTTGATGTTCTAAAGTATCTTGTAATGTTATCATAATGTTTTCTTTTTTTTTTTTTTTTGTTACGTACTGTAGTTGTACTATTTGCTAATATATATAAAAGGATTATAAATTGATTCAATAAAATCTCATATTATTGCTATAGAACTATTTCGTCATCAAATTTTTATCTTATCCATCATATTAAAGAGATCGGCAATACTTTACATTATTATGGAAATAATATGTCGCTGAAACATACAACATGAAAAGACACAACCCCCAAATTGTATTGTGAGAATTCAAATATTTCAATTATGATAATTTACATTATTTATATATTTTCCCATCAATCCACATACTCCAACCTTAAAATTTTTGTTGTCTTCCAAAGTTTCAAAATGATATTGAAAATATAGTGAAAATGAAGATTTGGGTAAATGAAAATGAACAAAATCTTGAAACTTGCAAATGGCTTTATTGCCTAATGGTATGAACATTGATCTCCTAAATATAATAGACTAAATTTGAATTGCCCTTCTATTGTTGTAACAAAAAAAAAAAAAAAAAATCTTCAAACTTTTTTTAATGTCAGAGATGAGTTAAAGAAGTTAAGGAAAATTCCTTTTTTATTTTAATTTTAGTTATTTTATAAATTTCTAAAGAATATAAGAGCTATCTATGATTTAGTTTTAAATATTAGGATAGTTTTCAATATATGTTTACTATTATATCAAAAATGGAATATATTACTCCAATTAGCACTTAACCATACACGATAATGAATATTAATTATCAAAAAGTTGAAAAGGCAATTACCGTTTGATAAGTTTAGTTATAATTTAAAAATGAGAAGGTATTTAATGAAAAAGATGTTTTGTTGAAATTTTACTATTATGTCAAAAATGGAAAAAGTGATTTTATTTGCACTTACTCATGTGTAATAATGAATAAACACATTTTATGTTAAATGCGTTTAGTTATAGCTAAAAGAAATGAGGAATTTAGAAAAAGAGATGTTTTGAGGAAAATTTCTCTAACGATTCTTCAACTGCTTTATGTGGTAAAGATATCTTTTTAGTTCAAAGGGTAAATAAAGAAATATGGTAAAGTTAAGGTTTTAGGGAGTGCAAAAATGAAAAATCTTTGCTAGCTTAATATATATAGATATTTAATTTTTACACATGTATCATAAATACTTATTTGCTAGCATTAGATACACATAAGATATAGATTGTTGACAAGCCATTTTAGGTAGACCTAAGGCTTAATTTGAGTAGAGGCTTACCAAGGCCCATTAGCCATCGAGTGACCAGATGCCTCACCTCGCTTGAGCACTTTATAATCCCTAAGTAATTAGCCTATTGCGTCGAATACCTTGAAAGCCCATTCTCTAAACATTAAGTCTCTAAAAACCTAGCCACTTGCTAGGATGTACTCATGTTGTATGGCTCTTTTTGACCTTCGAACACCTACAAGCGTCCTACAAAAGGTTAGTACACGACTCATTGGTTAGTTAGAGCTTTATCTCCCTCACTGGAGGTTGTTTTTCCTTTTCACCCTTCTTCTCCTCTCCACATTACTTATGGCTTAACATCCATTATACAACAAACATACATGATATGCTCAAAGAATATCAAAACCCTAAACTTCAAATATGGCTGCCAGTGTATTTATGGCCAACTAGTACCTAAAGCTACATTGTCATCCCCTTAGCACATTTCTCCAGTATACAACTAGTATGAACAAATCCTAAGTTGAAGTAACCTACCACCTCAATGTCGTTCTTAGCATTCAACAAAAAAAAAAAAAAAAACAAGAAGTAACGCTTCAAACCTTAAGCAATTGGCCATGATCGAATAAGAGGTTCAAAAGCTGCTTCAAGTCGAATTCATCAAACAAGATAAGTACCCAACATGGCTTGTAAACATAATCCTCGTTAAGAAAGCTAATGGGAAGTGACATAATTATGTCGATTATACTAACCTTAATAAAGCTTACTCGAAAGACTATTTTCCTCTACCTTACATAGACCGACTCATTGACTTTACATCAAGTCATGCCATCCTTAGTTTTATGGATGCCTACTAAAGTTGCATTTAGATCCATATGACACTAAAGAACAAGGTCCACACCTCATTTGTTATCGACTTCAGTATGTATTATTATAAGATCATTCATTTCAATTTAAAGAATGCTAAAGCAATGTACCAAAGACTCGTTACCACCATCTTTAAGCTACAGATTATTAGGAATGTTGAAGTAAATGTAGATGACATGATCATGAAAAGTAAAGAGAGGAAAGGCCATATAAAGGACCACCAAGAAACTTTTAACTCTCTTCTCCACTATTAGATAAAACTTAACCTTGGAAGTATGTCTTCATTGTAGCATTTAGAAAATTTCTTAGCTTCATAGTTGTACACACCCAATTTTTGACCCATTTATTTTATTTTATTTTATTTCCTCAATAAGTCCTAAATTAGAAAAAATAGAAAATTAGAGAAAATCCAAAAATTAAGAAATTTAGAAAAACAAGAAGTTTAGAAAAAAAAAATAAGAAAAATGACAAAAAATAAGAAATTGAAAAGTCACAAAAAAATTGAAAATATAAAATTTATAAAATTTGTAGAGGTTCTGTAAGCTATGAGAGTAAGGGAGAGCATCTCATACTAATCTCTATAAGTAATCACCATCTTCTTAATGATTCTCTTGATATTCTTATTAGTGACTTCAACTACCTCGTTCATTTGACGTTGGTATGGAGTTGAGTTTCTATGATTGATCTTAAACTGGTTGCACACTTCAACCATCAACTTATTATTCAAAGTTGACTCGTTGTCTATAATGATGGACCCGGGTATACTGTATCTTGTAATAATGTCTCTTTTCAAGAATCTGACTACCACTCCTTTGGTCACCGTAGCATATGAAGTTGCTTCTACCCACTTAGTAAAATAGTTGATTACGACTAGAATGAAGTTGTGCCTGTTTGAAGCCATTAGCAAAATTAGACCAATCATATCCATCCTCTACATTGAGAAAGGCCAAGAAGCCGACAACACATGCAATTCTTAAGGAGGAGCATTTGTATAACGTAGCTCCACTTAATAGAAAATAAGTAGCCAATCTCCTTAGGGCCTTTCTATCTTTCCTATCTACTCTATCAAGGAACTCACCCGTTTGAAGTAACTTTTTGATATCATAATACTAGGTCTTCTTTGATTCCTTCTCTTCAACCGTCAAGCAAAAAGCTGGTTTTTTCCTCCACCTCAATCTTTAGGGGCTAGATTTCTATCCCATCCGTGACTTTTACCATTGACGCTAACGTGGCCAATGTATCATTAAATTGATCTTAGGTTCTTTGAATGTAAGTGAATGAAATTTCTTGGAATCTTTTAATCAACTTGCTTAAATGCTTATGATAACGTATCAATTTCAAGCCTTTTGTCTTATATTCTCTCAGGATGTAAAGAATTATAAAGGAAGAATCTCTATATACTTTAAGCCTCTGTATTCTCATGTCAAATGCCATTTTAAGCCCCAAAATTCAAGCTTCATATTATGCTATGTTGTTAGTATATAGAAATGTCAATCTTATTGCTACAAGGAAATGATTACCTTCAGATGATACTAGTACTACTCCTATTCCACATCCGAATACATTAGTTGCTCCATTAAAATACATCCTCCATTCTAACTTCTCACCATTCAATCCATTCGCCACCATTACTTTTTCATTTGGAAACTGAGCTTCTAAACCATCATCCTCATCTTCTAATGGGTATTTTACCAATTGATCAGCCATCACCTGCCCTTTGATTGAACTTTGATTTATGTACTTGATATCAAACTCAAAGAGCAGCATTTACCACTTCGATATCCTCCCGATCAATGTTGGCTTTTCAACTAAATACCTTAACAAGTTATATTTTGTCAATAACTTTATCAAGTAATAGAGAGTATACTGTCTAAGCTTGTACATCACCTACACTAAAGAACAACATGTTCTTTCCACCTCTGAGTATTTCTACTTATCTTTTGTAAATTCTTGCTCAAGTAGTATATAGAATACTCTTTTTTGCCTGTTTCATCTTTTTACCCCAACATGCATCCCATCGATTCAGGAAGGATTGTCAAGTAGAGAATTAATGGCTATCTCGGTGTAAGAGTGACCAATACCGGTGGATTCATAAGATAATCCTTGATTTCAGCAAATGCTTGCTTACACTCTTCATCCCATTCTATTATTACATTCTTCCTCAAAATTTTGATTAACAACTTGTATTTATCGATTAATTGTGATACAAACTAAGCAATGTAATTCAACCTCCCCAACAGTCCCTACACTTCTTTTATAGACTTCAGTGCAGGCATGTTTATGATTGCCTTGACTTTATCTAGATCCACTTCAATCCCTTTTCTACTGACTACAAAACCCAACAATTTACCTAAGGTTACTCCAAAAGTGCACTTTTCTAGATTTGACTTCAATTGAAACTTCCTCAACTGCTCGAATAACTTACTCAACTGCTCGAATAACTTACGCAAAATATCTACATGATTTTCATTCTCCTTAGATTTGGTGATCATATCATCTACATAAACTTCGATTTCATGTTGCATCATGTCGTGAAATAGAGTTACCATAACAAGTTGATAAGTTTCCTTAGCATTCTTCATCCCAAAAGGCATCATGCGATAACAAAATGTTCTCCAGGTGATAATGAAAGTGGTTTTGATTTTATCTTCTTCTACCATCTTGATTTGATTATATCCCAAGAAACCATCCATAAATGAGAAAAGATGGTTCCGACTATGTTGTCCATTAATAAGTCAATGCGTGGTACAGGAAAGTTATCTTTTAATGTTGCCTGGTTTAAATCACGAAAGTTTACATAGACCCTAACTTTCCCATTTTTCTTCAATACTAGCATTACACTGGCTACCCATTCGGAGTAATTTAACACTTCTATGAATCTAACTTCTAGTAACTTCTTCACTTCTTCTTTTAATTTAAGGGGTATATTCAATCTAAATCACCTAAGCTTTTGCCTTCTCAATTTAATATCTCCTCTTGTTGAGAACTTATGAACTATAATGGACAAATCTAACCCAAGTATATCTTCATAGGACCAAGTGAATATGTCTAAGTATTTTCGATAACAATTGTGATAACTCCTATTTTTGATCATCTGCTAAATTACCACCAATTTTCAAGTTTCGCGAATTTTATTCTGTCCCTAAATTAATCATAACTAGTGGTTCATCAATAATCACTCTACCCTATTCAAATTGATGCCAACTCTCTTATATTTGGCTTGGAGTCTCAATATCACCTTTGATGTTTGACTTAGCAAGGTTGAATGTGATATTAGTACTTTCATTGTTTACATGTGCGAGATATCCTTTATGTTCATTATTTTTATTGAATTTGAAGAGTAAAGGAAAACAAAAAAGGATAACGAATAAATAACAAGGAAGAATCGTTAGAAAGAAAGGAATGAATTTTATTGAATGAACTCAAGTTGTCTAAAAGAAAATACCTAACTAATTAGACTAATTATGAAATTGAATGCTCTTAATTAATCTAATATTGCTTTTCTAAAGATACCTATTAATGGGAACAGAAAACCAGTAGCATAAGGAAACTAGTATGCTAATATCTTTCTTTTTGTTTGGACCGATGTTGCATTGTTAAGCCAAGGCCTTAGATAGATTGGCTATTTTAAGTTCTTAAATACTAGCTGATACTAGAAATGTCCAACGAATGTTTGGAAAGTCCATGTGAGCATGGTACAGGTGATCTCTTCTCTTGCCTTTGGTTTTAGCCTTCATTTCTTTGATTTACTATTTAGTGGGCCCATATCCAAGCCCAAACGTTCTGATTTGCTGCTTAAGTTGTTCAAAGTAACCTTATGTCCCCTGTCTTAAATCTTCAATCATGTTAACTTCATCAAAGATCTATAATCCTGGCTCCTCCAATTCTTCAATCTCAATATATGGAATATCCGTCTTTTTGTAAATCTCAGAGTCTTACTCCTTAAGAATCGTAGCTAACTGCCCATTAGCTATGAATTTTACTTTCTAGTGTAGACTAGATAGAATTGCCCCCGTTGAGTGAAACTACAGTCTTCCCAACAGAAGATTGAAAGTTTACGGTATTTCCAGAACTTGAAACTAAATAGTAAACATTTATGGACCGATCTTGACTTGCATCCCAATTTCTCCAATTATCTCCTTCTTTAAATCATCAAAAGCCTTTACTAAAATCGATTTGGGCTTTATCTCAACTGAATCTACTCCCAGTAAATTTAGTATCGCCAATGGACACATGTTTAATTAAGATCCATTATCTATTAGAACTTGAGCAATCACTTTCCCTTGGCACTTGGCTATTTTGAAAAGAGGCTTTGTGTGCCAATCTCCTTTTTCGCCTAGTTCATTTAGTGAGAATGAAATCTGATCCATTGGAAATATTGAGTTCACCACCAATCCCAACTACTTAGTGCAAATTCCTTTAGGCACTTTGACATCCTTCAGAATTTTGACTAAAGCTTCCTGATAAGTATCAAATGACATTAGTGAGCCCCTTAGGGAGATTTGGGCTAGTACTTTGGCTAATTGATCCATAATCTTCTACTCATTAGCTTTCATTATCTTGCTAGCAATATTCTGATCTTTATCATCTATATCTTCAAAGATCTTTTGAGAAGCCTCTTCCATAGTAGTTTTCCTCTTAGCTTCCTTATGCTCGTCATAAACTTATATCGAGAATGTAAGCCCACCAACCATAAGTGATGAGGACCTGGTCATCTGATTCACTGTTCGGTAATCCAGAGGTGTTGCTTTGTAATTCTTTAGAGCTATTAGGACATTGAAAGCAATTTTCTTTGGCTGACCTAATTCTTCAGCCTCCTTAGTCTTCCCGTAATACTGAAAAACCAATGGCTTAGGTTCATCTCCAATCATTCCAACCATCTCAGCTATTTTCTTAGCTTCTACAATAAGTTTGTCTTCTTCCTCAAATTTGGGACCCCATCTAGTGTGGTGAGTGAACCAGCGTAGTTAACCAAATACTCAAACTTTCTTAATAGCTTTCTTAGGGTATCAACAGTTGAATCCCTTGCTTCATACCTTTCTCTGAGCTCCTTCTAAGTACATTTTTTTCATGTTTTTTGAATCATCATAGCTATAATATCAGCCTTCTTTATCTTCTTATCCTTCAACAATTGATATACAACCATTCTACTTCAGGTTCTATCTCTAAGATTCATATTCTGCAAGTATCCAACTTGTCTCAAATTCCAAGCTACCTTCTTAATAGTGATGGGGAGACTATCTAAATTAATCTCCGATTCAAAAACTTTAACAATAATCATGTTCATTTAATGTCCATGATTCGGTAAATGATTGTTACGTATGTTGGGAGTGGGAGTTTGAATGAAATCTAATTAAACCAATTTTGCATCAATAAGATCCTGGATCTTATGTTTGAGTCTCTAGCACTAGTCTATAGAATGCCCTACTTGCCCTAAATGATAATCACAATTAAGCTCCGAGTTATAATGCCTTGGTCTTTATTCTTCCTTCGATATTTCAAATGTTAGAAGATTCTCCTTCCTTAGTCATGAAAGAACTTAGCTTAAAGGAATGGGAATATGAGTATTATTTTAAAAGAACGTGCAAGATAGGGGATTAGATCCTCCTGTCATGGCTACTAGAGCTATAGGTCTGACAAGGTTACCGGTATTGACAAACCTTACAGTATCTTCTTTAGCTTTATTAGAAAATCTTGTGGGAGGCATCTTCTTCTCAACTACTTCAAAATTAGGAAGTCTTCCAATACTAATAGCTTCCTCAATTTGACACCCTGAGGCCACAATTTCCACAAAGTTGGAGGTGGGGTACCCAACCAAATGTTGGTAATATAGACTTCCAAGTATGTTGATGAAAGCAAAAGTCAAGTCCCGTTTTGTTAAGGGTAGAGTTACCCTAGTTGCCATGCCCCTCAATCTCTGAGCATATTCCTTATACTTTTTGTTAACCTTCTTTTACAGATTATTCAAATCCTACATAGATGAGGCCACTTTGATGTTGAACTTCTACTGGTTGTAGAAAGCTCGTACTAACATATCCTAAGTATTGATTTCATTCAAGTCTAGTTTGGCATACTAAGTTAAAGTGGGCCCAATCAAATTGTCTAAAATGTCTGGACCATTGCTTTATCATACTTCATGTATTTTCCCATTTTCCTAATGTAGAACTTAGTATGGAGCTTAGGCAGCCAATCCCATCATATTTCTTGAACTCCGGTACCTTAAATCTTTCTAAGAAATCATCATCTTCATATGTTGGCAAGTTGATCATCCTCATCTACTCAAACCTATTAACCATTTATAGGGTTTTCATCTTCTCTGTCAACTTCTGCATAAACTTTCTTTCCATCTCTCAGTGTTTTTTCTCAATCTCCTTCCTTTATATCCTAGCATTAGGAACCGATTCTGCATCTTCCAACTTAGGGGGAAGGGTCATTTTTGTATTCCAATTCGAGTTGACTTGAGTTCATTATCTATCATTGAGAATTACAATAGCTCGAGTGAGAGCTTGGATTTGTTTGGCCATCTTGTTCATATTTTCCTCCGAGGTTGCAACTTTTGGGTTTGGTTTGGTTTGACTGATGTTTTTAGTACCCTAAGCTGACATTCTTGCCTTAGAACAAGTGAATATTGGGCATCTAAACAAGTTTGCTTACTTGGGTGCTATCTTCGAAATCCTAAACGAAAACCCAAGTTTTGGACATCTTTGTGAACTAATTTTTTTTTTAAATATTTTTTTTGTTGTTTGCCCTTTTTTTAAAATTTTTTTATTCATTTTTTATTTAAAAGTCAACTATCAAGAAATTAAAAAATGAGCAAAAGACTACGCAATCAATAAAGATTTTCATTAAGCTACAAATTTATTAATAATCATAAAATCTAACCTATATAGATGACTAAAAGAAAAGAAAATAAACTCCTAACCAATCTTCTTAAGAAAACTCAAATGTTATATCTATAAGAGTTGATGGATCTAGTTAGGACGAGCTTCATCAAATTCTCTCATAAGCCTTCAGACTGTCACATCTCTTTCTTGAATCTTACTCCTCAAGAATTGATTTTCCTCTAACAATCTCTCATTCTCCAGCTTTAACTCTTCAATGATTCTTTTACTTTCTTAGAACTAAGCTTCAACTTTGGCTCGTATGATATCTCGATAAGTGAAAGGTATGCTAGTTTTGGCTTGTATCTAAATATGTCTGAAGCTTCATATGGTATCTTTCTAGTCTTCTCCAACTAATCATAGATGAACTGTTTGATGGCTCAATATTCTCTGACTTGTCCCCTCAAAGTTCCTACATTAACTACCTTCTGGACTTCCCGCCGTTCCTATAGCTTCTTAAGTTCTACTAATCATTGAATTAGAGTAGCTATGGGTAAAAAAGGATCTTGATAATTCAATGTGACATTGTCAAAGGAATCTCTATAGGCTATTTCTTGAAGGGACCTAGCTATCTAATGATACAAAATGAGAAATATCCTATACAACCCACAATACCAATAAGGGGAACCCTTGGATAATCAACACACCCCAAGATGGCTTAAGTGCAATTTCTCTACCCAGTTGTCCACATGAAATCTACTAGCTGCATCTTGCTTATAATCGATACCCATCCTTTAAACTGAGCTTCATCCGGTACCTTAAGGTGACGGGTAAAGTCGTTAATTAGGTTCATATTTTTAGTTAAGGGGTCGTTGAAAGATTCCCTCTATACCCCGGTGTGTGATTGAGAAATGACACAGCAAGGATTGTAGGGTTAGCCATGAAGTACCCATGCCCCTGCTTCTTCAAGTGGGTTAGTGTTTTGCCAATATCATAGGTATATAAGATTTTCCGGCTAATAATTAAGTTACTAACTTAGCTACCCTATAATGGACTTGACTATATCTAACAGGAAACAACATTATCCCAAACACTACTACGATAAAGGAGTTAACCCTCTTCTCGGCCCATGATTCATATCCTCTACAAAAGATTTGACGATATTTCTGATAAGTGTCTGGGCTTGAGAACCACTCTACTAGTCTCAAGATGCTAAGACACTAAGACACTTCATACCCTCTAAAGATAAGAACGGCGCCAGGGTAGACTTTTTGACTCACAATAAGGTCATGAAAGCTTTCTCGGGCTAGACTTTAAGATTTGGAACAATTATGCCTACTTTAAAAGGTAGGGTACTAAGTAGTTACGAGTATTCTTCTAAAGTGGACATCAACACAAGTAGGCCCAAGTTGAAAGCTACAGATTCTGGATCCTAATAATAGATAAGGGCTTAAATTAGATGTTAATGGAGCTGGACTCCCATGATGGACATGACCAGCCTGATGTTCTTGCGAATGTGGTCTTGCTTGGCAAGTGGAAGCTAGTTTAACCAGTTTTTTAGGATGGCCTCAAGGAAAGATTACTTATCCAACTGGACCTCATGGATAGGCTCGGGATTGATACTATCTTGACTTTCCATATCTAAATTACATAAAGAAAAAAAAAATGAAATGATGCGATTAGTTACAATGAAACCACTAAATTTACAATAAAGTTGGATATGATATTAATAATTTTGCAGCTTTTTCAAAATTTTTTTTAGAAATTACGTAGTCTTTCACTCATTAAGAAATGATAAAAATAAACACATATAATACAGGAAATAGAATATTCCCATAAAAATGAGCATAAAAAAATAAAAAATATATAAAAAATGCAATGTGCTATATACGCATACAATGTAATAGGGTTGATAATTAATAAATTATAGGAAGTATGATGAATCTACAATTGTAAATGACCTTTATATATAAGTAGGTTCAAAATAAGATTAAAAAAAAATGAAGCTCGCAAATACTTATATATAAGGATTACTAGTTTTTTTTAATTAATTCCCCTTTTTTCAAAAATAAAGTTGAATCAACCATAGATTAATTGGGTTTTTCCTCTAATTTAACAAATAACCACCCCTTTTTTGAAAAAAAAATGATGCAAGAGAATAGGGTCTACAGGTCTCAGGCTTTGTAGCTCAAAGGCTTTCTAGAGATAAACTAAGTGAGCCACATTAAAGCCAAAGTGGGCTCGCTTATCACCGCCAAGTGGAGGTGAAGACCTCAATGACTTGAGAGTTACATAATGGCGGCCCATCCTAAGTTCCTAAGGTAACCTAAGTTCGACCATATCTAAATATTCAAATGATTACTAAAAAATAAAAAGAAGCTCCTTAATTACCCAATAAGGCCCATTAAGCCAGGCTTTTATTTCTTAGGCCTTGCATTACTAAAAACTCATTATTATAACTATAATACAAAAAAAGAAAAAAAATACAAAAGCCTACTAATTAATTTTTAATTTTTACATGGTTAGCCTACCAAGTGTCCTTGGTAGAGTTACTAATTCTATCAAGCCCTATTTTTTTTCTTTAATTTATTTTATATTAAACCTAATCCGCTTCATATAAAATGATCGACATAAAATTAATGAAATATTTTTTTAAAAAAAATATTTTAAAAATTAGAGTCATTAACCAATTCAACTAGTAAAAAATGAAATTAAGATTTTCAAGTGGGAAAACCCTAATTTAGCCACTAATCTGCTCATTCTCCAAGAAAATGATTTTTATAAAATTAAACCAGAAAAAAAATAGGTATGGGGGTTAACCTATTAAGACTAAGTTACCATGTAAAAGCTAAAGAAAAATTAATGGGCCTTATTTTTATAATTTTCTAAAAAATACTAAAATATATACAAATATGCAAATGATAACTAAAGTGAAATTTTTACTATTTTTTATTATGTATTTTTCAAGAAAAAAAATTTTATTTTTTTTATACCGTTAGCCTAAAGGTACCTAGTACTCACTAGTTTGGGTCAAACTGGCTGTAGTTATTTTTTATAAAATAATTACTGGGTGGATTCTTATTATATTTGAAAATCGAGCCAAATATATGTTTAGTTAAACATTTATTAAAAAAACTAAAAAAAATCTAATTTCGTGATTCTATGAAAACCCTAACTAGCTAAATTTTTTTGAAATACTCCAGTTAAGATTTTTTATTTATTAAAAAAAATCACTATGTATCAAAAGATATCTTTTCTAAATCCTACATGTAAGATCTACTAAGATATGATCTAAATATTTATCTTCTCCAAAGCCTAGATACGTTGAAAATACAACCTAAATATGTATTTTTATACTTTTTTTTTCTAAATCTCAACTATAAGATACGTTAAGATACATGTCTAGACAAACATCTTTTCTAAATTTCAATCGCAAGATATGTATCTCGTAAATATGCTTATTTTTCAAAAAATATGATTTTGATAAAAAACGCAATTTAACTAAATTTTGTTAAAAATTGAAATTATCTAAACAAAAAAACACATAATATGAAAATAATAATAAAAAACCTACACTTAAACAAAAAATAAATTAGTAAAAAAAAACAATAGAACTAATAATAAAATAAAATAAAATAATTTCTAACTAAATAAATTGAGTCATGCATGATCATACGTATGTGAATTTGATCATGCATGGCATGTCAGGGTGATGCAAGCATATAGATGTATGTATGAGTATAGCATGTTAGGGTGATGTAAGCATGTGAAATTGGACCTTAGATTAATGGGGCATGCGATGCTGTCTTCGGATTAGTGTATGGATCTGTGATTTGTACATGGTATGGACTGAAGCAAGTGTTGTGCTTTGGTTAGGTAATTAGTATAGGACCAAGTGCTTTACTATTTAAGGGCTATCGACTTTAAAGTTTAGTTGTATGCAGCGGGGACATTCATTGGCGTATGTTAATTGTTGTGTCGTATTCGGTTATGTTAGTGCTAAGGACATGCTTTGGCTTGTGTGACTGCTGTGTTGGCTGTATGTTAGGCTTTGAATAGTGAGCTTCAATCGGTGCAATGGACATGGTATGGATCATTGTGGACTTTAGTCAAGCGAAGAGGGGAGATATGGTATGGTATTGTTTATTCAGGGTGTCCACAATGAATTGGAATTTGATTGGGTTAGGGAGCATTGGCTTTGTGGAATTTGGCATGGAGCAGTAGATGTATGGATTGTGGCAGTATGTGTTCTATGGAATTCTGTGAAGGATATTGGGATAGTTGTGGGTGGTAAACTTGTGAATTGTTGATCATGTTAGAGGATTGTATTGCAAATTGTGGAATATGTAATTAAAAACTCTTCATTGTCACCTACCGACCTATTATTTATAAACTTACAATTGAATCTTTCCTGTCAAAGATACGAAAGATATAATTATGGTTCTTCGAAGATTTGACCTAATTTCTAGAAACCTTACTTAATTTAGGCTTTCTATTTTCAGTGCCTGATCCGATCTAATCCTATTTGATTTAGCCCAATAATTTATTTAACAAATCTTAAGTCTATTTTAGCTCAATATAATTTAGATAAAAATTTATTTTAAATCGAACTGAGCCAAAATTATTTTAAGAAAACCCAATTCTCTAATGACTTAAGAATTTATTAAATTGATCACCCACCATTATCTGATTTGACACTAATTGATCTAACTCGACTCGACTTGATACGGTTTAACTCGATTTGATACTATTCGATTTAACTCAATACGATATGATTGGAATTGATATGATTGGACTTAACTCGATACGATACGATTCAACTTGACTCGATACGATACGATTCAACTTGACTCGATATGTATGATTTCACTTGACTCGATACGACATGATTCAACTTGACTCGATACAATTGACTCTTTTTTTATTTTTTCCTTTTTTCTTTTTAATTTTCATTTATTTATTTATTATTATTTTCATTTTTTTTACTATTTATTCTTAACGTAGCTCAACAAAAATGGAAAAAATGAGGTATCTACACTACCGAACCCGTCGATGTTCTCCTCGGTGGATCCTCCTTCTCCCTCACTCTATTAAGCCGTAAGCTTTGGAGAATTAAGCCGTTATAAGAAGCTTAAGTTTGCCTTTAGCAATCTTTGACAGACTTTGATCTAGACTATCTTCGCCTCATCAAAGATTTTACTACTAATTGCCTCTTATAGATTGAGGTCATTCATGGCCTCGACGTAAATCTATCACCTTTCCTTCATGATAAGCCCCTTACTCTTCTAGTGTTCACTCTCCCTTTTAGTGAAAATCTCTTGAGCATCCTCTAGCTCCTTCTGCTTGCCTTCAAGCTTAGCCCTCAACCTCACCAACTCCTCCTCAAGGGTCTTTGTAAGAGTCTCAGCCTCCTTCAACTTAACCTCCACTTTTCCTACTTGATCTTTAACTTCTAGATACTGACACTCAAGATCTTTGAAGGTCGACAAGAGGTTATTGACCTACTTCTCCTTCAACAACGCATTTTGAAGCCTTAATACCTCCCCCTTTAGTTAATTTTTCCTATCCTAGGCAATCACCCTCTAATAGGCATGATTATGTACCAATATGTAGTCCAACATATCATATACCTATGTCAAGGAAAATAATAAGGGTCAGGTGAGCTCAATGAAATACTAAGAGAAAAGCACCAATGTTACTTGCCGTAGCAATCCTATGCAACTTCCCTCCAAACAACTTTACATAGCTTTTCTCCTCGAAGAGTGAACCAAACCTTATCTTAAGCTCTGCCATGTGCTCCAACGGCTTAAGAACCTAATCAAAAGACTACTCAAGTTCTTGTTACTCTACTGGTTGCTTGTCCTAACTAGGCATATACACAAGTTCATCATTCACATCATTAATTGCTTAGACCCTTATGTTTTGAGGATTGCCATCCATGTATCCTTACTACCCCTATGCCTACCCTTTTGCCTGTTGTGCTTGCCTCCTGTACTTCACTAGTTTACCCCCCAAGCCTATCTCCTTAAGCCCTTCATCTTACTAAGGCCACACAACCTTCGCAGCCTGCCTAACTTCGCTGTATCGTATAGATACTACCCAATTCAAGGCAACCTTTACACTTAGTGTGGTAGTAACAGTGATAATATTTGAAACCCCTTTTGCTATAGCTCATACCGACTTAGAAAATAGTTACCTTCCTTATGCCCTTCTTACTCTTCTTTGGGAGACGCTTAGAGCTCTCCCCTTAGCCTCTATTGCACCCCTCTTCCTATTCTTGGAAGCACCTGCTTTGAGTAATCTCTTCTCCTAGAATGCCATCAACTTTTGTTTGATGGCATCCATAATAACCTGCAATGCTACAAAAACAATCAAAGGGTTAGTAATAAAGCAAAAAAGGGGAGAATGAGCATACTCACACTACTGAGGATGAGTAACTTGAGCTCCCCCATTATGATGATGTCGTGACATGGAAAATTCCCAAAAAAACCCTTCTTTAGCAAAGAGTAGTGAGTACCTGTCTTTGCACCTAAAGAAAGGCCTACCCTATACATACTTTTTAGGTAATTACTAATGGGTATAGCTTCTTCCACTTAGTAGGGTCATGTATCTCTTCTTTAGCTACATCCTTAGGCCCTAAATATCTAATTAACTTAGTCTAAATCAACTTCGTCGAAGACATTAGCAAAACTAGCCTCTTCGTTGCATTTTCATGGAAGAAGTACTCCTTCCACTTCTCAACCTTAGAGGGTAGTTCTTCAAACACCTTCAATACTCCATCCTACAAAGAAATGTACACCTAACCATTCGGGGCTCACTTTAACTAAAATATGTGGTGGAATATCTAAGTTGTTGGTCTCAAAGTAGGAATAAACAAACCATCTCAAATGCAAGCACCCGTAGCTATGTAGTCACATGATCGCGAAGTAACCCTAAAATAATTAATAAATTATACTACGAGCTTTGAGAAGTACAGTTGCAACACCTTTTATAATGGCATCGAGTACATGCTAAATGTTCACTCGTTTGCTATCCATAATGTCTTCTCTCCCACTACACTTTCCATTTAGACTTAGCCTTAACAACCCAATTCATTACCCTTACCTTCTCATTACTATACACACAATTAACACGTACAATGGTATGCTCATTCGTGTTGGTTGTGCAGAAGCATGCTTATTCATCATTTTGGAATGTATGTGTGTGGTGTTAGGGGGGGTGGGTTGGGTAGAGTTGGTGGTAGGGGTAGCGTAGGGTAGTAGGGTAGGTTAAGAGTAGGAGAGTAGGGTTATCATCCTCTTCAAGGAGCATCTCTTCGTACCCCTCTTCTATCTCCCTTAAGATACATGTAGTCGATTGCTTACCTTGGGAATTGGAAACCTTTTGATTAGCCATCTTGAACTCAAAGTAAGGATAAGAGTTTGAAGAGAATAGAGTAGGAAATTTAGAAAAGCATAATGTGCCCTCAAGATGATAATTTGGCAGAGTTTTGGCTTATTTGGAAGCAAAAGTGAAAAATGAAGGCCCTTGATGCCCCTTATATAAATGAGCCATTATTATGTCTTAAGTTAGCCAAAAATTACATTAATTAGGCTAAGCATTTTCGTATGGTGCAATAAGTCTTGTTAGACGTATCAAACGTCACTTTAACCAACTATACATTCTAGTGCCTCCTTCGTAAAAGAACCATTAACGCCTTAAGCTCAGGCCCTAATAAGCTTCTCCTTACCTCCTAGATGTCGAGGAGAGCTTGAAGGGAGTAGGCAAGTGTACAAGTTATTTTGAGCTAGCCTAAGGCCTATTAAGGTCCATTAGTAATCAAGTGACCAAACACCTTCCCTTACTTGAGCATTTAGTAGTCCTTAAGCACTTAACCTATGGTTGTATACCTCAAAGCCCCAATTATCATTTGTTAACTCTCCAAGCACTTGGCCACTTGCTCGGATGACCTTAGTGGCATGACCCTTTTTGCCTCTAAACATACACTGATAACTTAAAGATGCCTTACTCTACGAGCGTCATACAGAAGGTTAACCTACGGCTCATTAGCCGGGCTTTCTCTCCTTTACTCGGGGTTGTTTGTCCTTTGCACCCCCTCTCTCCCCTCCACATTAATTATGGCAAGACATATATGGTATTACTAGCACATCCTACATCCTTTGAGAATAGTAGAAGCCTAAAATTCAAATGTAGCCATTAGAATGTTCATGGCTGACTAGTGCCCAGAGTTAACCTATCAGTCCCTCAGCATATGTCCCCTATGATCAACCAATACGAACAAACCCTAAGCAGATAAGTGTCCTTGGTAGGTAAGCACATTACCCTATAAATAGTGCAAGGAGCCAAAAAGTGAAAGATCTAAACTTTTGACCCTAAACTTTGAATCTCTCCCTTTTAATCACCCAGCCCGAGTACCTTCTCCTTTTGGCAAAAAGTGCTTAGAACCTCTAAATCTTTCCCCCTTTTTCCCTCCTTACTAACTTAAGTGTTACAGAGTCCTCATAGATTGATCCATCGAAGGCTTCTAATAAGTACTTAGGAGTATGTAGCATGCTCAACATCAAGGCCGAACAATTCTCTTTCTCAAAGGATCTAAGCCCATTCCCTCCATTATATTTAGTTTATTCCTACAATTAACATAGATTTAAAAATAAAAAGGCAAAGTAGGATCTTAAATGATAAAGGCAATTTAGAAAAAAAAAATGGAAGAGAAAGAGCTAGTAGATTATGGAGTTATCGTTGATGAAAGAATATCAAGTAAGATTACATAGTTTAAGTGATCAAGTTACTAATGCAACCTTTGAGGATGAGATATTCCATTAACCAACTATCATGAGAAAAGATTAATAATTAGTTATAAATAATATAATTCAAGGTTGTTAATAGAATAATATCACTAAAAAATTGTAGAAACCCTAAAATCGGCTAAGAAATATTCATCCATTTTAATGTTTTAAATAATATCCTACTGTATTAGGGCTACTCTGGATTGGTCTATTCTATGGGAACCATCTAACCTATGTAGATTCAATTAACACTTGAATTTCTATGTTTCTTTTGTGGTCCCTTTTCCTCTTTGGAGTGTAAGGAAAAAAGGTATCCTTGCGTATGATATTTATAAGCAACGAGATTAGTATGTATTCTCTTCCAATTTTCTCGAATGTGAACAAGAAGAAGAAGAAACCAACCATACATTTCTCTAGGTAATATTTTATTATTTTTATTATATTGATTAATTTGTTCATTATTATCATTATTAAAATCTTTTGTCTTATTAAGACAATAAAAAAAGTCATGAATTTATTACTATTAAAGTTTGTAAAACTTTTTAAAATCCTTCCTTAAAGCCTTACGTGAAGTAGCAATAATTTTATATCCAAACATATAAGAAAAAATGTAAAAGTATGGGATTAAGAAAATTAAGTGCAAGACTTATAGTGGTTTCTCATTATGAGTTCTGCACTCTTTTTTCTTAACCAATAAGATTTAGAGGTTTGTTCTATTATTACAAATATCATTACTGTTATGTTTCACACATTCACCCTAAGTAAGAACTAACACGTTTATAATTACTTAAAGTCTCTCAAATAACTAACTCATAGCATTTGTCCAATCTTCAATACCATTGGTAACCAACTTATCCCACCACAAACTCTTCTCCTTCATCTTTCCTCTTAGTGATCAACGTGCCCCACCATAAACTTGGATACTCCACAAGAGACAATGAAGCTAGCTCAACCCCTATCCAGTCATAATACTTCTAGTATTTAAAAAGTTTATCAACTCTAAGGACTTAGTTGAGGAATTCTTCGGGTTAGTTTCTACTGGAGTAGGTTGGTAACTTAAGCTTGATGTTCTCTAAGCCTTGATTTGCAACTTACGACTCATCTCTTCTTTCCCAAGCTTGATGATTAACCTCAAAATCATCATTACCATTGTAACCAAGTTCTTTATATTCTCTTCCATGCTGATGTCTATCTCTTCCAAGTTAATCTCATTCTCTTCCAAGCTTGTTCTTTTTTATTTCGAGCTTATTTTATCTACTTCAAGTATGCTCGACAAATTCTCTTCTCTCACCTTGACTAATTCATTTATGAACTCGAACTAATCTAGTTAGCTTTTATAGGGACTATGAATAATTTTGGATCTGGTACTCTAAATTGTCTATACGTCATCTCAAACCACTTTAGGGACTATCACCATTAATGTTTATGCTGTCTTTGGACATACTTACTTCATACAATAGGCACTTCTTATGGGATTATCATCAAACACGCAACACATTGACAACCTTACTCAACTTAAATCACCATAAATCTAAAATATCACCTACTTGTGACTAAATACATCACTAATAGCCAGTTGATCACCACTAAGGTGATCAACAACCAACAATGATACTTGACAACCACTACTACTACAAAGATTAACTCCAACATAGCTCTAATAGCATAACCATTAATAGTACTTAGAACAATAACCATAGCAACAACAAATCTCAAATTTACTAACAAATTTTGATGAACATAGAGTATGAAGGGAATGAACATAATGTGTCTTCACCAAAGCTTTGGTACCAAATTGATATGCTACATACCTATGATACCTAGATGATATGCCACGTTAATGTCAATCATAACACTAATGCGCAACAGGTCACAAAACATGAAATAGGGTTTAGGTTTTAGGGATTTCAAGAGAGGAAACATTGGAATAAATGGGTATGGAAGTGAATACAACTAGATACAACTAACAAGCCGTAAATAGTAACTAGATTAGGTTGAAATGGAGCTTGATATTACTTACAATCTTCAAGTCCACAACTATAGGATCAAATGGGGGTCTAATTTTACTCATAAAGTCACTAAATGAAGGTTCACTACAATCACTTGAAGAGGGATTGATAAGAGTAGAAGATTAAAGAGAATTACTCAATAATTAGATGTGAAACTCTAAGTTTTACTCACAAGACTAATCAAGTTTAAAAAAGAGGGATAGTATTTTACAAGTGACTTTAATCAATAATGTCTGCTATTACAAAAATGTTGCTATTTATCGTAATCTTAAAACCTGTATATAAATAGTTATAAGGTCTTAAACCCTAAAATGAGCCCATGTGACTATAGCAATAAAATAATAAACTGTACAAAAAATTAGGCATCCTAGCATAAGATCAAATTAAGAGCTCATTTGAGTTGGAATGGGGTAGGTTCGGACTAGTATAGAGTAAGGAGGAGCTTGGTTGGATTAGTTCAACAACAAGTCAACATATGCATCCAAGCTAAAGGATGGTTAGCATGCTTGGAAACTAAGCTGGATAGTAGAGTCTGAGTTGTTGTCATCATATTTGGTTGGTGCTTAGGTTGGTCTTTTGTCTTTGGACTTTTTATGAGTAGAAGTTAGGCCATCTACAAGTCAATAGTAATTAAGCTCCCTTTATTCTTTTCAACCTAGTTTCTTCTAATCCTTTAGCTTTCTTGTAGCAAGGTAAGCATGAAGGGGATGGCTTGACATTAACCTTAGCTAAGGAAAAGTTGAAGGCTGATTCTTAGCAAGAAATATAGTAATGTCCTATCATCCCATTTACATTTTACACAACATAGGAGCAACACATGCATTCATCACTCTAACAATAGTTGATCAAATTAGGATTCTTAAAATTACTATTGCATTAGATTTTAGGGTAAAAGAAACAACTAGAAGTATGGTGATTACTAAAGAAATGGTTAAGGATTGTTGAATCTTCATCAACAATGAAAAGACCTACTTGATGTGTCTCTAGGGTCAAATACACGGAAGGACACCACAATGAAGAGAATTGAAAGATAATAAAAGAAGACTAGCAAAATTTGAGCAAATATTGACTAGATATGACATACTAATTGATCTTACTTGGCCTACAATTCATCGGATATGATTCATCGGTTTGAACTATAAGATCACTTGCCACTATTCCGTGCTAAAAGGGATAGATAAGAGTTAAAAAGCATAATGAGAATATTAAGGTTTCCTCTTCCTCCTCGGCTTTAGCCTCCACAACATTCTTCTCCTCCTCGAGCTTACTCTCGTTGGTGCTATCTACTATATCTCCTCGAGCACCATAGCACGTAAATTCGGATGCTCAGCAACCATGTGTCTAAAGCCTAAACATTTAAAGCAGTTCACCTCCTTGGTTTTTTGTCTTGAGGTCTATCCCTTCTCATATGTCTTCACAACATTCTTTGGCTATCCCTTCTCATATGTCCTTGGGGTCGAACTAGGTAGTTGGCTCAGCCACCTTAGCCATAGCATTTCTTTAGAACATTTTTCAAGTGGTTTATGGTATGGTACACCTTAGGGTTGTTGTCTGTTAACTTCTACTATAGTGACCAAACTCTCAATAAGATTAGTGAGTCTATTGAGTTTATCATTAACTGACCCAAAAGTGATACTACCATTATGACCATAATAAGGTTGAGCACCACTACTTTAGTCACCAATAATAGCTTAAACATACGAATCCGATATGGTATAATACTTCTTGAACAAATTAACAACACAATACAAGCAACACTTCTACCTGATTACTCAAAACCTCTAATAACATACTCTAACAACTTCATTACCCAATTATCACTCAAACACAATACAAATGAACTTGCTTTATTTTAACAATGAAAAATAGAGTAATAACAAAAACTACACTTAACAACATACGAACCTCCATTACACAGGTCACAACTTCAAAGCTTACTTAATGCAAACACACTGTAGTAGCTACGGAAGAAACATAATAACCACTAATAATAAACATAAACCAAAACTTCACTACTACTTCACATACTCTCTCTCGGAACTGTGCTCTAATACCAATGAAGCTTATTTATCTCTCAAGTCGGACAGAGAGAAGGGTACCATAATGAAGAGAATCGAATGAGAGTAAAAGAAAACTAGCAAAATCTGGGTAACTACTAATTGGACATGATACACCAATCAATCTTACTTAGCCTACAAATCGCTAAATATGACTCATTGGTCTGAATTATAAGGTCGATTATCATTACTTCTTATTAAAAGGAATAGATAAAAGTTAAAAAAAGGATAATGAGAACATTATGGTTGCGCAAAATGGAAACTTGTATATTTTGATAATGAGAGATGATTGATTGTTATGTACAAAATGAATGCAATTTATATACTAAACCTACTAGGGTTTCAAGCACGTATGAAAAGACAAAAGAGTAATTTGCAATTAGTATACATGAAATATACTAAAAAGGGTAAAAGAGATAAATAATATTCAATATAGAAAACGTAAAGAATCCTTCTAAAATGTTAATTAGAAGACACGTGTTGCATGATGGTTGGTGTTTTGAAATATAGTACAATTTGGACAAAATGAAAAAAAAGGGAGTTTGTAACTAAAGCCAACTTGATCTAGATTAGGTTAGAGCTTAGACAATCAATTACTATAAAGTATTTAGCTTAAATTAGAATCGAGTGCTGGAGGTCAGCTCTAGAGATTGACCCGATTAATCATTTGAGGCTAGTTAGCTTTGATGCTAACTAGGTTATGGCATGGCTACTTAGTAGGTTGGCTTATATGCTTGCTAAGTCAGTATATCTGCTTAGTAGCTTCAGAAACTATGTTGGTGTACATGAGAGCTCGATACTCAGGTCGACAGTAGAGTGAAACATGGAGGTTAGAATAGGAATCCTTGTCTTAGATGAGGCTTCAAGCTAATATTCTTCGCATGAGTCCTTGGAGTCCTCTAGCTTGACTGTATATGATTAGTCCTAGAAGTTAATTCCTATCACCTGCATAGACTTAATATTACTAAATATGAATAAGTATGAGGTCACTTTAGGAATGAATTAGATATCAATGGCTGACAAATGTTACTTTAGATCCATTAAGAGCATTGAAAACCACTTCTTTTCTTTGACAAATTATTATGGCAACAAAGATAGAGAATTGAGATTAGTAGACTTAATGCCTGCGAGAAGCACTTAAAAAGGAGTTATTGTTTCCTTTATGCAATTGAGGCAAACAATGAAACCCTAGGTATTAAAAAGATACACAATGAATGAAATCTACCTAGATTTCTTCCTAACAATTTGCCTAGATTGCTACCAAAGCTAGAAACCAACATTATTATTGATTTAGTATAAGAGCAGGACCCATTTTTAAGGCACCATATTGAATGGCATCAATAGAATGAAAGAACTAAAGAAGCAATTACAAGAGCTACTTGATAAACGGTTTATCAAACTTAGCTTATTGCTACGAGGAGCTCCTATATTGTTTATAAAGAAGAAATATGGATCAACGAAGCTTTATATTGATTATAAAGAGCTTAATAAAGTTACCATAAAAAAAAAAAAACTATCCTTTGCCATGTATAATGTTTTATTTGATTAGCTCTAGGGTACAAGTTTATTTTCTTGAATCAATTTGAGGTCAGGTTACCATCTATTAAAGATAAGCTTAAAGACATTTTAAAGATAGCCTTCATCACAAAACAAAGTTCTACTTTCTTTTCATTGCTTGATAAATACTTCCTTTAGGTCTTGAGTAGTGGATTTTATTTGTTCTAGTTTGGATCAACATTTGTTCTTCCATTATTTTGGTTTTGATAATCACTTGTTATTACATTGTTCTAATTCTAATCAGCATCTATTCTTGTCATGCATTTCCAAATTTGATCATAATCCATGTTCTAATTTTGTTTTACCATTAAGTTCCTATTCCTTTCTATTTAGAATCTAAGCTTTCCATTTTTTTTTATCATATTTCTCAGTTATGATCTTCTTAGTTTTTCATCGAACTTTAATTTTTTACTATATACTCAAAACGATTAGTATTTTTAACACATATTTTGTTATCATCAAATGCCTTTTATGGAGGTTTTAATAATAAAAAAAAAAAGAAATTAAAAAGAACTTAGATTTGAATGTAAATCTAATGCGACTCTTATTGATTAATTAATGGAGGAGTGGTTACAAATCTTCATATCTAAATGAAGATATCCTCTTATTGCATTAGTTACGTAATGAAAATAGTAGTGGCATCGATTGAGTTAGGAAGGAAAATGACCAAAATTTAATGGTTGCTTCCCCTATAATTTTTTAAAGTAAAATAACCTAGAAAGAAAGGAGAGTGAAAGAGAGAATACAACGTATATCATAGGATTCATGAGGTTGTACTTGTAGATAAAGCTAAGTGTCCAATGACTTGCCTCTTTCCATTCTTAGATTCTTAGAAGCGCCTATTTTTATTGGTAAATATGGACATATTGGCGAACAATGCATTTACAGTTTTATATTTAATTAAATACATCAAGTCATTTAAAACAAGACATAATCTAATTACATTAGATTCATCTATATTATTCAAGCTCAATACACTCCTTGGTGTCTTTTCTTTATCTCTTAGAATACCCCTAAAAAATATTAGATATACCTATCAAAACAAGTGCTACTATAATATACATTAATAATTTAAAGGTAAAACGACAATGTCATCAAACCTTTCTCGTTTTCTCTCCTACTAACCCACATTTGTTACCTCATTTATATTTCTAATTGAATGCTTGTTTTACTCTTCATATTAATAAATTTCCTAAAGTTATGAACAAGTGCATTTTCAAGTACAAAATCTAATCACTACATTTATTACTTCATTTATATTTCTTATAATTGAAGAACATTAGGCTAAACTCGAGAGGGAGGGTCAATTGATTTTAAAGGACAAATTTCAATTATTTTAACATTTAAACAATAAATGTAGCAATAAATGTGATCAAAGTAATAATGAGATAATAAAGAGTGGTAGAAATAAAGAGATAGGGATAGAGAAGATCAAGCTTGTATGTAACTTGAAGCTCAAACCGCCCCCTACTCTCTATAAACCTACAATCACCTCCAATTGAAGACTTCACACCACTTTATTAATCTCACAATATAATGCTTAAAGAGCTACATAAGATTTCTATATCACAATTATACATAATGATCACACAATGGTAGTATTTTTATCTCTAAAGATTGCAAATGTAAGAACTCTTAACCACTAGGCACTAAGTCCCTCATCTTTGATTGCAATGAAGAGTAAAAGAGACAAATAGTAACTAATAAGGTTAAGGAATGTAAGAGAGCATCTTTTGATTTCAATAGAATATCATTTCTATCTTATCCTGGGTCGGGTCATTAAGCATTTTTATTATCTCATTATTCTTCCCATTACTTTGCATTAAATGCTCTAATGGTTACTTGAAACAGACTTGCCATCATAATGGATCACATTCTTACCGTCATGATGGTAAGAAAAACAACTATCAGTACGAACATCGATAAGTCCAACGTCATGTTGATTCGGTGAACGTAATGCACTCTAACTTCTAATCCAGGCCACTTCACCTTCAAGCTTGTAATACTCTTGAGTCATCAAGCCGATGGACTATTTTTTCCTATTTCTAACTTTTAAAAACAACAAAGAATATCCACATTATGTAACTTAACTTTAAGGATGCTTATACATCTTTTAAATCTAAATATCTTGTAAAGTTAATTGATATTTATAATCATAATGCAAGATAATAATTTCTTTTTCAATTAACTTCATATAATTAAGCGCTAACATGTTTAATCATATACTTTTTATTTTGTTCTTATCAAAATCAAATACTGAACCCTAGGTTTAACAATCCCCCTCTTTTTAATGAGGACAAAACTCTTATGCATTAAAATCACCCCCTCAATCTAATACTCCTTCTCATTAGTCATTCAATTTCAAGATATTTAGCAATCAAGCAAGATTAAGGGAATGCTTGAAAATAAAGACTATTGATATGTTAAGAAACTAAGTCTTACTTCTCATATAAGATATGTCAAATTTTCAATGATTCAAAATCATGATATGCCTAAGTTATAAGATAATTTCGAAGTTGCTATTGTGTCATCATCTTTTGAGCATTCATTATCAACTAAACTTAACATACTTTTTGACTCTCTAAAGGACTTAAATGTTTCTTCCCCTTTATCTTCATCAAAAAGAGGAGGATCCAGGTAATTAAGAGGAAAGATGATTTAAGTTAAAATTTCGACATAGTCTCAACTTAAGCCTTAGGATATGCCTCCCACAAAAGAGAAGAATAAAGAAGCTATAAGGCAATAAAAGAGCAACCCGTCAACAAAGTAGAGCAACAACTTCTAAGAGCATAATAAATTATCCTAATGTGATGAAATAAGGGAATTAAGTACAAAAATCCAACAAAGTTATGAGAAAGGAAAGATAACGTGGCAAGAGCCCAAGTTCATAAAATAGAACATAAAGCAATGGAAGAAATAAATTGGTGTCGACAACTTAATCAGTAGGTAGATCATCATCTTGAGTTGGAGGAGGAAAGGGGCAAGAGGGGTAATGATAATATAGTTGGAAAGGATTGTAGATCCCCTAAAATTTGTTGTGGATGTGATCATGAATGTCCTCCCTAAGCAAACTAAAACGCATCTTTGAGTATTGATAAAATGGATGTTAAGATGCCAAAGAAGTAATCGGATCAAGAGAAGGAAAACCAAAGTCACGAGGAAGAGGTTGGTGAGAGGAGCCTACTAGAGAAGGAGCAATAGTGTGATCAATAAGAGGTAAGACTATCCTTAGAGAGTCAAAGAAACCTCATCAGAGGGACCAGGAACACTATTACTCCTTGGTTAATAAGAAGATTTAGGTGGTTCTTATTCAGAGCCAAGATTAAGAGGAGGAAGGAATTTCTTTCTAACCTAATTATTGCCTTTTTTTTTTTTCAAACTTTTCGACAAATATTAACTAGATTAAGGTATTTGATCCAAGAAACCTATATAGGTGTAGGAAACTATCTCCCTTACGAATTAACAATTAAGTGACTAACCGGTTAAACCTAAGGAAAGCTTGAGAGGAGTTATTAGTCACATGTTTGAAGCATTAAACCAAAATACTGAAAAAGTCAATTTGCTTGTTCTTAAGAAGATAGTAGAGGATCCACATATCATAGTATGTGACATTGGATTATCGGCTTTAACAAGGACAATAATTGTATATCACAACATGGTAGGGAATCTTGGTCCTAAGATCAAGTCTTATTATAACCAATTTTTTAGGTTTCCTTTACTATCCACTAGTACCCCAATACCTAGACACTTACTCATAAAACCTACCTTATGATAATTCACATGAACCTTAGTTCTACGAATCTCAGCACCTATAAAGCTATAAATATCCTCAGGAATGACAGTGATCATGGTTCCATAAACATAAGAGTAGAGAATGGTTCAGGTTATCTCCATTAGGATTCATTTTCAACTTTAGCTAATTTTGATCAACTAAGGAATTAGACATATTGCAATGGAAGTAATTAAGGGCATCATCATGTACCTCTTTTGGAAGCTAGAGAATATTTAAGACATGATTGGTGTTGACCCTCGGAATGGCTAAAATATGAAACTCATTAAGCACTTCTTATGAATAGGAGATGTCAATGTCCACTTAAATGTGTAGGCACATAAGAAAGAGATGGTGGTCATATATGGGGGGTGCAAGACTACGTATGGTTCTAGGTGGCATGGTAGGTTAAAGGGTGTAAGGATGTTTAAGAGAAGGAGGATGAGAGGACAACTATAGAAGTGGGTGTATGTAAAGTTAAGATGACATTAGAGTAGTGGGTGATGGCGTTAAGACAATAGGGACGGCGTAATGTTTTACTCTTAGACTTTGGTGGCATCATGATGGTGTTGAAGTGGGGTAGATGGAGATTTTGTTAAGAGAGAGAGAGAGAGAAGAGATGGGTGAGAATTAGAAAGAGAAGATTATGTGATTGTAAGATTTCAGGTGATTAATTTGAGAAAGGATTTTTAATGTTTGGTGATGATGAATTGAAGTGGGTTTAAAGATCTAGGGTTTAGAAAGAAAAGGAAAGGGAATGGTAGAGAAAGAGGAATGCAGAAAGAGAGAGAATTGAGGGTGTAGACACCCAATTTTTGCTCCTCTATAGTCCTAATTTTTATTTTTACAAAAAGGGTTCTAATTCAAAAATAAATAAATAAAAAACTAAAAATAATAAAAAAAAATTAATAAAAGATAAAAAATAATAAAAATTAACAAATGATGAAAACACAAAAAAAATAGGAAAAGAAAATTTTTTATAAAGAGTTCTATAGATTTTTAGGAAGTAACTTATATTAGGAATAAATAGTTTTAGTTTAATTAAAAAAAATTATTTTAAGGAATCGAATAGTTTAAGTATAATTTAATTGTATTGAATGTCAAGGTATAGGCCAACGGCTTAATGGATAAGTATTGGGGTATTTGGATTGGATTTAATTTAAAGTCATGGGTTTGAGTCTCAGTAGGCACCTATGTTTTTATTTTTCTATCTTTGCAGAAGCAAGATAAAAATGAGATTCATATCTAATTAAAACAATGAATTTAGTTAAATCAGATTTGATTTCATTTGAATCTAGTTTAATTACCGAATCAGACATAATTAGATATGATTTGAGCAGAAAAATCCAACGACATCCAGCATCATCCATATAGTAGAAAAATTTAATGACATCCAGCATCTTCCATATAACACAAAATTCAGTGACATTAAGCATCATCCATATAACAGAAAAATTCAACGACATCCAGCATCATCCATACAGCAGAAAAATTCAACGACATCCAGCATCATCCATATAACACAAAATTCAACGACATCCATATCCCAAAACATGCAGTTGAAATTCCTACAAAGCCGAACATTGACATAATTGCTTGACGCCTACAACGCCTACAACTTTGTCTAAGACATAGTCTAAGACATAATCTAATCCTACACAATGAAGCAATCCGCACTTTGCAATTTACAGCCATCTGTAGTTACCAAATGCTGACTTCACTACATCTAAGCAACTTCTGAAGTTGAAGTCCAAAAATCCAAATTTCCAAAGCCTAACTATCCAACGAATCAAATGAAACGAACGTCGATCCAATTTGCCGAACCAACGTTTACATCCAATGCCAACCGATGAATGCCTTTAGGTCCATTGCTTGATGCAATTCCTTTCATTACCTAACACAAGAAAGTTGACTCCTCCTCGCCAAATTCTGATCTACTTCTCGATCACGATGCACGATTATGCGAGATTTGATTTGATAAAAAATATTATTATTTTTAATTTATTAGTTAGTTTTATTGTTTATTTTATTAATTTATTATTATTTTTTTGTTTAAAAAGAATAGCAATACTCCTGACTCACTTGCGACGATACAACGCCCACTACTTCACTACGAACCACATACTATTACTGATCATCACTGTTCACGCAAATCGGAAATCTAGGTACTTTCTTATAGTTTTGATTCCTTTTATTTGTTTGCTCATATTGCCGTTATTATTTAGATTTTTAGTTTTAGGAGATTTGTATTGTTTTATGTGAATAGTTATTAACTAAAGCATCTTAGTTTTATTGATTATGTAGATTGAGGATTAATTAGGTTATATTGGTTTAATTGAAGATTTATTTAATAAGTAGTGATATGTTTTAGTATTAGTTATTATATAGGGGTATCATATGGATTATTATTATTTTTTTTAAAATATATATATATATATATTAGTTTAAGAGTCATTAAGATCAGTTTTACTATATATATATATACATTATTATGTTTTATCAGTTAAAATAGTATATAATATATGTACATGTTAGCATAAGAGTTTTAGTAATAGATCTTGTATAAATGTATTATATGGAATTATATTATTGGTGAATAGCCATATATATTAGTTTAGGGATTATTATGATTGGGCATTTACTTTTTAGATTTGGTTTTATTTAAGGATTTATCACATACAAAGTTGTTTTTTTTTTTAATAAAATTAATAAAAGACCTTTTTTTAAAAAAAAGTATAGGATTGTTAAGGCATTTTTTTTTCAAATAACAATACTCAAGAGTTAGGACTCTTTTAGATTTTTTTTTAAATAAATTGAATAAATTAAAAACATAAACTTGGCTAGTTTTTAAAATTAAAATAAATCAACACATTAAAGATTTTTTTTTAAAGAACTACGATCATTTGATCTTGGTTAATAGGTACGTAAGTACCTTCGGGACAACGATAAAATATGTAGAAACTTAGGTTCTTTTTTCTTTTGATTTTATTTATTTATTTATTTAAGTATTATAATTAAAAAAATAATCTTAATTTCGGTAAATAGATAGTGGTACCTGTTAAGGGTTTAATAGGTTAGCCTTCGAACTTGGAACCCTCTGATTCTTCATTTAAAATTGAAATCAAAGGCCGATAGCAAAATCGTAATCAATCCACCCAATTAGTTACGGTTTTTTTTTCTTTTCCTGACTTCGATCGGGTGGCGACTCCAAAAATTATTTTCAATAAAAAACGAGAATTTCTTAATTTTTTTAGTCAAGAATTAATATTAAGTGGGTTATGATTTAGTATTAATTGAAAATGGGAAAATTAATTTTTAAATAAAAGAAATTGAAAAATCAGGCTCGACAGTTTGACGACTCAACTAGGAATCTTAAAGGGCTAGCCACTAAAAGTTGCCAAAAATAGGATTATTTTTGAAAAATATAAAGAAAATAAAAAGATGAAATAATAACAATGATAAAAAAAAAAGAACTTAGGTATGTTATTTTATGTATTTGTTTATTTTTTTGCTAACATTTTTTTTGTTGTTGTAGTTTATTTAAGGGTGTAGTTTTGGGGGATTTACTTTTATTCTTCTTTTTTTTGTATTATAAATGCATGGTGATACGGTCAGAACCAGGCCGTCTTAGGACCTTAAGAAGGGGGCCGTTGTGTAAGCTTCGGATGTTGTGGGGTAACTACCTTCCAAGGTCGATCAGGCTACCCCACTCAAGTTCAAATGCGACCATATAATTGTTGCTTTGAAAAAACATAATGGTTATAGAACTTGAGAACCTTTAGAACCCACCCTTTTTGCATTACACAAAACCTTTTAAAAAAAAAATCGCAAGAACCTATGTTGTGGCATACCTAAATGGACAAGGGTAGTTATGAAGTTGTAGTTGTAATATTTCCTTATACATAATTTGTAATAATTTTATGTAAAGTTTAGATTACGTTGTAATTGTAATTTTAATTTTGATTTTGATCAATCATGGCTAGATCGAGTCAAAGGGCTTCCAAACAGATCCACGTCTACCCACCTCATTGGCCTTAAAAGATACTCTAGATATGGTTCTAACATTTTGGCCCAAACAAGTAAGAATTTATTATAAACAAAATTGGGCTTATCTTGCCCCTATAGAAGAGCCCTATAAATATTACCTTAGTATGGGCCTTAGTATATCTATGGGAGCCTGAATCTATTGCTTTTTATTTGGGCCCACATCAGCTGAGCCTAACCTCCACAGAGTAAATAGAAGACAAAAAATAAAAATAAAAAAAAAAGGAAACAAAACGAAAAGAATCAAACCTATAAAATAATAGGTAGTTATCATTTTTCTTAGTATTCTACTAACCAGAAATATTCATTCTTTTACGTAAATTTAACATTTTGCAAATAGCCTTCTTCATTTGGAATAAATAAGATTTAGATATTTTCCTTATTTAGTCTTTTATTCTTCAAAGTTTCTCATTTGTAAATAGACCCTCAGTAATGTTCTTTTAGGTCTGTATATAGAATTCTAGTAAAGCAACCCTCTATTTACAATTCCATCACTCGGTCTTTGTAACACAAAAGCCCTAACATTTCCTCTCTCTCTCTCTATAAAAAAAAAAAGATAAAAGAAAGAAAAAAAGAAGGAAAGGAAAGAAAAGAAAAAGAAAGAAATTTGCTAATGGTTACAAATCCTTATAGGGTTCAGGACAAACACAATTACTTGGCCCATTAAGGCAACTAACCTAAACAGACCAGCTTGGCACAAGAAAATAACTAACCAAACCTGAACCCTAGCTCATTAAGATGGTTGAACTAACTTGAGGCTTGAGACATCAAGTCCAACCGGGATCCGAATCAAAACATAAAGCCATGAGCCGATGCATAACCCAGACCAATGCACAACAGGTCCTTTCAGCTTCTGAATATTTTTGCTCTCCTTCTGTGAACTTCTTGCTTAGATAGTAAACGACTCGCTCTTTCCCTTCTTTATCCTTTTAGCCAAGTACGGATCCATGGATTTCGTCATTATGGTCAGGTACCAAAACAACGGCTTTCTAAGTTTAGGAACTACCAATACTGGAGGTTTCATGAGATATTCTTTTATTTTTGTGAAAGCCTTTTCGCATTCTTCATTCCAGCTGATCTTTGCGTTCTTCTTTAACAACTTAAAAAGAGGGCGGCATTTGTCCGTTAACTGTGAAATGAATCGAGCTATGTAATTTAAACGACCCAGCCATCTTTGCACTTCCTTGAACGTTTGTGGAGGAGGCATGTCAATTATAGCCTTGGCTAACTATAAACCCCAACAATTTTCCTGACGTCACACCAAAGGTACACTTCTCCGGATTTAATTTTAAGTGGTACTTCCTTAACCTATCAAACAACTTCTTCAGGTTTTCTAAATGATCTTCCTCCTCTTTGGATTTCGCACTCATATCATCAACATACACTTCTATTTCTTTATGCATCAAGTCATGACAGATTGCAACCATGGCCCTCTGAAATGTTGCTCCCACATTTTTCACCCGAAATGGCATTATGTTGCAGCAAAACGTTCCCCACTGTCGAGTCTGATTTTTCGGTTTTTTAATTATTTAAAATTAATTTCTCATTTCTCGATTAATACTAAATCCTAACCCATTTAATATTAATCGTCGACTAAAGAAATTGAGAAATTCCGGCTCTTTATTAAAAATAAATTTTTCGGAGTCGCCACCCGACCGAAGTCGAGAAAAGAAAAAGAAACCGTAAACAATTGGGTGGATTGATTACGATTTGGCTACTGGTCTTTGATTTTAATTTTAAATGAAAAACCAGAGGGTTCTAAGTTCGGGAGCTAACCTATTAAACCCTTAACGGGTATCACTATTTATTTACCGAAATTAGGATTATTCTTCTAATTATAATATTTAATAAATAAATAAATCAAAAGAGAGAAAAAAGAGGGACCTAAGTTTCTACATGTTTTATCGTCGCTCCGAAGGTGCCTACGTACCCGCTAACCAGGATCAAATGATCGTAGTTCTTTTCGAAAACTTTAATGTGTTAGTTCTTTTTATAAAAAATGATTGGTTGAATTTACGTTTTTATTAACCATTTTATTTTCATTAAGAAAAATCCCTAGAAGCTCAATTTTTATTTCTAATTATAAAAAAAAACCTAAAAACCTAATTTTTGAAAAGTGCCAAATCAAAATTTTTATTTAAAAATAACTAAGTGATAATTTATTTTATTTTCAAGAAAAACCCTAAATATTTTATGAAATATGCAATGTTCTATATGATCAAAATTTTATATAGAAAAGATGCTTAAAACATTAAAAAAGAAAGAAAGAAAAAAAATTTCTTAATCATAGAAAAATATCTAAATCATAGAAAAGATGTCTAAACTATGAAAAAAAATCTAAATCATAAAAAAGAAGTTTGAATCATAGAAAAAAAAATTTAAACTATGGAAAAAATGTTTAAATCATAGAAAAAAAAATCTAAATCATAGAAAAGATGTCTAAATCATAAAAAAGAAACCTAAACTATGGAAAAGATATCTAAACTATGAAAAATACATCTCAACTATGGAAAACAAGCTTAAACTATGGAAAAGATGTCTAACCATAGAAAAGAAGTTAATTAAAGATTTTTTTATTTAGAAAAACCTAATATGCCTAATGTAATTTTTCTAAATTAATACAATATGCAAAGAATAAGATTTTGTAAAATATGAGATTTGATAAAAAATATCATTTTGAAAACATGAAATCTAATAATAATAATAATAATAATAATAAATAAATAAATAAACTAAAACTTAACTTAACATATGTCACTAGACGCTAATGCTATAACTAATTACTAACAATTAAAGATGTGATAAAAATAAAATAAAATAAAATAAAAGATTAGTACAAGTCTTAAAAATAACTATGCATATACTAAGTGAGATAAAAAATAATAATAATAATAAAACAATTTATAGACAATAATTAAAAACTACTATTACGTACCTCCAAGGCTAAGCACGTAAAGCTGATGAAAGGGAATAGGTTGGATCTCCAGTCCTATCATGTACACAACTATAGAATTGGTCTGAATAGTGGGTTCGAGTGTGTTTTTAACAAATATGTATTTCTTTTTTTTTACAAAAAAGGTTCTAATTCTTAGATGTTATTGTTTTATAAAAAAATTTGCTCTAAAAGCCCTAAAACTTAAAAAAAAAAAAAGATTTTTATTATTTTTTCTAAAAAGAAAATAACTTTTCTAAATGAGAAATTTTAAAACAACCCAATGCCAAACTTAAACTAATATATATAACGAACTACTAAAATAAAATAATTCCATATAATATGTTTACGAAAAACTAATACTAAAACCCCTATATCAACATACTCACACATTATATTATATTTGACTAGTAAAATATACAGATCTATATATAACAAAAACTAATGTTAACGATTCTTAAATTAATATTTACATCCCTATTTAAATGACTACTATTAAATGATCATTTACTTAAACGTTTATCTAATCTACGTAATATTAGGAAAGTAATACTAAACATATACTATTCTATGCACATATTTATATATACATCATAAAATAACATAACATGATATAATCATAATAAATAAAACAAGATCAAACCGAACCTGATTGTTATTGAAGGATCAAGGGACGTACTGCGGCGATGAAGGATGTACAGTGGACACTACTATTGCGGCGTTGGATATATATGCCACTATAGTGTTGCGACTCGAACGAGAGCTAGTTAGCAGACTTGCTTCTATTGTCAATATGGTCCGTGCATGGACGTGATCGCTGCTGTCCAGACCGTCGATGGTCAGAGCGTGGACTTGTCGGCTGAGTCGTACAGCAGTTTGTGGATTATTGCTACAAGGACGTACCGTGCCGCGCCGCGCTTGGTCTGTGCTTAATGCTTTTGCTGGATGAACTGCGATGAGTTACTACTCATCCGTTACTGTTGTGTTTCTAGTTTCTGTAGGGGCTCTTATTGCGGTTGTGTTTCTAGTTTTTACAGACTATTTCTGTTTTTGTTTTGTTAGTCTAACCAAATCATATCATATCATATGTAATTATATCTGATTCGTTAATTAAATTAGATTCAAATTTAATTCAAATCTGACTTAACTAATATTCATATGATTTGATTAGATATGGATCCAATTTTAAATCTTGCTTCTGCAAAGACAGAAAAATAAAAACATAGGTGCCTGTTGAGACTTGAACCCGTGACCTCCAACTAAATCTACCCAAATACTTCGTTGCTTATCCATTAGGCCATTGACTACACCTTGACATTCATTACCAATAAATTATATTCAAACTATCCGATTCCCTAAAGTAAAATTTTTAACTAAACTAAAAGTAAAACTAATACTAAAACTAATTATTCCTAATATAAATTACTTTCTAAAAATCTACGAAATTTTTATAAATTTTCCTCTTCTTATTTTTTTTGTTATTTTCATTATTTTTTAATTTTTATTATCATTATTTTATTAATTTTTTGTTATCTTTTGAATTAGGACCCTTTTTGTAAAAATAAAACATAAAAATAAAAATAAAAATTAGGCTTGTGAAAGGGCAAAAATTAGTTGTCTACAGCTGTCTCTCTTTGTGGTGAAATTTGAGCAAAACTCTGCCACAAAGATAAAAGAGACACCGTTTTTGCCTCAAGACAATTCTATCCTAAGGAATGTTAAGTCACTTGACGAGAGTTAGAACGACAATAGGAAGTGCCTTTGTGATTTGGAAAAAATCTCTAAAAAAGAATAACAAGAATCTCGGTCGTGCTTTGATGAGCTGACTAACCAAGGTGGTCAAAACGCCACATGAGCTGGCTAAGACCTAAAAATAAGAAGAAAAACTTAGATCATGCCCTTAATGCGCTAACTAACCAAGGCGGTCAAAGTGCCTCAAGAGCTGACTAAGACCTAAAAATATGAAGAAAAACATGGATTGTGCCCTTAATGAGCTGATTAACCAAGCCGGTCAAAGCACCCCATGAGCTAGTTACTGCCTAAAAATAGGAAGAAAACTTGGATCGTGCCCTTAATGAGCTGACTAACCAAGGCGGTCAAAGCGCCCCATGAGCTGGCTAAGACCTAAAAATAGGAAGAAAATTTGGATCGTGCCCTTAATGAGCTGACTAACCAAGGCAGTCAAAGTGCTCCATGAGCTGGCTAAGACCTAAAAATATGAAGAAAAACTTGGATCGTGCCCTTAATGAGATGACTAACCAAGGCGGTCAAAGCGCCCCATGAGCTGGCTAAGACCTAAAAGTATGAAGAAAAACTTGGGTTGTGCCCTTAATAAGCTGACTAACCAAGGCGGTCAAAGCGCCCCATGAGCTAGCTAAGACCTGAAAATATGAAGAAAACTTGGATCGTGCCCTTAATGAGCTGACTAAGCAAGGCGGTCAAAGCGCCCCATGAGCTGGCTAAGACCTAAAAATATGAAGAAAACTTGGTCGTGCCTTTAATGAGCTGACTAACCAAGATGGTCAAAGCGTCCCTTGAGTTGGCTAAGACCTAAAAATATGAAGAAAACTTGGATTGTGCCTTTAATGAGCTGACTAACCAAGGCGGTCAAAGCGCCCCATGAGCTGGCTAAGACCTAAAAATATGAAGAAAACTTGAATCGTGCCCTTAATGAGCTGACTAACCAAGGCGGTCAAAGCACCCCATGAGCTGGCTAAGACATAAAAATATGAAGAAAAACTTGGTCGTACCCTTAATGAGCTGACTAACCAAGGCGGTCAAAGCATCCCATGAGCTGGCTAAGACCTAAAAATATGAAGAAAACTTGGTCGTGCCTTTAAAGAGCTGACTAACCAAGGCGGTCAAAGCGCCCCTTGAGTTGACTAAGACCTAAAAATAAGAAGAAAACTTGGATTGTACCTTTAATAAGCTGACTAACCAGGGCGGTCAAAGCACCCCATAAGCTGGCTAAGACCAAAAAATATGAAGAAAACTTGAATCGTGCCTTTAATGAGCTGAATAACCAAGGCGGTCAAAGCGCCCCATGAGCTGGCTAAGACCTAAAAATAGGAAGAAAACTTGGATTGTGCCCTTAATGAGCTGACTAACCAAGGCGGTCAAAGTGCCCCATGAGCTGGCTAAGACCTAAAAATATGAAGAAAAACTTGGATCGTGCCCTTAATGAGATGACTAACCAAGGCGGTCAAAGCGCCCCATGAGCTGGCTAAGACCTAAAAATATGAAGAAAAACTTGGGTTGTGCCCTTAATGAGCTGACTAACCAAAGCGGTCAAAGCGCCCCATGAGCTAGCTAAGACCTGAAAATATGAAGAAAACTTGGATCGTGCCCTTAATGAGCTGACTAAGCAAGGCGGTCAAAGCACCCCATGAGATGGCTAAGACCTAAAAATATGAAGAAAAACTTGGTCGTGCCCTTAATGAGCTGACTAACCAAGGCAGTCAAAGCTCCCCATGAGCTAGCTAAGACCTAAAAATATGAAGAAGTTTTGGATCGTGCTCTTAATGAGCTGACTAACCAAGGCGGTCAAAGCGCCCCATGAGCTGGCTAAGACCTAAAAGTATGAAGAAAAACTTGGGTTGTGCCCTTAATAAGCTGACTAACCAAGGCGGTCAAAGCGCCCCATGAGCTAGCTAAGACCTGAAAATATGAAGAAAACTTGGATCGTGCCCTTAATGAGCTGACTAAGCAAGGCGGTCAAAGCGCCCCATGAGCTTGCTAAGACCTCAAAATGAAAGAAACTTGGCTGTACCCTTAATGAGCTGACTAACCAAGGCGATCAAAGCGCTCCTTGAGTTGGCTATGACCTAAAAATGAAGAAAAAACTTGGTCATGTCCTTTATGAGCTAACTAACAAAGGTGGTCAAAGCACCCCTTGAGCTAGTTAAGATCTAAAAATGAAGAAAAACTTGAATTGGTATAGCGTTTCCTGAGCTTACTAAATCCCTTGAAGAAATTTTGAGTCGGGTAACGTTATGTAAGTTAGACGATTGGGAGTTTAAGAAACTTTGGATTAGGATTACACTCTACGAGTTGGCTAACTCCCTAGGAGATCATAAATTAGGATTGTTTTTTGGGAGCCAGCCAGAAGCTTAAGAAACTTTAGATTGGGATTGCACTCTATGAATTGGCTAGATCCCAAAATGAAAATATGAATCTTGATAGCGGTCCATAAACTGATTGAAGCGTTAAAGAAGATATGGATAGGAATAGTGTACTATGAGCTGGCTATATCCTTGAGAAAACAGATAAAGGGTAAGCACCCTTCGAATTCGCTTAAGTTTTACTAAGAGTTGAAAGTAAACTGAGGAACACGGCCAACTTAAAAAAAAACTCTTGATTTGAGAAATTTACAAACGAGGAATTTGGTGAACACTGTTTATAACATGAATTGAAAATTTGGCTACTATGGGTGAAATGGACTGGAAAATTAATGGAAAAACTTATAACAAGCCTTTACTTTCTCTCTTTCCTTTTCATGTCTTTTCATTTTATTTTTTTCTTCTTTTTCCTTGCAAGTTTGCTAACGGATTCAAATTCCTATTTAAAAGGTAAATGCTATAATCATGTAGGGTATCTCATATCCACCTTAGTTTGTAACCTAGACAATGAGCTTCTTGGATAGGCATTAAACATTCATTTCGTAACGAATAGGTAACTCACGATTAGTTTAGTCAAAGAGGACTTCCTTACACACTCTCGGTCTGGATTTCACTCTTGACTACTATTCCAGAAATTATAATCCAGTTTGTAAGTGATACGCTCTGATTGATCTATTAGGTCTTTTTGGGTTTAGTATTGTAAATTGGGCTTTTGGTCAAATGGTTTCAAAAAAAGTTAATTGAGAGGGCTTATTTAAAAAAAAAAAGTGCTTTCATCCAACCTAGGGGGTACAAGTCAAGAACCTTTAGGAATGAACTAGATGTATGCTTGCCCCAGTTTCAAAAATAATTTTTATCTTAGATAAATTATCCTTTAAAATTAGAAGAACTTTGAGTAGGGAGGTATTGTGGGTGGAAAGGTCCTGTGTTTGAGAATCAAGTGGATAGAAAGGGTTTATGTTTGTGATTTGGAGTGTGATTTTGAACTGAATATGGAGTTTTTGGTTTGTGGTTGAGAACATGATTTTGAATGAATATGAGGTTTTGTGCTTTTGGTTGGGAATGCGATTTAAGGCCTTGTGTGTATGTTTTTTTTTTTTCTAAGCAACTTAACCTTTCTTTGATTGGGGATTTGCTCAAGCCGGATATTTAGGTATTTCCTCATTTTCCTTTTTCCTGGTTTCTTTTTCTTTTTCTTTTTTTCTCTTTTTCTTTTTCTTTTCTTTTTTCTTTTTTTTTTCTTATTTTTTCGCTTCATTTCTTTCTTTTCTCTCCCCAAAAATTACTATCTCTTTTGTTAAGTTTTTTTCTTTGGATGAATCAAGGCCTTAAATCCATAGGTATAGGTTCAGAGTGCATTGGCTTAGGTACGGTATATGTGGCCTTTGGGGTATTTGGAAAAAATGTCAGCTCCTCTTCAAAGGGAACAATTTATCCAAAACAAAAATTATCCTTGAATTGTTATTACTAGGGTAAACACAAATCAATTTTATCCTTTTCTCCTAATCAATGACCCTAACCTCCAAATTGCCTCACTGTAGGGGTAGTTCTCGATAGGGTTTACATTTGAAATGACTCCAGATTAGTCCAACGGGGTTATCCAAGGATAATTGTGTTTGGGATTTGAAAATGAATGCCTGAATTCATTTCGATTTGCGTATCAAATTCAAAATGGACCTCCTTTAATGGCATGAGTCCAAAATATCCTCACCATGATGTCTCTTAACTCTCAAAGTGTTTAAGGGTTAGTGTATAAGATATAGCTCGCCTCTTTTCATTCAAAACTTTTTAAAAGTGAGTTACCAATTCTTTACATAAGGATTAATTGACCTTAGGGTATTGACCTTAAGGTATTGACCTTACTCTCCAATTCCTTGGAACATACCCCAGTTATGAAATTTCAAAGACTAAATGCCCCATGCCCCATGCCCATACTTATAGGTCTTAAAGCCCTTAAACTTCCATATGTGACTTTGGGTTAGGTTCTTTAGAGTTCGAATGAGCTGGAACTGATAACTTTTGAAGTAGAAGGGACTAATGAATTGCCCTTTTGGTTTATGCCGAGGATCAAGCTTAGGATAGTGTTTAATGGCTTTATGTTTTAGTTCGGTTCATGGTTTGGACTCGACAACTTAGGGGCTTTGAGTTGGTTGAATCATCTTGATGGGCTAGGGTTCGAGTTTAGTTGGTTATTTTCTTGGGCCAAGTGGGTCTGTTTAGGTTAACTGCCTTAATGGGCCAAGTAATTGTGTTTGTCCCAAACCCTATAAGGATTTGTAACCGTTAGAAAATTTCTTTTTTTTTTTCCTTTTTCTTTCCTTTCCTTCTTTTTTCTTTCTTTTCTCTTTTTTTTTTTTTTTTTTTGAAAGATAAAGAGGACAAGTTAGGGCTTTTGTGCTACAAAAACCGAGTGATGGAATTGGGAATGGGTGATTACGGAATATTGCTTTCATGGAAATATATACAAGCCGAGAACAACATTATTGAGAGTCTATTTACAAATAAGGAATTCTGAAGAATAAAAGACTAAACAAAGAAAATATCTAAATCTTATTTATTCCAAATGATAAAGGTTAAAGAGTCAATCTATCCAAAAGAATGAATATTTCTGGCTAGTAAAAAACTAGGCAAAACGGTAACTACTTGAAATTATTTTATAGGTTTGATTTTTTTTGTTTTGTTTCCTTTTTTTATTTTTATTTTTTTTGTCTTCTATTTACTCCTTGAGGGTTAGGCTCAGCTGATGTGGGCCTAAATAAAAAGCGATAGATTTGGGCTCCCATAGATATACTAAGGCCCACACTAAGGTAATATTTATAGGGCTCTTCTATAGGGGCAAGATAAGCCCGATTTTGTTCTTAATAAATTCTTACTTATTTAAGCTACAAAGTTAGAACCATATCAAGAATATCTTTTAAGGCCAATGAGGTGGGTAGATGTGAATCTGTTTGGAAGCCCTTTGACTCGATCTAGCCATGACTAATCAAAATCAAAATTAAAATTATAACGTAAGCTAAAGCTTACATAAAATTTTACAAATTATTTACAAGAAAATATTATAATTACAATCACAACTTCACTACTACCTTTATCCATTTAGGTTTACCACATCATAGGTTCTTGTAAATTTTTTTTGAAAAAAAAAAGAAAGAAAAAAGCTTTATGTAATGGAAAAGGGTGGGTTCTAAAGGTTCTCAAGTTCTGCAACCATTACGTTTTTCAAAGCAACGATTTCGTGGTTGTACCTGAACTTGAGTAGGGTAGCCTAATCGGCCCCGGAAGGTGGTCACCCCACAATATGCGAAGCTTACACAATGGCCTCGCTTCTAAGGTCCTAAGACGATCTGGTTCTGACCATATCTACCATGCATTTATAATGCAAAAAAACAAAATAAAAGTAAGCCCCCCTTAAATAAACTACCATAACAATAAAAAAATGTTAGTAAAAAGCAAATAAATAAAATAAACAGATACATAAAATAACATACCTATGTTCCTTTTTTATTATTATTTCATCTTTTTCTTTTTTTTTGAAAAATAATTCTATTTTCGGCAACTTCTAGTGGCCAGCCTTCTAATGGTCCCCAGTGAAGTTGCCAAACTGTCAAGTTTGATTTTTCATTTTTTTAATTATTTAAAATTAATTTCTCATTTCTCAACTAATACTAAACCCTAACCCATTTAATATTAATCATCGACTAGAGAAATTGAGAAATTCCAGCTCTTTATTAAAAATAAATTTTTCGGAGTCACCACCCGACCGAAGTCGGGAAAAGAAAAAGAAACCATAACCAATTGGGTGGATTGATTACGATTTGGCTACTAGTTTTTTATTTTAATTTTAAATGAAAAACTAGAGAGTTCTCAGTTCGGGAGCTAACCTATTAAACCCTTAACGGGTACCACTATTTATTTACCGAAATTAGGATTATTCTTCTAATTATAATATTTAAAAAATAAATAAATAAATAAATCAAATCAAAAGAGAGAAAAAAGAGGGACTTAAGTTTCTACATATTTTATCATCGCTTCGAAGGTGCCTACGTACCCGCTAGCCAGGATCAAATGATCGTAATTCTTTCCAAAAACTTTAATATGTTGGTTCTTTTTATAAAAAATGATTGGTTGAATTTACGTTTTTATTAACCATTTTATTTTTATTAAAAAAAATCCCTAGAAGTCCAATTTTTATTTCTAATTATAAAAAAGAAAAACTAAAAACCTAATTTTTGAAAAGTGCCAAATCAAAATTTTTATTTAAAAATAACTAAGTGATAATTTATTTTATTTTCAAGAAAAACTCTAAAGATTTTATGAAATATGCAATGTTCTATATGATCAAACTTTTATATAGAAAAGATGCTTAAAACATTAAAAAAGAAAGAAAGAAAAAAAATTTCCTAATCATAGAAAAAATATCTAAATCATAGAAAAGATGTCTAAACTATGAAAAAGATGTTTAAAATATAGAAAAAAAATCTAAATCATAAAAAAGAAGTTTGAATCATAGGAAAGAAATTTAAACTATGGAAAAAATGTTTAAACCATAGAAAAAAAATCTGAATCGTAGAAAGGATATCTGAATCATAAAAGAGAAACCTAAACTATGGAAAAAACATCTAAACTATGGAAAACAAGCCTAAACTATGGAAAAGATGTATAACTATAGAAAAAAAGTCAATTAAAGATTTTTTTATTCAAAAAAACCTAACATGCCTAATGTAATTTTTCTAAATTAATACAATATGCAAAGAACAAGATTTTGTAAAATATGAGATTTGATAAAAAAAATATCATTTTGAAAACATGAAATCTAGAAAAAAATTAATAAATAAATAAACTAAAACTTAACTTAACATATGTTTACTAGATACTAATGGTATAACTAATTACTACCAATTAAAGACGTGATAAAAATAAAATAAATAAAAAATAAAAAATTAGTATAAGTTTTAAAAATAACTATGCATATACTAACTGAGATAAAAAAATAAATAAATAATAATAAAACAATCTATAGACAATAATTAAAAACCACTATTACGTACCTGCAAAGCTAAGCACATAAAGCTGATGAAAGGGAACAGATTGGATCCTCAGTCCTATCATGTGCACAACTATAGAATTGGTCTGAATAGTAGGTTCGAGCATGTCTTTAACAAATGTGTAATTTTTTTTTTTTTTTTTACAAAAAGGGTCCTAATTCTTAAATGTTATTTTTTTATAAAAAAATTTTCTCTAAAAACCCTAAAATTTAAAAAAAAAAAGGAATTTTATTATTTTTTCTAAAAAGAAAATAACTTTTCTAAATGAGAAATTTTAAAATAACCCAATGCCAAACTTAAACTAATATATATAACGAACTACTAAAATAAAATAATTCCATATAATATGTTTACATAAAAACTAACACTAAAACCCTTATATCAACATACTCACACATTATATTATATTTGACTAGTAAAATATATAGATCTATATATAACAAAAACTAACGTTAACGATTCTTAAATTAATATTCACATCTCTATTTAAATGACTACTATTAAATGATTATTTACTTAAACGTTTATCTAATCTATTTAATATTAGGAAAGTAATACTAAACATATACTATTCTATGCACATATTTATATATACATCATAAAATAACATAACATGATATAATCATAATAAATAAAACAAGATCGAACTGAACCTAATTGTTATTGAAGGATCAAGGGACGTGCTGCGGCGATGAAGGATGTACAGTGGACATTGCTGTTGTGGCGTTGGATATATATGCCGATATGGTGTTGTGACTCGGATGAGAGCTAGTTGGCAGACTTGTTGCTATTGTCAGTGTGTCCTGTGCATGGACGTGATCGCTGTTGTCCAAACTGTCGATGGTCAGAGCGTGGACTTATGGATGCTTATATAGTCTAACCAATGTAATTATATTTGATTCGTTAATTAAATTAGATTCAAATTTAATTCAAATCTGATTTAACTAATATTCATATGATTTTGATTAGATATGAATCCAATTTTAAATCTTGCTTCTGCAAAGACAGAAAAATAAAGACATAAGTGCCTACTGAGACTCGAACATGTGATCTCCAACTAAATCCATCTAAATACTCCGTTGCTTATCCATTAGGCCATTAATTGTACCTTGACATTTATTACCAATAAATTATATTTAAACTATCCGATTCCCTAAAGTAAAATTTTTAACTAAACTAAAAGTAAAATTAACACTAAAACTAATTATTCCTAATATAAATTACTTCCTAAAAATCTACGAAATTTTTATAAATTTTCCTTTTCTTATTTTTTTTATATTTTCATTATTTGTTAATTTTTATTATTATTTTATTAATTTTTATTATCTTTTGAATTAGGACCCTTTTTGTAAACATAAAAAATAAAAATTAGGACTATGAAAGGGCAAAAATTAGGTGTCTACACCCACGTCGTAATAAAAGTCGTCTTTGTCTTATCCTCTTCGGACATTCGAATCTGATTATATCCCGAAAAACCATCCATGAAAGAGAATAGATGATTTCCAGCAGTGTTATCCACCAAGACATCAATGTGAGGCAATGGAAAATTATCCTTAAGTGTTGCCTAGTTGAGATCTCGAAAGTCTATACGCACTCTAACTTTCCCATTTTTCTTCATTACTGGAACAATATTAGCTACCCATTCTGGGTAATCCGACACTTCGATGAACCTAACCTCCAGTAATTTCTTCACTTCTTCTTTAATTTTTAGTAAGACGTCAGGTTGAAATCTTCTCAATTTTTGCTTTTTTGGTTTGACGTCCTCCTGTGTGGGTAAATGGTGGACTATAATTGATGGGTCCAACCCAGCCATATCTTCATACGACCAAGCAAACACGTCTTGATACTTAGCTAATAACGTAATCATTTCTATTTATTGTTTCTCTTTTAAACTTGCCCCAATTTTCAAATTCTTAGGATTTTCTTCGTTACCCACATTAATTGTCTCAATCGGTTCATCAATAGTGATTCTACCCATTTTATATTTTTTCCATTCCTCTTGTATATTACTGTAGTAATCGACATCGCCCCCGACGACTAACCCAGTAAGGCCGGAAGCGATATCGATATTCTCATTCTCTACCTGCGCGAGGCATTCCTGGTTTTCGCTTGGTTCATTGAATCTGAATGAGAGTATATAAAAAAATGCATGTAAACAAAAGAGAACTGAAGAGCAACATAAGAAAGAAACGAACTAAGATTTCATTGATTAAATGGAGATATGGTCTCGAATGAGATAAAGGCCTAACTAATTTTGAATGAAAGGTTCAACGATACATTTAAAACGATGACTTTTGAAAATAAAAATTCAGAAAATACTATCTATGGGTCACCCCTTTTACCCTAGGGAAGACCTGTTGTTATTTGCCGAGATAGAGAATCAGTTGTTCAAATGATGTCGGAATTTAGGTAGCGAGTTTATTGATCTTCCTTTGTCAGATTCTCGAGCTTGAGTCTCTTCTCGTATGAACGTCTCAACTAACGGTGGAAAGGTCATCGAGGCATGATATAATTTGTTACCTCTCTTGCCCCTCACTTGCTTCTTCTGCAATTCTTTTGCCGGGGTAGGATTGTAACCAAGGCCATAGGTACCAATCTGGCCTTCTTTAAATCGCTTCCTTCTATTATCCTCTCTATTGGGATAGGTAATCACGTTTACTTCTTCAAACATTGCAAACCCAGGTCCTCTTGTCCTTCATTTCCTATGTAGGGTATAGCCGTCTCCTTGTAGATTTCATAATCTTGATCTCCCTGTAGATTTCATAATCTTGATCTCCCATAATTATAATCACCTGGCCATTGGAGATGAACTTCAATTTTTGGTGCAAGCTCGAAGGTATGACCCCTACTGCATGAATCCAAGGTCTTCCCAAAAGTAGATTGAAAGATCTTGGGATGTCTATGACTTGGAATCGAATAGCAAAGTGTTGAAGTCCAATACTCACGGATAGATCAATCTCCCCTATAATCTCTCTTTTGGAACCATCAAAGGCCCTGGCTGTCGTGGAAGAAGGCTTAATTGCAGATGTGTCAACGCCCAGCAAATCCAAAGTGGCAAGTGGGCAAACATTCAGCAATGATCCATTGTCAATGAGTTTCCTAGTGATAATTATGTCATTATTCCTTACCACAATAAAGAGTGGCTTTGTATGTTTGTTCCATTCCTTACCCAATTCTTCAGCTGAAAATGAAATTTAATCTCTTGCGAAGATTGAATGAGTTACCAATCCCATCTTTTCAGTTGGAATCTCTTGAGGGACTTTTACTTCATTTAAAGTGCGAAACAAAGCTTCCCTGTGTGGTTCAGATGCGATTAATAGGCCCATCAACAATATTTGTGCAGGAGTCTTACTAAGTTGATCCATGATTTTATACTCACTTGACTTGAGCATTTTGGTAAAAGCCGATAGCCCCTCAATGTGTTCGGCCGCCGTCTGATCATTTGATTCTCCCGACATGACTTTCCTCCCCTACTCCTCTCTTGGGTGATAAATATTTCCCGATCGAGTAATGCACCTTACTAGAGGACCTAGTTTCTCCTGATTTACCAGGTGATAGTTAAATGTAGCAGCCTTGTAATTTTTTGGTAGTATGGGTACGTGAAATGTGTACCTCTTCACTTTTGGAGTTTGGTTACCAGTATAGAACTCAAAAACCTTAGGCTTCTTATTTGCGTCAATGACGTTGACAGCATAGTCATCAAAGATCATACCAATCATCGGCCCATGGTTAGGTAAGGGATTATTGTTAACATTAGGAGTCGGGGCTTCCACAAAATCCAACTGCACTGTCCCTTCATCGATCAAATCTTGAATCTTATTCTTTAGTCTCCAGCATGCATCAGTCGAATGCCCCACTTATCCACAGTGGTATTCGCACTTCACTGTAGGGTCAAAGAATCTTAGTTGATATCGATCGCTAGGAAGTTCGTACCGTATCAAATTATCCCTTCGCAACTTCTCGAAGACTTGACTCAAAGGGACTGGTATCTTAGTAAATTGCCTATAAGTCCTGTTAGTTTGAAACTAATCTCTGTACTATTGCTAAGCGGGAGGTGTATTCGCCCTAAAAGCGACTTGAGCATTTGGTCTGGCATTTGAATTTACCATACCAACGGTAGATTCTTTGGGCTTACTGGCGGCTGGTCTAGGACCAGATGATGACGCTGGTGGTCTTCTATCTATTAGGTCTTACAGCTTACTGGAAGAGACGGCATTTTCAATCCTACACTCGGCCACTACTACTTCAGCAAAACTATATGAGGCCTGCCGGATGAGATAGGAGAAATAGGGCCTCTCCAAGGTGTTAACGAAAGCCGATGTGAGCTCTTTCTCGGTCGTTGGGGTAGAGATTCTTGCAGCTAAGGACCTCCATCTTTGAGCGTATTCTTTGAACGATTCATTGTTCTTCTTCCATAGGGCAACCAAGTCCATCATAGTCGAGGCTACTTCTACATTGAATTTATATTGTTCAGAAAATGCTCGAGCAAGTTTCTCCCATGTATTTATCTAATTCTAATCAAGCTGGCCATACTAAGTCAGGGCCGGTCCGGTTAGGCTATCTTGAAATGTCTGTACCATGAGTAGATTGTATTGAACATATTTACCCATCTTCCTAACATACAACTTGGTGTGGAGCTTAAGGCAACCGGTCCCATTATACTTTTCAAATTCTGGTACCTTAAACTTCTCAGGGTATGATCCTATGTCGTACACAGAAAACTCTATGATCCCCGCCTGTTCAAATCCATCACACCCTACAAATGCCTTCATCTTCTTAGTGATTTATTGTGTCAATCTCTTTTCTAGTTCTTTCAAGCTATCTATACTTGGCCTATGGTCGACAGGTCTCGGGGCCGCATACGTGTCAGGTTTGAAGGTTGGGTTGTCTTTTGGGTAAACTCCTTCTGACTCGAATGGGTCTCTTTGATATTCATGTTCTACTTCAGGAGCTTGTGTATTCTTCCCATAACGGGTTTTGGAACCTTCTTCATTAGCCGGTGCTATAGCTCGTAGCAAAGTAATGCTATCTGCTAGAAAGCTCATTTGTTCTGCCATCTTTTCCATAGCCTTTCTATGGAACAAAACCTCAGCTCGGAGGGATCATTGATCTCAGGGTCTCCATCATTTCCTTGAGTGGTGGTCATCCCGGTCTGGGAACAGGTTCTAATTGAACTTCTTTGAAAGACTTGACGCTTGGGAGTTATCTTGAATTTTACCTGGCTTGAATTGAACAACTCAACAAAGGGTTAGTATATACTATATTTTCCTAAAAAAGGGTGGTTAATCATACAAACATAAAATGTATGTTACACGAGTGCAATGAAAAATCAAGAATTGGGAGGGAACCCTTGATGTGGCAAAACCTAACTAACTTTTATTAATTTTTGCAATTGGGAAGCTTCACACCACTTATTCTATTCATAAAAATGAATTCTAATGAAAACATAAAAAACCTAAAATCTAAAATTTAATCTCCTAATGACTAGTAAGCCTATCCTGCGTCCTCCTCTTCTTTCGGATCATGGGAACTTGCTCTTCTTTACCCTTGGTCATCTTCAGTTGTGCTTCCAATGCCTTTATCTTCTAATAGTACTCCTTGCAACGGCTTTCCAACTCCTGCTCTCTTTTACTCGTCCTTTCTGGTTCAGCTTGAACTTCCCTCTTCTCTTCGTTGTCTTCCATATCTTTTAGCCCTTTTAGTTGGTGATAAAGAAATCCTTTGGTTGTCTGGCTCCTGGTTGTTATCCCTCTAATAGTAGGGGTGGTCTTTTTAGTACACCAAAGAGCTCGGATGCTCTGAAGCTTGGTTACTTTATCAACCATAGTCATACCGAGGTTTAGGAAGTCCAGCGAGGCAGCTTCTAATGATGGTATGGGGATGATTTCCTCAATGAGTCCATTGGCTAAGACGTATGCGGTGCAGAGGTTGAAGCGATCAGAAAAACCGCTTTAAAGTCTCTACATCCTCTTATCATTTCCTTGCTTGCAAACCACCTGGGTGTCAACAACAATTCTTCCGCTTTCATACTCTGAAAGTATTGGACCCAGTAGTGGCTAGTTATATTTTTTGGCAGCTCGATTCTTTCTCCAAAAGATTTGATGAGATCATATTGCTGAGTAAACATAGCTCGATTAAAATCAAGCTGGTAACTTCTCATGTGGCTAACGAACCAGACTACCAGTAGTACCATATTAGTTTTCAAATCTCCTCATTTCTTTTTCTTAAGATGGTTTAGTGACCGGATCTGCTCAGCCAGAAGAGCCGGGACATATGATTTCCCTTTAAGGAATTGGGCTATGAGTTCTGCAATTTTGAAATGGACTCGACGTTTTTCATCAAGGAACAGGATAGTATTGAAGACCACCAATATAAAAGCGTTGACCCGGTATTGGTGCCACGCTTCTAAATTTAAACAAAAAACCTCGCGTTTTTCTCTGTACTTTAATTCAATAGAAAACCAGTCCATGACATCTTGTAATCGAATGGTCTTTCCTTAATTTAAAACCCGGTTTATTTCAGTTTTTCTGATTCCTAGCAACTTACTGAAGATCTTTGGTGCTGCAGCTTCTAAGTTTGGGACATAAATATCATCCGTGATTGTAGGAGCCTACAACAATTGGGAGTATTCTTCTACAGTTGGGCTTAGCTGATGTAGGCCCGGTGGATTCGAGCTCCCAACGGTGGACTAAGGCCCACACTAGAGTGATGTTCACAAGGATCTTTTATAGAGAGAGGATAGACCCAATCTTATTATTAATAAACTCCTATTTATCTAGGCTGAAGAGTCGAAACTACGTTTAAAGCAGCTTCTGTGGCCAATGTGGTAAGTGGACAGAATGTCTTCAAAAGTCCTTTGACTTGGTCTAGCCATGACTAATCAAAATTAAAATTACAATTACAATGTGTTTTAAACTTTACATAAAAAATTATTACAAATTATTTATAAGGGAAGATTACAATTACAATCACAACTTCACCACTGCTCTTATCAATGTAGGTTCGCCACATCATAGGTTCTTGTGAATTTTTTAAAAAAGGTTTTATGTGATGAAAAATGGTGGGTTCTAAAGGTTCTCAAGTTTTGCAACCACTACATTTTTTTTTTTTCAAAACAACGATTCTGTGGTCGCATATGAACTTGAGTGGAGTAGCCTGATCGACCTCGGAAGATGGTTGCCCCATAACATCTGAAGCTTACACAATGGCCCCCCCTCTGAAGGTCCTAAGACAGCCTGGGTCTGACCGTGTTTACCATGCATTTATAATGTAGAAAAGAAAAAAGCATAAATAAATAAATAAAAGATAAAATTAAAACCCCAAAAATTTATCGATAAATAAACTGCCACAACTAAAAAAAAATGTTAGTAAAAAATAAATAAATAAAATAACATACCTAAGTTCTTTTTTAATTTTTACTATTTCATTTTTTAAAAAAAAATAATCCTATTTTCAGTAATTTCTAGTGGCTAGCCCTCTAGCGATCCCCGGTAGAGTCGCCAAACTGTCGAACCCGATTTTTCAGTTTCTTTTTAAAATTTATTTCTCATTTCTTGATTAATACTAAACCCTAACTCATTTAATATTAATCCTTGACTAATTAAGTAGATTGATTACGATTTAACTACCGGTCTTTGATTTCAAATTTAATGAAGAACTAGAGGGTTTCGAATTCAGGGGCTAACCTATTAAACCCTAATGAGTACCACTATTTATTTATCGAAATTAGGATTATTTTTATAATTATAATATTTAAAATAAATAAATAAAATAAAAAAGAACTTAAGTTTCTACATATTTTATCGTTGCTTTGAAGGTGCCTACGTACCTGTTAGCCGAGATTAGACGATCGTAGTTCTTTTGAAAAATCTTTGGTGTGTTGATTTATTTTAATTTTGAAAACCGTCCAAGTTTACGTTTTAATTTATTCGATTCATTTAAAAAAAATCTAAAGGGTCCTAACACTTGAGTACTGTTATTTTCTTAAAAAATGCTCCAACAATCTTATTTTTTAAAAAATAAAATAATTTTTTTAATTATTTTTTATTAGAAATGTAATTTCCTATGTGAAGCTTTCTAGAAAAAAAAAACTAAAAAGAAAAATCCTAGGCTAACATATAAATATATATTTATTTTTATCTATATTACCACAATCAAACAACTATTTACTTAAATCAATATAATATATTTAACTTATATAATAAAGAAAACAAATGCGAAAAGAAATATACTAAACTAATATATACATCCATATGCTATATCTAATAATAATAATAATAATAACAGAATCTAATAACTAAATAAATAATTAAAAAAAAACATTGAATCACTGAACTTGGCGTTGAGGACTAGTCGTCGTGTTGGCACTAATTGTGAAGCTGTGGCTGCTGTGGACAACAATCTAGTCACTGACATCGACGAGAGGGCTGACTTGTTGGTGTGGACGGTGAACGTAGCTATTATGTGCTACTGTGAGGAGCGTGGTGTGGTGGTATTGGTCGAGAAGTCAGCGGTGAGGAGCGTGGTGTGGCGTGCACCGTTGTTGTTGTGTGTGGTTCGTGTTGTTGCAGTAGACGTTGGATGACCGTGGCTGGACGACTGTGGTGCAGCAACAACGATGGGGCTTGGTATGGGAGTTCAGTAGTTACCGTGTGCTCGCTGCACCGTACTATCGGTGATGAATGATCGGCTGTTGCAGCGAATGGTAGGGACTTTCATATCATGTGCTGATCATGTATTAGTTAAAGAACTGCAGCAGTAGAATACATTCCAATAACAGTAGAGAGATTAGGTGTACAGCAGCATGTTGGAGTAGGGAATTGGTCGTGATTATGTGCCGTAGTGTCTAGTGCCATTCATCTTCTCGGTCGTGATGTGTGTGGAGTACAGGCTTGGATGATCATGTGTATGTATTATGCATGGAAACGCCGTGTGTCAAACGTATGGACCCAGGTTGTCATGCTGCAGGATGTGTATGTTGTTGGACATTGGTTGATGCTGCCGTAGGCGTGTGGAGGTTGGACAACAGGCTGCAGATGGGTCTAATTGTGTTGCTGCTATCTTCTGTTTTTTTCTTTCTTTTTCTCTTTTGTTCTCCCCTTCCTGACTTCATGAAGTGTTTATATATTCTAACCAAATCATATCATATCATATGTAATTATATCTAATTCGTTAATTAAATTAGATTCAAATTTAATTCAAATCTGATTTAACTAATATTCATATGATTTGATTAGATATGAATCTGATTTTAAATCTTGCTTGCAGATGGGTCTAATTGTGTTGCTACTATCTTCTGTTTTTTTCTTTCTTTTTCTCTTTTGTTCTCCCCTTCCTGACTTCGTGAAGTATTTATATATTCTAACCAAATCATATCATATCATATGTAATTACATCTAATTCGTTAATTAAATTAGATTCAAATTTAATTCAAATGTAATTTAACTAATATTCATATGATTTGATTAGATATGAATCCGATTTTAAATCTTGTTTATGTAAAGACAAAAAAATAAAGACATAGGTACCTGTTGAGACTTGAATCTGTGACCTTCAACTAAATTCACCCAATTACTCTGTTACTTATCCGTTAGGCTGTTGGTTTGTATCTTCACATTTATTATCATTAAATTATATTTAAACTATCTGATTCCCTAAAATAAAATTTTTAACTAAACTAAAACTAAAATTAACACTAAAACTAATTATTCCTAATATAAATTACTTTCTAAAAATCTATGAAATCTTTATGATTTTTTCTTTTCTTGTTTTTTTAATATTTTCATTATTTGTTAATTTTTATTATCTTTTTATCTTTTTTTATTTTTTTTGAATTAGGACCCTTTTTGTAAAAGTAAAAATTAGGACTTCAAATGAAACCAACGTTGATCTAATTTGTCGAACCAACGTTTACATCCAATGCCAACTGATGAATGCCCTTAACTCCATCGCTTGATGCAATTCCTTTCATTACCTGACATATGAAAGTCGACTTCTCCTCACCAAATTTTGATCTACTTCTCGATCACGATGCATGATTATGCCCCCAAACTTGGAACCCTTTGGTTCTTCATTTAAAATTGAAATTAAAGATTAGTAGCTAAATCGTAGTCAATCCACCCAATTGGTTACGGTTTCTTTTTCTTTTCCCGACTTCGGTTGGGTGGCGACTCCAAAAATTATTTTCAATAAAAATGGGAATTTCTCAATTTCTTTAGTCTAGGATTAATATTAAATGGGTTATGGTTTAGTATTAATCGGAAATGGGGAAATTAATTTTTAAATAAAAGAAATAAAAAATCAGGCTTGACAGAGGGTTTTTTTTGTAGAGTTCTCCTAGAATCTAGCATATCAACATGATGGTAAGGGAGGTACTATCATGACGATACCATGAACAAAACTAATTATAAGTGCTTGTTGAGAGGAGTATACAATCATGACGATTCATTAAATAGAGCCAAATTTAATTTTTGCTAAAGTCCTTGATACCATGATGCTTGTATCAAGATGCCATCATGACTATATTTTGTAATTTTGTAGAAAATTGATGATGTCCACTTCATTTGTCCAAGTTGCCAACTTAATTCTATTTTGATTAATTTAATGAATGATCTAATACTTTAAGTAAGTTTATCTGAGTCCATTAAGTCTTTCAAAACATGAAGTCTATCTTGATAGCCAAGATTTAACTACATAATGTATGACCAAGTTATGTACATAGGTATTTAATTTTTGCATAATGACACTTCAACCAAATTTAAAATACTTGTTTAAGCATAGTAAGAACAAATTGTAGCTTTAAGGCTTTACAAATTGTAAAATCACTACTTTAGTTTCATGAGTTCAAGTGCAGGATAGAAGTAGCTAGGGATCAAGCAAGTGCACCAATTCAAAACTAAGTCAAGTTTCAACTTCAAACCACTTTTAATAGTTCATATACACATGATAAAGGCATTATCAAGGCAAGTATCATTTAAATTATCAAAAAAATCAAGTAACCTATCTCACCATAAAGAGCCTAATGAAGGTCATGATAGGTCAATTTTGCAGAAGATCAATATTTGAAAAAAATAATTACTTAACCATAATTTAATGATGAAATTAAACATGTGAGAGCCAATTTTAGGCATAAAAACCGATACATGATGAAATCGTGCATATATATGAACTTGGATATTTATGAATGATTTCAAGTGTGTCAAAAATATGTTAAATGTCATATAATGTGTATGAAACCTATATGATCATGCTTCTTAGGCCCTATAGTATGTTATTTGTTAGTTAAACAACTTATAATGCCATTTTTGCCAAAAAAACACTTAGTTCTTATATGTCTATCATTCATCTTGCACAATCACTCCCAACTCTCTCCTTAAGATACAAAACCTATCCGCACTTAAGGGTTTATTGAAGATATCAACTATTTGGTTGCTAGTATCAACAAATTCTAATCATATATCTTTGTTTTGCAAAGGATCATGAATAAAGTGATGTCTAATTTCTATATGCTTAATCCTTAAGTGTTGAATTGGATTCTTTGTTAAATTTAGAAAACTTGTATTGTCGCATCTTATTTGGAAATTAATAAATTTTAGACCATAATCATGCAATGTTTGTTTAATCCATAGAATTTGAGCATAACAACTACTGGTGGCTACATTTTTAGCCTTAGTGGTTGAGAGTGCTACTGAGTTTTGTTTCTTCAAATGCCATGAAACTAAAGAGTTGCCAAGAAAGTGACATGTGCCATTTGTGCTTTTTTGATCGACTTTGTAATTGGCAAAGTTTCCATTGGAGGATCCAATAAGATCAAAGGAGGTAAACATGAGATACCATAAGCTGATTTTAATAATGCTCGCAAGATACTTGAAAATGTGTTTGATTGCACTCAAGTGAGATTCTTTAGGGCAAGATTAAAATTGTACACATAGACATGTGCAAACTTAATGTAGAACCAAGATGTAGTTAAATATAGAAGACTTCCTATCATACCTTTATACATTTTTTCACAAATTGTCTTCCACTTTTGTCTATGTTAAGTTCTTGAGTGGTGCTCATTAGAGTAGGCCTAGTCTTACAATTCTCCATTTTAAACTTTTTCAAAAGCTCCCTACTGTATTTAGCTTAGTTGATAATGGTTTCATTTTTGGTTTGTTTGATTTGAAGACCTAAGAAATAGTTAAGTTTACCCATCATGCTCTTTTAAACTCATTTTTCATACATTAGACAAACTCATTAACTAAGTCTATGTAAGTAGCATTGAACATAATGTCATCTATTTATATTTAAACAATCAACATATAAGTATTATGTTACTTAATAAATAATGTCATAGCAAGCTTTCCTCTAGTAAAATTATTATTTATCAAAAAGCTACTCAATTGCTCTAGGAGCTTGTTTAAGTCCATATAAATTCTTACTAAGCTTATAGACATGATTTGGGAATTCATTATCCTTAAACCCTTACGATTGCTCTACATACACCTTCTCTTTGATATAACCATATTAGAAACTGCTTTCAATATCCATTTGATATAGTTTAAAGTATATATATACACAGTAAATGCTAAAAGCATCATAATGGCATTTAATCTAGTAACCAAAGAAAAAGTCTCATCAAAATCCATTCTTTCTTCTTAGTTGTAACCTTTAGCAAGTAAGCATACCCTATTTCTTGTTATTATTTTGGTTTCTTCTAACTTGTTTCTAAACACCTATTTAGCTCCAATTATCGGTTTATCATTTGGTTTAGGCACTAAGTCCTAAACCTCATTTCTGTAGAAATGATTTAACTCTTCTTGCATAGCTTTGATCTAAAAGTCATCTTTTATATCTCTATCTACAGGTTCAAGTTGAGATAAAAATGCTACATTACTTAAGTTCTTAAGGAAGCTCTTATTTGTACCCTATTAGATCATCCTCTTATTATTAGATCCTTAGGGTAATTTTTTATAAACTTTCATTCTTTAGGTAAGTCTATGTTAGAATTATCAATGATTTCATCTTCCTTAAAGATTGCCTTTTCATTTGAAGTGGATTAGACCTTATTAAGACCAAGACCATCCAATTGAGCACCAATGTCATCTATTTCATCATTAGACTCTCTACATGCATATGCATTATCAAATGCAACATGAATTAACCCCTCTTCAACTTGAGTTCTCTTTTTATACACTCTATATGCCTTACTAGAAAGAGAATAACTAAGAGATGCTTTATCTAATTTTGAATCAAATATTCCAAGTTGTTCCTTTCCATTATTAAGAAGGTAAAATTTTGTACCAAAAGGATCAATATATGATATATTATGTGATAAGAATCAACTTCTTAGACCAATCACAAGAAATCGAGCTAGAAGACTCTGAGAACTCGGATAGAAAATACTAGCTCTAAGCCATAGTTGAGATAGGGATTCTCATCCTGGGCTGGTTCTCTACCAACCTGTCTATCAAATCCTCTTGTGTGTCCCATATGTTCTTACCTAGCAATGAATTCTTAATCTAGAAGATAGCTTAAGAAAGACTAGCCGAGTTGAGCTCCCTATAGATTACTGTCGTCTGACTCCAATTCAACTGCCTTACTTACTAGGATGATTAGCTCCTGACTTAACCTAGATTAGGTTAGCCCCAAATTGCAACGCATTCTTGATTCCGCCTACGTTGTATCATACTCTTGATGTCCATCTATCAAGCGACACATATCTTTTGAGACGATATTCTAGAATGATTTCCTTCTTTTCCATTCTGAATATTCTTTGTCTTTTTTACTCATTTTAGTATGTTTCGTGTAACCTAATTGTAGAATATCCTTTTTTATTTTCATACATGTAAAGTAGCCTTAGTGGACAGGTATATAAACCTCCACTCATTTGTATGTAGAAAAAGATAACATATCTTCAATATAGAATTATTCATTCGAGCAACCTTAATGTTCTCGTTATCTCTCAACTGTTATCTATTCTCTTTAGCAAGGAGTAGTGGCGAATGACCTTCAATTTGGACTAATGTATCATATTTAGTGAATTGTAGGGTAAGTAGGATCGAGTGGTACGTCATATCAATTCAATAGCTGCCTGAACTTTGCTAGCCTTTTCTTTTTCTTTTTTTTTCTATTCATTTTGGTTTGTTTTGTTATGGTGTCTCTCTATGTGTTCAACCTTGGAGACGCATCATTACAACTTTTGCCTCTCCAAAGCTTCTATGGGGTTTTCTTAATAATTGGCCTTATAAAAACACAGTTTGATGCATAACAAACGGTATTAATAGCTTCAGTCCAAAAATACTTACATGGATTATTTTCACATAACATGGTCCTAGCCATTTTTGTAAGAATCCTATTTTTCCTTTCGGTGACTCCATTTTGTTGTGAGTTCTTAATGCCAAAAAGGCATATTATATTCCTTTTTAATTGCAAAAATGTTTCATATCATGATTTTCAAACTCTCCCTTATGCTCACTTCTTATAGAGATAATCGAAAAACCTTTTTCATTTTAGACCTTTTTAGTATAATTGAAGAATACATGATATGTTTCATCTTTGTTTGCAAGGGAGAAGATCTAAATGTATCTAGTGAAATCATTAACTATGACCAAGGTATATATCTTCTCTTCCAAACTTAAGGTTTGGGTTGGACCAAATAAATTCATGTGTAAGAGTTAGGTGACCTACAATTTGATATGGCATCTTTTGATTTGAATGATGACTTCGTTTGTTTGCCACATTGACATGTTTTATCTTTGTCAAAACTAATCTTAGATAATCCCTTAACAAGATTCCTCTTAGCTTGTTTTGACAAGATATCCATATTAGCATGTCTCAACTTCTTATGCTACAACTATTACTATTTTGAGCAAATAGATAAGTTTCAAGGGAACATGAAAACATATTGAAATCAATTTTGTAAATGTTTCCTCGTCTATATCCCTTAAAACGGATTTGCTCATTGTTAATTTTTTCAATTGAATACTTTGATACATGAAAGATTACTTTATATCCTATATCACACAATTAGCTATTGCTAAGTAAATTATACTTCAAGTTATCAATAAGTAACATATGCTTAATAGTGAGATTATTATTGATACAAATGTTACGTTCACCAATGACATGAGCCTTCCGGTTGTCTTTGAAGGTTACACTTCCTCTATCCCTCAAGTCTAAAGATATGAACTTAGATGCATTTTCCGTCATGTGTCTTGAGAAACTACTATCCAAGGTCTATTTGTTATTTTACCTTAAAGGAACTTACGAAACAAATGGTTATTTCTTTGGCAGCCATTTTAGTTTAGGTTATTTGGATTAGTTGTTACAACATAAGCTTATCCCTTAGGGACCCAAACCATCTTGTCTTTGTTTTTCAAAGAGAGATTATGAAATATTGTATAAGTATGTTTAATATGACCATATCTTATGCAATAATTATAAGTTTTGTTAGAGGCCTTAACAAAGTAACTTTTATATGCCTCATACACATTTTCTTTATTATATCCAATTTTAGTTTTGTCTAGCCCTTACCTTTGTAAGCTAAGGGGCTTATCTAAGTTTTCTTCTCTACCTACAAATTTTGTTATTGTGTTTCTTGAATCATCTAAGTTAGATTTTAGAATTGCACTTTCAATTTCTAGTCGACCTAGCTTATTAATCATATACTTATCATCTTTGTGCTCATGTTTAACCCATTTTACTTCCTCTTCAAGATGATTATTAGCTTCCTTTAATTTTCTATTCTCCTTTGTCAATTTATTGTTTCTTGTATTTTGTTCTTCATTTTCCTTGGTCAATTTTTCAACCTTAATTCTTAAGTACTCATTATCTTCTTTTAACCCTTCTTTTGCATCAACTACTTTGTTATACTCATTCTTAATAACATCAAATTCATCACCTACTTCACTCATCATTTGTTTCAAGATTTTATTCTTCTTTTGTACTTTTATGAATTCTTTTAAAATTTCATCATACATATTTCTAAGTTCATCAAAAGAAGAGTTCTATAAGGTAGAGCATAACTTGTCATTGATAATCATGAAACATGTGTCATCATTGGAGTCGCTTGAATCACTATACTCCAAGTGGCATTCACAGCTTCCTTCTTTGACTCCTTAGCCTTCTTGAGTTAAGGATAATATTGTTGAATTTATCTTGAGCTTTTACAATTATAGCACTTAATGACTTCTTTCTTCTCCTTCTTAAAGTAAGAAGATGTTCCATATCCATCACTATCTTTCTTAATCTTTTTGTTAAATGTCATGAACTTGCTAAAATTTTTCACCGACATAGCTACTTCATCATCATTCTCACTCCCATTTTCACTTGTGCTTTCCTCTGTAATCTTTAGAGCAATTGTTTTCTTTCTAGAGTCCTCTCCTTATCTCTTCACCACTTCATGTGTCTTAAGTGTTTCAATGAGTTGCTCTTTTGACGTTATATTAAGATCATAGGCTTCTTCGATTACAGTTCTCTTACCTTCCCAATTTATTGGCAAAGACTTAAGAATTTTAGAATTTATTTTAAGATTAGTAAATGCCTTTCTAAGAATACTTAAGGGGTTAATGGTATTAATAAATCTATTTGCATCTCATCAATAGTTTCTATTAGATCTATTCTAAAGTTTTCAAATTATCCATATAATAAGCTTGTTTTTGTACCTCTTACTTTACTAGTTCCTTCAAATGTACTCATCTCATATTTCCTTACCACTTTTGCATGTACATATCCTATTGAAATCATTTTCTTTTATGACATAATGCAAGATGTTCCTAACTACATTTAGGTCAAGTAATTTCCAATATTCATCCAACTAACTTCTTTCTTCTTTGCCTTCTATCTTAAATGGTCCTTTACCAACTACTTGCCACAATAACCTATTTTATAATTTTAAGAATATAGTCATCTTACATTTTAAATATGGATAATTGCTACCAATTAGAAGAGGAGGGCCTATTAATTGCTTATCCTTCTAGAAAACCTATTACATTAAATGATATGATCTTTACTCTAATATGTGATTAAGTAAATAATTAGAGACTAGCTCTAATTCCAAATGAAAAACACTAGGCTAGATATAAAATAGAGTTTTAAGGAAATTTTTCAATTCTTTTAAAATTTGAATGATAATGCAACAATAAATGTGATCAAGGCAATAACGAGATAATAAAGTGGACTAGAAATAAAGAGATAGGAATAGAGAAGATCAAGCCTAGATGTGAAGTGGAGTCTAGATCGCCCCTTACTCTCTACAAATCCATAGTCACCTCCACTCAAGGACCTTACACTACTTTATTAATCTCCCAATACAACGCTCAAAGAGTTATGTAAGATTCTTAATCACAATTACATATGGTGATCATACAAGTGTGGTGCTTTTCTCTCTAAAGATTGCAAATATAAGAACACTTAAGCACTACACACTAAGTCTCTCTTATTTGATTCTAATGAAGAGTACAAGAGACAAATAGCAAGTAATGGGGCTAAGGAATATAAAAGAATTTTTTTTTTTATTATAGTAGAATATTAACTCTTTCTTGTCCTTGGTTGGTCATTGAGCATTTATACTATTTCATTAAATTCTTCCCATTATTGTGCATTAAATGCTCCAACGACTACTTGAAACAAACTTATCGTCATGATGATATGACATTCTTACCATCATGATGGTAAGCAAAATAACTACCAACACGAATACTGTCATGCCGATTCGATGAATAGAATACACTCTGACTTCTTATCCAGGCCACTTCACCTTTAAGCTAGTAGGCCATTTTTTTCCTATCTTCAACTTTCAAACACAACAAAGAACATCCACTATACAATTCAACTTCAAGGATTCTTATACATTTTTCAAATCTAAATATCTTGTAGAGTTAATTGATATTTATAATCATAATGTAGGATAATAATTTCTTTTTCAATTAACTTCAGACAATCAAGTGGTAACATGTTTAATCATACACTTTTTGTTTTATTCTCATCAAAACCAAATAGTGAACCTTAGGTTTGATAGTAATATATTATTTGTAGTTTTGATTCTTGTGTTTTATCCATGGGCTATAGATGTCAATGACCTTTATACTATGTTTAGCACAAGGAAAGGAATTATAGAGGAAAGAAAGTGGAGGGAGGGAATTATGGGGAGATTTGATTCTTTCCATTGTGTTTGAATAATGCAGGGAAGGAATGTTAACGATTAGTCAAGACAAAATTGGATAAAGTGTAAATTTACTCATTTGCTCTTAAAAAACAATAACATAATACTAGATTATCTATTAGAAGGGTTAAATTAGTAATTTTAGAAACTTTCCCCCACTCCCTTGTGATTCTCTCCAATTTTAGGAGGAAAATATTTGTGTGGGGCTTAGGTATTTGTTTTCCTTAGATTTCCTTCCCTTCTTCCATTCCTCTCTAAAACAAACAAAGGAAACGAAAGAATTACCCCCCATTTCCTCCCCTCCCCATTCCTTCCTCCCACATTCCCTCTTCCCCAACAATGTTAATCACCATTTTGCACACACAAAAAGAAAAAGAAAACTACTTCTATAACTTTTACATTCATTATTATCATGGTTATTACATAAATACACATTAGTATAAAGCAACAATTATATCCTATATATTCAAACTTTAATAATATAAATTAATATACGATTTCTCAATATAAGCACCTCATTCACCTTCTTATTCCCATATTATATGTGTTTTCTGGAACCACAATAATAAATATTAATATCAATATAATCACCTTAATCACCTACCTATTACACTCTCATATTATATAGCTTTTTAAGGGGAGTTGTAGAACATAGTTCTATCAATTGTGGACAATGTTTTGTAAGGTTTGCATAATATTTGGTATTTGCTTTATTATCTGATTTTTTATATCAGAGTTCGTACAACAATTTTACAATTTTGCACCATTCAATGATTGAAGTTGTAATGATTTATATGTAAAAGCTTTCCTACTAGAACTTTTTAGTTCAAATAATTTTTTCATGTATGAAGTGATTAAATTATTAATTTTCGCCATTTAGACGAAAACAATTGAAAATTTTTAGTAAATTAGTTTCTCTCTTTTTTATGCATGTGATAGAGATTGTGATTCTAATTTAATTTTCTTTAATTTTTGAAGGCATGGAGTGCTTTCTATGATGAAAGAAAGGAAATCAATTTTAGGTTCTTTTTTTTTTCTTAAATAATCAATTGTTAGTCACTTCAGTTCATTCTTTAAAATAATAGATAAGAAAAATTTAGTATGTAATGTCAATGTTGATGCCATTGAGAGTAACAAACCTATGAAATGATACTACTTATATTTAATCAAAGTTTGAATCAGTAGTATCTCTTTTTCTCTTTTTTTAATATTGCTTCATTCCTTGTGGTCGACTTATTGGGTTGATGCTTGATGTATCTGCATATTTTGAAGAATAATCATATTCTTGACTATTTGAATGCCAAAAAGTAGCTTAATACCTGCCATGTAAAATTGTTTCTCCTTTAATTGTAAATATAGAGTCTGAAAACGCACATGGAAGCTATTGATATTTTTCTATTGAAATGTCCATATTGAGTATTCTGATGTATTCTTTTATATATTTATTTATTTATTTATTTCTAAAAATAAAAGGTTATATAGACAAGTGACATTCTAAACTCGAGATTTGTTCATTATAATTTTCACGTTGAAATTAAAAGGTATCATGATCTTTTTATTTATTTATTTTTCTTAAATTATCAATGGTATTTTGCATATTTCAGGGTAAAAAGTATTAATTAAATGAGTAAAAACCCCTGTCAAACTTCTACTAAACCGTAATAGTTTCCTTGGGCGGTAATCAGGCACTTTAGTTGGGCATATGCACATGTCAGTTGCAGTTAACCATACAACACAAACCAATTACATGTGAGATGAGCAATCATTCTAGAAGTGCAAATAGGTGGTTACTGACACATGAGGAAGTCTAGTGCTGTTGTTAACGTCCAAGTATGTACTTTTCACTATTCATGAGTGCCTAGTAAAAACAGTCCCAATTTGATACCGACCAAGACACTTATGATGTGAATTATACAAATTAAGAATGAAAAGGAGACAACTTAATGTGTTTTGATCATGAAATAAAAGATTCAAAAATTCATGTCATAGGAAACTATAACACGAAGCGTCAACCATCGCTATAGCATGGTATGAAGCAATCCATTAAATAGTGAAGCTAGATGCTTGGAGTTGGAATTTGAGAGAAATTAATAGCAAGATTTTGATTAGTAGTATCTATGTGACTATGATAGATCCCCTAGTAAAGTTATATAGGTTTGTTATGTGATATCATATTGCTTTCCCTCATTTTGACTATCTATATGACTATAGCTTAGAAGTTTAAATAATTCAATACTTCATGGATTCAATCAAGTAATTGGATTTAGTGAAAGTTGATTCTCAGCTCAAGTACAACATAGCTACTCTCCCTCTATCTCTTAGTGAGGAAAAAAATAAAGGCTTTTTTATTAAATTATAGTATTAAATAATTTTTTTTTCTTTTTTTTTTTGCAAACTATAAGGGAGAGGGATTCAAATCATGGTCTATCTCAATGAGAAACTAATATTGATGCTATTAGATTATAATGGTTTTAGTTATGAATAAAGAAAACTAAAACTAAGTCTTGATACCAAACTTAATATATTGTAGTACAACAAAAGCAATTGATTAAAATGTAATGGAAACCAACAAATCCATGTTGGAGTTTACAATTTGATTATTTGTATATAGACCAAAAGGCAATTATTAAGCTTCTAGGGCATTGGCATTTAGCACAATGTATAAGTCTTTTGATTTTGCAATTTATTCTCATATAATTAGTATTTCAATTTTTCAACCTAAATAGATTCTACCTAATATTTTGCAATTAGTCAATTCCTTAAGAAAGGTCCTACTATGTTTTTTTCTCAATGTTTAGCACTAAAGAAGAAACTTTAAATATGGAATCTTGTGATGCAATCTATCACTTTGGACTTAGAGCATTATCTTTTTGAATAAAAATTTTGCTTTTGTATAATTTGCTGAGTTATAAGGAAAGGATAGGAAGGGAGGTAAGTAGTTTATTTTCAGTGTTTTATAAATTGGTATAACTTAACAACATCTTATCTGAATTTTTTGAAATTGCAAGCGTCGTAGTGATGCATTGTAAAGTTTAGTACTAAATTCGTAATCTATATATATATATATATATATGATTATGTAAAATAAAACTATATTAAGTATTTTCGTAGAAATCTTTTGGATTTCTAAGGTAAATCATGCTTAAATTTGTCCCTTTTTTTTAATATCTTAGCTCTTTGTCTAACTATCGGTTAATCGAATGATTTTGAGGTTTTGTGATGTTAAAGTTTTGAAGATATCTATATGGTAATTTGGCAAATAATAATAAATGGAGAAAAAGGCAATTTACACGAATCCTTTGAACTGACATAATAAATGAGAATAGTGATAAGCAAGTTAAAATTTTTATCGTTTTCAAGACACATTTTTTAATTTTTAATACAAGGTTTGGAAATGAAAAAAATTTTAGCTTCATTACAATTTCGCAATAAATATTTGGGATGCTTGTCACTACTCCATTTTTTAATAAATAAACCATAATTACCACCCTTCTAGAAATATCTTCTCTTTTCCAATAGAATATTGCTATTTATTGATTGATATACTTTGTTACATGCTTGTATTTTTCCTTACGTTTACTTATCTCTTAAAGCTAATAAGGAATTAGAGTATCCAACCTATTCTATCGAAAAGAAAGAGTGAAACAACACTAGATGATTTGAATTGAATGTGAGACTAATTAATAGCAAGATTTCGATTAGTATTATCTATGTGACTATAATTGTGATATAACAGAAAAATGTTTTCCAAAACGAAAGGGAATTTCGCTATTTCAAAAGTTCACTAAAATCCTAACCCCTTAAGTAGCTTCCTTTTTGTCTAAACCCTAGTATTTACTAAATAAGCCTTAATCTTTGCTCTTTTTATAGAAACTTAGGGTGGCCACCTTAAACCTACCTAAAAAGTAGAAACCAGGAGGAGATTAAGGTAAGATTTTGGGAGAATCAATTTACATAAATTCATATTAAGCCTCCTAGTATCCTAAATCCTTCTATTTCTTATTGTTTTCAGCTTATTATCAAGCGTTTTCAAGTGAAGATTCTTGGTTTTCATCAAGAGTAGCTCATTTAAGTTTTAAGCTAAGTTTCACTGAGGATTTCATGAGTTTAACTTGATTCTCAACTAAAAACATCATTTTAGAGGAGTTATAATTAGGTTCTATTAAGGATTAAATTTGAAATGAATGTTGATTTGCAAATATTGATAGTATCTAATTACATTATCAGACTTCACTAAGTTGAATTATTATAAGTAAATTTTATACGCTTTTGCTCTTAGTTTTGAATCTTACAATGAATTTATGATATTGGGAGTTGAGATTTGGGTTTATAACTGAGTTTTAGTATTGAGAATCATTAGACTAACATGCCTTAGGCTTGCTTGGAAGTTTATGAGGTTTCTGATAAGGGGTTGGTTAAAAAGGGATTTTGATTTGATGCAAAACATAAGTAAGGTATCCAGATGTTTACATGGTAACATTTAGATGCTAGGCTATTGTAAGTTATAGTAGCTCAGTTTTTGAGCACTATATACTGTTCAAAATTCTTTTTTTTTTTTTAGCACCTTTCCAACTTTTTGTCACTTAATCAATTGCTTGTCTAGCCTCTTCACTTTCTAAAGTTTCAATCTTTAGTTTGGAAATTGGAGTTTTAGAAGTATTTCTATGCGATCCAACAAAAAAGGCTAAAAAAAGCAAGAAGGAAGTAGTTAGTTATTCTATTGAGGCAATAAGTAGATTTAATTGAGTAATCAAGGTTGATTTAGATAACATTTATAGAGACTAAATTGTAGACAAGTGTTGACAATTGGTTGAAGTAAAACCTTATGTTTATCTACTTGAATTGGAATATGAAGGAACTATCATCTCTTGGGTTGGGTATTTGGAATCTTTTATCTTTGGGTCACTTTGTTGATTTGTTAGTTTACTCAACGACTTAGGTACATAGTACATGTTTGTTACTTATACGTGTTAGGTTAGAATGAAGAACTTAACTAAATAAAACTCGACTCCTAAAATCATTTTTTTTTTTTGCCAATTGTGCTATCTCCATCCCCTCCTTTAATATAGGGCGCAGTTGTTAATCATATGTGAGGTTTCCCAAAAGACTTGCATATGGAATGACATAGCTAGATATAGTGTTTCGTAGTTCTTGGTTCCTTAGAAGACTTGCATATGATAGTAACTTAAAAGACTTATATTATGCTATATCTACTTATATGTACGAAAAATTGTAGTGTAGTAGGATAATGAGCATCTCTTTGTTATTTGCTAGCTAAATACAAGATAATAACCTATTGAATGTTTATTTTTAAATTTTATGCATGTTTTATGTGTTGATTGGCATTCGCATGTGCTTGCATACTACATACTAAGATTTGTCTTTATATTTCTTTTTCAAACATAGGTATTGAAGACTATGTTATCTATGAGGAGCATTTTGTTGATAAGCGAGCAGAAAAAGGTAGTGTAGATTATCTACATCTTTATGACGATTAGAGACTTTATGTGAATTTGAGGGTTAAGGATAGATTATGTATTGGAGACCTTTTTAAAGATGTTTGTTGTACCCCTTGTTAGTTTATTTCATGTTAAGTTGTTTGTGGGGCTTACAGACTCCTTTAAGAACTCTTTATGTTACTTATGATTATAGGAGTGTACAACTCCTCTAAATTAAGCTATGATTTATGTTAGTTTCGATGAATTTTCCTTGTGGAGAGATGATTACTAATTAGATCTTTTGATCTTTTGAAGTATTTGGATAATGTTGATATTTCTGATATTTTTGGATTTTAGAACTTTAACATACTCGAAGTTAGTTGGGGTATGTGATAGGTTGTAATGCAATAAGGTTCCTAAGACGTTACAATGATAGATTGGTAAGTATAGTTGTATAGGTCTTTTTTTCCTTTGATTTTGACTATTTATGTGACTATATGATAGCTTAAAAGTTCAAATAATTCAATACTTCATGGATTCAACCCAGTGAGTGGATTTGAGGAAAGTTTATTCTCAACTCAATTATAAATTCTTCACTAACATCCCTCCAACCCTGCCCACACCACCAACCCAATCCTTTCTTTTCCTTTCCTAATAAAAAAAAAGAAATTTTTATTTTATTGTAGTATGAAAAGAGAAAACTAAAGCTAGGTCTTGGTACCAAGTTTTACAATTTGATTATTTGTAAAAGCAATTGATTGAAAGATAATCTGAACAAACAAGTCCATGTTGGACTTTACAATTTGATTATTTATATATAGACCAAAAGGTAATCCGTATGCTTTGAGGGCATTAGCATGATATATATGACCTTTGATTGCATAATTTATTCTTATATACTATTTCAATCCCCAAACCTAAGTAAATTTTATGTAATATTTTCGCAATTAGTCAATTCCTTAAGAAAGGGGGAAAAATATAGTACAAGTGTCTGTATTTGTACCTTTTTACAAAATAGGGTCTTAGTTTTATAATCATGCAATTAAAAGTCTACATTTATAAGATTCTATCATTTAAGGGTCTCTATCTATTAGATACTAACATAATCTAACATGGCACTTTTAGACATTAATTTAGTTGATGTGGATTGCCAAATCATACTACAACATCATTATTTGTTTCTCTAAAAATTTTCCTTTTACAAAATTTTAGCCAAATAGTTTTCTTTTACCAAAAATATCTCTTAAAAGTTAATTTTTCTTTCTCTCTTTCTACCTTATTCTTTCTCCCTTCCTTTGTTTAGCTATCACTCAACAAAAACAAACCCTAACAACATTTATATTTAAAACCCACCCTTCAAAAGCAAAAAAAAAAAAAATTCAACTCATACAACATGCCATTACGCTACTAATAAACAAGAGATAAATTAGATAACATATCAATGACATAAATCACTTCATATGCTCAGTATAATCTATCGGTTGCTTTCATAACCCATATCATTAAGGACCTCCATTGCATTGTCTTTTCCATGATTTTTTTCCATTCCCTTTGATGAAAAATCCATCTTCTATTAAGGAGCATCCACTCACTTTAATACATAAGTCTAGGGGTAGAGTTTCGACTATTAATTGTTTGGGTGTTCAAATTCATGGTTTTAATTTTGATTTAGAATTTGTTTTCAATTTTTTTAAGCGCTGGGTTTGAACAAACTGGTTAAAGTTTAATCTTGCAATGGTTTTATAGAGAGAAAAAAGTAATAATAAAAAAAGGGAGAAAAAAAATATTTTAAAATATTTTTCATTTTAAGAGTTGTGATAGGAAATTTAAAATATTTTTCATTTTCAATATAAGGTCTAGAAAAGAAAAAAAATTATATTCGTTTCAATTTCTCAATAAATATTCGACAAACCTAGTAGTACTCCATTTTTCCAATAAATAACCATAATTACCACCTTTTAAAAAAAAATTTCTTTTTTCCAAAAGAATATAGCTATATAATAAAGAAAAATAATTAAAATAAAAAGTCCTTTTTTATATTAATAATTGAGAATGTATATTTCAAGCATGCAAATTAAAGTGAAGTATATTTGAAAATTTCTTATTTGCTAAAGCCTAAGCTTAGATAGATTATCTACCAAACCAAAATTAACTAATTAGAACTAAGAAGACAATAATATATATATTTCACCAAAATAAAATGGAAGTTGCAAAACTAAAACTCAGTACTAGAGTAAACTACCATTCGAAGCCCTTCTTAGTGTTTCATCATCTAAGAATGCAAAGACTATTCAAATTGTTTACTTGGTGAGTACTCTTTGTTTGAAAGGAACTATGGCTACCACTCCAGTCTGCTTTCTTCATCTTCATCCCACAAAAAGTCTAGTTTTTGGCTTCTAATCTACACTACACACATACACACTTTCTTGGATTCTAACTGGTAATGTGTGCTTCTCACTAACTCAAATTATATTACGTTACGAAATCTTATGAGGCATTCTATCACTTTAGTATTGGAACATTAACTTTTTTGAAAATAAATTTTGCTTATGTATAATTTGCTAAGTAATAAGGAACTGTACAAGAAAACTATGTTATAAAGACAAGTAATTGATGTACTTTTTGCATTTGATTTGGTTCTTCATTAGATTTCATTCTTTTTGTTAAATTTCTATCTAGCATATATAGCTTTTATATTTAGGTTATACTCATATTTGAAATAAGCATATAGATTGTAACCATCTAAGGTTTGAATAAAGGTTTAGTGATTTGGAAAATTTTACTAAAAAATAAAAGCCATAGGTTTCATTTTGAGTAATGGATGGATCGACTACTAAAAGGATATCTAGAAGTATAATAAATAAAGAGGTACACTATAGTCCTAAATAAAGTTATAGCAATAATCTTGTTCATCTTAATTGAGATAATAAATAACTTGGATGGTTTAAGGAGTTTTCTCAATAGTACAGCACATATCTAGTTCCTCTTCTCTCTATGTGTATTGTTCTTCTATTTGCCTAGAAAAATGCTAAGTATGGGAGACTTTCAACTTTAGATTATTAACTTATTCTAAGAGCTTATGATTATATGGATTGTGTGATAGGAGAAGGTTTTGCAATGGAGTTAGAGCCAAGAGCCAAATGTCAAAAGTCTAATGCACATAGAGTTGCTAGTTTGAATGATTTTTTTGAGGACATTTTGCTACAAATTCTTTCCTTCTTACTAACTAAGAATGTTGTGAGGACTAGTGTTCTATTGAAAAGGTGGATGTATCTAAGGCTGTACATATCTAAGTTAGCTTCCAATGCAATGGTTAAGGATGTCCAAAAGGTAATCAATAGTTGTGAAGTGTACAAGAGGGCCAACGGAAATTGAGAGCCATATGGAGAGTATATGCCTTTACTTACACCAACCTCACCTTTGTGCGACCTCAACATAGACTTTGTCATAAGGTTGCTTTAGACATCTAAGGGAAAATATTCAATCTTTATTGTAGTGGACTACTTTAGCAAAATGACACACTTCATCTCATGCCATCAAATTTATGATGCTTTATGTATTGCTGATTTGTTTTTATGGGATATTTGATGGCATGGAGTGTTGAAAACCATTGTTTTAGATAAGGATATGAAATTCCTTAGCTATTTCTCGAAGACACTTTGGAAAAGACTTGGAACTAAACTTATGTTTAGCTCTAGTAGCCACCCTCAAACTAATGGCTAGATTAAAGTAGTGAACAGGATGATAGGTAATTTAGGTAATTTACTTCGTGCTATCATATGAAATAATATAAAGATTAGGACTTGTGTCTGCTAATTGTAGAGTTCTCATATAACCAAACTATCCATAATATCACTAGAAAGACTCCTTTCGAGGTCGTCAATGACTACTACTGGTGGTCCATAATTGTTTGTAATGGCAACAGTGATTGGTAGGGGAGGTGGTGGCCAATGGTAGTAGTTGTTATAGGCAGTAGTGGTGGTACTAGCCATGGTCAACAATGGAGGTGGTGTTGGTGGTTGTACATAGTAGTTGCGGTAGTCAATGGTAGTGTTGGTGGTAGATGGTTTTCCATAGTTGTGGCGAAAGTAGTTGGTAGAGGAGGTGGTGGTCGGTGGCAATGGTTGCTTACAATCGTTTATAGCAATATTAGTGGTTAGCCATGGAGGTAGTGGTTTGTATTTTCAATGGTGGTGGTTGGCAATGGTTTCAATGTTCCATGGTAGTAGTTTTGGTAACCAATGGTGGTGGTAGTTATGCACGGTGGTGGTGGTAGTCGATGGTGGTGTTGTTATCCATAATGGCGACAGTGGTGGTTAATAGTAAAGGTAGTGGTTAGTGGCAATAGTTGCGATAGGTAGCAATGGTAGTAGTGGTTAACGGTGGAGATAGTGGTCCATGGTATCGATGGTGGTAGGTGGTTAGCAATGTTGTTGGTGTTCCATGGTAGCAGTATCAATAATCAGTGGTGGTGGTAGTGGTCGGAGTGGTTATGGTGGGTGGTAACAACAGTAGTGATTTTTGTTAAATTGGCATGAGGTTATTTTTTGGGAAAACCAAATTAGTCGGTATAGATATAATGATAATGATATCTTTATTAAGTAATATAAATCTTACTCATATAATATAATATATATATGGCGTATTTAATATATGTTTTGTAGATGAGAATTGATATATGACAATGTGATTAATGAAAGAAAAACAAGAAGGAAAATAAACTAAAATCAAAATTCAATAGGCATAAAAAGAATTAGAATACGGACAATTTACTAGAAATTTGATTTTTGTTTCCTTTACATTAGTGACTAATATGATGTTTGATAAAAAAAAAAAAAACTAAAAACCCTAAATATCTCCAAATGGTATATGTAGAGAAGTCGATCATTGGCCCTATCCTTATCCTTTGTCACCGTCAGGGAGAGGTTGTTATTGTAGAGGTGGAAAGATAAAGCCAACTAATTGATAGTATGCTTGTTGTTGTTGCTATATTCCTCAATACATTGCCCTTATTGTCGATGCTCCTCTCTAAGCTCTTGTAGATCAATCCTATACCCCCTTATCAATTCATACATCACCTGTTCCTTAGTAGATCTAGCGATATCCCTCATATACATTTCATCAATACGCTAATACATTTGTTGCTTAGTAAATGGAACATTTGATCTAAGACTAGGGACCTCTTTATGATTTCATGCTTCTTCATATCCCATCTTACCCTACTGACCTTGCTAGTTAAAGAGTACATCAAGAGGAAGCTGATCATTTTCCCATTGTTGATGTTGTACTTATGCTTGCTGTTGTTGTTGCTGCCCTTGTCCGACCTTATACTACTTGCATGTCTCTTCATTTCTCTCAATGTGAAGGTTTTGTTTCAACATATCTAGTTTGAATAGCTTCACTCTGTTGTTTATGTAGCCACTTAAATCAATTCCTTCAGATGCAAGCATATGTGAGAGGAAACACCCTTATCCTAGTTAACTACTCTTTTGTGCATGCATTCACATCATGTAATGGTAGATGATGGTCCCAACATCGACATGTATTCCATAAAGGATGGAGTTGATAAGCCACAAATCCTCTTCTGAAAAAATGAAGTATCGATACATAAAATGATAGAGTTAGTAATTATATGATGGAGAAGTTGTGCCATAATAGAGAGATCTTCAAATTTCAAGTACCTAAAATGTTGAGCAATATTCTTCCCTTGGCATATGGGTAACCTGAATACCCGGAAGAAAGCTCCTATAATGTCCTATTTCTAAACTTAAAGATCTTGCCACTAGGAAGAAGTTACAACAATTCATTTACATATTCTAGACAAACCATCAAAATCCATCCAAACATATAAGTGGAGATATACCCAACATTAATATGCATTGCATTCCATGGCTCATCATCATCACCTTCATAAACAGTTTGGTTGTTGCATTTGAATAGAATATGCAAACTAAGTTAGGATATGTGTCATTATCTAAGTCTATCAATTATTAGAGTCCCATCTATTGAAGCAGCTCTTAAAAGTTGCTAACATGAAGCAGCTCTTAACAATTGCTAACATGAAGCAACTCATCCTAGTCATATGATCACATAACCAAAACATTTCACCAGCAGTATTCATGGCTGAACTGGTCATGAATTTCGATTGTTATAAGGTTTTCTCCATCAAAGGCATAGGCATCAGTCAATGCTGGTGGAAGGGTGTAGGAAAACTGGATCGCTTATCCTTAGACTTACTTTTACACTTTCTTTTCTTAGATCATGCACGAAAGGAGGATTCCATGGTAATTGAGTTGGGTAAGGGTTCAATAACTCAGAAAGTGAAAAGGAGGATTTTAGAACGTGGTTACTTTTAATTTTGGACATGGGAATGTTGTGAGTGGAGAATGACTTTATATAGCCATTCTCCGGGCCACAACATGGGCACATTTTAGCCCTAACGATAAAAAAAAAAGAGACAATTGTGGATTCAACATGCTTACATTGTAACCAACATTGGCATGTTATGGCCTACCTTATCTCAACGTTAAGTTCAACATAGACACGTTAGAGTCTAACTAGAGGCCAATCTATAGCAACATTAGTCTTATAAATATGCATGCCTCGATCTACATTGCCAAATGACAAATGCGATTTCTCTATATCCATTTGTTATTAGCACGGTCACACTACTCTCTCTCTTTCTCATTTTCTTTTGGATTGACATGTGTATGCAAATGCAAATCTATATGGATTATCCTTCTTTCAAGCTTTCAATTCAGTATTACGAACTAATTAATTTTTTACATATTGCTATGTTTGAACATTGCAAGAAAAGCAACATTTAAAAATGTTTCATCGAAATACAAGGGCAAAACATTATGAAATGTCTCACATGCAATACGTATCTCACTAACAAGTGCAGTAGAGGTATTGGTTACTTTTCATGACATTTGTAGTTACATTGATCTAAAGGAGAAAAATTGATAATGGTACAAGAACGGAATGTTGTGTCTATTACATGATCGTTAAAAAATGAGGAGATGGATAACAATGAGCTCAAGGTGGTTGACTAGGTAATTTTGATATAGAAATAGAATTTAGCAGACATAAACCAATAAACAAATACAAATTTTAGTCTTGTGCAAGTTAGCAATGTTAGCAACTTCCCTACAACATTCCCATGTGGGCCTTTAGCACAATTCCCTCTCCTTTTGCTTATAAATACGAGCTATACCATAACTTGGCTACATTCCTCCTGGCATTCTCTTTGTTTCATTTCTTATGTTTAGTGGAATTTTTAGTCCCTCTAGCCTTCATACTCTAAACTCTCGTCTTTGTCTACATACTTTAACAATGCAAAGACATAGAAGTAGAAATCCTTGTGATAATTTGCTGCGAATTAATGAATATGATGATTCGTGAATCTTCGGTCAAGGGATTCCTAGTCAGGGGTATACATATTTGTTAAATACTATTGGACAATTGGTCCAAGGGTATTCACCTTCTACCACTCCTTCTATTATACATGCTAATCTAGTTAAGGATGTTCTTTCGCCTATAATGCAATGGCTACCTTCAATGGTTAGTGAGGATGTGCATGACTACGAGGATTTTGATGAGGTATGTGTCCTTTGGATTGTCTTCCATTAGTGAAAATAAATTTACATCTTTTGTTGGTCTAGATATCAATTGTGACATAATTAACCGAACATATTGTAATTATATTTATCTCGTTATAAGTACGAGATTATATAGAAGACCCCTTGCAGAGCTAGCTGCATATGCATAGAGGATCTCTAAGCAATACTAGTTCTATCACAGCCAAAGGTTCATCTAGAAGATGGAGGAGGCAAACAAGTGACGTTTGGAATTACTTCATCATTATAGCCGAAGAAAATGTTGCTAAGTATATGATATGCAACAAAACTTTATTCGAAATGTCGAGGTCAAAAATGGGCCACCTTATACAACATTTAAAGATGCATTGGAAGAAAAATGAACTACCGATTAGAGTCCTAAATGCTCAATCAATGGGAACTTCGTCAGCTATTAAAGAAAGCAACACACCATTTGTATTCAACTAAAAGGAGGAACGAGAAACTCTTATTTAGCTTATGACAACAGTTGGTATATCGTTTTACATAACCGGCTACGAAGACTTTGGAGAACTGGCATCAAGCTCATTGTGGTCAGAATACAAGTATGCAAGGTTGCAAACATTACAAAATGAATTGATCAAATTGTTCCTACATAAATGCAAATAGTTAAAGGCCTAGCTACATAGTCTTAAATCCAAGTAACATAAACCAAAATCTTTCCCTCAAAATTATTTTAGATTAATGTTGTTGCAAAATTCTTATTGCTCTTAATGCCATTCATATTATTGTACAACGTTTCTTTTATGTCAAACATATTGAAGTCGCCACCTACTGACATTGGCAACAATTATATGTATGTCATAACACACTACATTGATGAAAATTAGGTGGTCTGGAAGATCGCATTTATGCTATTCTTGGAAGCTCACACAAGTCTGGCAATCATGTCCAATATTTGGGACACCATTTGAATCTGCAAAATTTGTAGACTATTCACTATCGCCATAGATAATACATCCGCAAGGATGGTATTGATACAACCACTGAAACAACAATTGAACCCGATTTGTGAAGAGAAGCTTTTTAATGTCTGTAGCATGTGCCGCATTCGAAATCTTGTAGTACAAGACAACATGAATGCTTGTGGGATAGTGGATCACCTTATCAAGATCCATTTTGCAATAAATTGTGTCAGTTACAACAAGTAGAAACACTTAGAGTATACCAGTTGCTACTAACATGAAAACCATGAGTTATTCAGCCCACTGGACAACGTCATTACACAATGAAATTCCACACACAAGATGTTAGAAAAATCGTTGAAGATTAGCAATTTGCATTACATAAAATTATTATTACATTCATTAGGTCTAACTTCATTTAAAGACATATTTTATTCTTACCTTATGGTAATACTTTATCTTGAACATTTTATTAATTGGTAATATAGGTGAAGAAGGCCTTGATCATTTTTTACAACTCCTACATCCATCAAAAAGTAAGCTAAAAGCCTAAGCTTAGCCAAATTCGTATGGTGAATTGGAAGAAAACAAGCAACTTGTGCTAGTTGCTGGGTGCCTTCATCCAACTAACGATAATTTTATTAGGCTACCATTATCTTACTAATAATGCCATACTCCCAAATCATGTCAATATTGTTTATATATTGGCAAACTTTACAAATGAGTTGTTACTCATTCCTATTGTCGTGGCTATGAAGGCTAAATTGCTTGCATACTTTTGCCTCTTTCCTCTCTTATTTTATGTTGCCACAATTGTAGATCCTTGTTACAAGTTTCATGGTACTTATAATTTATTAAAGGAATTTTATCGAAATCTTGCTATGAAAGATGCTACCACTAAAGCTAAAAGGCTCAACACGAAAGATGAAAGTGTGCTCAAACCTTTGTTCCTCTATCATAGGGTTAGAACACAACCTTCATCTCAATGATCACAGTCCAATGGTCATACTGGTAGTTCTAATACTACAGCCACGAAGAGGAGAAAGCAAATCACTTAGATAAGCTGCAATTCAAGGATTACTAATGACAGTACTAGTGAAACTTTCAGCGAACTATTGGTTTATCAAGTCCAATACCTACAAGAAGATGAGGTTGATGTGGATGTCCTTAAGTGGTAGGTAGAAAAATCCTATACAATGCCTATCTTATCAATTATTGTAAGGGATGTTTTAAGGGCACTAACATCGATAGTGTTGTTTGAATCAACTTTTAGCTTAAGTAGTTGAGTCCTCAACCCTTACTGCCTTCGACTTAATGCTAAAACCCTTGAAGCCACTTTATGCCTTAAGGATTGGAGGGATGCTCATAAGAGGAGACAAGGGGATGTGAAATCAATTTTTTTCCATGAGGAAGATAATGAAGTCATGTCATCATTCTAGGCAATGGAAAGAGGAGAAGAGATACAATGGATTAATGATGACGATGAGATGACGATTAGAATACATTTTGTTCCATTCTATGGTAAATATTAGTTCTATTGGATTTTTTATATATATACATTATAGGAGGTTTCAAAATTCAAGTACATTGGTTCAATTACTTGGTATTAAATTAATATGTTTAAAATATAATATAAAGCATGTCTCAAAGTAAAATAGTATATTGAAAGATTAATTACAATGTTTCCTACAAGCAAAGGCATTAGCTAGTTGATCCAACACAAAGATATTTTAGACCTTGTGAGATGAGTGAGTAAGGTCTTCATTGAAGCATAGTAATTGACGTAAGGTTCTAACATATTCATTCTTTGATTGATTAGCTCATTTGTACTTCCTTAAATTTGATCCATATCTTCTAACAATTAAATTATACACTTATCTATTTATCATATTAAGTCTCTATCTCCCTACATTGAGGATATATTTTGATTTTAGGCCCTTAACCCTTTTGATGAACTTGTTTGAGTCTTAGTGTACCTGCTTTAACTCAAGTTCATACAATTTATGTTGCTTTGATTCAACAATCCAATTTTATGTAATATTTAGCTACTTCAATTTGGGAACGTAGTTGTTGCTTAAATTAATTTAAAATAAATCTACCTAATGAAATTAGGTGTATTAATTTATTAAATAATTTGCTTATATCTTACTTAAGCTCAACTTGCTTATTCAGACTAAATCAAGTAGAATGGTTGAATAAAATTTTATAAGGAAATTACAATAATTATTATATTCTTTTGTTTATTTAATGTAATAATTAAATTTAAAAATTAGATACATATTATACTTATTAGTATAATATAATTTTAGCAAAAAAAAAAATTGATTAAACAAATAAATTATTAAATTAAATAAACTTTTTGTCAAATTAATATAATATTTAAAATTAAAAATTATATACAAGATACACTAACTATTATAATTACAAAGAAAAATCAATTGATTAATTTATTAAACAAATAGATTAATACATCAAATACACTACAAAATTAAAAATACTTAAAATACCATTTTTATCTACATTACAAGAAAAAAAAAGAAAAAAGAAAAAAGAGGCCCAACATACTACTCACGTGCTTTTGTGCTTATGCTTGGGTAACCTACTAACCTTGTCATGCCTAGTATAACCGTGCTCATATGCTCGGGCCTAAGCCTACTCATACTAGTGTCTTCTATTATTCTTGTATGCTCATGCCTAGATAGCCCATGAAACAAGCCTAATCATGCTCATGCTTGCGTACCTAGCCTATTTACCATCCCTAAATATTAATAGATTTATTTTAGGCACTTTAATCCAAAAAGCTCTTAATTAACACTAAAACAGCATATACTATCCTAGCATTATAAATACAACTTCTTTTCACAATTTATGTGGGATTATATACATAGGGAGGTGTTACACTAAGTTTTAATATCTTGAGGGGAGAGACAAGCACACCAAAGTGGATAGTGGGTCTTCACATTTTTCTTTTTAATTTATGAATAGTAAAACTAGAAGATAGGAAAGCTGTATGTAGGATATGAGGATGAAATATTGAAGCAATAGTTCGAACTTCGAATTGAGGCACCACAGCAATCAGAATTAAAAGTATAAGCTTATAGATCGTTTGAAGTCTTTGTCCCACAATTTTTTTGTTTGATCAATAGGTCCATCCTTATATAAAAGATGTGAATTTTGATTATATAATACCTTAAAGATATGAATAATAATCCAATAAATTTGTTAACTCAGCTATTGTTTTAGTTTAAGCCCCTCAACGACGGAAAAAAATGATTCATTGATATGAGTCCTTCTTAAAAGGTTTTCCTTTTTCTTTTCTTTTCTTTTTTATTTTCTTTTAATTTTATAAAAGATCATCATTCACTTTTATATATTAAAATTTTATTAATATTTACTTCCTACTAATCTATACAAATAGTATCTATTAGTACTGGCCATAGTCTTGTCTATCTTAAAAGGCCATCCATTTCTGGTCGGATGGTAGCTGCCGTGGATATTTCTAGTTATATACTTTTCATTGTAAAATATTCATTTTTTTCCATTTTTATTTCCATTGTTTTTGAGAACCTCTTTTCGTCTTTTAAATTTTTCTAACATATCGTACCGCATAGTGATAAAGGTTAAAATACTCCATATTGACGCTAAATTGCTTGTTTCATTTGATGGGATTATGGAAAAAAATAATTAAAAAGTAGAATATACATAGATTATTGAGTTTTATTTAAAGAATCTCGCTAGCTAGGTTAAAAATATATTTATATATAAAACATATATGTTTTTAAAAGTTAACTACAATATAAAACAAATATCCGTTGCAAAATCTTGGTGTGGTATAGGATTAATAAGCTCTCATACTAATATTAGATACTAAGGGTTTGGTGATAAACCTTTAAGAGCATCTTGTATTCCTCAAGGATTTATTTAGTATCTCTAAATATCACATTAACATTTTAACTCATCACTTTATTCTTAAATTCCTTTATAAAAAATTCATTAACTTCTTTTTTTTTTAACGTTTGTGTGACCCAATATTCTATTTCCACCGATCAAAAATTAAAATAAATAAATAAGATAATGGACATACCTCCCATGAGAAGGAACGGCGTGCAATGCAGAAGGAATGGCGTGTAACACAAAAGGAACGGCAGGCGTTCCTTCATCTCTCCTAAGGCATAAGCGATAAAGTCGCTCTAATACGGTCTGATCATCTATGCTGACAAAAAATTGTGTCTTTATAATTACAGTAACCTCGAGAACAGTGACTAGTAACTTTAAGTTGTAGCTGTTGGTAAGAAGAGATGGTGGTGATCAGTAGAAGGTGGAATGCTTCCTCTTTTCAAAATATTTTCTATTATTAATTTTCCATCCACAATTAAACTCCACCACTCGGCAATTGTTGCAATCGTCACCCCTGCCCGTCACTAGTTATCACAGAGTTTTATGATTACTAGAGAGTGTGATACTCGTAAGAATTTTTTCGTTAATTTAGTAGTAAGATTTAAATTATAGTAAATCTCAGGAAACTTTTAGAAAAGGTTTTTCCTCGGACCAAACGCATTATTTGATTTACTTATCATTTAAAATATTTTAATTGATCTAGATGCTGAACCCAATTTATTTTATATTTCAAAAAGGGTCCACGCGATGAGGATGTTGAAATCTTGCGGGCGCTGAATTTATATTTGCATGAAGTTAAAAATTGGGATGTATAATTGTAAACCTTAGAAAAAATAATAGTTGAATCCTAACTTAAGTATGAATATCCTAAATTTTATAATAAGTCGATAATGCTAGTAATAATAAAAAATTACGAAGTTTAATAAATCAAATATAATACCGATAACAAGACCCTATGAATTGATAGAAACCCTAAATCGCTTACTAAAATCCTAAAATTAGTTTACGTACCATTAATAAAAATTGAACCTGAAATTGCTCGAAACCCTAAAATCATAAACGTAAACCTATAAAGTAGTTAAATATTACTCAATAGTGATATAATCATAGTCGAATATAATTTTCGACTAAATTATCTATTTGCACGAAATTTCAATGAAATCGCCACAATAATTTGTAAAATTATAAAAAAATGGGTACCAATTAAATTGATAAAATTTCATAAAAATTTAAAAATTAATTTATGAGGAGAATTGTTATAATTTATATGATTAAAAAAATTACATATATTTACTACTAATTTTCATTTTCCTTCTCTTTCATTTCCAATTTATCTATTTTCTTTCTTTCCTTTCTTGTTTCAATCCTACGTCCTGCGCAAAGCGAAACCAAAATTAGCAAAATAAAATCCTAATTAGTAGCCCACGTGATGAATTATACATGCCAAGTGTTGATTAACTAGAGAAGAAAAAAAAATCTTGAAATGATTATCAAAGATTGTAGCTTATAATTTAAGCTTTTGCACACGTGAAATAAAAAGGAGAAAATCTAGAAATATATTCAGCAAACAAAACCGAAAAGAAAAGAAACCCGGAAGCTTAAAACTGTAAGAAAAGAAGGAAGAAAAAGGAAAAGGAAAGGAAGAAGAAGGAATTAAGATAAATATGTAAGTGATTTATTATTTTTGTATAGATGTATAATATGTAGTATATACATGTATATATATAGTATTTGTATAGTATTTTCTTATAAAAAATAACATTATTAATACATATATATGTACCCAAATACATAAATTGAGTAGTGTATGTATTTATAAGGCTAGGTATATATACATATATATACATAGGTATATTATACATAAGAATATGTGTTATGTATTTTTACAAATACATATAATTAATATTATGTATTTCAATAAATAATTATAAGTATATCTATGTATATGTGTGTACCGTAAACATATATGTATATATATATCCATGTATAATTACTTTAGTATACATATATATATTATATATATGTATATATTAGTAGTATACCTCCATGGGTGTTAATTATATGTATATACCGAATATATATGTATGTATTTATAATTATGTACATATGTAAAACTTATATATAAATAAATACAAATACATAAATACATGAATATGTATATAAAAGTATGTTTATTTTCAATAAATACATATATAATATATATATAAGTTGTATACTGAATATGTATTAGCATATATAATATATTTATTAAATTCATAAATATGTAAAGTGTATATGTATATATATATATGATACCGTAAATAAAGATTTTCCAATAAAATAAATTATAAAATATATATTATAAGTATATGAATATACATATGTGTATAATCGTGAAGTATATAAGAGAAATAATAAATAAGAAAATGAGAAATAATAAAAATAATAAAGGTAATAATAATGATAATAATTATAATAAAGTTAAAAATCTCAAAAATAGAAAAATATGCTCAAAATAATAAAAATATCGAATATATGATTTAAATAATTATTAAATCATAAATATGTTAAGAAAAAAATGAAAATTAATATTTTATAATTTTTAAACTTAAATAATAATTTTTGTGATATTTTTATATCACAATTTAAAATTACGAGTCACAACGTCCAAAACGGACCTCGTTATAAGAAAATACGCTTGAAAACGATCAAAATAGATTATAAGTTCATAACGATCCGAGCTAAAATGAAAAGGTTACACGCGATTCGATAAAAAGCTTGAATCGATAATTTCACATAACTAAGCAAAGTAGACCTTACAAATTACAATACTAGTTAGCTTTAAATTCTCAAACTCATAAATTTCCCTTATTTTCAAGTGATCTCGATATCGACCTAAAGCTGCCCCTAGATTACTACGACCCTTGAGTTAGCCATGACTGAATAAGTTTTTCCTAATGATTTCGTACTTGTTTATACTTGTAATTAGTGAATATAAATTATGATTTATAAATGAATATGTATGGGGTTGCATTATGCTTGTGCATGATAATTGTTGTTAATGGTGAATCTACTTTAAATTTCAATAATATAATGTTTATTGTATAGTAGATTCACTAGATTGATTGTTTATGACTTAGAATAATCACTGATTAAATATGACTTAACTTTTTATTCGATTAGAAAAAGTTAACTTGGATCATGCATAAGTCTTGCATTGCATAACTAATTTCGAGCAATCACATTATACGGAGGTAGCGAGAGGCCACACGTAGGTTGATTATTAATTGTTATTGATTCTGTACGGTGCACACGTATAATATAACCTTACCCTTACCGAGGGGATGACTAGGCGTTGGAGGCGCCAATCGTCTGACTATGAGTCAAGTCTAGAGGCCTTCGTTTAGGGGTGAGCGAGGGCTACGTGAACTTACTCACAATCATATTTAGAACTCATTTTGATAAGGTTAGTAATGGATGTACCATTACATTTTAAATACGAAACACGGAGTTTCGTTATGAAATAAGTTCTAATATGATACCTAGATCTGACTGTAACAATGAATCTCCAACCCTGACTTCGAAGGGCGTTAAATCTGAGTTGCATGCAGTACCTGGTCATTTGTATGTATTTGTTTGGCATACTACTTGTTCATACATTCATTTGGTTAAACTTTAACTGTTGTATAAACTTGATTGCTGTATGGTTGAGGAAAAATATCTCACTAAGGTAGTAAGCTTATACTCTTGCAGTCTTCTCTCGCAAGCCGACCTATTCGTGGAGTCGGGCTGTCGTATGCCCGAGGTTAGTTTTCTATACAGAGAGCTGGTTAAAGACAGAGAATACTTTTGAATAATTGTAGATTTGAATATATAATTTTTATATTAGTCTAACTTTTGACATATTTTAGACTTTATATCTGTAAACTTTTATATAAATAGATTATGTATTATGTTTTTCTTATAATATTATTATTTATCATGAAATGATATTGCTTAAACTTGCGCACTCTTGGTAGTTAATAGTAACTGTAGGCTTGTGTATCATATAAAAAGATCGTCAATTTTAAGAGAATTTAATCTATAATACTTTGTACGGTATATGGTGATTACCACGACTAGCTCCCTTGAGTCGTGAGAATGATCTCAAAAATCTAGTTTTAATGAATTAATGTGTCGTACTATTAAAAGGTATGCCGTGTAATGATCAAATTACTAAAATGGCATATTGGCTCTCATTTTTTTTCCTTTGTTACATGTTAGAGGAATTTCCATTTGCTCTTGACATCCTGAATCGGCGAGCCATTGCCAACTGTCCTAGTATTGTCCATGATAGCGAAGAAGAAGAGTACTCTGGCATCCTTTCTCGTCCATGGAAGACGCCGAAGGAGAAGTCTCTGCAGGCCGTGTTGTTATCATCATACACCTCGTTTGGCCAAAACAAATGCCTACAGCCTTCCCCTTTCGAGCCTAATGCCTCCATTCCACTTCTGGTATGTCATCCGATGATTTATCGTGTATGAACACCTATATTGTTTCCATGTGATGATTTGGGTATATGAGCGCTAGCTATGCAGCATCGAGCGTTTGTGTAACTACTTTTATTTTTTCTCTTCAATCTACTTGACCTTTACAAATGTCTGCATCGTAACTGGTCTACTACCTTATGCTTGTCACTAACATTTCCATTGAAACCTTCCTTTTTTTGGCCATGGAGTCACTGCTCAGTATAAGAAACTTAGCTTGCATAGCTGGTTGCAGCTTCTATAGTTTTAGCTACCAACATCTGTTCTCATGCTATTTGCTTCTCAGGAACCACGAAAGTCAGGAAGTTGCATGAGATGGACATCTGTAAGAAAGAAAAGATCTAGCGGTAATAATAGAAGGAGGGGGCCCTCTAAGTTTAGCATCAAAAGTGATAATGATTTTAATTGCAGGTACCCTATCTCCCAAGAATCCCTTTAATTCTACCCACGTAATTACTGCAAATTGGATTTCTCATAAATATGCCTGCTTCATACTTAAGTATGCAATGCAATGCACTGTTTATTGAGTACGTAAAAAACAGAAAGCTGAAGAAGGTGCTGTGCAGCCAATAGTTGTTGGAGAAGATACTGCCAATGGGCTTGAGTTCACACATTTTGAGTTGGCAGGTATGACCCTTAAGAAAATGAGCGTCGTTACTTCTCACCAAGCAAGTGCACGATGAATGGATATTGTACATAATTAAGTCGTAAAAAAAAAATGAATTGTTAATTAGTTGTTAATGTGACAATGGGAGCCTTATTTTGATGTGTTACATTGACTCTATTCTCCCCAGGGGCATAAAATCTCATATAAATCAACTTTAATCCATTCGCATGCGACATTAGAAAAAAAACTTGAGTTGAAAGGAGCATCATATGGCCTAAAGGATATAGCAAAATTTAATTTATGTTTTGCTTGGGTTATCTCAACCTATCCCTATCGGTTAATGTTACTTGCTTATAAGATGGAGGGGAGGTGTGGGGCCTCGTACACTAACCTGAAAACTTACTTAATGATTTGATGTTCTTTCTTTTGAATTTCAAGTTTATTTTTTTAATTATTATTTTGGCAGTTGGTTTGTGGATTATGCTTCATACAAGTGAGCCCTTGCAGTATTAATTTGGACTAAGGAAGGATGTTAATTGTGTATGTTGCCTCCTTAAGCTTAACTCATCTTATTTCAAATATAGGTCCTGCGTACGAATACAGAGAAACACTTCATAATAGAGTTGACATAGATCTTTCCATGTCCTTAGACGAAGATGTTATTGTAGGCATGGTGGGGAACTTAGAGGTGAATCATCCAACAACAAGCAACATTTTATCAGTATAGTTGCCTTTTGTAAAGGAGTCACCTGTTTGGGAAGCAGTGGATTCTCTGGAATATTTCACAAGCTTCTACAGAATCCTCATTCTCTATCATGAAGTGATTGTAAAGAGGTGGACCGTGAAGGTCTACCCATTGGTAAAATGGTGATGTTTGCTTGCATAGTAGGGAAAGCATTCATGCTGCAGATAACTGATCCCATAAGGAGTTTCAGGATCCGTTTGAAGTCTCTGGTTGACTTGGAGACTTATGGTTTTATTCTCAATCCTTTTCAAAGTCGTCTTATGAAAGAGGCTTGCCATAATAATTGAGCATGTGAAGCTTCAAGGAGAGTCAAAAGGAGCTAAAGGCCAAATTCTGGAGCTTATTTGTGAGGAAAAGAAAATGGAGGAGGAAATTCAAGAGCTTAAGAGCAGAATAAAACATCTTCAGGAGAAAATTGCACTCACCATCTCAGTAATGGAGAGAAATGAGGTTAAAAATGCGGAGATAAGGACAAACAAGGATGTTAATGATGAGTTGCTCAAGAAAGCTGAACTTGAATTTGAAGATATTGGTAATATCCTTTAGTGATCATTAATCTCCTCTACCCTCCTCGAGCATATGTTGTTTCTCTAACAGTATTGTTGATCATGTCATTTTTTAGAGGCCCTAGCCCTTCATCTAGTCTAGATGTTTTCATGCTTGCTAAGTCATATTTCTATTCACTTTGTACATTTGCTAGTAGGGTTTAGTTTCAGCAACTAATGTAGTAAAAGGTGTTTGTTTAACTTGTTGATTTACATTGTCTTTATATACTATGGTTAAAAACAGTTATATTTTAGAGTCAAGGAAATATCTTATATATTTTGTATTCATGTTGCACATTCCATGACATAAAATATTCTTTTTACATACAGTAGAGTTTTTGGCTACCTATACGAAAACAGAGAAAGAGTAGTACAAGCACAAAACCCTCTCCGCTTTACACCCTTTATTAGATTGAGTATTAGTGCACCATCAATATGGTTTATTAGTTCACATATCAAACAAGGTTTAGCTTCTTATGCACCTTCTACATCCATAGAGTCAAATGGTAGATGCATAGCTTTAAGCCCAACTCATTCTAAGTTGTTATGTCCTATGTTTTATGTTTTAAGTATTCCACATGAATATATAGTGGCAATTAATATTTTTGCCATTTGTATTGGTGATTAAGTATGTCTAAAAGCCAAACAACAATGTGCCCCCCTCCTCAAAAAAAAAAAAAAGAGAGAGAGAAAAGAAAGAATTCATATTTTATGCTTTAATTCGCATTCCCTGTTAAATTTCATGCCAAAATATATTCCTTGTTTACTGATTTAGTTAAACTCAAAATATTTTCTTAAAGTTCAATCGCCCACCATTTAGTTAGGTAGTGCCGTTTACCAGACACCAATGGGAGAAGTAACCTTTATAGAATGAACAATGTTCTATATAAGAAGACATGATTGAATGATAACATTATAAATAGAATTTTTAAAGAATGTTCACTAAAAGCTAGAGGAATGGAAGAATAACTTGTAGAAAGTTATTTTTCACTCAAATAAGTCATAAAAATGGCATTTAACTACCACACTAAACTACTTTGGAGATGTAAGAAATAAGCAAAATGTTTTAAAAAATAAGCATATTTTAGGGATTTTCAAAAGTTATTAAACCTTACTCACTCTATTCAACTACCCTCATTCTAAAACTATAAGAGCTTCCATTTCAAGCCTAAGCCACCTTTATGCAGAAACTTAAGACCCTCTCCTAAACCTCACCCAAAAATTACAAGTGTCGATTAAGGTAAGATTCTTGAACTTAATCCTAAGGAAATTTGTAATCAAGTCTTCTAGCATCTTAATCCTCTTGTTCTTTGTTGATTTCAGCTTCTCACTAAGTATTTTGAGTAGAGTTTATTGACTTACTTCAGGTAGTAGTTCACCTAAGTGATTAAGGCATGTTAAGAGGAGGTTTTACCAAGATAAGCTTGATTCTCATTTGAAGAATTTCTTGGAGGAGGTGCATTTAGGTTGGTATAAAGAGTTTAATTCGAAATTGAATGTTTTACAGATTGAAGAAGGTATATATCTCCATTTTTGTTAACTACACCAGGTGCTTGAAGTATTGCAAGTAAGTTCATGAGCCTTCACTCTTAGGTTTGGATTCTCATATTGGATTTCTATCATTTAGAGTTAAAATATGGGGTATGTAGATGAGTTTTAATGTTGCAAATCATTACAATAATATAACCTCAGATTATATTAAAAGTGTATAGGATTTAGGTTAAGGCATCCGAATGTCTTGTAGAATACCATTTGGACACTAAGCTTCTATGTTGTACAAGATGAAGGCATCTTGACACTACACTCTATAACATCCAGATGCCTTACTATGCTTGAAGCCCTTTTTATTTTCCATGCTTCTTTTCCAACTTTTCATATCCAACCAACTCCTTACTTAGACTTCTCACTTCCAAAAGATTTGGTCTTTATTTTGAAAAGTGGAGATTTAGAAGCACTTAAGTAATTCATCTAAGAGACTAAATAGAGGAAGTTGGAAATAGTAATCTAACTTATTGAGATTATAAGTTAGATTTAGTTAAGTAATGTGATGGTGGACTTAGGTAACATTAATCGACGCTAGCTTATAGAGAGGTTAAGTGTTGATAACTAGTTAAGATATTACTATACAAGTTGATTACTTGAATCAAGTATTGACGAAATTAAGTGTAAGCCATCATCTCTTGAATTAGGTACTTAGATCTTTTTTGCTTCAAGTTATCTTGTTGGTTTATTAAGTTTCTTAGCAACTTATGTATGTAGTACTTATGTGTATAGCTATGCTTGTTAGGATAGACACAACCTAAATGGACTAAGCACTATTTGGCCTAAATTAATTGCATGTTGCTTATGCTTAATTTACTCAACTTAAGGGCTCATAGTGGCAAATCTCTATAGAGCAACTACTAATCATATGTGATAATTCCTTAGCAAACTTTTATATGGGACGTTGCAACCAAATCTAGTGTTTCTCGATTCTCCAGTATTGATCATGTGACCTTCTTCATAGTATGTGGTAGTAAATCTAAAAAACTTATTGAGATCATGGCATAACAGGATTATAAGTACCCCTTTAATGTTTGTTAGCAAATAATTGAGATAAAAACAGGCTATGTGTTTATTTTTAATACATCTTATGCATGTGATATTGATAACTCTGATTTTAAACATATTTCATATGGTGATTTTATAGTATTTCCCTTACATTTTTTGTTTTATTTAAAGAAATTGATACTTAATTGAGTAAAATGTTGATTTCAGGGTTTAAACGCGTTCTAGGCTCGAAAACGAAGAAAAGGAATTAAGTTTCACTCAATTACGAGTTCAAATGAAGAAGTTATGAAGTTTTGAAGTTGTGCAGAAAATTTACCTAAATACAGAAAGTTACACGACCTGGGGACATAGCCGTATCCCAGGTCGTGTCTGGTGACGAAAACAGAATCTTTGTAATACACATATAAAATGATATCTTAAGGTTTCAAAAGAAGGGAGACATTACAGAAACAAGAGACACAAGAGACAAGAGGAGATTTGAGAAGAACATTAATCAAGAAGCGAGAACAACATCGATTTCAAGATTAGAGAGATTGTTCATCAAATCAAGAGGGGTTTTTATGCTTTATTTTACGTTTTTGATGAAACTCGTTTTTAGATTCATTATGATAGCTTAGAATTCGAGTATTTAGGATTATGGAACCTAGGGTTTCATGTAACCCTTGGATTGAATTATAATTTCAATAAAGTTTCCATCTTTTCTTGATTCAATTATGTTGTTTAATTGTGAATTGATAATTCTAGAGTATCAATATATGATATTATGCATGTTGATTGAGAAATTGCATGTGTAATTAGATCTAGGCATAATTGAAGAGAATTACATGTATACTTATAGATAAGATACATGTTTCTTCCCGAAAGTTGATTGTTTGTGTGGGAATTCATTACACATTAATGCAATTCTAAATTATATTACTAAGTGAAGAGATTCCGGTAAATAATTTAGGATTAGGGTTAATATGCTTGAGAAAGATATTAGCTTTAATTGTGAATCTCTCCGGTCAAGAATAATAGAAATTGAATTGGATATATTTTAAAAAGGTTATATGTTAAACACTAGGGGAAATAATTCCTAAATACATTATTGCATACTTGAAGTCGTCCGTAGTTTATTGCTTCCTAATTTGCGTAATTAAGTCTCATAAGTAGTTTAGTTGTTAATTTCAGTATTTTTAATTCATTCAACTCATCACAATTTTCTAGTTAGATAATAAAGCTAAAATTAATATTAGTACTCAAAATCTTTGAAGGATCGACTCGGACTCACATCTGCTATATTAAAATTGATAGGTACACTTGCCTCACATTAAGTTTTTGGCGCTGTTGCCGAGGATTTTCGATATTAAGAACACTAGTTGCTTTATTACTTTAACCATTTTTTTTTCTTTTGTTTTCATTGTTTATTTTCATTAGTTAGAGCTGCAATTGAGTCTATATTTCTTATCCTTACAATGCATGACTCGAAGTAACTCGGAAGATTTGGTAGAACTTGATCCTGAAATTGAGAGAAATACCTTTCAAAATTTGAAATCATGACCTAGACAAAGTGTGGCGACCATTGACGACGAGTCAATCGTTGAAATCAAGGAGGAAGGTGAAGAGACCAACACTCAATTCATCGAGCAGGAAGATCCACCACACATGGCTAACAACGGGAATGAAGCAAATTGGACCATATCCGATTATTCAAGGCCTATACTTGTTGGAGCTGACTTTAGCATCGCAAGGCCAACCGTCGCAGCTACCAACTTCCAAATTGCACCTAACATTATACAAATAGTGCAACAATATGTTCAGTTTGACGGTCTCCAAGATGAAGATCCCAATGCCCACATCTCTAGCTTTCCGGAGATTTGTGATACTTTTAAAATCAACAGAGCCACGGATGATGCCATCCGACTGCGGCTATTCCCTTTCTCCTTCAGGGGTAGAGCAAAATAGTGGTTGAACTCTCTACCACGAAATTCAATCACAACTTGGAATGAATTGGTAGAGAAATTTTTGGAGAAGTATTTCCCACCTGCAAAGACTGCTAAACTTCGGAATGATATTTCTTGTTTTGCTCAATTGGAAGCGGAGAAGCTATATGATACTTAGGAGTGGTTTAAGGACTTGCTCAGGAGGTGCTCACATCATGGCCTCCCACTATGGATGCAGATTTAGACCTTTTATGATGGTCTTAATTTATCCACTAGACAGATGATTGATGCATCCACAGGAGGTACTTTGAACACAAAGATACCTGAGCAAGCACAAAACCTGATTGAAGGAATATCGATGAACAATTATCAGTGGGAAAGCACCAGAGCCAAGCAAAAGGCCATGGGAGTTTATAAGGTGGACTTGACCACTGCTTTGGCAGCCAAGATAGACCCATTGAGTAAGAAGATTGATGCACTCTCAGTTGGCCCTCAACAAGTGCAATCGGATGTAAATGATTTTGGTATGTAGGGGTATGGAGCACAAGAACAACTGGAACAGGTAGATTATCTAGAAAATCTACCCATGCAACAAAATAACCCCTACAGCAACACTTATAATCCCGGATGAAGGAATCACCCCAATTTCTCATGGGGAAATCAAAACCAAGGCTAATAGAAGACCAACTTTGGCCTACTTGGATTTCAAAGACCATTCCCACCTCCTCCACCTCAAGAAAAGAAGCCCAGTGTAGAAGAACTTCTCACAAAATATATTCAAGGCAATGAAGCTCGCTTATCCAACATTGAATCATTACTAAGGAACCAAGAGGCTTCAAATCGCAACCTTGAGAATCAAATTGGTCAACTTGCAAAAATGATCTCTGAGAGGCAACAAGGGACACTCCCAGGGAATATCGAGGTCAATCCTAGGGAACATGTTAATGCAGTGACCTTGAGAAGTGATAGAAAACTGCAAGTGGAGAAGAAGGATGGTGAGGAAGTAGTTGAGAAAGAAGTGGAAGTCAACCGTAAGGAAGATGCAAAGCCACTAAAATCAAAAGAAAGTATGGAATCACCAAAAGTGAAGGAGTACAAGCCTCCCATCCCTTACCCGCAGCGCCTTAAGCAAAGTTACACTGATCAAAATAAGGAATTCAGTAAACTGCTTGATGTTTTCAAACAATTACACATTAACTTACCTCTTGTTGATGTCATCTTGTAGATGCCAAAGTATGCGAAATTTTTAAATGATCTTCTATTGAACAAGAGGAAGTTGGAGGAGCTTACAACCGTCACATTAAACGAGGAATGTTTGGCACTTCTCCAGAAAAAGCTACCACAAAAATTAAAAGATCCAGAAACGCTTGCCAAAGATTCCTCAAGCTATTACTTACAAAAGGGAGATAAAAATTTGGTGATTAAGCCTAATTGTGCAGAAGTGGCAGCTCAAACAGAAGTTCATGAATCCAGTATGGACAAGAAAGGGATTGATCCACTCCATAAGCCAAAGGATCATAGGTTAAAATCTTTCAAAGAGAAGCCACCAATTTTGGAACCAAAACTGTCAAGAAATCATTTAGAACATATCTTTGTGGTGAAAAGTTCAAAACCCCCAATGACAACCGCATCTAAGTTAAAGCAAACAAAATGAAGAAGTTTAAGCTACATGAATTTGATAAGTGGCAAGATAAGAAGAGAAACTATGGAAGTTATGCACCAATGAAATGGAATTGGCAAGGTCGATGGCCGAAGGGTAAATCTACACTTGTATGGAGAGTTCAAAAGAAAGATACAGGAGGAGTTCTATTTTCACTTGAATGAAGAATCATGAATTACAAGACGTATCCCGTCGAGCTGTCGACGTTAACTATAGCGCTTCTTGGGAGGCAACCCATGTCTAACTTTGCTTACACTTTAGTTTTTTAAGTTTATTTCATTTTATTTTTCTTTTATCTAACTTTGCCTTTCTTCTTTTATTTGTTTTAATATTAGTCATAGGCTTTTCCCTTTTAATTTCATTTTTTATTCTTCTCTTTAGTTTTCTTTTTCTTATTTTTTTTAGTTTAATTACTTTTATTTCTTTAAGTTTCTTTTATTTTGAAATTAAATTAATGAAAAAAAAGGAAAAAAAAAGTTACACGGGCAAGGGATACGGTCGTATCCCAGCCTGTGTCCAACCAGACCTTCAAAACTGCCCACCCACAGAAAGTTACACAGGCGAGGGACACGGTCGTATCCCCAACCCGTATGCGCCCAGAAATCCCACCGCATATAGAGAGTTACACGGGCATGGGACACGGTCGTGTCCCAGCCCGTGTCCATCCAGTTTTCACGCAGGGGCATAGCAAGTTACACGGTCGTGTCCCCAGCCCGTGTCCAACCAGACTCCACACGACTTACACAAATTATTATACGGGCACGGGACACAGTCGTGTCCCAGCCCATGTCGACCCAAACTTACACAATTTTTGCACACGGCCAATTTTATTTAAATTAAACACAGCCTCTCACAAACTCCCAGTCAAACATTTCTCTCTCATATTCTCTCTTATTATCCCTCTTCTCTCCACAATTCTTGCATTCCGCATTTTGATCCAAGTAAGTTTCCTACTTAATTTTGCTCTCTCTTCCTTATGATTAGGCTGGCGAATGTGATGAGGATGTCGAGGCCAGTGATGACGATGATGATGCTACGATGGCTGAAGCATCGTCTGATGAGGCACATTAAGAGACGGATTCCGATCCCTCTTCTTAGTTCTTCATTTTTTGTGTTGACTTTTGTTGTTCAAGGCTTGTGAACTCTGCTATATAATGATGATGCTTCTTCATTTTGCGCTTCTGTTCGACCGGCAGGGAAGTATTAGTTTTCTTTTCAGTACATATGTTTTCTTTTTCCCTATGCTGCTTTTTCGTGCTGTTATGATTTTTTGTCGTACATTGAGGACAATGTACATTATTAAGTGTGGGGAAGGGATATATATGAATTTATTACTATTTAGAAGACCAATTATTCACATTTGACCCAATTAATTTTTAAGTTAACTTGCAATAGGTGATTAACTGGTATTAAGCCAAATTAATTGTTTCATCTTGATTATTATTGATCTTATTATACTTTACTAGAATTGATTAGTCAAATTTTTGGAAGGCAAAGTTACGAGTTATTTAGCTTAGGACTTTAGGACTTGAGATTGGAGCAACATCACTAGTTGAGAGTTAGTCATGGTTATTTTTAAATATACTTTTATGTATACCCTTCTCTTAGAAATTTTTAAGAGTCCTATAATTTTTAGCAAACAAACAAATGAAATTCTTCTTTTGAGAAACCCCTAAAAAATCACAATGATTGGAGGTCAAAAGTAGTAACAAGTGTAAGAATAGAAAAAATTGGTAAGGATTTGTCTTGGTCCGTCAGAAGAGCGAGATTGATTCCTAATGCCAATTCAAATGAAAAGAAAAAAAAAGAAAAAAATTGATATGGATCGGCCTTGGTCCATCAGAAGAGCAAGGTTCTTTTCCACTATCAATGTAAGGAATAAGTTGGTATGGATCGGTCTTGGTCTATCAGAAGAGCGAGATTCTTTCCCGCTACCAACACAATTGTGCTTAAATAAGGTAAATTTAAAAAGACCTCTCAACAAAAGCATGAACTAGGGGGATGATCAGAGGATGAGTGGATGTAAAATGTGTTTGTTTTAGATTATGGTGCTTGGTGAGATGAAAAAGAGAATTGTATACACTTTAGTTGAATGGACAAAATTTTTATGACTCTTTTTTGGTTGGCGATATGTTAAATCTAATTTTTAGTTTAAGAATCCTTGGTTAAATGTCTTGAGTAAACTTTGATTTTTATAAATTAATTAGTGAACTCTAGTATTAAGTATTGTTGGAGCATTCGAATATGATCAGATGAAATTGGTTGACTTTATTATTGCAGGTTGATTGAGAATAATTTTCTTACTTTTCTAAAGGTCAACTGTATTTGTTCATCGGTTTCCTAAATAGTGATAAATTTTGATTAAGTGTTTCTTGTCTCAAAAGTTTTGTTTTGATTTATCTGCTTAAGGACAAGCAAATTCTTAAGTGTGGGGAAATTTGATAACTCTGATTTTAAACATATTTCATATGGTGATTTTATAGTATTTCCCTTACATTTTTTGTTTTATTTAAAGAAATTGATACTTAATTGAGTAAAATGTTGATTTCAGGGTTTAAACGCGTTCTAGGCTCGAAAACGAAGAAAATGAATCAAGTTTCACTCAATTCCGAGTTCAAACAAAGAAGTTATGAAATTTTGAAGTTGTGTAGAAAATTTGCCTAAGTGCAGAAAATTACACGACCTGAGGACACGGCAGTGTCCCAGGTCGTGCCTAGTAACGAAAAAAAAATCTTTGTAGCTGTATCCCCAGGTCATGTCTGGTGACGAAAACAGAATCTTTGTAATACACATATAAAATGATATCTTAAGGTTTCAAAAGAAGGGAGACATTACAGAAACAAGAGACACAAGAGACAAGAGGAGATTTGAGAAGAACATTAATCAAGAAGCGAGAACAACATCGATTTCAAGATTAGAGAGATTGTTCATCAAATCAAGAGGGGTTTTTATGCTTTATTTTACGTTTTTGATGAAACTCGTTTTTAGATTCATTATGATAGCTTAGAATTCGAGTATTTAGGATTATGGAACCTAGGGTTTCATGTAACCCTTGGATTGAATTATAATTTCAATAAAGTTTCCATCTTTTCTTGATTCAATTATGTTGTTTAATTGTGAATTGATAATTCTAGAGTATCAATATATGATATTATGCATGTTGATTGAGAAATTGCATGTGTAATTAGATCTAGGCATAATTGAAGAGAATTACATGTATACTTATAGATAAGATACATGTTTCTTCCCGAAAGTTGATTGTTTGTGTGGGAATTCATTACACATTAATGCAATTCTAAATTATATTACTAAGTGAAGAGATTCCGGTAAATAATTTAGGATTAGGGTTAATATGCTTGAGAAAGATATTAGCTTTAATTGTGAATCTCTCCGGTCAAGAATAATAGAAATTGAATTGGATATATTTTAAAAAGGTTATATGTTAAACACTAGGGGAAATAATTCCTAAATACATTATTGCATACTTGAAGTCGTCCGTAGTTTATTGCTTCCTAATTTGCGTAATTAAGTCTCATAAGTAGTTTAGTTGTTAATTTCAGTATTTTTAATCCATTCAACTCATCACAATTTTCTGGTTAGATAATAAAGCTAAAGTTAATATTAGTACTCAAAATCTCTGAGGGATCGACTCGGACTCACATCCGCTATATTAAAACTGATAGGTGCACTTGCCTCACATCAGATATGTATTGTATGGCATTCGTATGTATCTGCGTGCTACTATGATTCATCTCATTCTTTTCTTTTTCAGGCACTATTGTGAGGACTAAGTCATATATGAAGAGCCTTTTATTAACAGGTTTGAGGAAGAAGAGGTTGTTGATTATATTTACTTCTATAATGAATAGTGACATGTTGTATTACACGAGTTAGGATTGAGAATTGTATTGGGAGACTTGATACTCTTGGAGTCTTAGTTGTTTAAGATCTTCACTCATACTTTGTTAGTTCTTGTTATCTTTCGATGTGCATGTTTAAGAGTGTGAGAGACTCCTTTTTGGTGATCTTATGATTGTATGAGTATAAGACCTCATGAGATTCCTCTAATACTTGTGTTTTTAACATATGATGATCTTGGATGATTACCCTTATGGAGAGATAGTTATGGATTAAATCTTATGTTTCTTATGTGTTTTAGGTGATATGATATGTTATTTAAATTTTGGACTTAGAACCTTAACATACTCCAAGCTAATTAGGATATGTGGTGGGTTGTAATACCTAATAGGTTTCCCGGTGTGTTATAGTTTAGGTGGTATTAGAGCTAAACATTCAAAAGTCATAGAAAGGCTTAAGATGAAGGATCAAGTAGCTAGCTAGGTCATCAATTCAAGATTCTAGGTGAGTCAATCCAAAATCTTAGGTGCTTGATCAATGGGACCTTCGAAAACAAATCTTGTGGCTAAATAAATATTGATCATGGATCAAATAAGAAGCAATTTAACAAGTGGGAATTTACAAGAGCAGTATGTTAAAGCTTGCTTTGTTGTTAGTAAACAAAGTTACTTATGTTGTTGCTCGATCTGTTTTAGATTTTATCTTGCTAATTCTTAAGTAATTTATCTTCCTTATCTTCTTTTCTTTTACTCCTTCAAATAATTTCCTTTGTACTATTACTGATATTCTTTTCTTATTTATAATATGCCTCCTTGACAGATTCTTAGGTGAAGTTGCACTTTAAGTAAAGGATAGGATACCCTTGAAGATAAGTACCTTTAAAGGCAAGCTTACCAAAGGGACCCTAGGGGACTTAAGGGTTAGGGACAAATGCTTGAGACCACTAAACACCTTTTGGAGACTGCAAATTAGTTGATTATAGTGATAGCTTAGTAGTATGCTACTGTCACCTAGGAGGAGATCATTAGCCTTAATGAGTTTTCTCAACAAATGGAGTATTTTAATCCTAAGGATGAGGATCCCTTAGTTGTAGATAGGTGGATTAATAGCATTGAGAGGTCTTTTAGTGCTTTTTACATATAAAAGGAGAGAAAAGTTAACTATGCCACTTATTTACTGAAGGGTACTACAATAGGTTAGTAGACTTCCAAGCTTAGAAGAGAGCTTAGACCAGTTGATTGGCAAGGGTTAAGAAATCTATTTTATGCTAAGTTTGGTGTTAGAGCTATAATGTATAACGAATGCTATCCAATTAGAGACCTATGCTACTATTGTTCAAAAGGCTAAACATATAGAGTAGAGGTTGACAAAGAAAGTAGAGAAGTTAAATAAGAAGGCAGGGTTAATACTAAGAAAGAGGCTGGCTTTAGAGGTTATGATGCAAGATAAGGGGAAGAAGACTCAATTGAGGATGCCTAATATGCTTCCGTCCAATTCAGACTATACCCATTACTCTTATGCCTTTAATGCCTATTACTATTCTTAAATGCCTAAGGTGTTTTGGACCAAATGAAGTGAAGTAGTGTCGTTGGCTAACTAGAGCATGTTTCTTTTACAAGAAGTAAGGAGCTAGGCCATTAGTGAGAAATCAATTCCTATGCATTTCTTCTATACTTACAAGTAGAGGATTCATATGTCATCTAAGTGCCTAGACAGATCTACTAAGGTATAGGCTAGACGATTATAGCAGGGAGCTAGGTCACCGATCAGAGCTCATTATAAGGACCCTAGCCTAGTGGCCTACATTAGAAGGCCCTAGCTAAAGTTTTTGCCCTCTACCAACAGCACCAAGATATTCTTGATACGGACTCCATTACAAGTACACTCCTCGTACATTCTTATAGTGCTCATGTGCTTTTGGATATGGGTGCCACGTATTCTTATATTTTTGAATTATTTGTATGGACTTATAGATTAATGTCTAAATGTCTATCTGAATCTTTGAATGTTTGTACTCCTTTGGGAGTTGATTCGCTCGAACTATATATATAAAAATAAATCGCGAATACTCTAGCGAGTATACTGGGTCGGAATCAAGTAATATAAAGAAAGTAAGGTGGTTGATCCCTCGAAGACTAAGAAATTACTAATTCTATGCTAGTTCTTATCATTCAAGCAATTAAAATTAAATTAATTAATCTAATAATTACTTTAAAACTATTGAAAAGAAAATGACTATGAAAAATCTAAAATTAAGCGATCAATTGAGAATGGCGAGAGAATAAAATCTACCTTAGATTACACAAATCAAATTGTTATCATATTATATAGATTAATAGTTATATGGTAATTCAAGTGAAATTATTATACCTTAAAACTGAAGGATTTAAACCCCTAATTAATTAGTCAGCTTCTGCATCTTCCAATTAATAATGGACTCTAAAATATAATCATATATCTCTCAATACTATGATTGTCTAATGTCCTAAATCAATTATCTCTAATACTTTGTGAATAATTAATCGCCAAATCAACTAAGAATTTCTAACAAACCTTAATCAACTCCCGTATCATTAGGGTTTCTAACAATTATAATCAATTGAATAACTATAATTGAAATAATAGAAATTACAATCATGAATCATCCATATATCTTTAATCCTATAACATGAACACAATCATCATCTTAACTATCTAGGGTTTCATCAATTCCTACAAATAAATTTAGCTAGACATGAATTTGAAAACAATAACACAAATACTAATTTGAATTGTAAGGAAATTCATAATTGAAAGTATAAACAATTCACAGAATTGCATAAGAATAATTGAAATAGATATTACCAATTCTATATTGGAAAGAAATAATCTTCAATTGCAACTTCAATCTTGGCCTCTACAGCAAAAGCAAAATCCTCTCAATGATCAAAGTGCTCCTCTCAAAAAATTCTTTAAAAACTATATAAAACTATTCTACGACTCTCTATGTCTAAGGAAAAAGTGTCTAAAAAATCTCTCAAACAATGAAACATAAGCTATTTATATGAAAAATTAAGGTTGGCTTATGTAAAGTTTCTTTCTATCTTTTTTTTTTTTTTATGTGCAAGGCTAGCCGCGTAGTCATCTAGGGCTGGCGGCGTAGCCAATAAAGGCTACCAGTACAAGTTGTAAGTTGTAAGCTAGCTATTAGGCCGGCTGCCTTTAATTCCAATTTGTATGTATTAATCCGAACTTCGTATATTTGCTTAAAATTCTTCTAAATCATCTGTAATTCCACTCTTGAATTCTCTAATTCCTGAAATGTCCAAATGAACATAATTAAGTACCAATTCTTAATGATTTCTATAAAATCTATAATAATTCCATCTTAATTTGCACTTTAAAACATGAAAAATATGTCTTTATCAAGAATCAATTGAGCCTTTAAAAGGATTTGTAGGGGTATTCACGTGGAGATTAAGGGTAAGGTGATGTTAATTAATCTTTTGATGCTTGAGATGTTAGATTTTGATGTGATCTTAGGAGTTGATTAGTTGTTAAAGTACTGATCTACCATTGACTATTATAATCTGAGGATTTCCTTTAACTTGGCTAATGAAGATACTTTTAGTTTTACATTAGAAGTTTAGGGACCGATGGGTCCACCTACTTATGAATTATAGAATAATAAGTTGATAGCTATGATGTCGATAGAATATGGTAAGTCTTTAAGGTTGGAATAAGTAAGTATGGTGAGAGAGTATTTGAATGTGTTTCTTAAAGAGCCACTTAGGTTGCTACCTAAGAGGGAGATAAAGTTTTTCATCGATTTGGTGCTAGAATGTTCCCATCTCCAAGCAAGTGTATAGATTAGAATTGGTTCAATTTGTTCAGTTGAAAAACTAGCTTCAGGATCTCTAAGAGAAGGGATTTATTAAGTAGAGTACCTTACCTGGGGGGGCTCTAATCTTATTTGTTAAGAAGAAAGATGGAAGCATGTAACTTTGTATTGACTATAGCGAGCAAAATAAAGTGACCATTATGAATAAGTACCCTCTTCCTAAGATAGATGATTTGTTTGAGCATCTATAAGGGGCTTAAGTGTTTTCTAAGATTGATCTATGATCCGGCTACCACCCATTGAGGATTAAGGAGGAAGAGATACAAAATACCGCATTCAAGATATGATATAAGCACTTTGAGTTTCTAGTGATGCCCATCAAGTTAACTAATACCTGAGCTACTATCATAGACTTGATGAATCGGGTTTTTAGAGATTTCTTAGACAGGTTTGTTATTGTATTTATAGATGACATTCTAATCTATTCCAAGTGCCCGAAGGAGTGTAAGAAACACTTGAGGCTAGTTTTAGGTAGGTTAAGGATGCAGCAATTGTTTACCAAATTTTCTTAGTGTGAGTGCTAGCTTGATCAGGTTGTGTTTCTAGGTTATGTAATAGATTAGAATGGGATTTTAGTAGATCCAACTAAGGTAAAAGTAGTAGTACATTGGCAAAGACTCAAGTTAGTGATTGAGATGAGGAGCTCCTTAGGTTTGGCTAGGTATTATAGAAGATTTGTTGAAGGTTTTTCAAGCTTAGTAACATCACTTACAAGACTCACTAGGAAGGGTATGAGATTTGAGTAGGATGATTGGTGTAAATCCAAGTTGCAAAGGTTGAAAGAGAAGTTGGTTACAACTTTAGTTTTGACCTTGCCAAGAAGTAGGGAAGAGTTTATCATATTCAATAATGTCTTAAGTCAAGGTTTAAGATATGTACTGATGTAGGTTAGGAAGGCAATCATTTAAGCCTCCAAATAGTTGAAGCAGTATGAATAGAACTACTAGATGTAACAACCTAGTTACAACTCCTCCTATTGAGGTATTGTCCACTTTAGCATCACACTTTATATGGTTTTATCTTCTAGTGTAGCAGCTTCTTATGAGGTCACTCATCTTGGGATTGACTCAACTTCAGCACGCTTCACTTTAGAGTTTTGATGTGCTATAAGCTACCACATTAAAAGACACATCAATGATTAGTGTTCCATCTCCTAGCATGTAAGGGGTATTATAATATACCCCCTATACAAAACTGATGTTCTTATCAATTTTGTTACATAGTTCCAAGAACACCACCAGACATGGACTATGCCTTTCCAACTAGTAAACTACTCTGATACCACCTGTAACAACCCTGTTATAACTCCTCCCACTGAGGTATTATCTGCTTTAGCATTAAACGCCATACATTTTTCTTCTCTAGTGCAACAGCTTTCAAAAAGTTTACTCATCTTGGGATTGACTCAACCCAAGCATACTTAACTTTAGAGTTTTGACATCTTTTAAGCCGCTAAACCAAAAGGTACCTCAATTATTAGAGTTCCTTCTCTTAGCATATAAGGACTATTACAATTGACACATAATTTGGAGTTGGTAGCAGTTGTGTTGGCTTTGAAGCTATGGAGACACTACTTATATGGTAAAAAGTATAAGATTTTCATAGGCCATAGGATTTTGAAGTACATTTTCACACAAAAGGTACTAAATATGATGCAGCGTAGATGGTTAGAGCTAAACAAAAAAAATGATGTAGATGTCTAGTATCATCCAAGAAATGCAAATGTAGTGCTTGATGCACTCAGCAAGAAATAAAGCAAGGTAATATCACTGCTTTAATCATTACTTAAAGGCACCTACTTGAGGACATGCATATGGTGGATTTGGAAGTGGTAACTCAGGAAGTAAGAGTAAGATTAGCAAGTTTGTACATTTAGCCAACACTCTTTGACCAAGTAAAAGTGTTAAAGGGTGAGGATGTTGAGATTCAAAATCTTAAAGACAAGGTGGAGCAAGGTTTGACATCATAGTTTAGAGTTGATCATGAGGGAGTTTTAACGTTTGGGAATAGATTTTATGTGACAATAGAATCAAATGTGAAGAGGGAATTGTTGCAAGAGGCTCATTCCTCAACTTATTCAATGCATCCTAGAGATACCAAAATGTATAAGGACCTAAAGAGTCATTATGAGTGGAAAAACATGAAGTGAGATATAATAAAGTTTGTTTCATAGTGCTTAACATAAGAAAATACTATTTTACTTGTAATTCATGTATATGTATAGTAATAGTAACAAGTACAATATTAGTGTTTTCATTCAAAGTTATCATTATATTAAGTATAGTTTAAACATATGCATTGGCAAAAAAGAGAGAGAGTATATATAAATTTGACATCATAAAACAATAAAATAGTTTCATGGATTACAAAACAACTAGCAAAATATCTATATCTCAAGTGTCTAAAGATACTTAAAGCCGTGTAAGTGAGGCGGGCTACATAAACCTATCCCCATAATGGGCAAAAAAATGCGGATTGAACTAAAAAATTTTGACCTACTTAAATATGAGCTTTTTTAACTAGCCTTGCTTAACTTACGGGTCAAAGTAAGCTAACACATTATGAGGCAGATTGGCCTGCTAACCCACATTAAAAAGTAAAAAATAAAAGAAAACTTATAGTGCTCTATTGATGCATTTCATTTAGATGCATTTTAGGTCTTAGGATTAAGCGTTTTACAAATGTAATTAATATTTTATTTTATCTCAACATATATCAATTCATTAAAATCTAAGCAATGCTACATGACATACTCATATCCAATTAACAATAATTATATTGTTTGATATATCAAACGATAATAATGTGTTTATTATAACTATTTGTAATAGGAAATAATAAATATAGTATATGGTTCATAATACTAGCTTATATGGAACATTCAAAATGATTGTATAATGAAATTGATCATCGTATTAATATCATTACGTATATGATCATTGTTGTTATGTAAAACTAATTATAAATATGATTTAATATGTTGTTAAATAAATCTAAGAAATAATTTACTTCTTTTATTATTTCGTCTTTATATTTGATTTTTATTAAGTATATAAACATTAATGCAAATGTATGTAAACTTGTTATGAATATATTTTTGTCAAAAACTTATAACTTTATTTTTCTTAAACAAAATAAGAATTAAATTTTATTATAAATAAAAGCTAAATATAAACATTGAAATCGACAATATTGAGAATTTTGATTTACATTGTGAATATTCTACACAATGCATCCATGGAAAATGAAAGATAGTATAATTCACGGGTCAACCTGGTAACCTACCACAAGGCCGATTGGGTTAGCAATTCTAGCTTACATTTGTAAGCACGTTAAAGCTAGCCAACTCAATTAACCTAAGGGCCAATGCAGGACAGGGTGGGCCGGAGCGACCATTTAACCTATTTGCATAGCTTTAGAGATATTACAAAAGAGCCTAGACTAAGGGACCTTAGTCTAAGTCAACCTAATATGGCTCTACACTGTTACAATAGTCAATTTTATCTTAGGAAAAGGATTAACTCAAAGAAGAGAATTTTAAAACATTCATATCCCTTTAGGAGCTTTTATGCAATTGTTGAACAACTTCCTTCTTCTGCCCCTCCTCCTCTACATGCTCATATGGCTAAGGGATTATAACTTCTTTTAAAACTTCATTAGCTTAAAGCAATGTTTAGAGAGGCACAAATCTTGTCTACTTGTGATAGAGTAGGAGATGACGATTTTTTTTACGTACAATCAAAAGCATAGAGGAGCAAGGTTCAATATTGTCTCATAATTGTCTAAGAAACTAATAAGAATGATTCAAAATAAATTCCATATAGCTATTTAGCATAGCAGCAGTAGGACAAAAGTGTAAAAGGAAAAACGCAATATATCTTGAAGAGTTACTTATATAAGTTCCAAAACTCTAAGATAAGGAAACTTGGATAACAAAATATCCTTAGCAATCATGAATCATATACCCTTTATCGACCTTAAATTTGGTAATATTAGCAAACACAAGAAGGCTATTAACAAGTCCAGGTGGTTTAGATGTCATAGCCTAAAACAAAGTAGGACAAAATATGAATGAGAGGACTAACCAAATAACCAAGGTAAGAAAGAAATGAAACATCACTGTCGGGAAGAAATTGTACCTTTGTGTTATCACTTAATAAAGTTAGGTTTTCTACATGTATCATTTCTTCAAGATTTTAATTATGTGCTAGCAATAAAGCACATCAATATTTAAATCATGGGAGGCAATTTTGAATGGAAAGAAAAAAACTAGAAAACATTTTCCATTGAACAAAAGTATTACGATCTTCAACAACATGATCTTCATACATATTTTGTTTGAGCGAAAAGGGAAAAAAAGGGTTTAGAGCTTAGAAAAGGGGAAATGACTTCTCAAACCTCCTACTTTTTTTATAAGGTGAATTCCTTTTTACTCCTCACTCCCTCTTTCTATCTTTATTTTAGTACTTTCTACTTACTTTGTCAAACTAAAAAAATGATTCAAGAAAAGAAAAGGATCATAGAACTAAGTAACAAGAGAACTTTAAGCTACAATTAAATGTAAAGTTCAACCCTTTAAAATCCTTATATATAGATAAGGTGTTGAAGTTGAAATTTGACTTTTAAGGGATTAACTAAGCTAAAAAGTACAATTACTTTTGTAGGTTCTTTTATGACGATTTGCTAGCAAATTGAGACTGTAGGAGTTGTTGAACTACTTTTAAGTTCAAAAATAGGAGTGTTTCTTCTTTTCTCTTTTTAATATATATTTTTCAAATTAACAATCCATATTCCACTTTTAGTAATAGATAAATAAATGGGAAACATGGGAAATCATAAAATACATAATATTCATCACTTACTCTATTTATTCATGATATACGAATGTAACATAAAATGTCCATGTCATATGGTATTGTAAAGCCCCAAAACTTAGAACGCTACAGCCCACCATGTATCTCTAGCCTTTACTAATACGTCAAGCATCTAGAAACCTATAACCTATTTAAATTCCTTAATTAAATATATATCCACTAACTCTCATAACAAGTAATCTCCTTAATTTATAACTATGCGTGGCAAATAAACCACTCAATCTATCAAGTACAATAATTACCTAACATAACTTGCACAACTAAAATAAAAACCTCATGACATAACATAACCCAGGCCTAGCACTTACACATACCTTGACCTACTACCAATAGTAATAGTAATCATCCTCCATTAGTGGTCGTATCATACGTCATCATAAATGTTTAACATCATCAATAATACCTGAACCTGCAACTAAAAAAATATATATAAATAATATATAAGTATTGATGTTAGGTCTTTCCCAATTATCCAAGTGCCTAAATCCATCCTAGAACCACCTAAGTCCTTTTGGTATGGGACTCCATTGGGGACAGCATCACACAAAGATCGCCAAGTGTCTCACCAACACTACTAAACTCGACCAGTGGGTGGTCGAAGCCAAGCATAGTCAATAAAGCAATTTAAGTCTAGGTTTCATTTTTGTGTAGTTTATAAAAACTAGCCTAACATGTACATCCATCAAATATGTATCCTATACCTGATACTCCTATTTCAATGAGATCCGACATCACATAACTCCTAGTACCTGTTTACAATACAAATACTGCATTTAAAACTGAAATCATTAATTCTTAACTCAACTCAACACTTTTTCCATTTTGACTCAACCCTTTACCTTAGCAACTGACCTTTCGAACCACACTCTACATATCTTTCCATACACTTTTCAACATCCCATAATATTTACACATCAACCCTTATACTCTCATGCGGATATAACATATTATATACATTATTTTATATTATATTAAATGTACACATAAATTATTTTATATAATACATATATTTAATATATATATAACATTTATAATATATCTATGATTATATATATTATTTATTTATTCTTTTCTCTTTTCTTTCTTTTTTTTCCATTTTTTTCTTTTTTCTTTCATGCTATCTCTTCTCTTTCTCTCTCTCTCTCACTGTATGCTCTCTTTCACTCTTATCTCTCATATCTCCTCTCATCTCTCATCCCTCCTCTTTTCTCTCGTCAACACACATACACATATCACATGCTCACATACACTTTGATACATGCACACATACATACCTTTTTCACATACGTCACAAAAACACACACACATACACACCATACACATACTCATACCAACAACAACACATACATACACTCATCCTCCTATAGTACGAGCCTTGATGTACACACAAACACTTATCACACATATACATTACCCAGTACACTTACACATTACATCTACTATATGCTATTTACATACATACAATGCATGCTAACATCTAAATTAATGCCTACACACCACACACTACTACTGTATGATCATAACTGCACAGATTATATGACATACATAATTTCACACACATAAAAAATCAAAGCCAGTGTAATGCACTAAATTTTCTACAAACAACACCTAACGAGTCATACATACGCGTACACTACACCAGTAATACAATACTTTCATGACACAATCACAAAATAATTATCCACCATTACCATGTCGATAAATACACCACCTTCTCCCAAAACTCAAAGAAAACCCTAAAAGACATAAATTGACAAAAATAAAATAAAGAGAAAAGGGAAATTTGCTTGAGAGACACATAAAGATTGATTCTTTATTTCGTCCCATGTTCAATTATTGTAAATCTTGATTAAGGTTTTGGTATTTGGTTGAGGATTGGAAGTTTTCTATTTGTGAAGAAAAACTAACGTGATGTTTTAAAAAGGGAAAGACATGCGGTTGAGTAATATTTTTATTTAGGATAAGGGATAGGAGGAAGTTTAAATCTTTTCCCATGACAAAACTACCTCTACTATCCCTAATCAATTACAAGCTATACTGTATTCCTTCCCTTATTTTATATTTTTAACATTATTATTATTATTATTATTTTTAACATTATTATTATTATTATTATTATTATTATTTAATGATTTTTTTATTTACTTACTTATAACTTTAGGCTTTACAACCTTTCCCCTCTTAACAAAACTTTCATCATTGAATGCTTACAACCCTAAATCCTAAAATAGTTCTAGATACCTGCTTCTGACATCCTCCTCTATCCCTTCAAATACCTTGTCTCTTACACTACCTACAAGCCATCATTCCTAATTCCCTAAAGATTGTGAACCTAAGCTTTGATACCATTAAAACTATAATACCCTAAAACTTAGAAAGCTACAGCTTGTCACGTATCCCTAACCCCTATTAACACATCAGACGTCTAGAAATCTATAGCCTATTTGAATTCCACAATTAAATATAAATCCACTAACTCTTATAATAAGTAATCTTCTCAATTTACAACTACGACTGGCATAATAAATGACTCAATCCACTAAGTACAATAATTACCTAACATAACCTGTACAACTATGATAAAAAGCTCATGACTTAGTATAATCTAAGCTTAGCACTTACATGTATCTCGACCTACCATCAATGTAATACTAGCCTTCATCCTTAATTAGTGGTCATATCATACGTTATCATAAATGTTCTACATCATAAATAATACCTAAACCTACAATTGAAAAATAGCAACCTACATAGGGTAAGCTAACGCTCAACACAAGATACCATATACATGTGCATGAACATACATGTAACAAGTCAAGCACACGCGAGTGACAACCATAAATGCAACAAACAATCAATTAAATCTTGTTATTTTAGTCTATAAACAGTACTATCCCAGCGTCTTGAAACTTGGGGTTACTCATGACCCCTACACAGGCAATATATAAATAATATATAACTATAAGTGTTAGGTCCTACCTAAGCACCCAAGTGCCAATAACTATCCTAGATCTACTTGGGTCCTTTCAATTCGGGACTCTACTGGCGACAATGTTGCATAATGATCACCAGGTGCCTCACCAGCACCACTAGACCCAATCAATGGGTGGTTAAAGCCAAGCATAGTCAACAAAACAATTTAAGTCCAAGTTTCAATTTGGTCTAATTGATAAATACTAGCCTAACATGCACATTAATCAAATATGTATCTTGTACCTAATACTCTTATCTCAATGAGGTCCGACATCACGTGACTCTTAGCACCTGTTCACAATACTAATACTGTATTTAAAACTCAATTCATTAATTCTTAACTCACTCAACACTTTTCTGTTTTAACTTAACCCTTTGCACTAATAGCTAAGCTTTCGAACCACACTTTACATATCTTTTCATATCCTTCCATATACCTCTCAACATCCCATAATATTCACCCTTTGCTCTAACATAACATATTATATACATTATTTTATATTATATTAAATGTACAAATATATTATTTATAATATATCTATTATTATATACATAATTCATTTATTTATTCTTTTCTCTTTTCTTTCTTTTTTTTTCCACTGTTTTCTTTCTTTTTTCATGCTGTCTCTTTTCTCTCTCTCTTACTCTCATCTCTCATCCCTCCCCTCTTCTCTCGTCAATACACTCTGACACATGCACACATATATACACACACGATAATGCTGGCAGCACACACACATACATACACATTCGCATACTCATATAGACCACATACTCACTAAAGCTGGCAGTACATACACACATACACACATCTTCATGCAACAGGGTCCCTAACATACACATAAACACATATCACATGCACACAAACACTTACATCTACCATATGCTATTTACACATACAATGCATGTTGACACCCAAATTAATGCCTAAACACATCGTATGCCACTACATGATCACTACTGCACACGCTACACGGTGTATAGAATTTCACACACAGAAAAATCGATGCTATCGTAATGCACTAAATTTTCCGCAAACAACTCCCAATGCGTCACATACATGCATATGCTATACTAATGATACAACACTTCGACAACTTGATCACACAATAATTATCCACTACTACTACATCAACAAATACACTACCTTATCTCAAAACTTAAAGAAGACCTTAAAAGACATAAATTGACAAAATAAAATGAAGATAAAAGGGAAACTTACTTGAGAGATGCATAAAGATTGATTCTTTATTTTGTCCCATATTCAATCATCGTGAATCTTAATTAGGGTTTTGGTATTTGGTTGAGGATTAGAAGTTTTCTATTTGTAAAGAAAAACTAACGTAATGTTTTGGAAAGGGAAAGACAAGGGGTTGAGTAATATTTTTATTTAGGATAAAGGATAGTAGGAAATCGAAATCTTTTCCGATGACAATACTACCCTTACTATCCCTAGTCAATTACAAGCCATACCGTATCTCTAACATTTTAATATATTATTATATTTCTTTGCGTATTTTATATTTCTAACATTATTATTGTTATTATGATTAATACTACTATTATTTAACCCCTTTTCTATTTATTCATTTCTAAGTTTGGGTTTTACAACTTTTCTCCTCTCAACAAAACTTTCATTCTCAAAAGCGTACAATCCTAAAACCTAAAATAGTTCTAGATACTTACTTTTGATATCCTCCTCTAACCCTTCAAATACCTTACCTCTCATACCTCTATCACGAGCTAATGGTACCATTGTCATAGTAGGTAGCTGCATAGTATATAAAGGTCTACTATAATCCCTCTTACTGATCGCAGGCCTTTCATACGACACACAAGTCTCCTTCTACTATTCATTACTATCAAGCCCATAGATAAATAATATAGAGCAATTTAACTAAAATTAATTTCTGTGGTGTAAATTAACTAAATAAACGTATGGAATTGTAAGCTCTACACCAAAAGAATATTACAAATAAATACAGTTCATAAAGGGAATTGATTAGAAACTTCAATCTATAATATAAACAAAATATAAAAGTAAATGGTTATCTACAAAACTATTACAAAATATCCTCTTCGCTCCCTGATCGCTCCAACTCATCTCCAAACAAGACTTACCTCAAGCATCCCATGGCCTAAATGAATGAAAAGGTTTCCCTACAACAAAAGAAATCTATCGGGGTGCAAGCTTAAGCTTAGTGAGATAAATACCCTTGTCAATACTACATGGCAAGAATTTATTAAATGCACAATCATATGAATGCATAAACAATCAGTATGCCAAATAATGCATGTAATGGTTTAGGAACTGCATACGGCTCAGAATTACACCCCATGTAGTCAAGGCTTGGAGATAATTAACTAACCCAAACCAAAATCCAAGTTCTAGCCCTTAGGTTTTATTTCATTTGTAATATTGTGCTTAAGTCAAAACACAACTATATATATATATATATATGTACTTTTTTTACTGAATAACAAATCATATTTTCAAAATCCCAAGTTTAGTGGTATAGTAGCCTCCACAATCCATAAACACACGTCCTAAGCAAAAGTTAGAAAACATGGCCCCTCATCGGCGATTGGCATCTCTTTGTGCCTAATAAGCCTATCAGCTTAAGACAAAGACTCAATAAAATGATGACATAGCTAGTGCGCAATCCTACAAGAGGCCCACCTCTTATGAGTCCCTTTCCCATCTTCTGCATGAAGCGACAATCGGTGTTATTTGAATACATTTATGGGGAATGTATGATTCATTTAATTTCTTAATCATATAAGTGATTAATCCGATTTTTCATGGTGATCAGATAATTTCATTCCATACAATCACACGTATAAATTATCATAAACAATTTCCATTGTTATATGATTAACAAGCCATAGCATTCAATCATAAATTCATATACATGTATTTCCCATATCTTATAGGCATCTGATTTACATATATATAAGTTTAAGTGTATCTATTCTATAAGCAAAATTAAGTAAAGAGTCATCGGGAATTCACTCACCCAGCCATGTAGGTCAATCGAAGTAGTTCGGAGCTAGGTCGCCTCTGAACGTTGGGTCCCTTGGATATTGCAATCATAATACTATAAGAATATGAAATAAAACTTAGAAAACGAAGCTAAAACCCCTTAAGTTATACTCTTAACTAGTTTTCGTATTTTGCTCGGTTTTACTTAAAAGTTCAATCACGTAAAACTTTCTCATTTTAAAACTTATTTTTATGATCTTATAGTCAATCTTCATCATTTTCGAGTGTACTTCAATATAGAGAGGTTAGATTTTCAAGATGAGGCACAAAAAACTTCCCATAGGTTAGACCAGTAGCGATCCTCATGATTTGGAGTGCTTTTGGGATTTGTTTGGTTAATAGAATTTTTGGTTACTTGGGAATTTCTTTGGGCTTGGGCTTAAGGTTTTATTCTAGGCTCAAAATAATCCTTAAGGTCAGATTTACAACTTTGATTGACACTTCTAAGGCTAACAACCACTTCTTGAGCTCTTAAGTGAGCTTAAGTTATCAAATGGGCTTATTTTTTATTCAACTCTAATTTAGTCACTTTCTTGGGCTTAGGGAGTGTCTTGTGGGCTTCTTGAGAGTCTTAAAACCACTCTTGTTGATATGTCAAATTGCTGGTTAGAAACTTAAGGATGGTTCAACTCGGTGTTTAAGGCTCGTTTTGGAAGTTTTAAGTTCGGTTTTAAGTTTTAGGCTTAATACACTTATCGTACTTACCTTGACTGGTCTTTTCACTTTTTTTACTTACTTTTATCATATTTTTAAGTGTCTTTTAGGAAGGTTCTAGCTCTGGTCGATTTGAGTATGAAGGCTTCTAACCTGTTTCATCATTTCCTTAAGTTTATATGTTAAATCATGAACTTAAGCTACTTGTATTCAAATCTTAACTTGACTTCTTTTCCATGAGGTGATTATTTGACTCATACTTTACATGAAAATAGAGGATTTCACACTTATCATATCTCTCATACCATAGTTCATGTCTTATAAAGTTGGTTTTCTCATAAGACTTCATGTGATGGATTTTTCCTTTACTTAAGTTTACATATGAGCATGTTTAACTTAATAGAAGTGAAAACAACATCTAAATGACTCCTAAAACCTCATGTCCAGCACGTTTCCTCTTCACTCAAGTTCTCATTTCAAGATTTTCTTAACTTAAAATTTTCCATTAAAGGTGTTAAGGAAGTATCTCTATGAAATACTAACTTTACATGCTCATACTTTAACTTTTATGTAAGGTTTTCATGAGTTTGCTTTTTATGGTAGTCTTAGATATTTCATTAACTTATGATTATACTTATATCTTCAAGAAATCATGGTCTCCTAACATGAATACTAAACTACTAATATAAGATATACTTACTCTTCTACAAAGCAAAGATATAGTGGTTTTGTACTAAGGTTCGACTTAAGCTCTTTGTCTTACTTACTCCTTCTTGCACTCTTTTCGAAAACTGAGTTGTGGTCCTTTGAAGTGGGGTTTAAAGGATGTTCTAAGGATCCTAAAGGAGCTTTGGATATTGGCAAAAGCAAGATACAAGAAGAAGTTGAAAGTATCGTATGCTTGTGCTTGGAATGTGGTAGCAAGTAAAGGATTTTGCAGGTTTTTTGTGTTCCCTCTTTCATATTGTTTTCAAGTGAGAAAAAAGGAAGTGAAAATGAAATTGAAAGTGAGAGTGAATAGGGAAAAGAGTATCCAATTTCAATTGAAGGAAAAGTGTGTTTAAGAAGTTTGTTTGTGTTGTCTTGTAGCTTGTATAAAAGTTAACAGTTGTAACTCTTAATGATGTAAGAATTAAGAGGTGAATAGTGAAGTATAAGATAAAGTGATTGATAGATGAAAGAAAAGAGCATAGCCGCCCTTATAGCAATGTAAGAACCGGCCATTAGGTGGTCTCATCTTATTTATTAAAGTTAAACATGTGAAATCTTATGATAATTTGTTCATATGTAGTATAAATGAAGGGGTGATAACGAAAGTATCTTATCACTATATTTCAATAAGTTATTAATTGATAAATGACTCTAACTTTCAATTGATAAGTCATTTAGGGTGACTAGTTGATCTACTTATTCATATATAAGGCTTAGGCATGAAGATAAGGGAATTATCTTATAGGAAATTGTTTTAGGATTTACTTCTTAAATTATTTTGTAAATTATGATTCAATTGTTATAAAATTATGAAATTTTCTAGAGTTGAATGAAATTATTCAAAAAATTGTTGATTCGTTGCTTAGGGTTAAAAGTCCTTAATTGTTTTAGGGTTTAAGGTCTTAAGTAACTTTAGAGTTCATAGTTTTTCAGGTTCAGGTTTTATCGATTATAGGCTTTTGAATTGGAAAAGTAAGTTTGTTTTCTAAATGTAAACTTGGGTTCTTTGCTTAGTTGATTCTTGGGAACATTCAAGAAATACTCTTAGTTGAATTATAAACCCGTTGAAAGTAAGGTTTATAACCTTACTACCTATAAGCTATCATTCTTAATTCCCTAGAGATTATCAACCTAAGCTTTAATACCATTAAAACTGTAATGCCTTAAAACCTAAAACACTGCAACCCGCCACATATCTCTAACTAAAACTGACACGTTAGGCAACTAAGAACTTATAACCTATTTGAATTCTACGATTAAATATAAATTCGCCAACTCTCATAATAAGCAATCTCCTTAATTTACAACTACAAGTGGCATAATAAACAACTCAATATACCAAGTATAATAGTTACTTGACATAACTTGTGTAACTAAAATAAAAAGATCATGACTTAACATAACATAGGCCTAGCACTTATGTATATCTCAACCTACCACTAAAGTAGTGATAGTCCTTATATTCAATTAGTGGTCGTATCATACATCATCATAAATGTTCTACGTCATCAATAATACCCTAATCTACAACTGAAAAACAACAATGCTAGCAGGGTGAGCTAACACTCAATACAAGATACCATACACATGTGCATGAAAATATATGTAACAAGCTAAGCATACATGAGTGACAATCACAAATGCAATAAACAATTGATTAAATTTTGTTTTTTAAGTCCACAAACAGTAAAGTCCTAGCATCTTAAGACTTGAGGTTATTCATGACCCCTATACACACAATATATAAATGATATGTAAGTATTGGTATTGAGTCTTCCATAATCATTCAAGTGCCAAAAACCATCATAGATCTACCTAGGTCCTTTCAGTATGGGACTCCACCGAAGACAGCATCACGTAAAGATAACCAAGTGCCATATCATCACCACTAGACCCTACCAATAGGCAGTCGAAGCCAAGCACAATTAACAAAACAATTTAAGTTTAGGTTTTAGTTTAGTCTAGTTTACAAAAATTAGCCTAACATGCACATCCATCAAATAATTATCACGTATCGGATACTCTCATCTTAACGAGGCTAGTCATTACGTAACTCCTAGCACCTATTCACAATACAAATATTGTATTTAAAACTTAATTCATTAATTCTTAACTCAACGCAACACTTCTTCCGTTTTTACTCAACCCTTTTCCTAACAACTGAGCTTTCAAATCACACTCTACATATCTTTTCATATCCTTCCATATTTTTTTCAACATCCCATAATATTCACACATCAACCCTTATACTCTTATGCAAACATAACATATTATATGCATTATTTTATATTATATTAAATGTACACATATATTATTTTCTATTATACATATATTTATTATATATAACATTTATAACATATCTATGATTATATATATTATTTATTTATTTATTCTTTTCTCTTTTCTTTCTTTTTTTTCCACTATTTTCTTCTTCTTTTTTACGCTGTCTCTTTTCTTTCACTCTCATCTCTCGTCTCATCTCTTCTCTTGTTAGCACACCTACACATACACACATCACGTACTCATATGCACTCTGACACATGTATACATATACCTTTTTCACACATACGTCACTCAACATACATACATACACACACTCACTCACTCCACCAGTACACCCACACATACATCTTCATACAGCATGGTCCCTAACGCATACATAAACACATATTACACACATACATCACCTAGCACACTCACACCTTACGTCTATCTTATGCTATTTACACACATACAATGCATGCTGATACACAAAATCACGCATACACACACTACACACTGCCATATGATCACAACTGTACACACTACACAGCTCACAAAATTTCATACATACAAAAATCAATGCCGTTGTAATGCACTGAATTTTCCACAAACAATAGCCAATTCATTACACATACACATACGCATACACTACACTAGTAATGCAACACTTCCGTAACCCAATCATACAATAATTATTCACCATTATCACATCGAAAAATACACCACCTTCCCCTAAAACTCAAAGAAAATCCTAAAAGACATAAATTGATAAAATACAATGAAGATAAAAAGGAAACTTAGTTTAGAAATGCATAAAGATTGATTCTTTATGGAATCCCCTGTTTAATTATTGCGAATCTTGATTGGGGTTTTGGTATTTGGTTGGGGACTAAAAGTTGTCTATTTGTGGAGAAAAACTAACGTAATGTTTTGGTAAGGGAAAGACATAAGGTTGAGTAATATTTTTATTTAGGACAAGGGATAGTAAGAAGTCTGAATCTTTTACCATGATAGTATTGCCCCTACTATCGCTAGTTAATTACAAGCCATTCCATATCTCTAACCCTTTATTATATTATTATATTCCTTCTTTTATTTTATATTTCTAACATGATTATGATTATTATTATTACTACTACTACTACTACTACTATTATTTAACCTCTTTATTTATTTCTAAGTTTGGGTTTTACAGCTATTACAAAGAATAAATATTTTTATCTAAAATTTTAAGTAACTTTTTTTTTAATTATTATAACATTTGGGTTGTTAGATGTGATACTTAGTCGACCGATTGTATAAGATTTAAGGTTATTAAGTGTTAATATAATTAAATTTTTATGTGCTAAATTTACAATGCAGCAAATATTCCCTATCCACAAACATAGAAGATGGAGGTTGTGGAACTTACCTCTCTAACATAGTAAAATCCACGTTTTACCAAGATAACAAAGGATATAAAAACTTCACCGAAATGCAAAAATTGTAGATATATGAAAATCATACTTCATTAAATTGGATAGGCCCAATAATATTGCCACTGTATTTAGCTAATTATTTAGGTATGTGTTATGATATGAAATTTTCAGCTCAAATTAAGAGTAATCCAAAGAGTTTTGATTGATGGACTCAAAACAAGGCTTGTTATGATATGTGATATACCTACCCACATAACCCTTTTTGGACTCCTCCACAAAGATCTATCCTTTATGTAATGCAAAAATCATAATCTATTTCTTACCTATAATCTTGAGTTATGACATCTCAAAATAAATATTTGACCGTAGATTAATGCTATATCATCTAAATATGATTAAATTACTATAACAAAATAGGACAACAACAGCAACATGTTTGGAGAAGACCTAGAAGAGAAGCATTTTCTTTTTCTTTTTTTTTAATTTAAGTCTTTAGCATTGTAAAAAAAAAATTATTTAAATCCTCCAATGAAAATTCCGTCAAAAGCAAGCACATATCAACTCTTGATTGGCTAATATATATATATATATATATCAAAATATTGTTGCTGATTATATTCAAATTAAATAATGAAATAAACAATAATAAAGAATTACAAAAATTTTTAAAAAAGGGGGAAAAACATTGATTGATGGAGGATTTAATCACATTGTGATACGGACAACCAAATAAGCCGCACTAATCGTAAACAAGCTCCATTTGTTGTAATGCCTTGGGGAATTTCAGCTATTGCAGAAGAGCTTCCTCTTTCTTCTCACTTGAATCACTCTAGTAGATTATTATAATTGCTATCGAAAAGTTCAGTAGCCTTGAGCAATGTTCCAGGATCTCGAGAGACAAGTTGGGGAGGATGATTTTGCTACTAATAATACGCAATTTAAGAGTGCTTAATTTTGTTAGTCTTATGTTTTTCCTTTACAATGTCTTTTATGTTCCTTACAAAATGTTTCATGTTAGAATCTTTATTAAGTTCAAAAATCAAAATCTTACTCAAAAATAGAATCATTAATTCTAAGGAATCACAATCCTACTTTTAAAAACTATGTATCTAAATGCAGAAAATGCAAAAATAAAGTTAAGACCTAGAATCACTATTCCTTTTCAAGTATATTTCTATATATCAAAAATATTATATAACATCGATGGAAACAAATCATATGAAAATTTCAATCTATGCCATATTGCCTAGAATGTTGCATCCTTTCGGGCTTGATCAAAACAAGTCAACCGTAAGTATTAGACAAATTTGCTCAAAATCCAAGCTAGAAGTTACTATACCTTTTTATTATTGTTTAATTTTAGAGCTTGGAGAGAGAGAATGAATATTTTTAGGAGTCTTTGATTAATAAAAATTTGCAGATTCCTCGTTTTATGTTGATATGGCGTTTCCTATATTGAGCAACATCTAGGCTTGGTGTATCAACTGAATGAGATGAATAGTAATTTTAAAACTACCAGCATTTTGATCTCCAATAACACCCTGATTGATTCACCAGGGTAAATTGCATTCAATAGCGAGAGAGAGAGAGAGAGAGACCATACAAAGAACCAGCAAATCATCAATACTCACAGCGTCTGTGATTAAATACCACAAAAGAGCTTACGAATATTGTCAAACATTGTATAATTACATTATGTGTTAGGAAAAGGATTCATAAAGAGATATTTTGAAATGATCATATCCCTTTATGAGCTTTTGCAAATGTTGAAGAGCTTCCCTCTTAAACTTCCTGTCCCGTGCATCACTACATGGCCAATGGATTATCAGTTCTTCCAAGACTTCACTAGCCTTAAGCAATACTGGTAGAGCCGACAAATCATAAGCACCTGAGTAAGAATAGAAAAGGATAATTTTGTTGAGGTGAGTACAGAAGCAACTAGGTACAGGGTCCAATATTAGCTCATCGCTGTCGGAATCATCAGGCCGTTCAAGATGATGATAAGAACGATTCAAGATCGAGTTAGCTTCGCGTTTCATCATGACAATAACAAAACGTAGTACAAAAGGAAATACATGTGCCTTTCTGAGTTACATCTATAAGTTCGAGAATTGTAAGACGAGGAAGCTTTGAGAGTAGAGGAAAAAGTGCTAGAGTGTCGAGATATGCAAACACTGAATCCAACGTCAATTTAGTAAGATCATCAAACACAGGAAGGGCATCAATAGGTTCCTTTCCTAAGCATCTAATGGCCTAAAACAAAGTAGGGCAAAATATGTAAAATTAACCAAAAATAAAACCCAAGGTGAGAAATTAAATGTCTTCGTGGAGAAAGGAATCCTGCCTTTAGAGAATAACCCAACAAAGATAGGTTTTTCACATGCTCAAATCTGCGTAACATAGTAAGTATGCGCTGGCAATCAGCCACATCAACAAATGAATCAGTGAAGTCAAATTTCACCTTTCTTAACTCTGGTGAACAGCCAAAGCCAAACATAGCCGTTGGAATTGCACCCTCATAATAAGTTGACTTAAACACAGGTACAAACGATGCCCACAGATATGTTAAAGTCGGATATCACGAACTGATCCTCATCATCAAACTCAACAACTGACAACCTCTGCAGTTTGGGAGCATAAACGCTAACTGAGGCAATAGACCAGACACACTTAAACACTGACAGCACCTCAAGTGCGGGGCTTGATAATAGCTGCTCTGTTGAACCGGCATCCACGAATGTGCTACGCCTAAGTCTTAAGATTTTGAGACTTGGGAAACTAATAGACGAAGGAAGTTTAAGAATGCATGGCATATCCAAATGTAATATTGAGAACGAATGAGAGTTGAACTGACATAACATATGCTTTAACATTAAACACTGTCCCAGCTTACTTGAGGGGAATAGAATAATTATTTTCCCTTTATTTATTTATTATTGCACTATTTAGTTGTTTTTCTTTTTTTTTTTATTAAGAACTAGATTACGTAGAAATTCTTATTATTTATTTAAGATTCTTCACTTTAACATAAGAATAGCATTCCATACAACATAAATTATATTTTTCCAAATATCCCCATTCCCCATAGCACAGTCACTACAGAATCACAACCATGACCACAGTGCAACATCACTGACCGCCACCAACACCAGCACAACCCCACCGACCACACACAGACCACCTCAAAAACCGGTGAACCAACTCAGTGTCCAACTGAGTCATGGGTTGCAACATGTGGAAAGAGCCTGACTCAAGGTCCACCGACTGCTATCGTCAGCCAAGACCATCACCATACCTCTCCGCAACCCACCACCCCACCTGAACCCAAAACTCAACCCAACAAAGTATTCACTGATGAAGACGAGATCTGACTCCTCAAATCCTTATCAAAATTCTCGAAAACACAATCCTATTTAACTTCTCCAAAACCGAATGATTCTCAACTGTTCCATCTTTGCAACAAAACCTTAGGACCCAAATTCATCCATTCCCAAATCATCACTAAGATCCATCGGTTACGCGCAAAGTACCTCAAACAAGCTCGATACAAATCACTAACGAAAACACCCCACGACAGGAATGTCTACCGAATTTCCAGAATCATTTGGTGCAAAAAACGAGATCAAAGAGAGAGTGGGTGATCTGTTTTTGTGGGTTACCGGGAAGCGAGAAAGAGAGAGAGAATGAAAAAGAAAGAAAGGGAAGACAATAAAATAAGGATATTTTGGCCATTTTGTGTTTTATTACATCAATATTCACGTGTTGGTTATTTGTTTAACTAAACAAAATAAAATCAATTGTAACTTTATTTAATTACTTAGGAACTGGAACCTCGTTCCCCTTTTATATTTTACATCGAAGTAAACAGGTGGTAAGGATAAAAAAAGCACGCCAATATTGCGTCTCATTATAGTAGAAATCCAGGCATTGATGCGAGATGCAGTGAACAACTCATCACACGGTATATAAAACACTTTCATGGAAGATTGATCATGAAGGGAAAGTGTTTTGTCAACGAAGTTTATAAATTTGGACCTTTTCTTAAATTTATTCTGACTAAGCTTGAGAATATCAAAAGATGTCCATAATTCTTCAAACTTTTTCGACAAGAAGCTCATTTTCGCAAGCATCTTTTGCTGGACGCTTTGTTAAGATGTGTTAAAGACATCATTGGGTAAATCACTTAAGCTTTTACGGCAATTAGTATCCCCACTCCCATTCCTCTTACTAAACTTAGCTTTCCTCATTACAGAAATCAACTCCTGCAATATCATAAAGTTGTTCAAAAAACAAAAGAAACCTTCTCATACAAAACACTATATAACTCAGCATGATTTCTAAGGGTGTATTTGTTCGTCAGAAAAAAAGTTTACTGAGCATTATTTGTAGTTTATTTTAACAGTTGTCAAATATTATCTAAATAATCTTAAGGCCAGTAACTCTTAACTGTAAGTGATAGTGTAGACGAGACCGCGATGGCTATTCTTGATAATAAGCACCCGGATAAAAGGAATGAAGAATATGTCTTCCTCTTTTTAATCATATTTTTTATGATGATTGACTACCACCCGCCATGTGTCACTAGGTTGTTTCCTTCCACCACTCATGCTGAAAGACAACTATTTACAGCAGCGTAGTATCATAATACTGCAGTAAATTTGACTTGCGCAAAGTTTTAACTATTAAAAGAACGTTGTAAAGGGAAAAAGAAATTTAAAAGGAATAAAAAAGAAAAACATTTTCACTGAACAAAAACAAAGTAATCTTCATAAAGATTCTATTCTAAGTAAAAAAAGGGGCGGTGATGGGGTGTAAAGTTGAAATTTTTAGCGAATTACCTTAGATTGTTGTAGACAAATGATCGAGTTAGTACATCGTTAGGATATTTATCAAAAAATAATATGAAAATAAGTATTGAAGAACTCAAATTTTTTATACAAAAAACATATGAAGAGCATGCAACTTCAACGTGCATATCAGTCCCCCAAAATCAACACCCACCTACCCCATCCTCCCTCCACTTTTTTTCATCCACACAATCTGTCTCAAAAAATTTTCCTAACATGAGTTTTTTTTTTATCTCACTAACCTATTACTATCCAGATATTGACATATTTGCAAAAATTGGTTAGTTGCATTTAACCTTTCTTTTTAATTAATTATTTTTTTCTATTATTGTGTAATTGGTTTTTGTTATGAAATTTTAGTATTTTTAATGATTTATGTTTCGTAGAAAAATGTAGATTTACTTTATGTAAATTGCATCGATGTTGTAGTAATTTAGAAAGGTTGTATTTGGTTGTTGACAATAGTAGTCGAAATATCAGTTATTTAATGCTAGTAATGTAGTCAGTTAAGGACCTTTCGAAGATGAAAGTCGTGTAATGATGTTATGTTGATCAAAAATGTTAATTTTAGTGAGTGGAATGTGATTACTATATGGAGTTTTTGCTAACTTGGTAGTCACTAGTATAATAATTAGGGGCAAAATGGTTAAATTACATGAAAATCATCATTTATACACATGAAAATATTATGAGGAGTAACTTGGGAGTGAAGTATGATAGGAAGCCAGTGAAGAAGCTAAAAATAAATAAGGAGTCAAGTTATGCCCATGTTTTAATAGAATATGCAATAGCATTGGGATTAACACTGTTGGGATAGAAATTGTTCACAAGCATCCAACATATTACAAAGGAGGTGTCCACTATGAGTTGATGCTCATCAGGGATGATGATGGTGTTGAAAACTTTATTGAGGTGACTAAATCATTAAGTGAATAAGATATTCAGCAAATTTATGTTTGATGCGATAGGCAGAGTTGTGTAAGCCCCAATAATAACCCTACGGATATTACATTACTACAAGTACACTCATTTAGAACTAATTTCCCCATGGTTAATGATAGTTACCTTCATATTACAGCACGATTCGTGGTTCAAGATGATGTTATTAACGTTAATGTGAATGAGGAAGCACTTAATGTAGAGTATTAAGAAATTTGGTAAGAAGCTCCGAGTTGTGATCCTTATATAGAAAGGATTGTTATGGGTCTCGATGATAGTGACAAAGAATATGGTGATGATGACAATGAAGAGGATGGTGATGAGGGTAAAGAGAAAGGCGAAGTCGACTATGATGAGGAAGACGATGAATGTAGGGACAGGATGACTATTTATGTCTTAAGAAGTGATGTCTCCATGGCTGATCCATTTGTGCCTTCACTAGCTTTTGCTCAAACTCCTGTGACATAACACAACCGACCTGCAGTAAGAGATCCAATCTCATTCCTAAATATGGGTAATGATAATGGATATGTTACATTTGAAGATGAACAAAATGCACAATGTAGTAACATAGTTTACAACAACAAGTTAAGCGTTAAGATGAGATTTGGCACTAAAAAAGAGCTATAAGATGCTATGAAGAATTACAACATAAAGCGGCACTACAACTTTTGAGTACATGAATCGGACCTAACGTTATGGCACATTCACTGTATAGAAAGGGCAAATGGATGCAAGTGGAGGCTAAGAGCATGTAAAAAGCAAGAGTATGGCATGTTTATGATAGCGATTATCAAAAGACCGTACATATGTGTAAACACAACAATAAGACAAGATCATCCCTAGATAGATAGTAATTTAATGGCATGATTCATTGGAAATGTTAACACGAACCCTGATGTTACTATTCCAGACTTGACTCAGAATATTCTGAACAAGTTTGGATACACGATGATAAGAAGGCAGGTGTTCGAAGGGAAGAGAAAAGCAATAGAGATAGTGTATGGTAATTAGGAGAAATTGTACAATGATCTTTGAAAACTTCTAAATGCCATTAAGATAACAAACATGAAATCAGAGGTCAAGTAAGGGTGGAAAGGTACGATAGATTCAGGTGTGTTGAAGATGAAATAGGTGTTTTAAACATTCGAACCTTGTGTACATGCATTTATATACAATTGTCCCGTCATTTGCATTGATGCTACCTTTTTATATGGCAAGTACGACCATAAGTTGCTTATTGCATGCACAATGGATGGAAATAATGGTATCATACCATTAGATTTTGCACTCGTTAACATTGAATCCAAGCAGATGTAGTCTTGGTTCCTTCAGCATTTGAAGAAGTATGTAGTTGGTAGACGGAAAGAGATAATATGCTTAATCTCAAACAAGCATATCGGTATTAAGAAGGCTTTTAACAATGTGAATAATGGTTCGTAACTACCAATTGCGATATGGAGATACTATATAAGATACATAGCTAGTAATTTCAATCGCAAATATAAAAACCAAGCATGTAAGAAATTGGCAACTGCAATAGGCATGTAGGTGTAGCAATGGAAATTTTCTATTTTGATGGAAGAGATGTCAATAGTAAATGAGAACACTTTACATTGGTTTGCAAAACTTGATATCGATAGATGGGCATTATATGCAGATGGTTATTATAGGTTTTGATACACAATGTCCAACATTATTGAGAGCTATAATGCAATTCTTAACGGTTCTCATGGCTTACCAACTGTAGCTTTAGTAGAAAGGATATTCTATAATACTGTCACATTATGGGAGAAGAAGGATAAAGAAATTTTAGAGGCCATGTCAGGAGGTAGGGTGTGCACTATATATGCATAACAACTGATAGAGAAATGATGTGGGCAGGTAAGTTCACACAAGGTTATCAATTACAGTAGGCATAATGGACTGTTTGGGTAAGAACTGGTAGCTAAGAGAGCTAAATAGAGTAATAAAGGATGGTGGTAGAGTTCATACTATTGACATAGATAACCAATATTGCACATGCCAGTGCATTCGCAACTGTATCAAAGTTAAGGACAAATGCTCTAAACCATATTAGTCAATGGTACAAGTGGATAAACCAACTTCATATATACTAAAGACATTTTTTCCCACTAGGTGATAAGATTAATTGGCCAACAGTGAAATTTCTAAAGCTTAAGTCATAGTCTAAGTTAAAGAGAGATAAAGGGAAGCCTAAACAAAACATTACTACATGGAGATGAAAATACGTAAAGTGCTTGATAGGAATAGATGTAGTTACTATCGAAGGGAAGGACATAACATGTATAGATTTCCAAATTTGAATAGGGCTGGTAATTTGTATTACTATTTTTTGCCACATAAATTTACCGTTAGCTTATAATATCTATCTATTTTATATTACTTACATCGTCATTGATAAATGTTAAACACTATTGCAGGTTAGATGAACCCGAAACCCTTCAACCCTTTGATTTTGGGTAAGCAATCATCCTACTACTCTTAGGACATATGGGAATGATAGGTACATTATTTAATGATTTCTTCTATTCATCTAATACATAGATTAGGTACTGATATGTTAAAATTTTTGTACATTTAACTTAATACGGGCACCAGGTGCACTCATAGTTAAACGACGTGAGTTAACAATGAAGAAAAGTGAGGAACTCATACCGTTGGATTCACACATGGAGACATACTTAGTGGAGGTAAGATTCATGTTTATTAGCCAACTTCCATTCATCTAAATGCACTGGCACTTGATTACTGCTCTTGTGGAGAGGTGGAGGCTAGAGACACATATATTCCATATGGCACACAATGAGATGACCGTTACGCTCTAAGATATTGAGGTCCAACTAGGCTTTAAGGTTGATAGTGTTGCTGTCACTAGCAGCACCTAAAAGAATTGGGCAAATGTGGTGAGAAACCTGTGAGGTGATGTTTTACCATCTAATGATGTGAAGGGTGGCCACGTACGACTGTCGTGGCTAGCTAGTAGATTTAGGATTATACCAAGTAATGTCGATGAGGATATAATTAAGCATCACACCCATACATATATCCTCTAGCTGATAAGGGGATTCTTATTCATGGATAAATCTTTTAGCTACGTATATCTCATGTAACTTTCCTTATTAGATGACTTCTAGATGGCAAGGACATACAGTTGGGGATTGGCCTATCTAGCATAGCTATACCAACAGCTATGTAATGCTGCATGAATCGGTGTATCCAAGACTAGGAGGCCAATGATTTTACTACAAGTTTGGGCATGGGATCATTTCCCATACATTGTACCCCTTAGTAGGTCTAGCTTCATGATCACAGAAGGTGTTCCTTTAGCCGATAAATAGCGAATTGAGAGGAGTACTACATAGGGACCTAATCATGTAGTCTAATCATATCGTGAGGTATTCGACTTACAAACGAGTAATTAGGTACACCAAATACACTATTTGATCTTGCTTCAAAAGTTCATGTTACATATGCAATTTTATTTTATTTTATTTTATTTTTTTCCTCTTCTAACTCATATACATTTCATATTAGGTTATATGGCAACCTTACCTAGAAGACCTACTTCAATTTTTGCCTCCTATATGCATGATCAATCGGGGTCATTGGATGGCCAGGGTACCCCTCATCTACTTTTACATTGTAGAGTTCTACTTTTTAGATTGCGTCATTCAACAGTTTGGTAGCTTCTAGACAAAGCAGTATCTAGTGTAGACTACCGAGCAGCTACATCAACAAGATCTTAGAGGTCATATAGACATCGATTGGAGAGTAGTGCATGATGGTTATATTCGATAGTAGGCAGATCGGTACGCTTAGATCATTTATCTACATTCAGTTTTCAGTATAGATCCTGACTATTTGCAGAGGTACAGGCAACATACTCTCAATACATAATATACTTTGGTGCAATGATAGGTCATCTAGTAAGTACAATCAATATAATAACCTATGCATAACCCCATTTATTGTGTATTGTGATTGCCAATTACGTTTCTTCCATATAGGTTGATACTATACAGCCAGTTCAGTTGATTGATGATATACAGTTGACCTACCAAATCGTTGGAGGTAGCTTACAATTCTTAGAGGACGATGGTGGTATTGTCTTACACCATCCCTTTCCACAAAATGTACTACCTAATGAAGGCACTTAGCCTAAGCAGCCAAAGCCAGTTGCACCTCAACTACTACGTGCTAAAGTTCATATTAGGGTTCAAGTAAAGAAGGGGTCAAGGGGATCTAGATGTTCCATCTGTGGGGTAACATTCTATTAACTTAGGTTAGATTGGTTCTAACTCAGAAGCTTTACATGTTACACCACCTTTTCATTAGCTATTCCATGGTATGCCCACAGCGCCCCGCAAAAGATGTTCCACACACTCGTGGAGCTTTACCATGGGTAAAGGGGTCACCCAACCTGTCTACCTCCACATGTTAGCCCTATCCTGCTTAGAGACTTATTAGACTTGCTGGTTGAGCCTTCTACAAGTCCTTTTGAGAGACAACCATCACTATTACCTAGATATAGAGCATTTTTTATCAACGTAAGGGTTAGCATTAGATTTTATTTTATTTTATTTTTTATATTCTTATTTTAATAGCAACTAATGTATCTAGATAGTGATTAAATTTTATTTTTTATTACATTCTTCTCATACATACCTATGGCATTGACATATGAATACATTTTTTTTTATCTAAAATATAAGTGTTTCACATTCCTATTAAAATGAAAAAACACTCGCACAATCATTATATTTTCAAAATCTATGTTTAACTGACTTTGCACTGCAATTACATGCCTACAACCAATATATCTATATAACAAAATTGCATTGTAGTTGCATAAGCCCATGCGATCTCCGTTGCATATTCATATGAGTATGATAAAATGCTATAAGTAATGAAAAATTTAAAAAAAAAAAATTACACCAAAGGGGAAAAAATCCCAAGCGAATTCAGTGAAAAAAAATTAACACTGAAGTCACATGAAAGGCATGTGATTTTAATGTAAAAAATTCGACTAGTGAAGTCGCATACCCCTCATGCAACTTCACTACCATAATTTCGTATTAACTTTTTCTTGGGACTTATTTTCGTATTATTTTTTCGCAAATGCCTTAACAATGTACTAAACTGACAGATGATCTATAAAAAGTTTAAGTTTTGAAGGATTAACCCAGTAGAAAAGTGAACCTAATAGTTAGGGTTTTTTCACAACGATTTGGAGAAAAAAAATGGGACCTTTGGAGTTAAGTGAATAAATAAATAAATGCTCAGTTTGACTAAAAAAAATAGATGGAAAAGCATAGGAAATCATAAAATACTATATATTTATCACATAATTTTTTTTCATCTAATATCCATAATGTTATTAGTTAATTTTTGGGGTTAAGCTTTAATTCTACAAAAGCATAAGTAAAGGTTAAGTGGCATTAAGGCTAATCTAGTGTAACCACTCCGATACATAAGTCAATAGTTATTTTTAGCAAAGAGTAAGCAAATGAGTATAAAAATTGAAGGTCGTAAGAGAGTTCTTATAGTGCTTTCCTTCTCATATTTGTAGGTGAATCTAAGGTGTTTGTAATTGTAGTTAATCATTGGTTATAGACCACGTAAAGATCTTGTAATTAGGAACATGCCTAAAATATAAGAGCAGTGGTTGATTGTGTAATGAGATCATACTAGATCATAACTGTCTACACTACTTTTCTAAGTTCAAACTGAATATATGGATAGGCTAGGCTAGGTTAGGCTAGGCTAGGCTAGGCTTTAAGGCCCATCAAGTGGACTAAGCCTTTGTTAGCCTTAGTTGAAAGTAATATCAGTCGTCTTCTTAGCAACCGAATGGCCAAGTAATATTTTAGAGTGAAATTTGACAATCAACATTTGCCTCCCAATTCTTGAAGTTGCAAATTCAACTATGGGAGTAAATAAAATTTAATGCTCAATTGGGAAATTGGATGGTTAAGATAGAAAAATGAGTTTTCCAATGCTAAGTAACTTACCAAAGTTTGATTTTTGATTTTGAAATGCGTTGAATCGGATCTTAAGTGAGGGGTCATAGCCTTTTAACTATCTTGCCCATTTACTTTTCTGTAGTAGCACGCATGACAACTATCATCCTAGCCATCATTTCACTACAAGGGCTAATAACTATCAATGATACAATATCCCTCAATTTATGACTTATGACATACGTCATCCATTCACGCCAGATCGTCTAATCAAAGCCCGCATCCTTATTAGAAGTGTGTTAGAGTTACGAGGGGAAATCATCCATATATAAAGGACTCTTTCATACTAATCAACAGTTTTTGGTTCTTCCTCATTCGTATTTACTTTAGAATTTTCACTTGCTTTCAAAATTTCTTCCTAAGTTTCTTTTGTTGCCAAGTATTCTCTAATCTAAATTAGGAGAGAAGTAACTCCGGTGACTCGAATGGGTCAATTATTGAAGCATATAAATCATAGTTGTAAGATCTCAACTGTGCTTTGATCTTTGGCTTTATCTGATTGAAGGTGCGTTAAAAAATAATATCTACGCGAACTCCAATGTCAACTAGAGTCTTTTTTACCTCAAAGTTGGCAATCCTTGCATTAATCACAAGTGCATCATCATAGGGCCTTTAAAGGCCTTCGAAATCCTCTTCCATGAAAGAAATTAAATTGTCAACTTTGACCTTCTTGCCTTGCACATTACAAATATAATATATGGCGTTAGTCAAGCTCTTCGAGCTTGACTGCCTTAAGATGGAAGGTCCATCAATAATAGTATTTATTATACCATTCTATGCTCTACTAGTAATTCCATCTCTTGCATCTCTTCTAGCTTGAGAAGACCGCATAACTTTTTCTTGCTTGCTACGTCTTCTTTGAGTTGGTCATTCAATACTCTTAGCATCATGAGTGAGAAACTTGTTTAAATACCCTTGTTAGATTGCATCCTCAATTACATTTTCGAGTTGAATACATTCATTAGTATTGTGTCCTCTGTTATTATGAAAATCGCAATATTTATTTATCTGTTGGGAAGAATTTCCTCTCATTCTTTCTAGCCATTGCAATACCCCTATAGCCTTTGTCACAATAAAAATCACAATACTTATTAGAATTCATTAGTGAAGGATTTCCTTTTATTCTTTCTAGCCATTGCAATACCCCCTTTTGATTGTGCAAATCAATTAAAATCTTTGTAATTGGACAATTGAGTGGTGTGTAAATAGAATAAGTTACGATACATAACCTCTTTCTCTCACCATTATTTCCTTCAAAACGCTAATCATCATGTGTTTCAAGTCAATCTTTTGCATTCCTTTTCTTGTTGCCTTTTCGGCCTCCTCTACTTTGATTGGCCTTACGCTGAGTTTCAATGTTGTCTTCTTGGTAAATATAAGACATGGTCTTAGCTTTAAATTTGGCAAAAGTTTTCGGCTTATTTTTTGCCAAAGACTTAAAAAGTTTCCTTGAGGTGTAACTCCATCAATCACTATGTTGAGAGCAACGCTCATGTTTGACTTTGAAATCTATATCATATTGACCATACTGGGCTAAGTAGTCCCTAATAGACTCATCTAATCTTTATTTTATGATATTAAGGATAGAAGAATCCTTAACTAGAAAATTACTTGTAAGGAAGTGTTATAAGAACACTTCTACTAAATATTGGAAACATGAGATTATGTTTGGCTTCAGATATTTAAATCATATCCTCACCGTATTCCTCAAGGTTAAGGGGAATGCTTGGCAAGCCATGGCATCACTTAAGCCATGAAGCTTAACTAAAGTGCGATAATACCTAAGATAATATTCAGGATCCCTCATTTCATCATAGGTCTCAAACTACGGTAACTTGATGTGCCATAGTATTACTTTGTTTAGAATATTAGGGATGAAAGGACTTCTCTTTATAAAAAATTATTTACTTATCGAAGCAAGGGTGCTAACATGCGATGGTCCCATATAATGCATCTACTAAAATATCCATCGATTATACCGATAAACTTTCAAAATTATCTCAGTATCCTTGATTTTAAAAATTTTGCATTTTCTCTCTAAAACTAATTGAATCCACACCATACATATTAGGATGATCACGAGACTAAAATTTGAGGGGGCATATATGGAAGCCTTTTAATTTCCCTTATGTATAAGTTTCAATTTTTTTTTTTTTTTTTTTTGCGAAATTTAGAGTGAAATAATGAACATTTTGAGTAATTTTATCAAATTAAAGTAATTTAGCAAATTAGAGTGAATTTTGAGATTTAGTGAAATTATGAACTTCTCTTTTTCAGGTAAATTAGTTGGAAAGTTCATGAAAAATGAACATCGATTGAATATTTGAGTGATACCCATTCTTTTAAGTCTTGTTATGAACTTAATGAAAATGACAAAGTTTAAGCGATTTTATCAATATTAAAAAGAAATCAAAATTAAATAATGTAAATTATCAACTAAAATAGTTTTTATATAGACCCTCATTCCAACTTCAATTTGGTAAGATTAGCAAGCAGAGGAAGTCCATCAAGAAGTTGCCGTGGTTTGGATCTTCTTACCCCTAATAAGGCAAGACAAAGTTATAAATAAATGAACTAACTAAATAGCCAAAGTAAGCAAAGTTATCAAACTCGCAATTCTACCTAAAATCATTAAAAAATCTGTAAAATTGAAACGTAAAAATATAAATTTCTACAACTTATACTTATGTTAAATAGCTTTAAAAAATTATTGATATACATATAGTAGTTATTCAAAACTTGAAGTACATGATCAAAATAAAAAAAATGAAGAAATTAAGTTTTTGTTTTCAGAAAAATTTTTAATATATAATTTAACATATATAGAAGAAAGACAAATAAAGTTGAAACTAAACTTTTGCCTTTTTTAAAAAAATAAATGCTGTAAATTAAAAAGAACCAAACACTTTAACTCATTTTAAGTTACTAACAATATAAAATAAAATATACAATTTTCTTTGTAAACTTTGTTATTAGAGTTGAAACTTCGATAAAAATTATGAACATAAAATAAGAGATTGAGAGAGAAAAAAAGAGGAAAAAAATTGGAATAGAATAGGATAAATGTCGCAATGTCTTAATAGTTAATGACTTGTAAAAGGCTAGTTATATATTTTTTTTCCTTTAATTTTTTAGTCTATTCAATTCAGATATGTAAAATCGGTAAACTCAGTAAAAAAATATAGGTTTCTATTAAGTTTATATGAGTTTACGATTTTAAGTGGCTCTTCTAAGCTAACTCGAGTTGACAACTATGAAATTAAGAATAAAGCATCTTAATGGAGAAGGAATTACCTCTATACAATTACCTGACAAAAATAGATCTCTTACATATGCAAATCCCTTTTAAGATCTTAACTATGTGCTCACATTGAAGCCAACCACTATGTGAATCATAAATAGTTAATGTCAAATAAAGCTTATATTAATTATTAAAAGACAAACCACCCCATAAGATGTTTCATAAGGATTAGAATTATTAGATTTATCAATCAAGATCCAAAAATGTAACATGCCCAACCCATTAGATTTTAAGACTTAAGAAATTAATTGATGAAGGAAGATTCAAAATATATGGCACATCTAAATGGAATATAGTGAGTGAATCACAAACTAGTGGAATTACATAATTTATTCTCCATTTTAATAACTATGTCTATTTGAGTAGGGTAGAGTAGTGTATAGAATTCAATAAGATTATTCACTAAACCCTAATTGTTGGTTTTCCATTAAAGAAACTATCAAAACAAAACAGATATTTCAAAAATAATCATTTATACAATACACATATTTTGATAATTCAATGTATTTATCAATTCATGTTTTTAACCGTTGTTGTCTATAGGATTTTATTGACAAATATTACAATTGATTAGGCTTTGCGAACAATAAGAGCCTGTAAAACAGTGTATGGTAAGGGATGCCAAGATATTGTCCAGTATAGTCATTCCAATGCTTAAACTAGTACTTTTTCTAAGGAGAGAATAAAGATGCAAGGATGCTCTAACGTAGGATTAGGATATGGATTGGTATTTATAGAAGAAGGTAGCTAGAAGTTAAAGGACATAGAGTGGGGCTTTGGTACATTCGCATATCATGAAGAATGGGTAGTTATAGTCCAATGTAGTCTGGATTTGTTGGGTAATGGCCACTAACTCAATCTTTAAGCCTTATCCTCTTGTCTACTAGTCGTTGCAGGGTTTTATAGTTAGGTAAGCTATTAATGGAGCTTGGGTTAAGCTTAGCTACATATGTAGCTACATCGAGCATTGACAAGTAAGGTTGGGCCATAGGCCCAATCAGGTAAGTTTGGGCCTAAAAGACCCATATCCTAAATATTCTATCAACACTTGCAGCCCCCCTCTTGAAACTAGCTCCATCCCCCTCCTAAGCTCATAGCTAATGAAGTGGCAAGGAGAGAGAGTAGATGGATGGGTTCCTTAGCCACACAACTGAGCTAGACTTGAAGTGCTTATGTTGTCCTTCACAATTTGGAGTGACAAGAAGACATACTAATGCCATTGGGGAAAAAGCAGATGTGGTGTAATAAGAGTTCGACCTGAGGAGATACCCTATAGAGTAATCTGATTTGACTACTCCTTAGGTTAAGCTATTATGAGGAGGTTTGAGCTGACTACTCTTAAGCTGAGCTAGATGTTTAAGTGTCAAGTTAGAGACTATGAAGACTAACCTCCTTGAGCAATAACGAGTATTGAGCAAAGGAGGTTGTCTTGTAGAGGTGACATATAATTGGGTTAGCTAAAGCTAAGCTTATAATGCTAGAGTAGAATTGACCTAACCAATCTATGCTGAGCATAAGGACTTCCCAGACTATAATGCTAAGGAAGTGCTATGGTAGGTGTAGAAGTAGAAGTTGAAAGGACCTTGATCAAACTTCTTGAGAAAGCTAACCCTTTCAAATTCTAACATTGGTGTACGTTACCAAAGCACAATCAATGTGACATGATAACTATCATGTCTATTAAGTTACACATGCGATTGAAACTATTTATCGCTTTGTTCTCGATCATTTGATTAAAACCATTGCTACATGTTTGGATCATAACACATTAGGAGGATTGCGCTTATATGGATCACCATAACCATCATTGCATTTCCTTACACTTAAGGCCTATAATTACCCCTTAAATTGGCTAGGAAAACTTTACGTGACTTAAATACTTTACTCTTTTATTGTGACTACATGCACTATCTCTCTCTTGTTCAGACCCCAAGGCAACTAGGAGTGAATTCATGTGAGACACCTTCAAACACTTTAAAGTAAGCTAGGTGAATTAGGAGTGATACGCCCCCTGTGAATGAGGATAAAGAGGTCTCATCTACACTAGCACAATTAGATAGGTGTCAAGGAGGGGCTTAACAGGGCAAAACTCATAGGGGTCATTCTACAAGACATCTATCCTTATGATCATTTACTAGAGGTTGCTAATTCGTTTGATAGACTTAGGAATGACAAAGGTCTGGGTGGCTAATAAGTAAGATCAAGGCTACCACCATAAATTACATTTTAACTAATTATATTATAGAGGAATTTACTAGCCTGGTAATGCGATTGTTAAGGTGATATGAGAGAGTGCCTTTATTGTCGGGGAGATGCTTTGTAGTGTATGAAACGTGCCTAGAGTACAAGATGTTCCTCCCTTTCACCAAGTTTAAAAGGGAGCTATTTAATTACCATTAGTGTTCCCTTCCTTAAATTCCTCCTAATAAGTAAAGGTTATTGAAGGTGTTTCAGGCCATCAGTGAGTATTTTGTAATGGGGCTACACTTAAGCTTTTTAATTATTTTTATTTATGGAAGATCCTAAAGGGTAGACATACATCTAGAACCACTAGAGGAAAAAATTGTTTAGGGGCCTATATTCATTTGTAAAGAATTGGTAAGACAAGTTTTTGGTGGAAGAGCTACCCTTAAAGGATAATTTCTAAACTTGGTGGACTCTATTAGTTCGTACTAGACTTTGAGGAAGCTTGACCTAAATGACTCTAAGGTTACACGAGACATTGAGGTCTTCGAAGCTCTAAGGCATAATCTAGAGATCAGTGCTAAGGAGATAGTATAGAGATATGTTACTCTACCGATCACTCAACTCTTCCCAAGCATGGAGAGAGTTGTGATGAAGAAGTGGCTGGGAAGTACAGGTCTAACCTCAATGTGAGGAATGGGAAGTCTTCCTTACCTATGCTGGTCATGACAAACTTTGTACATAATTATACTCTTTCATCTTTTTTTGAAATTGCCCATTTGTTTTTGTAAGTGAGAAGTTAGCTGGGTTTAGGGAGTTGCCACGACCTAGTGAACTAAAATTCCTAAGGTAGAGGAAGTTCAGGACAAAACCAGATAAGAAGGTTTTCAACCTCAAGGGCAAGGTTTTGAAGCTGAAGTTAAGGGTGGGGAAGACTAACAAGATGGAACCACCTGCTTTGCCTCAGGGGGTTTCAATTAGTGCCCCTTCTTTGGAGGTGGTGGTCGTGAAGCCCCTAATCATAGTGGCTCCCACATCCAATTATACTCATCTATTTAAACTCATTATTACTATAAAGGAAGATACTCTTGTTGCTGATAAGCCGAATTAGTAGTACTCCCTCCTCCTACAGTGGGCAAAGGTAAAAGGCTCAAGGCTACCGTAGGGGTAAAGCTAGCGAGTCAAAAGAGGAAGCCCGTCAAAGTGGGTAAGGCAAGCATACTGAATCAAAAGAAGGAAAAAATAAAGGAGCCTCTTTGCTAATCTACCATATATCATTAGCCCTTTGGTCACCTGTACTGTTGCTTTGACGACATGTAGGAGAACCATCAATAGGTCCTAAATGAGTATCGAAAGTGAAGAATAGTACCAGATGCATTCAGGTAGTTCTGTATGAGTTCAAGAATAGTTGCCTATTAATGGGAGCTTCTAAGTTGGCTACCAAGTAAGTTAAGGGAATACTCTTTAGGTCGAAGTGAGACGTCTAGGGCAACGATGCGACGCTATGCTATTGAGAACTCAACTTTCAGGTCTTAATAGGGACTTTCTTTCCTACTAACTGGGCCATCCCAGAGGAAATGGAAAAAGTCCAGAATGACTTGCCACTTAGTCTAGGGGGGTCATCTTAGGTTGCTTGTTCATCAAGTGAGTCTCTAAATTCCTATCCACTCATGATTCGCTTATTGTGTTCCAATATTATAATCAAGTGCTAATTTGGCTTAGACTTTACAAGATGGTGCTAAATGAGGTAAAGATCCTCCATCTTGAGGTGCTTAGCACATAAAAGGGATATAGGGAGGTGAAGTCCTCTTCTAGGAATTTTTGTGAAAATTTTAGCAAGGATAACCAACATTATAGGATCGAGGATTAGAAAGCATGGTGTGGCGAGTTCTCTCTTTTCACCCTATAGCCGATGAGTCCAAGCTACGACAATCTACTGACTTAATGCCTTATTCGAGCCAAACCCTCTTGTATCTACCAATAATCTCTAGTTGCTGACCAAGGATGCACTCAGACAATAACTCAATATATAGCCAACCTAAATATGAGTTACTCTGATAGTTCAACCCCTTGTACACCTGGTTGGCTATGACTGTACCGACCTCTAACTCGACAATATTGGTGCCGAGAACCCCCACACACATCCAAACCTATATCTTCTTTGAAGGACTCCCTACCTTTGCTCGGCAATCACCAACCTGATCGTATAGTTTGTCTTCTACCACTAGAAAGCTACTCATTTATTGAGACCCATATGTCTAAGTAATTATATGATAGAATCTTTCATACAAGATGGCCATTTTTCTTGATTTTTCTCTTTATGCCCTTTTCCATTCTTGTACAATTCTTCTTTATGACTCTACCCTTTTTTGTCATTTTCTGTTTTTAGTTGTTACCCTAAAATTTCAAGTATAAATTCTCATTGTAAAGATAGCTACATATGATACATTTGAATATTGAACATATTACCCTTTTTGCTGAGCTTAGCATGCTTACTTCCCCTTTCTTACTCTTATCCTAACCCTTAAGGAAGGTTAGGTGATGAGTGATCTCATCGAGTTACTCATACATCATATGGAATTAGCTTTATAAGTTTAGGAAGTTTCCTTGGTGCATTGTATCCTTGGAATTGTTCATAGTTCTACTTATTTGTTTTCATTTTTATTTACGTATTTCCCATCTTCATTTTCAAGCTTTCTATAAGCTTAAATGCATCCTTGTAAATGGCCTTATCTATTCTTAGGCCAGTTCATATCATCTTGGTATCAAAGCAAAGGTTTTGTTTGGGTAAGTTGCGTTTGAGCTTTCTTGTGACTAGTGTTTGTTATGGGAGTGTATTGTAGTTGTATAAAGATTAGTTGTGAGTATCTAAGTAAGTAAAGAGGTATAGTTTGTTATATACTTTGTTTTTACCTATTTTAAACATATGAAAATAGAGCAAGTTCAAACTAGATTTGTTATTCTTATAATAATTGTTGCATTGATATTTAGCTTAAACTTTCATGTAAAGAAGAGTGTGTGTGTGAGTTGTTTGAGTTAAGAAGGTAATTTTTGTTGTTTTGAGGATTCTAAGTTTGTTTATTGAGTTTTTGTTGAGAGGATGATAGATCATAATGTCAGCATTAGTATTGGAGATGACAATAGTAGTGTTGTCCACCATAGACAACAACCCTAAGGCACCCTTAAAAGTATAGACGAACAAATTGATGAAATGGGTAACCTTATAGCCGACCTTACTAGGGCTATACATGCATTGGCCTTTCAACCTACCAAGTTCATGCAGAATAGTCCTTAAGCTGCTTGACTTACAAGATGACAGATCTTAGCTTAACAAGATTGAGGTGAAAGGGTAGGAAGACGTGTTAGGAGAAGGATTGACTTAGGTGATATGGATGAAGGAGAAGAACAGGAGCGAACTCGAACACCTCGAATTGCCGATCATGTGAAGCTTCAGATTTTAAGCTTCAATAGTTTTGGTGATGTAGATGACTATCTGGATTGGGAGGAAAAGGTTGAACATGTTTTTTACTATTATTAGTATAAAGACCGTGAGAAGGTGAAGGTTACTATTGTAGAATTCTTAAGGTATGCTCCATTATGGTGGAAGAGCTTCCACACCATGAGAAGGAAAAAGTGATGCAAAAAAGTCAACACCTGGCCTAAGATAAAACGAATTCTCAAAAACAGGTTTATGCTAAATACTTACGTATAGGATACTTTTACTAGACTTCAAGAGTTACGATAAGAGGGCTGAACTATTGATGAATATGTTAAGGAGTTCCAAATGCTGGTGATCTGATGTGAAGTAGATAAGCTACTAGCCTGAACAGTATCCATATTTCTTACTAAGTTAAGAAGCAACATCTAAGGTACTATAGAACTTCAAAAGTATACTACGTTAGACGAGACTATAAGAATAGCTCAGTAAGTGGAAAGATAAAGAAGGAATAAGCTGAGTTGACCTCTAATGAGCTAACCTAGTCAATCAAGTGGACCCACTCAAGGAAGTTACCGAGCTTAGTAAAGTGCCAAACTAAGTTGGAGAACAAATGTCAGAGCTAAACAAAAAAGCTAACCAATTGAGAATGATGTGAAACTAAGAACCTATGAGAAGGGATAGGGATCTGGAAGTAAAACAAGCCAGATCAAGTGTTTTAAGTATCAAGGGTTTAGGTACATGGCTGCTCCGTATCTAAACCAATGAACTATGATTATCAAAGGAGATGTCCCCGAAGCTCGAAGTGGATGATATCGATGAGGAACCTAAGGAGGTTGCTCCCAAGAAGGAGACTACCTAGAAGGATGAGCTGGTTGAAGAAGATGTGTTTACCAAGGACTTAGACAAACTAAATTTGGTTATCTAATGCACCTTAAGCATGGAACCATTTACTAAGGAGTAATAGAGAGAAATTTGTTCCACATAACATGCAAGGTGAATAAGTAGGTTTATGCACCCATAGTGGATAGAGGTAGCTATACTAATGTAGCATTTATCGACCTGGTATAGAAATTGAAGTCACTAACTCTCTCACATCCAAAGCTATACAAATTACCTTAGCTAAATGAAAAGAAAGCATTGTACGTCACTCAACAAGTATTGTTACCAATCTCCATTGGAAATTATGCCAATTAAATTCTTTGTAATGTGTTGCCAATGTATGCATCTCATGTTCTACTCTACAAACCATGGCTCTTTAACCAAAAGGTAATGCATGTTGGATTCAGGAACACCTATGTATTTGAGAAGGATGAAAGGAAGATTACTTTAAACCTTATGATGCTAGGTTAAGTTAGCAAGCTGTAAACTAAACTTGCTCAAGGATCTAAGAAGACCTTGATTCTGAGTAGCACTAAGCTTCGAAAAAGCTATTAAGGATAACATATCAACTTTTATGTTAGTTAAGAAACTACTAAAGTTGAAGGAGCAAATTAAGCTACCCTTTGAGGTGAAGGAGTTATTAGATGAATATTTCAACCTATTTCTCAAGCAATTGTCCAAGGGATTACCGCCTTTTCGAAACACAGAGTATTATATTGACTTAATATTAGGTGCTACCCTTCCGAACAAACCAGCTTATAGAATGAATCCTAAGAAATCTATAGAGCTTCAAAGGTAAGTTAATGAGCTATTAGAGAAGGGATGAGTAAGGGAGACCCTCAGCCCTTATGTTGTACCTGCATTGCTTATGTCGAAGAAGGATAGTACTTGGCATATGTATATAGATAGTAGAGTTGTCAACAAGATTACAATTAAGTACCAATACACCATCCCCAGGCTAGATAATATGTTGGACTAGCTGAATGGTATGAAAGTGTTCAGTAAGATTGACCTAAAGTCAAGGTACCACTAGATTCAAATGAGATAAGGGGATGAATAAAAAAAATGCTTTTAAGACCCTACACAGCCTGTATAAGTAAATGGTCATGCCTTTTGGATTATTAAATGCCCTAAGTACTTTTATGAGACTGATGAGCTATGTTTTAAGAGATCTGATAGGAAAATTTATCATTTTTCACTTTGGTGACATCTTTGTCTATAATACCAACCTAGTAATAAATACTGACCACCTTCGAGTTATTTTAAATGTCCTCAAAACCAAGAGATTATTCAAAAACATGAAGAAATGTTGTTTCTACCATGAAGAAGTGGTCTTCTTAAGTTATGTGGTTAGTGGAAGGGGACTAAAAGATGATGAAGAGAAGGCATGAGCCATTGTTGAGTAGTTAACCTCAACCTCATGTGCTAAGGTGAGAAGTTTCCATGGATTGGCATTATTTTACTAATGCTTTATCTAAGGATTTAGTACCACTGACTGAGTTAATAAAGAAGAATGTGGAGTTCAAGTGAGGAGAGAAAGAGGAGAGGAGTTTTGCTAAGATAAAATCAATGCTAAGATAAAATCAAGGCTAATCTCTACCTTAGTCTTGGCTCTACCAAACTTTAATAGAGTGTTTGGGCTTGAATGTAACACGTCAGGTGTTTGCATCGGAGTTATGTTGATGCAAGAAAGCTGACATGTCGCTTATCATAGCAAAAAGCTCAAAGGAGCACAATTAAGCTATTCTATGTATGACAAAGAACTTTTGGCCCTAATCCAAGCTCTTTGTGTATGGCAGCATTATCTTATGCCAAAGGAGTTTGTCATATACATATATCATAAGTCTTTGAGATACTTACGGAGCTAATCTACACTTTCAAGACACTAAGCTTGATAGATTAAATTTCCTAAGGGATTTAATTTGGTCATCAAGTAAAAACAAGGCAAGAATAATGTATTTACCAATGCTTTGTTAAGGAGACATGTTCTTCTCATTGAGTTACAAACCAAGTTATTAGGGTTTGCAAGCATTAAAGAATAATATGAGAATAATTCTCATTTTAGCCCTATATGTAAGTACTATCGAGAAGGAAGAGCAATGGGTTTGTACCATATAGAGGATGAATATCAATTTCGAGGTACCAAATAATGTGTGTCAACCTGTTCAATTAGTGAGCTTCTGTTAAAAGGAGTCTATAATGGAGGACTCTCTAGACACTTTGGAGAGTGAAGGACATATGAACTATTGAATGACAAGTTCTTCTAGCCTAAAATGAAGTATAGCATGCATCATGTGATTGATGGATATGCCATTTGTAAAAGAGAAAAAATCCAAGCAGAATAAGGGAAGACAATGTCTTTACCTGTTTTGACCAAACCATAGGTTAACTTAAGTAAGGATTTTTTCCTTGGATCATCCCGAACTACCTGAGGCAAAGACTTTATAATGGTTATCATAAATAGGTTCAACAAAATATTACATTTTGTGTCTTACACCAAAACTAACAATGCTTTAGTTATTGTTTCTTTGTTTTTATAAGAAATAGTTCGCTTGTACAGAGTGCCAAAGAGTATAGTGTCAGATAGAGACCTAAATTCTAGCCATTTTTAGAGAAATTTACGGCGACAGATAGGAACTAGAGAACTTTGTGGCGATAGATGGGAACTAAACTATTGTTCAGCTCTTCTTGCCATCCTTAAATGGAAAACTAGATAGAAGTAGTCAACCATACCTTAGGATCATTACTCTGAGTTACAGTAGGAAAGAACTTAGCTAACTATGATATCTGCTTGCTTATTGTCAAATTTGCTTACAATTAGACAATACATGCCACCACTAGGCACGCCCCATTTGAGGTTGTTTATGGTTTCAACCTGAACTATCCTCGATAACATCCTAATCCCGCCTACTAACCAAGAAGATCTAAAAGTGAAGATTGAACCTTAGTCCATCCAGTAAATCTACCGACAAGTTATCTATCACATTGACTAAGCTACTAGAAAATTGAAGGAGAAAGGAAAAGGAATGAAAACTAAGTAATTTCTACCCGGTGACTAAGTATGGCTACACTTAAGCAAGGAAAGATTTCAAAACAAGAAGAATAGTAAGCTATATACCAAAGCTCATGGACCCTTCAAGATCCTTCAAAAGATTAATGACAATCCTTACCAATTAGAACTGCTAGAGGACTTTGGAGTATTCAATGTGTTTAATTTTGCTAACCTAAGTCCTTATCGATTTGAGGAAGGATTAGATGAAGACCAACTAGATTTGAACCCAAATCCCAATTAACTCGATGGGGATGATAGGAATTAGACTACCGGACCTCTAACCCTAGCCTAAGCTCGAGGACATAAAAGCATGGCCAAGCAAGTTCTCTCTTTTCACCCTATAACTGATGAGTCAATGCTACTACAATTTGCTAACCTAAAGCCCTATTCAAGTTTGAGCCCTCTTATGTCTATCAATAGTCTCCCATTGCCAACCAAGGATATACTTGGATAATAGCTCGATCTACCCAACTAACTATACAACTGACTTAAATATAAGCTACTTTAACAATCCAACCCCCCACACATCTACTTGGCTATGACCATGCTAACCTCCAGCTTAGTAGTATTAGTGCCAAGAACCCCCATACACATCCACACTTGCATGTTCTCGGAAGGAATTTCTACCTCTACTTAGCACCTTTGCTCGACAATCACCAACCTGATTGTACAGTTTGTCTTCTACTACTATAAAGTTACCTATCCATAGAGAGCCACATGTTTTACCAAGGACTCCCCATGTTTTTCTTGATTTTCTCTTTATTTCCTTTTCCATTCTTGTACATAGCTTCTTTAGGACTCTTCCTTTTTCTTTTTTTTTTTGTTGTATATTTTGATGATATTCTAGTCTACAACCTTGACTTAAAGACTCATTATGAACAACTTCGAACAATCTTCTCAAAACTCTGAGTCTAAAAGCCTTATGCCAACTTAAAGAAACTTGACTTATGCCGACCTAAAGTGATCTTTTTGGGATTTATTATAAGTGGTGGTGGTATACATGTTGATGATGATAAGGTGAGGGTGATTATTAATTAGGCTATGCCAACATGCAAAGTTTCTACAACCTAGCCATCATTCAACATACAAAATTTTAGTATTATTATAGTCCTATCCACTAAGCTATCGAAGAAAAAAGTAGAGTTCATGTAGGGATAGAAGGTGAAGGAGAAGCTATCATCACTCTTGTCTTAGCTCTTTTGAACTTTGACAAAATATTTGAAGTGGAGTGTGATGAGTCTAGATTAGGCATAGGAGCTATGCTGAAGCAAGAAGGTCGACCTTTTGCCTACTTTAGTAAGAAACTTAGGGGAGCTACGCTTAACTACTCTTTATATGATAAGAAGTTCTACTTCTTAATCCAAGCTCTAACTATCTAACAATATTATTTGTTACCTAAAGAATTTGTGATCTGTACTAATAATGAATCTTTAAGTTATCTAAAAGGCTAGCTTAAGTTATCTCAAAGACAAGCTAAGCTAGTTGAGTTTATGGAGGGATTTTCCTATATTGTTAAGTACAAGAACAGCAAGCATAATGTAGTGGCCAATGTCCTATCAAGACAGCATTCCCTCTTAATCAAGCTATAGACTAGGTTACTTGGATGTTCTATGATTAAGGATTTATATGCTAAGGATCTGTACTTTGGCCTTATCTTTGCTAAATATGAAGATGATCGAACACTTAATGACTATCACAAGGAAGATGGATACTTGTTTAGGAAAAGAAGATTGTATATCCTAAACTATTCTATATAGGAATTAGTGGTGTACGAAGTGCTTGGTAGAGGATTATTTGGGAATTTTGGCAAGCACAAAACTCATGAGGTATTAGCTTCTACATTCTTTTAGCTAAGGATGATAAAAGATTTCTAACCTATAGTGGAAAGACGTATTACCTGCAAAAGGGCTGAGAGCCAAGCCGAACAGTAGTAATATTAACCTTTTCCAATACCAACCAAACCATAGTTTGAGCTGAGCATAGACTTTATGTTAGGATTACCAAGGATGTCTCGAGGGAAGGACACCATCATGGTGTTTGTGGATTGATTTAGTAAGATGATACACTTCGTGACCTATTCCAAAACTAACAATGTTTCAACTATCTTTTTTCTTTTCTTATAAGAGGTTGTCAAACTCCATGAAGTGCCTAGAACAATATTGGGATTTAAAATTCTTGAGCCACTTCTAGAGAACCTTATGGAAGTAATTGGGACCCAAGTTGCTAGTTAGCACAACCTACTACTAACAAATAGACAAATAAACTGAGGTTGTTAATAGAACATTTAGAACCCTGCTTAGAGTTGCTTTTGGATGGAACCTAACTAATTGAGATGTATGCCTACAACAAAACCATGCATAGCATCATAAGCAAATCCCCATTTAAAGTAACCTATGGATTCAGCCTCAAACTTCCACTAAATCAACCACCACTAGAAGACCAATCCATTGTTAATAAGTTAGAGGCCATCAAGACAATGAACCTAAAGGTTGTAAAGTAACTAAGCTAAGTTACTACTAAGCTTGATAGGTGAGGCAAAGGACGAAAGGGCAAAGAATTTCTACTTGATGATTTGGTCTAGATCCACCTCTTTAATGATTGATTCCTAAGTTTGAGGAAGAGCAAGTTATCTCCTAAAACCAATAGACTGTTTAAAGTGCTTGAAAAGATTTATCCTAATGCCTACTAGATTAAATTACCAAAAGATTATGGTGTCTCAAAATCCTTTAACATTGCCAAACTCCATCCGTATGTTCCTAAAGATGAGAAACAAGAAGCTAAGCTAGATTTGATCTTAAGTCTCAAACAGCCTAAAGGGATGATATGGATCATAGACTAATCACTTGTTCTTGAGATCAAAGACTTGTCCATACGGTTTACCAAGTATTTTAAGGAGAGCTAAACTTTGAAGAACAATATATTTTGTACCCTGACCTGCCAATGTACTTTACTCTCCATCTCATTAAAGAAACCTCAGAAGCATCCAACCTATTGCTAACTTGATCTCTTTATGACATACCAATCCATGGACAATGAACTCACCTACTATTGAAGTGATAAATATTCAAAGCTGAGCTACCCTATTTTCAAGCTGATCAACTGAAGCTAATCTGAAGAATGGCCATCTATCAAACCAACTCTTCCTAAGGCCTAAGTAGTTAAACTGCGGGACTGCCAAGCATCTGACTTGACCTTCTTCGTTTAGATAAGCTCTACCCAGCAAAGTTGTATCATTAGGACCACCGAATAAATATTCCCATTCCATTTGATTACAGATTTACCCTTATAAATTACACATTTTTCCTTTCTTAATAAGTTGTGGAATTTACATCAACTTAGGACTTGCCCTAATTGGGCTATATAAATACTTTGAATATGTAATAATGTAACATGAGTGATATTGAAGTTCAAACATTATTCTACCTTCTTGAGCTTGTGTTTTCTTATTGAAGACTAAGACCTTAAAGAGCTTTTATCTAGACCATTGAGTTTAGATTAGTAACCTCGTATTATACTTGTACTTCATATCAAATATAGTTTAAGCTTGTGTGAGACATCGGTGAGTCATATCCACCATCGATGCATGAAGACCCTTGATCAATGTTTAATTACCATTTGTCTTTTAGACAATCTTACAATTTGGATCTGCCCTTTTAGCTCGTGTGATATTGATGATTGTGTGTTACCCCTTCCCAACTATCTGTATCAGACTAAAGGTGCATAATCAAAGTGAAATGGGGTATGATGTGATGCTTTACACAAAATTCTTTAAACTTAAGGTTCCCAAACTATCACTTGTTGTCCATGATGAACATGTGTGGAACCCCAAACCTAAAGAGGATGTTGCTATAGATGAAGGACTCCATGCTTTTCTCCACTATCTAAGTGATGGCCTTGACTTCAACCCATTTGGTGAAGTAGTCGACAACTATAATAATGAACTGTTATCGTCTAAACACCTTTAGGAAGGTGCTAAGAGTATCAATGCCCTACTAGATGAAGGGCTAAGGGGTGGTAAAAGATTAGAGGTTGGAGCTTGGGGCATATGTGATTGGGGTATGCTTCTAACACTATAAAAACTTATGGGCTATTGCCTTTGCATCCTGCCTCATGGTTGACCAGTAATATCTAAGCCAAAGGCTTGAATGTAAAGGACTTGAGCTTAAATGTGATTGTTGTACACTCCAACGTGTAGCTCTTCCATTACATGCAACCCCTCCTTAAGTTGAAGGCATTTGAGCAAGCAGAGACTAATCCCTCTTTGATACAAGACGTTATCAATCAAAGTATAGTGGGTGGCATAATATCTCAACTTTTTGGCCTTCCTATCAATAGGTGATGTGCTTTCTCTAAGTAACTTCTGATGGAGGTCCATCTAGCTTAACTCTATTGGTACCGTACTAATCTCAAGGACTTAGCCTTACTAGGGCTAATGTTCTTCTCTAGTAGGTATTCAATAAATATCTTCATGTCTTTCACCTCGAGCCGCTATATCCTAGCAAAGGCAAGTTTAGACAGCTAATCTATAGCCAAGTCTTCAGTTCAAGGAATTTTTGTGTTGTTTCATGAAGGGAAATCAACTAAGAGGGTTTTCACCTTCTCTAAATATCTTGTCATAGTGTCACCTCTGGCTTCATATTCACCTTGAACTTATTGGATAATAAGCAAAGAGTCTAAAAATACCTTAAGATAGTTGATGCCAATCTCTTTAGCTAACCTCAAGCTTGCTATCAAGGCCTCATATTTGGATTTGTTGTTACTTATGTCAAACCTAAACTTGAAAGTGTAGTAGACCATAGTCTTGTATGGCCTAGTGAGAATTCAACCCATACCTCCTCCTCTAAAGGTAAAAGTGCCATCGATGTGGAACACAGGTTTATTATCTTTAGTTGGTGCTTCCTTCTCTCCAGTATACTCTACGATGAAATCATCCAACACTTGTGCTTTGTCGATGTCGAGCATTATCTCAATTTTTTTTTAATTTATTTTATGCTAAGTTTAACCCACTTAATATAAAATGTTTGACATACAATTAAGAAAAAAACATTTTACTTTAAAAAATGCTTTTCTAAAAAAGGATATTTTTAATAATTAAGAGTTTCCAATCAATTAAATTAGTAAAAAATGGATTAAGGTTTCTAAAGACTAACTTATTAAAACACTCATCTCCATATAAAAATTTAAAAAACTACTTATAGGTTTTTATTTTGAAAATTTCTCTAAAATACGAAATCATGGAAAAATGTACAAAAGCATAAAAAAAAAATTTCTTATTATTTTTTTACTACAAATTTTTCTTAATAAATGAAAAGAACACAAAATATTTTACAAATTTTATAATTGCCTTTAAGATACTTACGTACTCTCTAATTAGGATCAAATTGATCGTTGATCTCACCTTTTCTAGAAAAAAATTAGTAGGTTAGTTTTTTTTTTATTTCAAAAGTGGGACAAATTTACGTTTGACAAAAATTTCATTTTTATTAAAAAACCCTAAAATAAATAAATTTATTCCAAATTTAAAAAAAAAATAATTTTTGGAAAGAGCCAAATTAAGATTTTCATTTTTGAAAAAAAAAAACAAGTATATGATAAATTTTTTTTTTCAAGAAAACCCTAAAAAATACCTAAAAATCCAATTTTAGTGAAAAATTAACAAAATATGCAATTCTTATGTAAAATATGCAAAGATTGGGAAGAGATATGAATTTTTAAAAAATTGCAATATTTATGTTAAAAATGCTAAATTGCATTTTTTCATATAAAATATGATGATATGCCCAAAAAAAAAATACAATCCAACCAATAAGAATTGACGTCAAGACCTACAGAGACTCGTGTTAATGCTTATGAATTACCTTAATCATGTAATTTAAAGAAAAAACTATTTATTAATAGTATTTTAAAATAACAATTGCACAATAAAAGAACAAGTTATTAAATAATGAAAATAACTAAATTAGAACCTACACCTAAACAAACTAAAGTTTGTATAGGTTATATATATATAAATAGAATAAAATAAGAATAATAAAACAAAAAACAATAATTCACCTTCACTACAAGACGTTGGTCGAGTCTGGAGTGTACTTGCAAGCGCGAGTAGGGTCAAAACAACATATATAATGCCAAGGAAAATTATTTTCAAACACAAGGGTATTTTTAACTTTTCTCAGTATTTCTAAAACCTTAACAACCCTTAAGGCAACCAGTAACTAGAAACCCTGCTCCTTTTACTAAATAGCCTCCTAAGTTCTCTCTTAATCTTAGTTTCTTTCCTTGCATAGTTGCCCTATCTTTTCCTCTTAAACTCTAAGCCTTTATGTAGTCACTAACCACTCTCCTTCTCCTCTTCTCTAACCCCCCTCCAAAACCCTAGCTGTAAAAGGCACTTGAGCCTACATTTTCTCAAGGAAAATTCATGCAAATTCAATTTTAAAGTAAGATTATGTGTCTAAACTTCATTTCTAAGCTTGTTTCCTCGAAAATCATCCTTTTCAATGGATTATCTTAGCTAATCTCTTGAAATTAGAATTTTTGTGCTTGAGTTTTTAGTTTAATCTATTAGGTTAGAGCTTGCTATTGGATTTCCAACTTGTGTTCTCACATTTTAAGTTCTCTTCATCTTTACTGTTTCTCTTTAGATTAAAGTTGGTTTCTTGAAGTTTGTTGGTAGATTTAGGGTCTTAAGTTGGTGTTTGATCTGAAATTTGTAGTTTGGATGGTGTAAAAGTGTGTTATGTTGATGGGTAGATGAGAAATCAAAGTGTATTTAAGGTAGGTTTGAAAAAAATTCAAATTTGAGTTTGCTTGAGGATGGAATTCAAATCTTCATTTGTTGTTCTATTAGAACAGTAGGACTAGTTATGACCAATCTTCTAGTTACAAAAGGCTATTAAAGACCAACTAGCTAGTTCCTCCTGAACTTGTAATCAGTTCACATTAAAAGGTTGAACTAAGTTTTCTTTCATACCTTTTCCTTAAACCAATTTCCTTAAGCTCTAACCTACTTCCTAAAACATATTTTATTTTCTAAAACCATTTTTTAAGCATCTTAAGTATCATAACTTACTTACAAACACACTTCATGAAGAATCAAACTTTCTTTTCAAAATTTCTTTTGTTAATAGAGCTCTCTTTCAATAAAAGTTACCAATCATCGATCTAGATGGTGCCTTTTGAGGCCTTGTATAAGTAGAAGTGTAGATCTCCCATTCATTGGGTTAAAGTAGGTGAAAGATGGCTTTTGGATCAAAATTTAGTACATGTGACACTTGATAAGCTTAGAGTCATATAGTAAAGGATGCTAGTGGCATAGAGTAAGAAAAAGAGCTATGTTGATAAAAGGAGAAGGCCTTCAAAATTTCAAGTAGCTGATTAAGTCTTGTTGAAGATCCCTTTAGTCAAGGGAGTAGTGAGATTTGGCATAAAGGGGAAGTTGAGCCATAGATTCATTGGTCTTTTTGAAGTACTCAAGCGAATTGGACAAGTAGCCTACCTTTTGGCGTTGCCAGTAGTATTAGAGGGTGATCATGATGTCTTCCATATGTCGATGTTGAAGAAATTCGTACCTAAGTCGAATCAAAGACAGGGAGATGTAGTTGTGCCTATTATGGATTTAAAGTCTTTGGAATTGTAAACAAATTTCACCTTGAGAAAAGACCCTTTAAGATTGTTGATAGGAAGGTTTATGAATTAAGAAGAAGAGCAATTCCCTATGTAAATTTCACCTTAGATTAGTGTTTGAGAGAAGTTAAACTTGGGATTTAACTAAAGATTCAATCTAAAATCATGTGTTATTCAGATTATAGGAGGTGCATTTCTTCATTTCCAAATAACAAGCATTTGAATAATTTCCAAGTAAGCACTTTGAGTAATTGCTCTTGGTCTTAATTTGTTGGATTGAAATCTATTTAGCGGAGTTGAAATGTGGAGTTTTAGTTGAAAAATAGTATTGTGAATCCTTTGTTATGGTGCCTGGAGTTAAGATTGGAAGTATATGGAATGTAGTCAACGATTTGGGTATTTTTTCCTTTAGTTTCGAGGGTTCTATTCTATAAAAATCAGCAAAATAGAAGTAAGGTATCTAGATGCTAAGCCACTGTAAGTAGTAAAAGCTTAATGTCTAAACACCATCAACTATATCATCCAAACACAATGCCCTATTTCATTCCCTTTTGTTTATTAACCTTGTTTTAAATCATTTCTAATCTAACCAAATCCTTACCTAGGCTTTCCACTTTCGAAGGATGTAATCTTTACTCTAAGAATGGAATCCCAAGCTGGTTAGTTTTGAATAATTCCAACTTCAAATATAGTACCTAATAAGGACGAAGATGGAGAGTTAAGAATTGATCGATTTAGAATTTTACGTATCTAATTGATTTAGAATATAGGAATTAAGTTGAATACATTGCCTTTAGGTCCAGGTACTTAGATTTGCCCCTTTTCTTTTCCTTGCTAAGGCCTTTTACTCGTTAATGACTTAGGTATGTAACGCTTGATTGTTTGCTTGTGCTTGTTAGGACTTAATAAGCTAATCGAACTAATTTATATTCAACCCAAATGAATGATTTACTTATTATGCTTGACCTGCTTGCTCTAGAGACCTACAGTAGTAGATCTCTAGAAGAGCAAATACTAATTATATGCAGAGATTTCCTAATAGACTTTCATATGCGATGACTAGTTAGAATTCTAGGACTTTTAGACTCTAAACTAAGGCATAAAAGACTTAAAGGAAAACTTATCTATATATCCACCTATATGTGTGGACAAAGACCATAATGTGGTGGGGTTATGAGTGCCCATTTGTTGCTTTCTAAATTAAATTCAAGATAACTAAATTATGACCATTTCCTCTTTAATTGTATTATGTGTATGTATGTGCTATTGAATGATGAACATTTGCATGTGCTTATGTATCACATAGTAGGATTTGTCTCATGGCTTTTCTTTTTTAGGCATATGAACAAATGAATATCTTATCTTTGAGGAGTCATTTGTAGATAACATCCAGGAGGAGAAAGGTGTCGAGTATTTATATTTCTATGATGATTGATGAGTTGGGATGATTTTTTAGTGATGGATTGTTGGAGTTTGGGTATTTATGAGGACTTCTAGCATTTTCTGATACTTATATTTTTTTTAAAGGGTTGGAAATTTAAGAGATGGTTCCCTTTTAATGTTTGCTTTTCATATGATATTTGTAGATCATAAATCTTGTAAACTCTTCATACACGTGTGATTCGATTGTTGTTTTGGTGGGTTTCATATGGATGATATTATCACTTTTTTGACAAGCTAATTGAATTATGTGGTTGAATTTATCAAGTGAAGTTTGGCGGACTTAGAAGCCTCAACATAATTCTGAATAACAGGGTTATGTGATGGGTTATAATGCCTATTTAGGGTCCCAAGGCATTTTAACTTAGGTTCTTATGTTGTTTCCTTGAGAAAATAGAGGCCTAAGTACCTTGTATAGCTAGAGTTTTAGAAGGGGTTTAGACAAGAGAAGAAGGAGAGGAGTTAGTGGCTACATGAAGGCTTAGGGTTTTAGAGAAAAGAGAAGGCAACTGTATAAGAAAAGGAAGTGAGATTAAGAGAAAGCCTATGAGGCTATTTACTAAAAGGAGTAGGGTTTTTAGCTATAGGTTACCTTAAGGGTAGGTAAGGTTTTAGAATCCTTAGGAAAAGTCAAAAATACCCTTGTGTTTGAAAATAATTTTCCTTGGAATTACAAGGTTAGATCAAGTTCTAGTAGGTTGTAGGTTGAGTTCTACCTTCTTATTCAATAACAGTCATAATCCAACATTGAACAGATTAATTTAGGCACCAAAGTGAATGGGAAATCACAAATTCATGTAATTTAGATTAGTAAAACCATGTTTGGGAACAATGTCTTCAGGTAAAGTGGTCATTTTCAAGAGTTTGGGAGTAGTTGGCAATGGTAGAGTTAGCAACTTGCAATTGTGGAATGCTTAGGTCGCATGTGTTACTATGTTCCAGGTTAAGGTGGTTTTGTGTGTGCCTATGTATCGTACACATGGGTAATCATTACTGGGTAATGAATCATACAAGGGAATAGCTAGTTGGAGAGGGGACTAACAGTGGGTAATGCGGTCAGGGTATGTGGTTTTAGAGTAGGTAAAAGAGAAAGCCATTAAGCTTAGTGTCAACTATACATAGGGGTTGCGAATTGGTGTTGCGTTCAAGTTGTGCTGTGGTGGTTGTGGGTATATTAGGTTGTGTTTAAGGTATGGTGTCAAGTTAGGGTAAGTGAATGTCAATGGGAGTTGTCCTTCTTATTGTTGATGGTTCTCTTGGGAGTCGAGTAGGGTCCGAATCTAGAGAAGGTTGGGTCCTCTTTTTATAACCTAATACTCTAAATCCATTCTTAAATCTTTTGGTTTTCTCAAATCCTCAATGGATAAAGTTAAAGCTTGATTTTAGGTTTTAATAATTCTTTTCCTTAACAAGATTTAATTATATCTCAATTAAATTTGTTAGTTTTCCTAATACTTTAGTCATGATTTTAGTAAATCTACGTCAAAATAATGGGGATTTGATAAGATTTGTTATTAGATTTGGATTCTAGAAACTTAACTGATTTTTCCCTTTCTTTCTATTCTTTTCTCGAGAAACTTTAGAGAAGGAAAAGTGGTCATGTGCTCTACCAAAAAGAAAAAAAATATACCTATGCTCATTATAAGGGGATTGAACTCCTGACCTCTAATTCCACTTACACCCAAGTCCATGTCCTAGCCAACTTACTTAATCTTTTTTCTCTTGATATATAGTGACACAATTTTACTTAATTTCTTCTTATCAAGCCCATCTTTAATTTAAGCTTCCAATATTTGACCTAAAATGATCTTAGCCTTCTTATATGACCTAAAATATATATGCTAACAATTTTTAACACCGCTTTTGAATTTAATAAGTCTGGATTCTTATTCTACTTCATCCTATTAGAATAATTTTTGAATTGGACAAAAATCCATCCAAATATTTTAATGGCAAAAAAAAAAAAAAACTTTTCTAATGAAGCTCAAAAGATTTTAGGAATCTAAATTTATTAAATTATATTTATATTTCCTAATCTAACCTTAAAGATTGATTGACTCAATTCGGACATTTTTTACACTTTGTATTTTTTATTTCTTTGTATTTTTTGTATTTTTGAATTTTTTTTATTTTACCTATGAACTTAGCCCAAAAAAATGAAAAATAAAAGAACCTGAAATAAAAAGGTAGAAAAATAAGATGTTTATAGTTGTGCCTTTTTATAGTGAAGGTTGATTTAAACTTCACTATAAAAATAAAGATAAGCCCATTTTTGTCGACTCTTAACTTGAATTGACAAGGTAAAGACTTCTAATTTGCAAGGTTAGCTAAAAGAAATTCAACTTGAAAGTTCAACTTAAAAAACATCTTGGTTTGAAAGGATGAGATAAAAATGTTTTGGCTTACAATATCAATCAAATAAGATTCTAACTTGCAAGGTTAAGGTAAAAAGGGAAAGATCCCAACTTGACAAGTTAGGGCAACATGTTGGGACAAAAGGGATAAGAACCCGACCTAACCAGTCGGGGTAATAGAGATAAAGTCCTAACTTAACTAGTCAAGATAAAAGGGATAAAGTCCTGACTTGATTGGTCGTGGTAAAATGGATGAACTCCTGACTTAATGGGTCGGGGTAAAAGGAGTAAGGTCTCGAGTTGACAGGTTGGGGTAAAAGGAGTAAGCTTCTGAGTTGATAGATCAAGGTAAAAGGAGTAAGGTCCTAAGTTGACAAGTGATGGTAAAAGGGATAAGCTTCCAACATGGCAAGTTATGGTAAAAGGAATAAGATCCTGACTTAGCAAGTTTGGGTAAAGGGGGTAAGATCCTGACTTGACTAGTAGTGGTAAAAGCTTTTTAACTAAAAGTGTCATATAGATGAGGTTGTAACTGAAAATGTTAGATAAGATGGGTCCTATCTTGAAAGGTCAAGTATCCTTATGATAACGGATTTCTTTAAGGTTAGTTTAGGATTGGATGATGCTTTTAGCAAGCATGCAATCCATTAGAGACAAAATAAGATAGCACTCTTATGAGCATGTGATTCAAGAAAGGATAGGATGGCACTCATATGTATAAGTGATCTTAAAATGGATAAGATTGCACTCTTATGAGCATATGAAGAAAGAAAGAATAGGATAGTATTCATTTAAGTAGGTAATCCTAGAAAGGACTAGATGGTGCTCTAATAAGCAAGTAATCTTAGAAATGAATGGGTGGCACTCTAATGAGAAAGCAATCTTAGAAAGGATTGGATGGTGCTCTAATGAATAGGCAATCCATTAAAGATAGGATGGTACTTTTATGAGCAAGCATTCTTAAAAAAGAATGGATAATGCTCCAATGAGCAGGCAATCCATCAAGAGGTTGGATAGTGCTCTTATGAGCAGGCGATCCAAGATTACTTTAAGAAATGGATAATGCCCTAAAGGGTAGGTGACTCAAGAATTTCAAGGACTTTGATAAATTTTGACAAATTGATCTAGAGTTTGAGACATTTTGATGACTTTTTGAAAATTTTAGCTTTTTCAAGAAATCTCTTTTGAAAACTATTCGTCTCTCTTTTGAAAAGGTTTTTATAGAAAAAAATTTAAAAAAAAATGCATTCTTTGGTGGAAATTGCATTGTCAACAAGTAAGAAAGTCTCGAAGACTCTAAAGATCACAAATAAGGAATCAGCTTGCCCCCAGTACATTAATCACTCATTCTTGTCTCAATCATGATTATTGGAGCATCTTTAAGGATTTTTTGCAATCTCTTAAATCATTGATTTCAAAATTAATGGCAAATGATGATTTATGTTCTCGAGAAAGCATTCAATCATTCTTTGATTTTCCGCTAAGGGAATAAGTATCATTACTTGAAATGTTTAGTCTAAAAAAACTTCTTCTCACTCTCATAGGTTAATGCTAGTGATGTGCCCTAAGCCATATGGATTTTATGTCATTTAAGTATTTATTTTTATGATATAAGCCATTTTATTTATCAATTTTTTATTAGCCTTTTGACATGATAAAAATGATTCCTTGAATATTTATTCTTCCTTATGTCATTAAAGTGAGTGACCTTAATAGTAAAACCAAAAGGTAATAAGAACACTAATCTAAATTATCCTTAGTCGCTCATTATATGGAACAATAATGAATTAACACTAATTTGTTATCCAAATGATGATCATATTTCACTAATCATAGATATAAGATAACAATTCAACACATAAATACTAGTAAAAGTACATTGTATTGGACTGACCCACAATGAGAGTACTATATGGATCAATCTAATGACTACTACTCATATCATGTTATTTTAGTTCTTTAACCTGACGACACCATGGATTCCTACATAATAAGTTCCATGTTTTGGCTCATTCTTTATCATTTTTAATTATATGATTATAAAACTGTAATTGGATATGGAATAAATTATCTGAAGAAATATGAGTGTTCATAAAGGAATTTGTACATCTCATTGATTTGAGAGAGATGTCTTTTGGGCCCCTTAAAGAGCAAGACTGAGAAAAATGCATGGTTGTACACAAATGAATTGATAAGAAGTTATCAATGTCATTTTTTTAAGTTAGTTAGACTCCGGATTCAAGAAATAAGTGATTAAATAATATAAGAGTGTCTTGATCTACACCTTATGCTTAATCATTAGATATCATTTGACAAAGGGACTAAATAACTGATTGTTTAATAGGTACAATCGGATCACCGACCTTTACTTAATTTGAGTAGGCATTATGTCTTCGTAGAGGCCACTTATATCTCGTAGCTGCAAAAGAAGTTCAAGGCTTATTGCCAACATTAGGTGAACCTACAAGGTTATACACAAAGAACAAACCAAATGGGCTATGGGTATACTTTAAATAAACTTGACAGGAATTATTGAAATATTTATTATTCTTAAATAGTTTAAGAATGATAAACAATGACATGTTATTTTTGGAGAAACGTATTTTATTATATATTATTTATATCTTTACTATCTCTTAATATTCTAGAAGATATTATTGCTACTTTATATATTGATAGAGTCAACTCTCTATTAAGGTTGCATTGATGCCTTTGTTTTCAATATTAGACCCATAGAAAAAGTTTGCAAACTAAAAATAAAGAGAGAGAAAGTACTTATGATTATAAGTGAATTCTTAGATGAATATAGATTGGTGGTGTGGTATTAGTACACTATAGCCTGTTTCAATGTGTTTGTATGTGTGTGGATACTAGTAAACCGTGTTCACAATCTACGATGCTTATTGATCTGTCTAGCTAAAGATTTCAAAAAGCATCATCTAAGGTAAAAATTCGTAATCCTTTTCAATTTAAATGTTACACTTGGATGCTAGGACATTAAGGATTAATAAGGTTTAAAGAAATTTTCTACACAAATCGATGATTTGTAACCCTGAAATCCTAATAATTAGGTCTTCTTTTAGGCTTACAATTTAAGGCTTTTGGTCAATGGTTTGAGTAAAGGGGTAGCAATGTGTTATGGCCAATCTTGAAAGAAAATTTTTATTCATTCAACCATAGGTTTACAAGTCAAGAAATTTAGGGGGAAAACTAAACATAGGCTTGCCTCAGTTTCATAAGAAAATATTACTTACGTTAAATCCATTCCTTTGTTCAAAAGAGCTTTACTTTAAGCTTAAGGATTTGATGTGTCTAGCCTTTGAATATCTCATAGGTTTTCATCTTTAAACTTGATAACAAATTTGGAATTCAAGCTTATTAGCAATTTGGGCTCATCATTGGAGATGATCAACTTGTTACTTTCATTTCTTCTCTTTTTCTTTTCTCTTCTTCCTTTTTTTCTTCTCATTTTATTGTCTTTTCTTGTTATCAAGGTGATCAATCTGCTTATATATGGGTTCTCATTGAAGAGATTCAAAGGCCTAATACCATGGGTTCAAAGAGTATAAACATGGGGAAATGTGTATATAGATTTGGAGTGTTTAGGAAAAATCTAGGGGCTTAAGGCATTTGAATGAGTGAATTGGCTTGAGTGTAGTGTATATGGTTTGAAGCTCTTCTTTATTTTAAACAAATTATAATATCTAAAGCAATTATGTCTCATAAATCAATGCAATTGAGACAAAGATAAGTTATTCTATTCCTTTTCTCCAAATTTATGACCCTTACCTCCTTATTGCCCCAGTATGGAATGGTTCTTGATAAGGTTAAGTTTAAGACAAATCCCTAAAGGGCCCAAACAGGTTTACAAGGGATAATTAGGTTTAAGGATAATGAAGTGAATGCCTAACCTCATTTTGACACGTGTACCAAGTTTAAGACAAACCTTCTTTAAGGAATAAGCCTAAGTACTCACATTGTATCACTCGTCTTTTATGTGTTTGTGGTAGGTGTTTAGGACACAATTTGCCTCTTATCATTCCAAATCATCCAAATAATGTGTTACTATTCCCTTAGGCTGAAAATTTTAAGTTTAAGCTCAATATTCCCTTTATTCATTTTCATTTGCCCTAAATTTGCATAAAGCATTTCATTAATGGAAAGCTAAAGACATGTGCCTACCGAGTTAAGCTAACTTCATAGCATAGAAAGACAAAATGCATAAGAAAAACACTTTATTTAGATAGCTTGTGTCCACTACAAGCTCTAAAGTGAAAGGTTATTTTGAACAAAAATAAATGCAGAAACTAAAACTCTTTTTCACTTCTTACCTCTATTTCTATAACTTCTCGATCCATTTATTTAAATTTATCACTTGGAGATATGCCCAACTACTTCAAATGGTGAGTCATTTTGTCAGATGGTAGTAGTAGACTCGTAATGTTTGATGTTGGAGGTTATCCATTTGATGTTTCTTCAAAACCTTGGGAAGGAATATCACTACCAATAGACCCATTAGCCTCTAGAAAGCCTAACTGGATAATCTTTGTGTCAATTAAGTCTTGCACCTTTTGCTTTAATCTCTAGTATTTCTCTATGGTATGCTCAACTTAGCTCATATGATATTCACAACATTTGTTTGGCTCATAATCCTTTAGCCTGTACTTCTTTGCTAGGATTTCACATTCTAACAACCTTGCCTCTCTCAATTGTTTGAAAACTTAGGCCATTAGAATCTCTCCTTCTGCCATGGATGGATTTGTCTTAGTTTTGGGCTTTCCCAATTGGTGAATTTGTTCTTGACTCTTCTTTCCCTATATCATCTTCATGCTTAGGCTTTGACGTCTTACTCGTAATAGGAGCTAAGTGTTTAAGCTATTTGAGTATATAACCTAATGCTATTTACATGCCTATGAGTCCTTCTATAATCACCAACTTTTCTTCTAAGGCTACAACCCTTCTTTCCATACCTTGGTAATGACATGCTCCCTAGGTTCAACCATTTAAATTTACTTCTAGCAACTTTTTTGAACCTTGTGTCATGTTAATAGTCAGCTCTATGTAGACATTGGGCCTTGGATCCTTGACAAAATTCACTTAAACCAATTTTGCATCAATCAAATCTTAGACTTTATTTTTCAAATCCTAGCAATAATTAGCAACATACTCTTATTGACTCATGCGGTACTTATGTTATGCATCAAGGTCATATTTTCAAGGCCTGTGCTTTGGCATTGGAGTATTATGAGGAAATAAACCCTCTTCTCTTAGGCAACGGTAGACTTGAGACATAGGGATCATAGTTTGAGTGAACTTCCTTCTAAGTGTTTTTTGGCCTTACTTATTTTACTTATACTATAAGTCGTTGTCTAAGGCATTAGACTTGTTTATAATCAAATAAAGCATCATAGTAATCATAATGGCCTTAGAATCCAATAGAGTTGATCTCTTCCTTATCAATCTTTATGCTCTAATGGCATCTTCAATGCGACTACCAACTACAACTATGTTTACAAATGTAGAGACAATAGGGCCCAAGAGGTGATTATAATAAGATTCACCTAATGTGAGAATGAACACATTGATTAGTTTATTTTCTAGCAAATGTATTGTGACTTGAGCTAATGTAGATTTCCATCTCTAGGCATATTCTTTAAAGGAATCAATTGATTTCATTTTCATACTACTCAAATCCATAAAGGAAGGGACTACTTTTTCATTGAACTTATATTACTGATAAAAGGCCTGAGCTAGCTTATCCTAAGTATTAAGCTTAACTAAGTTTAGTTAAGCTTAGCAAATCAACATTAGCTTAGTTAGGCTAACCTTAAAAGTCTGAATCATCAACCACTCATGTTTGGTAAATTAAGCCATCTTGCAAACATAAGGCCTGAGGTAGAGCTTAGGGTAACCTATTCCATCACATTTTTCAAAATTTGATACCTTAAACTTCTTAAGTAACTCGTAGTCTTTAAAAATACAAACATTGCTTAAGCTTAGATAACACTACTCATTATGAACCTTAAGAGCTCCCATTTTCTCTTCAAGTTTGTAAAAGATTTCTTCCTCTATCTTCATCAATTTTTGCTCCAATTATCTCCCCAGGCCTTTTTTTTACTATTGTTGGGCTCATGAACTTGCAATTCTTTAGACTTGGCCATCTAAAATGGTATGTCAATAGGCACCTAGGCTTGGATATGGGGCCATGGTCTTAACTAGCTTTGTATGCTTGCTTAAAACTCTTTTTGTTGTAGCTTTCCTCTATTCATAAGCTTCAAACATCTTGGTTTTGAAAATGAGTAATTAGCCTTCAAGTTAGGCCAAGCTACCTAAAAAAAGCAATCTTTCAAATGCTTTAAGAATACCTTTTTGTTAGCAACCATACATTCCCCTTTTCTCTCTCTTTTTTTTTTAATAAAATATCAAATTTCTTTAAACTTTGAAAACCTCTCTCTCTCTCTCTCTCTCTTTTGAAAATTTTTATTAAAAATCAATGATTATTTTATGTTATAGACAATCTAATACTGACATTGACAAATCTAAACTTATTACACAGATAAAAGGTTTTTAAAAAAATGGAAACATTGGGACTGACAATTGAGGACAGAAGATAACAATTATATTATAAGAATGATATAGAGAAGTAAAAAATTTTTTACAATAAGAAAACTTATTAAAAGACGACACAAGAGTAACAACTTGAAAACTCTATCAAAATCGTGATAACTTAATGGGTAAATATAAAAAACGAGAACTTAGATAATTACAAAATTAATGACTTTAGGGTAACAAGTAATTTACAATGGAAATATGAGGGTTAGATATATATATATATTTTTTGTATTTTGTTAGTTCATAAGAGTATGATACATGTGGAGCATTACAAATGGAAACTAACCAAGTAAACATCATCATAAAGCGTTATATATATATATATATATTTGAAATTTTTTTGGAGAACCTTAAGAAAGAATAACAATTCCATAATAATCTTTACTGTAACCAATTTCCATAATCATCTGCCCTAAAAATAAAATTTAGAGGTTGATATTGAAGGATTCTTTTATAAATATAGTTACATCATAATACATGGGAATATTAATAATTTTGTGGCTTACATGTTAAATCTTATATTACACAACCTTTTACTCATAAAAGAAAATAAAAAAACTATGGTATATATAGCATATGTTACAAGGAAATACAAATAACAGTACGTAATACAAGAGAAAAATATATATATATATATACTAAAATCAACATATACAAAGAAAAAAAAATTATGCAATATATTGCATTTCCATACATTGCAATAGAGACTAGTAATTAATAAATTATAAGAAATGAATTATTATAAACCCACAGTCAATATTCATGCATCCTTACATATATAAGTATGTGAATTTCTAATTTTTTTTAAATAAAGCTCATGGTCACTTATATAGATAGGTGTGTTAACTAATTTAATTTTTTAGAATAGAGGCCTAATTAGCCACAGGTTATAATCATTTTTTTTTTCAAATTCCTATAACTTAAAAAGTACTAACCCATTTTTATTTTACATGATGCAAGAAGGTGATATCTATGAGTCTCACGCTCTATGACGTCAAATATTTTTGAAAAAATATCTAGTAGGCTACATCAAAGTTTGAGTAGGCTTACCTATCACTACTAGATGGGAGTAAAAATGCTTAAAACATGAGGCTTACACAATGGTAGCTCATCCTAGTTTCCTAAGCTAGTCAAGGTCTGACCACGTCTAAGCATACTATGGTAAAGTACCCCACCCCCCCTCCCCCTAATACATACACACACACACACACACACACATACAGAAATTCCCTAAACATTAGGCCTATTAAGCTGGCTTCTTTCTAGTAGTCTTGTATCAATAAAATCAAATTGGTACAACTATATATAATGATATGTTAAATAAAAGAAAAGTAAGAAAAATTAGTGTCAGGTTAAGGTTGTATTGTGGTGATTAAAGATGTATTAGGTTTTGTTTAGGGTGAGGTGTCAAGTTAAGGTAAGTGATTGTTGATGTATTAAGCAAGTGCATCTATCAGTTTATAAAATAGCGGATAAAGACTAAATGTTGATTCCTCAAAAAGTCTAACTACTAATACTCACTAAATCTCTATTATTTAACCAACAATTTAAATTTCAAAAAACTTAAAGAGGTAAATCTAAAATATTATTAAAACTAATTTAAATATTAATTAAAATGCAATTCAAGAATTAACAAGAAAGGAATTCAATTAATTCAAGATTCAACGTTATACCTAAATCTTATTTCCCTTAGATCTAACATGTGATTTTCCTAAAGATAATCTAATTTATTCTCTAATATTTCTTAACTAGAAGCATTCTCTACTAAAGTTAACCACTTTATCAAGCCAATTAACCTTACCCCTAGAATTACCTAGTAAAATCTCTTTTCAATAATATGACCTAAGATTGCATTATTAAACTACGAATTCTCAATACTTTAATTGGAAATCCAAAAGAATGTTGTAAATTATCTTGAATTTTTTAAATTAACTCGAATCTTGCAATAATCCTCATCAACTATGCATAGATCTAATCTTATAAGAAATCTCTCGATTCTCTTATAAGATATCAAACTCTAGATTAATACCTATAAAAATAATAACCTAAAAATAATAAAGAATTAATTAATTAAAAACTAATCATATCACATGAATAGATCTAAGTTCCACAAAACCTAGATATAAAAAATCTACTCACTATAAATTGCAAAATAAGAAAATTGAAATCAAAGTATAGAAAATAATAGAAAAAGGCATCATGAAATCCAAAAAAAATTGATTCTTGAAATCTTCTCTTCTCCTTACTTTCTTGATTGTTCTTGGCTTCAAAAACTCCTTAAAAGTCTTACCAAAAAGCTTTCTCAAATAAATCTTAACAAAGCTTTATATATGAAGAATTAAAAAAAGTAGGTTGGCTAGAAAAGACATGATTAGGGACACAACCATGTTTTTTGGTCGTATACTTAATCGTGCTTCATGTTTGTCTTTTTTTTTTTTTTAAACCTAGACCAATACAACCAACGACATGATCATGTTTTTTAGTCGCATCTTAAGCCATGACAAATGAAAATCTACTCTAATTTTGCTTGGAAACAATACAATTGTATTATTCGATTAGGTTGATCTTCAAACCTTCATAACTTGCTCATTTTAGCTCCAATTTGAGTAAAATTTATTCGTATCTTCTTATTTACTTGCATAGATCATTTCAAAACCTACAAAACAAAATTATACTCAATTAATTATTGTTATCTAAAAATAAACTCAAATATCAAGGAAAATTATCGAAAATTATCAAATAAAATATATGTAATTAAGAACCCATCAAACTTCCCCACACTTAAGTATTTACTTATCTTCTTGCAAATAAACCAAAGAAAAATTGAGACATGAATTATTAAGTTAAAAACCATCACTATCTAGGAAACCATTCAACAATTTACACTTAACATAGAATGATTCAACTTGCAAATCCAATTAATTTTCTTTAAATAAATTTTGTAACTCTTATACTCAATCTTTTTTCCAATGTCAAAAGGACATAAAGTACCAAAGTTTAAAAACTAATCTATGTAAATTAATGTTTAACGAGATCATTTAATCAAGGATTTCCATACTCAAGATCAGATTTTACATCTCACCAATCAAGAAATAGTCGTAAATATTTTAGCCTAATTAATTAAAATGTATACAACCCTCTCTTCAATCTCACTAAGCACTATAATTCAAAGTAAACACATATTACATCTACTCATCCTTTGATCCTCCCCTTAGTTCATGCTTTAGTTGGAAGGCTTCAAATTCACTGAATTTATGTTATTAATTAAGCACATTATTCAAGGATAGTTGTATTAGCAATCAGAAAGGATCTTGCTCTTCTAATGAACTAAGACCTATTCATTTTAGCCTAGCACTCATATTGGTAGTGGAAAAGAACCTCGCTCTTGTAAGGGACAAAGGCGAAGTCTCACTATTTGCCTTTTTTCTTTATTTTTATCACTTCCCACCTCTAACTATTTCATTTTAAGGGTTTCTCAAAAGATAAGTTTCATTTGTTTGTTTACTAAGGATTATAGGGCTCTAAAGTCATCTAAAAGGAAAATATATATCAAAATAAGCTTTGAAAATAGTCATGATTAACTCTTAACCAGTGATATTGCTCTAATTTGAAGTCCTTAAAATCCTAGGTGATATGAGGCAAGTGCACCTATCAATTTTAAAATAGCGGATATGAGTCCGAGTCGATCCCTCAGAGATTTTGAGTACTAATATTAACCTTACCTTTATTATCTAACCAGAAAATTGTGATGAGTTGAATGAATTAAAAATACTGAAATTAACAACTAAACTACTTATGAGACTTAATTATGCAAATTAGGAAGCAATAAACTACGAACGACTTCAAGTACGCAATAATGTATTTAAGAATTATTTCCCCTAGTGTTTAACATATAACCTTTTTAAAATATATTCAATTCAGTTTCTATAATTCTTGACCGGAGGGATTCACAATTAAAGCTAATACATTTCTCGAGCATATTAACCCTAATCCTAAATTATTTACCGAAATCTCTTCACTTAGCAATATAATTTAGAATTGCATTAATGTATAATGAATTCCCACACAAACAATCAACTTTCCAGAAGAAACATATATCTTATCTCTAAATATACATGTAATTCTCTTCAATTATGCCTAGATCTAATTACACATGCAATTTCTCAATCAACATGCATAATATCATATATTGACACTCTAGAATTATCAATCCACAATTAAACAACATAATTGAATCAAGAAAAGATAGAAACTTTATTGAAATTATAATTCAATCCAAGGGTTACATGAAACCCTAGGTTCCATAATCCTAAATACTCGAATTCTAAGCTATCATAATGAATTTAAAAACGAGTTTTATCAATAATGTAAAATGAAACATGAAAACTCCTTTGATTAATGAAAAATCTATCAAATCTTAAAGTTGATGTTGTTTTCTCCTCTTTCTTGATGTTCTCCTTAAGTCTCTTTCTCTTCTCTTGTGTCTCCTCGTTTCTGTAATGTCTCTCATGTCTTTTGAAACCCTAAGATATCCTTTTATATGTGTATTACAAAGATTCTGTTTTTGTCACCAGACACGCCCTGGGACATGGCCATGTCCCCAGGTCGTGTAACTTTCTACACTAAGGCAAAATTTTCTGCACAACTTCAAAACTTCTTCATTTGAACTCCGATTTGAGTGAAATTTGATTCTTTTTCCTCGTTTTCGATCCTAGAACGCGTTCAAACCTAGAAATAAAAATTTTACTCAATTAAGTATCAATTTCTTTAAAGAAAACCAAAAATGTAAGGGAAATACTATAAAATCACCATATAAAATATGTTTAAAATCAGAGTTATCAAATTTCCCCACACTTAAGCATTTGCTTATCCTCAAGAAAATAAATCAAAACAAAACTTTCGGGACAAAAAACACTTAATCAAAATTTATCACTATTTAGGAAACTTGTGAACGAATACACTTGACCCGAAAAAAGGTAAGAAAATCATTCTCAACTAACTTGCAATAATAAAGTCAACTAATTTCATCTGACCATATTCAAATGCTCCAACAATACTTAATACTAGAGTTCACTAGTTAATTTATGAAAATCAAAGTTTACCCCAAATCATTTAACCAAGGATTCTTAAACTAAAAATTAGATTTAACATCTCAACAACCAAGAAAGAGTCATAAAAATTTTTTCCATTTGACTAAAGTGTATACAATTCTCTTTTCCATCTCACTAAGTACCATAATCTAGAACAAACACATTTTACATCTACTCATCCTTTGATCATCCCCCTAGTTCATGCTTTTGTCGAGAGGCCTTTTGAATTTACTTTATTTAAGCACAATTGCGTTGGTAGCGGGAAAGAATCTCGCTCTTCTGACAGACCAAGACCGATCCATACCAACTTATTCCTTATATTGATAGTAGGAAAGAACCTTGCTCTTCTGATGGACCAAGGCCGATCCATATAAATTTTTTTTTTATTTGAATCGTCATTAGGACTCAATCTCGCTCTTCTGACGGACCAAGACGAATCCTTACTAATTTTTTCTATTCTTACACTTGTTATTACTTTTAACCTCCATACATTATGATTTTTCAGGGGTTTCTTAAAAGAAGAATTTCATTTGTTTGTTTGCTAAAAATTATAGGACTCTTAAAAATTTCTAAGAGAAGGGTATACATAAAAGTAAATTTAAAAATAACCATGACTAACTCTCAACTAGTGATGTTGCTCCAATCTCAAGTCTTAAAATCCTAAGTTAAATAACTCGTAACATTACCTTCCAAAAATTTGACTAATCAATTCTAGTAAAGTATAATAAGATCAAACTATTAAGCCTGATTAACTGGCTTAATACCAGTTAATCACCTATTGCAAGTTAACTTAAAAATTAATTAGGTCAAATGTGAATAATTGGTCTCCTAAACAGTAATAAATTCATATATATCCCTTCCCCACACTTAATAATATACATTGTCCTCAATGTACGACAAAAAATCATAACAGCACGAAAAAGCAGCATAAGGAAAAAGAAAACATATGTACTGAAAAGAAAACTAATACTTTCCTGCCAGTCGAACAGAAGCGCAAAATGAAAAAGCATCATCATTATATAGCAGAGTTCACAAGTCTTGATCAACAAAAGACAACACAAAAAATTTGGAACTAAGAAGAGTGATCAGAATCTGTTTCCTCAACTTCCTCATCAGATGATGCCTCAGCCATAGTAGCATCATCATCGTCATCACCCTCCTCATCATCCTCCTCATCCTCATCACTTTCTCCAACCTCCTCATCATTACCCTCCTCATCAACCTCTTCCTCACTACTCTTATCCTCCTCATCCTTTTCCGCACTCTCCTCTTCATTAGTAGTCGACGCTTTCATTTTAAGAAATTCTTGCATTCTGTCCTGTCGAAGATGAAGTTTATCCATACTCTCTCATATATAACGAACCTCAGACAACAATAAATCAAATTTATCGTCTAAGCTGGCTGAAGACGTTTGGCCTCGAGATGTGCTGCTGCGAGAGCATCGACCTTGATGTCTTGATGGTAGGAGGTTCATGAGACGAAAGGAATTTAGGCGCATAGGAGTGACTTAGCTAATGAAAGTAAGTGAGGGCCAAGCAACAACCTTAGTCCTCATAGCCTGCACTAATAATGTAATATAAGGGCCACTAGTAAATATGCCCTTTCTTCCGAGTAGTGGTGGCTTGATGGCTGAAGAGTTCGGTAATTTCAATAGCTAGATTGATGGGGTGCTTATGGATGACACTGTAAAGATAGAGGCAATCCTTGTTAGACACCACCCTGGTGCTAAGGCCCCAGCCAGTTAATGTATGGGAGAAAAGCCAGTGAAGAACCCGGTATTCAGGCCTGACTAATTGAGAGGCCTTACTCCTGGCTGGATCATAGGCATCACCAACCGTGATCTCATTCCAAAATGACCTTACCGTGATGCTACGAGGAAAACGACATGAGAGACTTTGGAATTCTTCTGTCCGTGTATATCTTTCTGCATTAAACCAAGATATCGGCCCAGTTAAGCGATGGACATGTGGAATGGATGGCCACTCAAGGTGAAGTGTAATTTGCGGTTTGGGCCCATGCGAGTAGCACTATCTTTATCTAGCTTATAAGTACACAAAAATTCCAAGGTCAGCTCTTTATAAACTGGAGCTTCAAAGGATAATAGGCGCTCCTAAACGGTACCATCCAAGAGCTCCTTCATTTCGGTGGTAAGCTCTAGTTGAGCGAGAACATCCCAATCCAACCGAAGGGTCTCACTAAAGGGCTTAGACTGAAGCAATTGTTAGTGTTGTACTTGGTAGTCCTCCTTAAATTGGAGCATTAGGTGCTCCATAAGGGGAAGAGTCGCCAGTGGTTCAACAATTGCGCCGGATTGTGATGAAGAGGATGCCGCAAATTTGGATTGCCGGCGAACAGAAAGCTTAGATCGATTAGCCATTTGAATACTTGAAAAGAGGCAACAATCCAAATCAAACACCGACATCCATATCGCATATAGTTTGAAGCAAACAGAAAAACAAGAATAACAATGGGTAAGATTGTGAAAGGAATGATCATTGGGGCATTTCATCAAACATATGGAGTGCAGCTAGAAAACGAGGTGGTGGAAAAGAAATGAATGGCAAACACATCCAACGAATTCCACTACACACTAAGTAACGAGGAAAAACAAGCGTCTATACATATAAGAGACGCGAAATGACCTAGAATAATGATTGCCCATTGCTAACCCTAACTAGCCTGAATGAAGAATGACAATCGAATTAACCAATAAAATTTGGAATTGACAGAGCATAATGTAAGCTAACTAGATGAGGTAGCATTTATAATATATGAGATCAAAAAACTCAAAGCAATGATGCATAGCATTGATGAATAAGCAAAAGAAAATGGCAGGCCAAAAACAATATGCATAAAAGGAAGAACACACATAACCCAATTGCTGCAGCGTAAGGAAGAAAAAGGAAAATTAAGGAGGAAAACTTACTTGGATCAAAATGTAGAATGCAGGATTTGTGGAGAGAAGAGGGAGAATGAGAGAGAGTGTAAGAGAGATATGTGTGATTGTGAGAGTGTGAGAGGGTGTGTAATTTAAATAAACCGGTCATGTGTGAAAACCATGTTATTTGGGTAAACACGGGCTGGGACACGACCGTATCCCTCGCCCGTGTAACATTCTGTTCCATCGTGTCTAACCTGGATGCACACGGGCTGGGACACGACCGTGTCCCCTGCCCGTGTGACTTGTACTTCCCATGTATGAATACTGGATGGACAAGGGCTGGGACACGGTCGTGTCCCTCGCCCGTGTAACTTTCTATGGGTGGACATTTTTGAACGTCTGGATGGACACAGGCTAGGATACGACCGTATCCCTCGCCCGTGTAACTAATTTTTTTTTTAAATTAAATCTAAAGATAAAGGAAACTTAGAAATAATAAAATTAATAAAACTAAAGAGAAAAATCAACAATTAAAATAAAAGGAAAAAGCTATGACGAAAATAGAAGAAGCCAAAGCAAAGTTAGATGAAAGGAAAATAAAATGAAGAAAACTTAATGAACTAAAGTATAAGCAAAATTAGACATAGGTTGCCTCCCAAGAAGTGCTATAGTTAACGTCGATAGCTCGACGGGATACGTCTTGTAATTCATGATTCTTCATCCAGGTGGAAATAGAACTCCTCCTGTATCTCGCTTTCGAACTCTCCATACGAGTGTAGATTTACCTTTCGGCCATTGACCTTGCCAATTCCATTTCATTGGTGCATATCTTCCATAGTTTCTCTTCTCATCATGCCACTTATCAAATTCATGTAGCCTAAACTTTTTCGTTTTGTTTGCATTTAGCTTAGATGCAGTTGTCATTGGGGGTTTTGAACTTTTCACTGCAAAGACATGCTCCAAATGATTTCTTGACAGTTTTGGTTCCAAAATTGGTGGCTTCTCTTTGAAAGATTTTAACGTACGATCCTTTGGCTTATAGAGTGGATCAATTCCCTTCTTGTCCATACTAGATCCATAAACTTTTGTTTGAGCTGCCACTTCTGCACAATTGGGGTTACTCACCAAATTTTCATCTCCCTTTTGCAAGCAATAACTTGAGGAATCCTTAACAAGAGTTTCCTACACACATGTAGATGTAATGACATTAGTGGCATTAACATTATGACTTATGTCCTCTGAGTCAAGAAATTTGTTCATTGCCTCTGGAGTTTCAAAAACTATTTCATCATCCCCGACTCATAATATCAACTTATGCTCACTAACAACAAAAACAGCCTTAGCAGTGGCTAGGAAGGGTTGACCTAAAATGATTGGCACCTCAATATCTTCATCTATATCAAGTATAACAAAATCCACGGGAAAGATGAATTTGTCTACTTGCACTAAAACATCCTCTATTATGCCTTTAGGATATGTGATAGACCTATCGGCTAATTGAAGACTCATGCCCGTTAATTTAGGTTCTCCTAACCTTAGCTTTTTGAACAATTTATATGACATCAAATTTATACTAGCTCCTAAGTCTGCCAAAACATTATCTACCAACAAATTGCCAAGCATACAAGGAATAGTGAAACTCCTTGGATCATTTAATTTTTGTGGCAGCTTTTTCTGGAGAAGTGCCGAGCATTCCTCGTTTAATGTGACGGTTGTAAGCTCCTCCAACTTCTTCTTATTCAATAGAAGATCTTTTAGAAATTTCGCATACCTTGGCAACTGCAAGATGACATCAACAAGAGGTAAGTTAATGTGTAATTGTTTGAAAATATCAAGCAATTTACCGAATTTCTTATCTTGATCAGTGTAACTTTGCTTAAGGCGCTGCGGGTAAGGGATGGGAGGCTTGTACTCCTTCACTTTTGGTGATTCCATATTTTCTTTTGATTTTAGTGGTTTTGCATCTTCCTTACGGTTGACTTCCACTTCTTTCTCAACTACTTCCTCACCATCCTTCTTCTCCACTTGCAGTTTTATACCACTTCTCAAGGTCACAGCATTAACATGTTCCCTAGGATTGACCTCGGTATTTCCTGGGAGTGTCCCTTGTTGATTCTCAAAGATCATTTTTGCAAGTTGACCAATTTGATTCTCAAGGTTGCGATTGGAAGCCTCTTGATTCCTCAACGAGGATTCAATGTTGGATAAGCGAGCCTCATTGCCTTGAATGTATTTTGTTAGAAGTTCTTCCACATTGGATTTCTTTTCTTGAGGGAGAGGAGGTGGGAATGGTCTTTGAAATCCGAGTGGGCCAAAGTTAATCTTCTGCTGGCCTTGGTTTTGATTTCCCTATGAGAAATTGGGGTGATTCCTCCATCCTGGATTGTAAGTGTTGCTGTAGGGGTTATTTTGTTGCTTTGGTGGATTTCCTAGATAATCCACGTGTTCCAATTGTTCTTGTGCAACATACCCCTGCATACTAAAATCACTTACATCCGATTGCACTTGTTGAGGGCCAACTGATAGTGCATCGATCTTTTTACTTAATAAGTCTACCTTGGCTGCTAAAGCAGTGGTCAAGTCCACATCATAAATTCACATATCCTTTTGTTTGGCTCTAGTGCTTTCCCACTGATAATTGTTCATCGCTATTCCTTCAATAAGGTTTTGTGCTTGCTCAGGTGTTTTTGTGTTCAAAGTACCTCCTGCGGATGCATCAATCATCTGTCTCGTAGAAAAATTGAGACCATTATAGAAGGTCTGAATCTGCATCCATAATGGAAGGCCACGATGTGGGCACCTCCTGAGCAAGTCCTTGAATCGCTCCCAGGTATCATATAGAGTCTCCGCTTCCAATTGAGCAAAACAAGAAATATCATTTCAAAGTTTAGCAGTCTTTGCAGGTGGGAAATACTTCTCCAAAAATTTATCTACCAATTCATTCCAAGTTGTGATTGAATTTCGTGGTAAAGAGTTCAACCATTGTTTTGCTCTACCCCTCAAGGAGAAAAGGAATAGCCGCAGTCGAATGGCATCATCCGTAGCTCCGTTGATTTTAAAAGTATTACAAATCTCTAGAAAGCTAGAGATGTAGGCATTGGGATCTTCATCTTGGAGACCGTCAAACTGAACATATTGTTGCACCATTTATATGATGTTAGGTGCAATTTGGAAGTTGTTAGCCGTGACGGTTAGCCTTGTGATGCTAGATTCAGCTCCAATAAGTGTAGGCCTTGAATAATCGGACATGGTCCGATTTACTTCATTCCCGTTGTTAGCCATGTGTGGTGGATCTTCTTGCTCGATGAATTGAGTGTTGGTCTCTTCACCTTCTTCCTTGATTTCAACGATTGACCCGTCGTCAATGGTCACCACACTTTGTCTAGGTCGTGATTTCAAATTTTGAAGGGCAGTTCTCTCAATTTCAGGATCAAGTTCTACCAAATCTTCTAGGTTACTTTGAGTCATGCACTGCAAAGGTAAGAAATATAGAATCAATTGTAGCTCTAGCTAATGAAAATAAACAATGAAAACAAAAGAAAAAAGAAATGGTTAAAGTAACAAAGCAACTAGTGTTCTTAATATCGAAAATCCCCGGCAACGGCACCAAAAACTTGATATGAGGCAAGCACACCTTTCAATTTTAATATAGCGGATATGAGTCCGAATCGATCCCTCAGAGATTTTGAGTACTAATATTAACCTTACCTTTATTATCCAACCAGAAAATTGTGATGAGTTGAATGAATTAAAAATACTGAAATTAACAACTAAACTACTTATGAGACTTAATTACGCAAATTAGGAAGCAATAAACTACGAACGACTTCAAGTATGCAATAATGTATTTAGGAATTATTTCCTCTAGTGTTTAACATATAACCTTTTTAAAATATATTCAATTCAGTTTCTATAATTCTTGACCGGAGGGATTCACAATTAAAGCTAATACCTTTCTCGAGTATATTAACCCTAATCCTAAATTATTTACCGAAATCTCTTCACTTAGCAATATAATTTAGAATTGCATTAATGTATAATGAATTCCCACACAAACAATCAACTTTCCAGAAGAAACATGTATCTTATCTCTAAGTATACATGTAATTCTCTTCAATTATGCCTAGATCTAATTACACATGCAATTTCTCAATCAACATGCATAATATCATATATTGACACTCTAGAATTATCAATCCACAATTAAACAACATAATTGAATCAAGAAAAGATAGAAACTTTATTGAAACTATAATTCAATCCAAGGGTTACATGAAACCCTAGGTTCCATAATCCTAAATACTCGAATTCTAAGCTATCATAATGAATCTAAAAACGAGTTTTATCAATAATGTAAAATGAAACATGAAAACTCCTTTGATTAATGAAAAATCTATCAAATCTTAAAGTTGATGTTGTTTTCTCCTCTTTCTTGATGTTCTCCTTAAGTCTCTTTCTCTTCTCTTGTGTCTCCTCGTTTCTGTAATGTCTCTCATGTCTTTTGAAACCCTAAGATATCCTTTTATATGTGTATTACAAAGATTCTGTTTTCGTCACCAGATACGACCTGGGACATGGCCGTGTCCCCAGGTCGTGTAACTTTCTGCACTAAGGCAAAATTTTCTGCACAACTTCAAAACTTCATAACTTCTTCATTTGAACTCCGATTTGAGTGAAATTTGATTCCTTTTCTTCGTTTTCGATCCTAAAACGCGTTCAAACCTAGAAATAAAAATTTTACTCAATTAAGTATCAATTTCTTTAAAGAAAACCAAAAATGTAAGGGAAATACTATAAAATCACCATATGAAATATGTTTAAAATCAGAGTTATCACTAGGCTAAATAATTTGTGACTTTACTCCATGAAGATTTTACTTATCAACTTTGGCAAAGTGTAAATCAAACATCAAAGATCAAGTATTCAAATTATTTTCAACTCATTGGAAGTCATCAATTTCCAAATAATTGCAAATCAATAAAACAATAAAATTAGGTTAAATGCGAAAAAATTGATCTCCTAAGTAACAAAAGTTTCTATATCTCCTTCCCTACATTTAAAACCATACATTGCCCCCAATGTATAAATTAAGTCACATAATGGAAAATATAACAATCAAAACAATCATTAGTAAGAGTTGTTGGTGAATTTTGGTATAAGGATAAATCTTACAAAAGAGAATGAAATGCTTGGTACAGGGGTTAACCCAATGTGGTCACTCCGATGCCTAAGTTTGTAGGGTGACTTAGTAGGATGACTTAGTGTAGAAAGTATATGAGTAAGAAGTATCAGAGAGCTCTTATAGAGTTTCTTTCAAGTATTTATAGATGGTTATAGTATCTAAGGCATTTGTCGGGATAACTATTAAGACATATGGATGCTTCTTAACTTGAGATCTCCCTTAATATGTAAGGATAGTAGGCAGCCATGTAATATAACTGTGCTTCTGATAACTTTTTGCTCCATAGACATGAATTCAAACTAGAAACAAACATATTCTACTCAGCATAAATGTTGTGTGTCATCCATCCAGTAGAATGCTAAGAGAGTCAATTACTCGGCATATCGGTAGCCGAATAGGCGAGTGTCAAATGAACGAAAATTAACTATCAACATTATCCTCCTAACTTCTATGTTCGAGTAGTCAATAAAGGGAGGTATATATATATATATATATATATATATTGCACTAGAGACCAAGTGGGAGAGTGATCCTTTAGATTTAAGCAGAGTAATATGGGAAGTAAGACAAATCACATCCCAGTCAAAAGGTTGCAATTTCTAAACTCCCGCCTGTTTGATAAACCAAGAAATTAGAGGCATGACATTTGTCCTTAGGTCATCATTTTGTTGCAGGCCTAATAACTATCAAAAAGTTTTAAGCTATCAAATTTATGTCATGAAACATACATCAACTATCCACACAATTACCATATCAGTATGTCATTACTATTGAAAGAAAATTTGTAGTTATGAGGATGAATCGTCCTTATATAAAGTACTATTCACGATTAGAATTCCCCTCTCTGGCTGCATCTTAAACTTTCATTTGTTTCCTCATCTTTAACTCAAATTCTTCAATTTGTGTTGTATCATTTCACATAACCATTTGTGTTTTTAAGGGCTTCTTCAACTATTTCAAAGTCGTGCTAAGTATGTTCTCACCTAACACATACCATCTTCTGGCAGCTTTTAAGATGGTCTACAAAGAAGTCGAAGTTAAGGCTATGTCTCAATTATTTCAGTTTTTCTTCACTATTCAAAGGCAGCTTAACGGGTGGTACTTTGTTGTTGCAAGGCATAAGCATAAGTTTATGGACAGGTTAGAATCCAAGATTCACAAGTAACATGACAAGTTCATGTCAATAGTGTTTGACGAAGACTTAGACTTCTAGACCCAATGGACTAAACTAATACATACAAAAGATATAGATCTGATGCCAAATGATGTAATAGCAATGAAGAAAATTTAAGAGAGGAGGAGAAACAAAATGTTCTTCTGGGACGCTAAGAGGATTATACAACATTATGAAAATGGAGACCTAATTTTTTCTGAAAAAGAAGGTATGCTAATGAATTACCGCTATGTCGAGTATAACCATAAGAGGAAAGCCATTCTTGCTACTTAGGGGGAGAATTGTAGTCATTGAGCCTTATTCGGCACAGTAAATGAAGTTCATTCTTATACCTATGTTTATATTAATTCGCCTATTCTTATCGCAGATATGAGTGCTAATGAGGTGAATCCTACCAAGTTACTTGCTCAGGCTGAGGCGAAGAAGTCCAAGGTTGATAAGAGGGCAACAACTTCAGCAACTACCACTCAACTTGCTGCCACAAAGAAGGCGATAAGGAGGCTGTAGCAAAGTAAGTGGTTGTACAGAAGACCTTACATCTAGCCCAGAAGTAGAAGGAGAGTGAGAAAACAAATTTGATTGAGATTGTTCATTCTCAAGAGCCTTAAGTTGACACTAATCGAACTTCTGTCAAGCTGAAGGATGATGAATGTCGAGAGACACATCCTAGTGAGGAGGTTGAGAATGTTACTTCTATAAAAGGGCCATCCTTGATAGTGGAGGTGGCACCTAGCAACAATAAAAGACCGAGCAAAGAGCTCGTCGGCCAACCAGCTAATAAAAAGTCTAAAGATTTGGATGAAAGGGTGAAGGAGACAATGCGTAACAAAGCACTAGGCATCATCAGCGCCAAATTCATCCCAAATAAAGAGGTTAGCGAGTATTACATCCCATGTTGGAACCATACAATTCTGGACACCAACTTGGCTTTAGGTGATAAGAGGAAGTCCTTGGCTTTAATGGAAGGAGTAATTCTTCCTAAGGATAGGGATTTTGCAAAGAAGGATGTCGATAAAGCTGGCAGTTGCAATAAGACCCCATATCGTGGTCAAATTGTATGATGTAAGTATCCATAACCTTTATTTCCAATTAGCGAACTCATTTGAGTTACTAACACATTTCCTTTTCCAGATAAATAGCCACATTCTGACGGCTTTAGATTAGGCTAACAAAGAGGCGAAGAAGGTAATATCTCTAATTGCATCAGTGTGTTATGCCGAATCATTGTTGATTATGTTAAATAAATTTGCTGTAGAGATTCGAGGATGCATTTAGTACCTCTAAAGCCTAAACTGTTGCTGTTGAGAATGCGATTATAAGGGTGGAGATGAAGATGAGAAGCTCTAAAAAGACCTTATTGTCATGAAGTTGGCACATGATCTTGCCACCAATGAAGTCTTGAATCTGAGGGCCAAAATGGAAGAGTAGTATAAAGAGTCTAAAGGCCTGAAATATGAGTTACAAAAGAAGAAAGAAGAGTACTAGGGCCTTGGTTGAACTCTTTGCACAATGAGTAAGGAGGAAGATAAGCTCAAAATGCAAATCAAAGAGTTAGAGACCAATACTGCAAACTTACGAAGCCATGTGGCTAAATTGGAGGAGATTGTGAAAAATGGACCATCAATTGAGGAAGCCCTCGATATAGTCACTCTTAGTCAGCAATATAAGAGACTTCTATGGAAGAAGTTGTTAGAGGGGGTTCAAGCAACGAAAGAGGAGATCCTGAGGCCTCATCTCGATTACGATCTCTCTTTCCTTGACTTCTCCAACGTTGACGATAAAATTAGCAATGCTAATGAAGACGAAGAGGAAGGTACTGAGATTTTGAATAAAGATGATAACGTAGCTTACGCCGAGGATCCGGAGGAAAACGAGAACCCATGTGTTAAGAAAGTAGAGCACTCGAAGAAAGCCCTAGCCTCCAGTCCAAGAATTACTTCTATTGATTCTGACGATAGGCCATAGGATTCTTTTGTATTGTTTATACCTTTGTAATTGCATTGGCTGAATGAAATATCCTTCATATGACCCTTTTCAGTACGTATTAGTTCATGCACTTAGAGTTCCCTTGTTCTATTTCACACGTTCTTATTTTTCAGCATGTTTCTACTCACATGCAAATTATCTTTCGAAACATTTTGTTTCACATAACCACCTAATTATTGGCATGTTTTACTTCACAAGGTTAATTAATTTTTGGTGTATTTTACTTCACACATCCAAATATGTCTCCATATGTTTTGTTTTACATACCCATTTTTCTTAGCCTGTTTTATTTCACAAGCCCATTTTCCTTAACATGTTTTATTTCACATGTCCATTTTTCTCGGTATGTTTTATTTCACATGCCTATTTTCCTTAGCATGTTTTATTTCACACACCCATTTGTACGTCTTTGTAGACATTGTCCATTAGCCATTTGAAGTGTACACTAGTGGCATTGCTCAGCCATAAAATTACTTTATGCAATTCATTGGCTACAACAGACTAGAATTTATTAACTCGTCATTAATAAGTGAGATAAGAAGCATGAGACTTTCAACATAACTTAAACAAGTACTATGGTCTTATAAACAAATTAGCCATCACCAAATGAGTAGTGATAAAAATCATTCGACAGATTAATTGAAATATAATTTCAAATTCTCGACGTTCCAAACTCAAGGGATGACAGATCCATCTAACCTTTCTAGTCAATAGGCTCCCTCACCGACGACTTCCTGGATCCTAATAAGAACCTGCCAATTTACACCCAGCTTTCCTTTACTCACTCGCGCGTCAGTAGCTTCCATCTAACGGAAAACTTGATCTCTAGGTTAGAAAACCTTATGCTTCACTTTCTAATTATAATACCTTGCTACTCTATGCTAGTATACCGCGAACCTAGCTCTTGCAATATCTTGGATCTCGTCGATAATGTCCAGATTTGCTGTTAGTCTAACTTAATTAAGCATAACATCAAAATTATGCATTCGCAAATTAGGTAAGTCCAACTCAATCGGCAATACGGCTTCTATGCCATATGCTAGCTTAAAGGACATTTCCCCAATCATAGGTCTATAGGTGGTTCGATACCCCCATAAAACATTCAGTAGTTCATCAGCTTACTTCCCTAGTCGCAGGTTTGTAGGTGGTTCGTTACCTCCATAAAACATACGGTAGTTCATCAGCCCACTTCCCCTTTACTTGATCCACTTTCAGTTTCAGGCTATGTAATATGATCTTGTTTACAGCTTTAACTTGTCCATTCATCTAAGGGTGTGCTACAAACATATAGTTAAGCCGTATGTCGTGCTTGTGATAAAATGTTCAGAACTTATTATTGTCAAACTATAAGCCATTATCAGTAATTATCATATAGGGAAATCTGAATCTTGATATGATGGAGTTGAAGACAAACACTTTTACTTTATGCTCAATGGTTTTAGCCACAGCCTCTACCTCTACCTATTTGGTAAAGTAATCCATAGTGAAAATGACGAATTATCTCTAGGCAGTAGACTTTGGAAAGGGTCTGAGAATATCTAACCCCCACTAAGCGAAAGGCTAATAATTGGTTAGGCTATATAACTCAGTTAAAGAAGCATTAATCGGTGACTCATGCTTCTGGAATTGAAGATAATGCCGAACAACACCCTTTGCATCTTCTCTCATAATGGACCAATAATACCTATGTCACATTGCTCGAATGTATAGTGTTTACGCCTTACATGATTACTGCAAATGCTACCATGTAATTCAAATAACACCCTTTAGGAATCTTTTAGGGAAAGGCATCGAAGGTAAGGTTGTGATATGCTATGCTTATACAACTGACCATCAATCAGCATGTAGTTTATAGCTTAGTAAGCCAATCTTCATGCTCCTTTTTTAGCATTAGGGAAAGTACCTTCTTTTACATGATTCACCATAAAATCCATCCATGATTCTTCTTTTATGTAAGGGGCCAACTCACAACTCTGTGAGAGAGTAGACAAGCTTTTCTATGGGAGAAACTTGATGAAAAGTTTCTCACTCAGCTTAGGAAATACCATACTAGCTAACTTCGACAACTTATCGATAGCAATATTATTGCTTCTCAGGATTTTGTGAATGGAGAAAGATAGGAATTCTTTTGCAAGCGTTCATACCACCAATAGGTACTTGCTCATCTCTACTTCTCTTGCCGCGTAACTTTTGGCGACCTGATTTATCACCAGTTAGGAATCAGAGAACACCTTAAGTTTTTCAGCACCAATTTCTTTTTCCAGTTTCAATCCGACAATTAGAGCTTCATACTTTGCTTCATTGTTACTAGTTAGGAATCCGAATTTCAAAGCATAATAAATTTTGACATTATGGGGACCTTGAAGAAATAGGCCTGCTCCACTTCCTTCTCGTGTCAAAGAACCATTGACATAAAAAAACCAGATAGGTTTCTTGGCTCACTCCATTGAATCTTCATCTTCAGTGAATTCGGCTATAAAATCTTCCAATACTTAGGCATTTAGTGCCATTTTGGGTTTATATTGTACATCATGGGCACTAAGCTTTAAGGCATATTTCATCATCATCCCTAGGGAATCAAGCCACTGCAATGTTTGCTGTAATGGCTGATCGATGAGGATAGTGATCTAGTAGGCTTCAAAATACAACTTCAACTTTCTCGCCGAAAAAACTACTACTAATATAAACTTTTCAATCTTTGTATATTGAAGCTCCGGCCCTTGTAGAATATGACTCACATAATAAATGGTTCAATGCTTTTTTCCGTCTATTCAAACTAAGACAGAAGAAAGGGTTCAAAAGCTAATTGAAAGGTACAAATATAGGTTTACGCCAAGAATAGGTATCAAGAGTATCGGAGGTAATGTAAGAAATTCTATAAGCTCATTGAAAGCTTTTTCATAGTTGTCAGTCCAATCGAATTCTTTTGGAATCCTTAAAATTTTAAAGAATTTTGCATACTTATCAACACTTCTCGACACAAATCTGTTGAGAGCAGCAATTCATCTAGTGAGTTCCTGTACTTCTTTGACCGGTTGAGGTAATTTCATGTTCCTTATTGCTTCAATCTTTCTCAAGTTGGCCTTAATACTGTGCTAAGTAACCATATAACCTAAAAATTTTCCTAATGTTGTGCCAATGATGCATTTCTATGGGTTGAGTTTCATGTTGTAGCTCCTCAAAGTGGCAAACGTCTCCCCCAGGGTAACAAGATGCCGATCTTCATTCATGCTCTTCATAATCATGTTGTTGACATACACTTTAATGTTTCTATGAATTTGGGGCTTAAACATCCTAGTAACAAGTCTCTGGTATGTTGTACTGACGTTTTTTTGCCTAAAAGGCGTCACCGTGTAATAATACGTTCCAAAGTTGGTGTCAAAAGATGTATGGACTTCATCCTCCTCATCCATCTTGATCTGGTTATAACCAGAGAAGGCATCCATAAAGGAAAGTAACGTGTGTCCAATGGTTTCATCTACCATCTGGTCACTTTTTAGTGATAGGAAACAGTCCTTAGGACAAGCCTTGTTAAGATCTGTGAAGTCTATGCACATCCTTCACTTGCTATTAGACTTCTTAACTAGCACACAATTTGCTAGCCAAGTCAGATAAGGCTCTTCTCGGATGAATCTTACCTTTAATAATTTTTGGACCTCTTCTTCTATTACTATTTGTCTCTCTAGTGTAAAATGTCTCTTTCTCTATTAGACCACCTTTACATTTGGGTCAATCTAGAGCTTGTATACCATAACTTCTGTCAAAATACCCGCCATGTCTAAAGGTGACCGTGCAAACACATCAACATTAGCTTGCAAGAAGTCAATCAAACTTTATCGAACATCTACCGATAAGAGTTTTTCTATCCTTATTGTCTTCTCGGCATCATTTCCTAAAGGAATTTCCTCAATATCATTCTCAGCATTCTTTATACCAACTAACTTGCCTTCTAAATAGGTTTCAACTTGAAATGCTTCCTCTCATCTCAAGACCCTTATATATAAAGATCGTGTTAGTTGTTGATCTCCTTTACATACAGCAACTCTTGTAGGGGGAACTTAGATTTTAGATGTGCACTTAAAGGGACAATGTCAAATAAGTAATGACATGACCTTACATCTCTCATGATCGTTGTTGGTCGAATGTCATCCTCTTGTTCTTGTACCTCTTTTGAGACAATCTTTCGATTCTTTTGACATTATACACTAGAAATTTTTGTAGGTGCCTGCATTGTATCACATCTCCAATTGCATTCTTAAGCTGAATGCACTTATCTATACTATAACCTTTGTCATGATGCAAATCACAGTACTTATTGGAGTTTCTTCTTGAGGGATTCCCTCTCATTCTTTTCAGCCATTGGAAGATGCCTCTCTACCTATGTACTTCCATCAAAATGTCCAAAATCAAACAATTGACAAGCATATGGGATGAGTATGTCAGAATCCTTAGTCTCTTCTTCTCAACATCTGAACCTTGGTCATTGTCTATTTCGAGTCTATCCATTGCACTTTTTTGCTTGTCATTCTTTCTATCTCCTCTACTCAAGTCAACCTCATGCCATGCCTTTATGTTGTCTTCCTAACTGATGTATGAGGTAGCTTTAGCCTTGAACTTGATGAAAATTTTAGGCTTGTTCTTTGCAAGTGACTTGAAAAAGTCCCCATGAGGCTTGACTCCATTGATTACAACATTAAGGGCTACACTCATATCTAACTCGGAGATTTGAACCATCTTGTCCATAAATCTAGCCAAGTCATCCTTAATGAACTCATCGAACTTTTGTTTGATGGTGTTAAGGATTGAAGTCCTTAATAAGAAGTTTGCTAACAAGGAAGTGTTAAAGGAACACTTTTGCTAGTTCATCGAGACATGAAATGGTATTTAGCTTTAGATGTTTAAACTATGTCCTAGTTACATTCCTCAATGTTAAGGGAAAGGCTTAACAGGCTACTTCGTTACTCAAACCATGCAACTTAGCCAGTGTATGGTAGTACTCCAAGTGGTCTTCAGGGTCCTTCATCCCATCATATGTTTCAAACTGGGGTAGCTTAATGTGTTGAGGTATTACTTCTTCCAAAATCTCTGGGACAAAAGGACTTTTCTTGATTTGGAATTGCTTAGTCACTACAATAGGGGTGCTAACAAACGAGGTCCTGGATGTACATGCTGCGGTTGCTTACGTTTATCAATCTTAGCTAAGGGTCTCGCTGTAACCTTAACTTGCTTTTTTGGCAATTCAAGTGAATAAATGGAATCGTCGGTACTATCGGCATCATGACCGCCATGCTCTTTTTTCTGATTTAGATGAATATTTTTATGAAGAAGGTCAAGGATTTGTTCTTGTTTTTTACTTAACTCGGAATTTCCTTTAGCTAAATCGAGATAAAGTTGCTCGAATCGCACCAGTTGTTGCTCATTAGCATGTCGACTCCCCCCTTTAGGGTGTTAGGAGTAAGTACCAGCACCTGCACTTCTGGTCATCCTAGTTTTAGCCATGTGGTCGTATTAAGAGAAAAACAAACAGTGCCAAAGGTCGTTGGTGAATTTTGGGATGAGGATAAATCTTGCAAAAGAGAATGAAATGCTTAGTATCAAGGCCAGTCCGATGCAACCACTTTGGTACTGAAGTTAGTAGGATGACTTAGTATAGAAAGTATATGAGTAAGAAGTGTTAGAGAGCTTTTATAGAGTTTCTTTCCAATGTTTATAAATGGTTGTAGTATCTTAGACAATTGTCAAGATAACTATTAAGATACGTGGAAACTTCTTGACTTGACATCTCCCCTTATATGTAAGGATAGCAGACAGTTATGTAATATAACCATGCTTATTATAAGTGTTCACGCCATAGACTTGAATTCAAACCAGGAACGAACATATTCTACTCGGTATAAATGCCGTGTGTCATCCATCTAATGGAATGCCAAGAGAGTTGATTACCTAACATATTGGCGGCCGAATGGACGAGTATCAGATGAGCAAAAATTGACTATCAACAATAAGATGATAGAATAGTAGGAAAGAAAACTGATACACCCCTAAAAATTTAAGTAACATAGTTCATTAGTGCAAGAAGTTTGAAGTGGTCTAAATCAAACACAATCACTAACATGAGCTTTAAATTTCTAAGGCCTTAACTCCACAATCATCTTAATAGAAGGCATCATCCATAACTTCATCCTTATCCTCTTTGTATTCTTCATCCGCTTCCTCATCATCGACATCTTCAGCTAAACTCTCTTATTGAACTCCTTCCTCTTAACTTGTAATTTAGCTTTGAGTATCATATTTCTCTATAAAAGGAAACAATATTGAAGTCAAATCTCCAATATACTAGCATTTCCCCACACTCAGAATAAAGAAATAGATCAAAAATCATAACTAAGTGTGGAAAATAAACACTGTAACTCATTGAGGAATTTTATCAAACATATGGTATGCATGCAAAATGTAGTTATGTTCTTAAGAAATCCTTCATGCAATCCTAACAACTATTGTTACAAAAGAAATTACAAGCATGCTTAACTCCTAATTCCTTAATGACATAAATCAATAGTACTTGTATGTTTGATGAAACACTAAAACCTTAAGTGCTAAAATGAAAAACAAGGTATATAAAGTAATGAAATCCAATAGTTCAACCTAAACATTCAAGAATCACATGCCTATAGTAATGTATTGTAAATGATATGGTTCTTAACGCCAATTCAAGAAAATGGTTTTTTTCATCAAATACATCACTAGCAAACAACATCTATCATAATCGACATTCACTAAACAAAATCATGCAAAAGCCCCAAGAAAAAATGAAATCCAAATAAGTTGTTCCATGAAAAATTCAAGAAAAACGAGAAATATCAAGAACTTACCGAAGTACTTAAAGTGAAGTGCACTTGGGGAAGATTAAATCAGTATTAGTGATGGGTTGTGAATCAAAGATGAAAAGCTAAAAAGTGTGAACGTATTTTCAATTGTGTTTGGTATAAGTGAGAGAGTAAAGAGAAAGAGAAAATCATGTGTGTTTGTATGATGACAAGTGAGAGAAAGCTAAAGGGGAGACATACATATATATTATGGACGACATGACTCAAGACACAACAGTGTCTCACAGTCATGTGTCTTTCTTTAGCGCAACTGAAATTGTATCTTGGTACTAACACGGTCTAAGACACGACCGTATCTTGTAACCGTATACCCTTTTGTGGTGCGGTCGTAAGGCATGCCTACAATTGATATGATCTAAGACACAATTGTGTCTTTAGACCGTATAAGATACTGTTTTGCATTTTCTTTTTTTCTTTTTTTCCTTTTTTTTTTCTTTGAACTTTTATTATTCTTATTTTAATTTATATATGCCTAACCTAAATGCATGAATTCAAAAATAAAATAAACTTAAAGAAACAAAAGTCTTAAACTAGAAAATGAACTAAAGGAATCTAATCCAAAAGATTAAACTAAAAGGAAAAATTATTATGATGCACTTATCAATTTCAAAATTTCATTTAGCTTCCGCGGTGCTACCATAAAAACCCTGCAAGGGATGAAAAACCCTGCAAGGGATGCTATCCCCTTAACCCCTACTTATTAACCAGCTAATGGGATTGTTGTATGTATAGCACAATATAAAAGCAAACTTGACCCCAAAATGAAAAATAAAAGTATTAAAGTGCTAAGATAAACAATAAAATTTTCTAAAATAACCTATAAGATAAAAAAAATAACAAAGATAAATAAATAACTTAGATTGCCTCCCAAGAGCGCTATATTTAACGTCAATAGCTTGACGCGATGCATGGGTTACTTACCTTCATCTGAGTGAAGATTGATCTCCATCCTTACCTCACTTCCTAGCCCTCCAAACAAGGTTAGACTTACCCTTTTTCCATTGATATAGCAAATTATCTTGTTTAATTACATGACTTCTACTAAGTTTCTTCTTATCACACCACTCATCAAACTCATTTTACTCGAGTCTCTTCTTCTATTCCGCTTTTCGCTTAAATGGAGTGGTTGTCGGTAGTTTTGAGCTCTTCACTACAAAAGTATATTCTAAGCAATCTTTTAAGTGTTTTTGCTCTAAGACTAGTGGTTTTAATTTAAGAGACTCTAACTTTCCTTCATTTGGTCTATAAAATAGTTTAATCCCTATCTTCACCACATTGGGTTCGTTAGATCTTAGCTAAGCTACAACTTTAGATTGACTAAGGGTTTTCACCATTTCTCCATCTCTCGTTTCTAAAAAATCATTCGTAAATTCTTTGATAAGTGTTTCTTGCATACATTCAATAACAACAATAGTAGAAGTATCACTATCATAGCTTGTGCCCTCTGAATCAAGGGACTTATGCATTGAATCTAGATTTTAGAAAACAATTTCCTTATCTTTAATTGTTAAGATGAGCGTACACTCACTAACATTAAACATAGCCTAGCAGTAGCTAGGAAGGGTTTACTTAAAATCAATGGTACCTCAAGATCCTCATCTATGTTGAGGATAACAAAATCTATAGGGAAATGAATTTATCAACTTGTACTAGAACATCTTCTATAATGCCTCTAAGATATGTGATAGACCTATCAGTTAATTGAATATACATGTGCATTGATTTAGGTTCTCTTAACCCTAGTTTTTTAAACAACTTATATGGCATTAGGTTAATATTAGCTCCTAGATCTGCTAAAGCATTATCTACAGACAACTTTCCAAGCATACAAGGTAAAGTAAAACTCCTTACATCTTGTAATTTCTTTGGCAACTTTTTCTGGAGTAGCATAAGCATTCTTCGTTTTGTATGACAGTTGAAAGATCCTCCAACTTCCTCTTGTTCAACAATAGGTCCTTCAAGAACTTTGCGCATTTCAGCATTTGCAATAAAACGTTAATAAGAGTTAAGTTCACTTGTAGTTGTTTAAAAAGATCGAAGAATTTATCAAATTGCTTAGTTGGATCGGGTAGTCTTGCTTAGATACTGTAGATATAGGATGGGCAGCTTATACTCCTTCACTTTTGGTGGCTCTATACTCTCTTTTGATCTCAACGATTCTAAACTTTCCTTACCTTTGACCTCCACTTCTTTCTCAACTGTTTCCCTATCCTCCTTCTTCTCAACTTGTAACTCTCTATCATTTCTCAAGGTTACTGCATTGACATATTCCCTAAGATTCGTTTCAATATTCCCAAGTAATGATCCTTATTGTCTTTCATTCAACATCCTAGCAATTTGGCCAATTTGATTCTCTAAGTTATAGATAGGAGCTTCCTGGTTCCTTAAAGAAGCCTCTATTTGTTGTACTTAAGCCTTGTTAGATTGAATATATTTTTCTAAGAGGCTTTCTAACTTCTTCTTTAGAGTAAGTAGGGGTGCTATCGACTATTGAAACCCTGGTGGAGGCAAATTTGGTCTTTGCTAAGGTTAATTCCTTATCTACCATTATTGGCCTTGACCCTAGTTTTGACCTCCCCGTGAAAAGTTAAGGTAGTCTCTCCAACCTGGATTGTAGGTGTTATTGTAAGGATTATACTGGGGTCTTATAGGTTTCCCTAGAAAATCAACCTGTTCTGTCTACTCGCAACCTATAATCCCTCTTAGATGAAGTTATTAGAGCTATACTGTAGTTGTTATGAACCAGTTAAGAGAGATTCAATTTTCTTACTTAACATCTCCACCTAAGTAATTAAAGACTATATAGTGTTGAGCTCAAATATACCTGTAACTTTTTGCTTCCCCCTTGGGTTCTCCTATTAGTAATTATTTATGGCCATACCTTCTTTCAGAGCCTAAACTTCTTCTAGTGTCTTGGTATTAAGTGTACCTCCAGCTGCTGCATTTATCATTTACCATGTAAAAGGGTTGAGATTATTGTAGAATGTTTGCATTTCCATCTAAAGAGGGAGGCCATGATGTGAATATCACCTTAACAAGTCCTTAAAGCACTCCCATGTATCGTACAAGGTCTTACCCTCTATCTGGGCAAAAGATGAGATGTCGACTCTAAGCTTTGTAGTTTTCGCAAGTGGAAAATACTTCTCTAAGAATTTTTCTGCCAATTCATTCTAAGTTGTGATTTTGGTAAGGAATTCAACTACTGCTTAGCTTCGCCTCGCAAAGAAAATGGAAAGAGGCTTAGTCGAATAGCATCATCAGTTGCTTCGTTAATCTTGAAAGTTTCACATATTTCCAAAAAACTAGAAATATGCGCATTGGGATCTTTGTCTTAGAGGCCGTCAAATTATACGAACTGCTGCAACATCTGAATAATGTTTGGTTTGATCTTGAAGTTATTAGTTGCAATAGTTGGCTAGTTGATGCAAGATTAGGTACCAGTTAATGACAATAAGGAGTAGCCCGACATTGTTTGATTATGTTCCCCATTATTGGCTATGATGTTACAAGTAAGCTCTCATGATCAGATTTTTATTCTATCGCTTGATCCTTGACTTCACCCTCTAATAACTCCACTTCGTCTTTCAATCTAATCGAAGATCCTTGGTTTATCGCCCCCACTATTTCTTTGACAGATAATTGCCTCAAATTATGTAAAGTTGTCCTCTTAATCTTAGGATCAATTTTAATTAAATCATTTGGTAGCTTCTTGTCATGAAATGTACCAACAAAAACATAAAATTTAGGTAAAGATCACTCCAAGAAAATAAAAGAAATCGAGAAAAAGAAAAAATAGTTAGATTAATAAATCTATTAGCTTTCTTAATATCAAAAGTTCCCCAGCAATGGTGCTAAAAAATTAATGTATTAAGCAAGTGCACCTATTAGTTTATAATATAACGGATTAAGTTCAAATGTAGATCCCTTACAGACACTAACTACTAACACCCACTAGATCTCTATTATCTAACCAACAATTTAAATTTCAACTAACTTAAAGAAGTAGATCTAAATTTGTGCTAAAACTAATTTAAAGATTAATTAAGATACAATTCAAGAATTAACAAGAAAAAAATTCAGCTAATTCAAGATTCAACATTATACCTAGATTTTGTTTCTCTTAGATCTAACATGTGATTTTCCAATAGATAATCTAATTTATTATTTAATCTTTCTTGACCAAAAGAATTCTCTACAAAAGTTCACTACTTTCTCAAGCCAATTAACCTTAGCCTTAAAATCACCTATTAGAATCCTTTCTTAATAGTATGACCTAAGATTGCATTATTAAACAATGAATTTCTATGCTTTAATTTGAAATTTGGAAGAATCTTGTAAATCATCTCTAATATTGCAGCAATCCTCATCAACTATGCCTAGATTTTATCTTATAAAAAATCTCTCGATTCTCTTATAAGATATTAAACTCTAAATTATTACCTATGGAAATAATAACCTAATTCATAAAGCAAACATAGTTAAATCAAGAAAATAATAAAGAATTAGATAAATCAAATAATAATCATGTCACATGAATAGATCTAAATTTCAAAAAATATAGATATAAAAAATCTACTCATTTTACATTGCAAAATAGGAATTTGAAAACAAAGAAAAAGCATCATGAAATCTAAACAAAATTGAATTTTGAAATCTTCTCTTCTCCTTACTTTCTTGATTTTTCTTGGCTTCAAAAATTCCCTAAAAGTCATGCCAAAAATTTCTCTCAAATAAATCTTAATAAGGCTTTATATATAAAAAATTAAAAAAAAAAGGTTAGCTAGAAAAAACATGATCGGGGACATAATTGTATCTTTTGGTCGTATACATAACTGTGCTTCACGTTTGTCTTTTTCTTTTTTTAACTTGGAAACAATACGACTTAAGACATGATTGTGTCTTTTGGTTGTATCTTAGGCTATGACAGATGAAAATTTGCTCCAATTTTGCCTGGAAATGAGACAGTCTTGTCGTTTGACTATGTCAATCTTCAAACCTTCATAACTTGCTCATTTTAGCTCTAATTTGAATGAAATTTGTTTCGATCTTCTTATTTTCTTGTATAGATCATTCCAAAATCTAGAAAATAAAATTTTACTCAATTAATTGTTATTATCTAAAAATAAACTCAAATATCAAGGAAAATTATAAAAAATCACCAAATAAAATATATACAATTAGGAACTCATCAACTGTCAACGAGAGTTTTGCTTGCTATTGTTTATGGTTCTCTTAGGTGTTAAGTGGGGTCCGAATCTATTAAAGGTTAGGTCCTCTTTTGATAAACTAATACTCTAAATCCGTTCTTAAATCTTTTGATTTCCTTAAATCCTCCATGGATAAAGTTGAAGCTTGATTTTAAGTTTTAGAAAATCTTTTCCTTAACAAGATTTAATGATATCTTAGTTAGATTTTGTAATTTCCCTAATGGTTTATTCATGATTTTACTAAATTTGCATAAAATAATGGGGATTTGATAAGATTTGTTATTAGATTCAGATTCTAGAAACTTGATCATTTTTTCCTTCCTTTCTACTTATTTCTCGAATAAGTTTAGAGAAGGAAAAGTGGTCGTGTATTCCAAAATGAAAAATTGCACCTATGCGCATTATAAGGGGATTGAACTCATAAAGTCTAATTCCACTCACACCTAAGTCCATGTCCCATACCACTTTGCCTAAGGTTTTTTCCCTTCATATATTGCAACCTAGTTTTACTTAATCTCCTCTTATTAAGCCCATCTTTCATTTGGGCTTACAATCCTCGACCTAATTCAAACCAAAGTGATCCTAGCCTTCTTGTATGACCTAAAATGTTCATACCAAGTATTTTTAACAACAATTTTGAATCTTATAAATCTAGAGTGTTAATCTCATTAAAATACATTTTAAATTGGACAAAAAATCCATCAAATATTTTAATGGGTTGAAAAAAAAAATACTTTTCTAATGAAGCCTAAAAATTTTTAAAACTCTAAATTTATTAAATTGCATGTATATTTTCTAATTCGACCCTAAAGATTAATTAACTCAATTTGAATATTTTTGACACTTTGTATCTTTTTTAACTTCTCAATTTTTTATTTTTTTTATTTCCTATTATTTTATATTTTTATATTTTTCCTATAAACCTGCATACCCCTCCCCACCCCTACACCCCATAAAACCCAACACCCCTTCCCCCCACCCCCCCTCCCCCTAAAAAGAGAGAGAGAGAGAGAGAAAAGAACCTAAAATAAAAGGGTAGAAAAAATGAGATGTTACAATAGGTCATTTATGGCTAATGTTGTATCCCATACATGCTTAGCTCTAATGTATACTTAACCATCTAACTAGATGCATTGAGCTTCTACAAGAGTATACGAAGCAACTACTCATCAACATGATGATCTAGTGTACCTGAAAGTAAGGTTGAAGCTTATGTATAGAAATAATGACTACCAAGGCAAACTTTTTTATCTTGGAGTACCTGATCTGCTTAAACTATATATTATATATATCACAAATACTCCAACAAGTATACTAGGTTGGAATTAAGTAATAAAGAGTAAGTAAGATTGCCAATCCCTCAAGGATTAAGAAATTACTAATAATCCTATGATAATTCTTAACAATATTTAGGCAATCAAAATTAAATTATGAATTAACTAATCTAATAATTACCCTAAAATAATCGAAAAGAAAATTACGATAAAATATTTAAAATTATGCAATCAATTGAGAATATGGGAAAAAAAAATCCACCCTAGTTATGCAAATCAAATTGTTATCATATTATATAAATTAATAACTATACAGTCATTCAAGTAAAATTATCATGCCTTAAAATTTAAGGATCTAAACCTCTAATTAATCAATCAACTTCTATATCTCCAATTAATAGTGGACTCTAAATTATAATTATGCACCTCCCAATGCTATAATCATCTAATATCCTAAATCAATTATCCTTAATGTCTTAGTGAATAATTAAGTCAAAACATTGCATTAATCTTTAAATAATTTCTAATTAATACTGCTCCTACATTAGCTAATTAGTTTAATTAAGAATTTTTAACAAACCCTATATCAACTCCCATATCAATAGTCTTTCTAACAATTATAATCAATAGAGAATCATAATTGAAAACATAAAAATTGCAATCATGAATCATCCATGAATTTATTAACCATATAACATTAATACAATTATCATCTCAGCTATCTAAAGTTTCATCAATTCCTACAAATAAAACTTAACTAGCCATGAAAATTAAAACAAAAGCACAAATAATAATTGAATTTACAAAGAAGTTTGTGATTAAAAGTAAGAATAAATCACAATATTGCATAAATATAAATAAAATAGAGATCTTGTAATTATGATGAATTAAACTTCAATTGCACTCCAAAGATGACTTCTATAGCAAAAGCGAAGTTTTCTCAACGATCCAAGAATTTCAAAAGAAAAACTCTTCAAAACTATCTCCTAACTACTTCTAAAACTCTCTAATTCTAAAGAAGATAAAAAGTCCGTCTAAACTATCAATCATATGGCTATTTATAGAGAAAACTAGGGTTATCTATCAATTGATTCTTTTTTCATTGAAGGCCGACCATAAAGGCCAGTTGTATAGAATTGTAGGCTAATAGTGTAGTATGTAGGCCATTAATGTTGATGTAAGCTGGCCTAAGGCCGGCTACTTTCAATTCCAAAATGTCGTAGATGAATTCAGGCTTCATTTTGTTGCATAAAACTCCTCTAAATTGATCTTATTTCCACTTTAAGTCCTCCAAGACCTGAAATGTCCAAATGAAAATACTTAAATACCATTTTTTTCATGATTTCTATAAAATCAATAATAATTTAACCAAATTCGCATACTAAAATATGAGTAAAATATGCCTTTATCAATACCTAACCTCTAACCCCTAAAAGGTGTAACCAACGTAGTACATAGGCCTATGGTCTTTCCCTTCCATCCTGACCTACTAGTTAGAGGTAAACGTCTTCCCTTAGCATGGGTTTTGATAAGATACGTAAGTGCTTTAGGAAGTCTTGTAACTCTTTGAAGGCAATCTAACATTAAGGGATCCATTCAAAACCCTTAGAATTCTTAAGGATTTTAAAGAAGTCTGTGTATCTGTCAATGCTTTTGGAGATGAATTTGCTTAGCATCGCTACCATACCAATAAGCTTCTAAACTTCTTTAACTTTGGTGAGGGACTTCATGTCCTTAATGGCCTTAATATTTTCTAGATTAGCCTCAATCCCTCGCTGAGTGGAAAGCTTGGGAACTTGCTAATGTCGGCCCCAAATATGCACTTTTGAGAATTCAACTTCATGTCATATTTTATCATTCTATTGAAGGCTTCCTATAAGTCCTTAATATGATCATGGAGATACTTGCTCTTGACAATCATGTCATCTACGTATATCTTACTACAATAATAATAGCCTTAGGCTACGTTTATGTATTTTGTAAACATGGCTAATTCTCATATTTTTATCTACATTTATTAAATGTAACAGATAGTAAATTATTGGCTTTGTTTGCAAAAGGAAAAGAAATTTACCTAAAAATTCTCTTTTAGTACAAAACTTACAATAAAATAAAACATATAACCAGCTATTGTATTAGCTAATAATAGATGAAAATTTTAATCTTTAATAAAACTTAGCCAGCATGTGCTTTTTAGAAAACAAAATGCCATAGATCCTTCTCTCTCCCTCTCTTGTTTTCTTTCTTACTGATTGCCGTTGTTTGAATAACTTCTCAGTGATTATGATGAGTTTAATATATTGTAAAATTTCTCATCATGTACACCTATGTGTACTCACTTTTGTGTTTCATACACGCACATATATTGTGGATGAACTTACTATATGTATGATTGGTTGTATTTATTAATGTTCTCAATTTCCTTTCTATTTTGAAAAATAATTGGCTGTAAGGTCTTATATTATGTTTTAGGTTTGGGCTTTCATATGTGTTTTTGTTTTGGGTGCATTTTGCTTTTATTGTTGAAAACGTATGAATTAATAAGGGTTTAACTAGTCAGGGTTTCAAGGTTAAGCTATCATTTGATTGAGCATTTGATCCTTTTTTCATCCCTAATTATTTAGATTGAAGTTGCAAAAGTGGTGAAGACTCAATCTAATTCAAAAAGACAATTTGACTTGATTGGAACTCATCATCAAGAGGTAAATCAAAACAAGTATAAAGAGTACAGAGAGAGAATTGGACTCCATATTGTTTTATAACATTTGATTGCTAAGACAAACTACACAAAGAAAACTAAACAATATAAGTATAAAGAGTATATAATAGCATAATATTATTGTATCATGTTTGGTTTTTATAGTATTGGACAAAGATTTTTGTGTTGTCCTTATTTAGTATGTATAAATATCAGACTCACTATTATTTTATAACATTTATTCCTTCAATATTTTCTAATATTTATTTAATAATATTTTTAAGTCATTTAAAAAGTGCAAATTTAAAATATTATCAAATAAATATACACTCAATAATGTCTAATATTTATATAATTATAATTACATTTAGATCTTTAATACTTGTGTTTTTATCATGTTTTAAATAGATTCAAATCTTTTTTTTTTTAGTAACTAAGCTTAAGTTGCAATGTGATACTATGATTGTGACTTCTACTTGTGGTAACCACTAAGATAAAAAAGGATCAAAGAAAATGGTTTCCTCTTCTACTTTTCTTTCCATTCTTTAACAACATTTCCCGTCATGATTCAAGAAATCCTCCAATCTGCAACTACCTTGTCTCCTGCCACCACCATGCTAACAATCTGATACTTTACTTGGAAGGTAAATCCAGGAAAAGGAAAAAGAAAAGAAAAAACCGGAGCAATGTAAAATAAATAACCAAAGCAAAGCAACAAGGGAACTTTAAATAAAGTTGAACGTAGTAGAGGAAATTAAATTACCGTTTAGATCCACGGGGAAAAGGTTGAACTTTGAGGGATCAACTCAGCGGAGAAATGTAGTTACTTGTTAGGGTTTCTATTTTCATGGCGATATGGAGTTAAAAAGGACGCGCCAAGTACACTAGTGTTTAAATAAAAGAGATATGGAACAATTATATAATAATTATATATATATGTATATATATATATAGATAGATGGATGGATATAGATAAATAAGTTTTTACCAGTTATATTTCTTCGTTTGTTATCCATTGTTGATTCGCAATTTTTTTTTGTTTATTATTAATTCATTTTAATCATTAATGATAATTTTTTTGAACATTATCTAAGATGCATATCCTTACAGAAAATCTGGAAAATATGAAACAGATCCGCCGTTCTGTTTTCATCACGGATATCCCTGAAAAATTTAGTTCATGAAAACAGCTTCGCGAGTCCTTACAAGCCTTTAACATAATCGGTCCGTGAGAGGTTTAAATTGGTTTATATAACAAGAAAAAGTACTTAAATCTTAAATTTAACCTCTACAATATATATTATCTAATCGAGTAAATATATATCGTTCCTTATGTACCGACTGAAGTGTTAATCAGAAGCCACCAGGTTTTACTTAACCTCAATCAAAGATCGCACCTCATATTTTAATACTATGTGCACAAACATCATGCCATCCACTGAATATACCTAATAAAGATAATTAAATAGAAAAAAATATATAATTAACATAAGAGTGTTGCAGAATAGATTTCAATATTAATTTTAGAAACCAATACTTACATGTAAACTTAGCCTCCCAGATGATCTATTTACCCTTAACATTAGCACCGTTATTCAATACTCAATATTAATTTGTTCCATACTAGTATTTTTCATATATTTGAAATATTATGCTAAGACATTATCATATGTGGAAAAACATCATTTCCCTTTAATAAAACCAAGATTAGAATTGTTACTATAAATGTCGCTATCTGCAAGGATTATCTTAACGAAAATAAACTTCACAACGCTCCGATTCCTTTGGCAGTTTTCGTAATTGCTGAAAAATTTCCCTTTTCTTTGGCCAGTCTGCTAAACCTTTGTGTGAGCTCTCACAGTGTATCATCATTTTGTCCAAAACTTTAGCTGTCTTGAGTAATACTGCTGGAGCAGATAGCTGGTGCTCAAATGGGCAAAAGTTGTGGATGATGATTTTCTTTAGATGTGAGAGGAAGCATGGAGGCACCGGATCCAATATCCATTCTTTCATCCTCGCATCTTCCGAAAATTCGATACCCTAAGAGGAATCATTTGAAACATACTTATTTTAGCTATTTGGCATAGCAAAAAAGAAGGGAAATCAAACATGTGATGAATATAATTTCCGTCTTTACTTGGTGTCTTCATCCGCATCCCATCCAATCATATACTGCTATATGTACGATTGAACGCGACATAGATGAGAATACAAATTAAGGACATGGAACCACCATATATTCTTCAAGCATTACCTCCTTAAGTTTCAGAATGGTTAAATAAGGACTTCTTGCAAGCATCTTCAGAAATGCTTTACAATCCAGATGGACAATTACCCCATTCAACTTCAATTTGGTCAGCCTACCAAATAAAGGAAGGTAATTAAAGAGCCCCTTTTTCTTTGCAAGAACCTGCAAGAAAGAACAAGGTGAAAAACTAGCAAAAACATACGATCAAAGATAGACAAAGCCAGATGGTACATTACCCATGGATTACAAAGCATACCTCGAGGCAGTCACCAGATATAGTTAGATCTTTTACATGTGAGAGTCCCTTTAAGATCTTTAATACGCGGTAGGCATGAATAAGATCATATTCTCCAGAGAAATCGACTGTAGCGTCGGTTAGGGATGTAGCATAGTGAATGGCAAACTCATTTAGTAATTCACCGACATAGCGAAAGGACTTGAGTTTGGCACATATGACCACTATTTCGGACAATCCAGACTCACCATACACATTGGACTCATCTATAGACAGGCTCAAAAGTTTAGGAGAATAAACCCTAATTGAGCCTACTTCCCATACACATTCTGTAAAGGCTAGCTTCTCTAGCAAGGGGCTCGAAAGTAATTGCTTGGTCGAACTAGGATCAACGAATGTAACTTGCGAAAGGCTTAATGCTCTAAGACTTGAGAAGCTAATAGAGGAAGGAAGCTTAAGAGCACATGGCATATCTAAATGAAACGATTGAAGTGTTTGCGAGTTAAATAGGCAGCATGGCAACTTGTACGGTGAATTAAAAATATCAAGGCATAACTTAAGCACCTCAACATTGTGCCTTACTATAGTAGAAATCCATGCATTAATACGAGATGCATCGGACAACACAGAACATGAAAGATGAAATTCTTTTATAGAAGATTGGTCGTGCAGAAGAAGTGTTCTTTCGACAAAGTTCATAAAGTGTGACCTTTCGGTGAACTGATCCTGATTAATCTTAAGAATACTAATAGATGTCCATAAATTTTCAAATTTTTTTGATAATATGCTTGTCTTCACAGCATCTTTTGTTGGAAGCTTTGTGAGGATGCGTTGAAGAATGGCATCGGGTAAATCACATAATCTAATGCAGCCTTTACCATCTCCATTTTGATTCCTCCTCGTAAATTTAGCTTCCATCATTGCAATATATTCTATCACCCGGCCTACAACATAGGATTAAAATGTTGTCAGACAATTCATACATGGAAATAATAAAGAAAGACAGCTGGAGAAATATTTCGCAATTCATTAAAGCACCTCAAGGTTTTTTCCTTTTTTTTTTTAATTAAAAAAGAGGAGGAGACTCGAACCAATAGGAGACTAATATACATACTACTGTATTACAAGCGTTTTGACGAAACATTCGAGGTTAACAACGTGCAATCCTGATTACCACTCTAAGATAAAACCTCCAATGTGAGCAGCTCTTGATATACAAAAAATTTAGGGCACTATATCCAGCTTAAACCTATTACAACCCATTGGCTTAAACCTAGTACTACCCATTGAGGTGTTTCATCAAATAATCATGCAATCCTTAAAATTTCCGAAAAGGATACTTAATTTGCAATATAGAATATATACTCGTGTCACAACTTCTAAATACCACAACGTTCCCAAAATCAAAATTTGACATGAAAGAACGACTATTATAGTATTAATTCGAGAATATCAAATGAAATAAAAAATCCAACGTTACCTTGGACACAAACTATATGTGGTGCTTCAAGTTTCTAGCTTTTTAAGCAAATGAAACTTGGTCACAGGGATACATTTTTAGGGGAACTCTTTAAATAGGAAATATCCTTTTGTCTTCTTTCTCAATCGTTTTAGTTGGAGTAACTTACTTATTAACAAGTAATTAATGATTTTCCTTTTTATAGTTTCGAAGAGTTACCATCATATATTTTAAGACAATTTACCATTTATGACAAATAGCTTCCCTGGCGAATCGTGTCTAGCTAATGAATCAGGGAGCAGGACTTGTGATTTGGGTAATACCCTTTCGAATTTATGTCTAGGTTCTTCTCTCACACGTAAACTCTAACCAATATGACGTGTTTATCTAATGTATTAGGGACATTGTTGTAATGAACATGGACATAGGAATAACACGATAGTCTTAATCTTTAAGCAAACATGACGTAGACATGGCTGGAGCACGACAAGAAAAGTGTAACCAAAAGCTACAGGTGCCTACATTTGAGACCCTAAATAACGAAATGCCAATTGATCCTCTCATTTCTTGGATAAAATTAACTGACTAACTACATAATGCAATAAATGAGCAATATTTATAACATTACCGAAAATAAAAGCACTGAAATGACACTGGAAATTAAAAGGGTCCAATTTATTAGTATTAAGAAAGTACATAAAAGACAATTTAAAAATGAGAGTTCCAAAATATTTTTACATTCAGGTTATGGAGAAATAGAGATACTTAATTTTTTCTTTTTTTAGCATTTTAGTTTTTGATATCTTCGAAATGAACAGAAGTGTCCTTGACATCTCAAAAATTCAATTAGAGTGTCTAACACGTGTCCATCATCCATATTTCAAATAAAACAATTAAAAACGTTTTATGTGTGTCAAACATGAGTTATGTCCCATGAAAAGAGTAGATACAAGGAGTGTAATTTATAAGGCTCTACCCACACTTATCCTACGTACAATTGCACATATAAATTCTCAAATTTTGACACTAATCGTATAACATCCTAAAACCTAATATATAAATAACATGGTAATCTGTACAATTAGTAAATTTTTCTATTACATTTCTATAATATTGAACTTTTGAGTGAAACTTCTACATCTAGAATTCATCAATTTTTCCATATCATCTTATTAATTTAAATAGCATGAATGCACACTCTCAATGAGGTTTAGGAAACCACATTATAAAATCTACCTCATATAACAAGCTAGACCAAAAGTAACATTATAAAATAAAAGCAATAACACGTCCATGAAAAAGGAATACCCTCCACTTGTGCAGACCTTAAAAGCTATTAAAAGTTCAATCTGATTGCTTAAAAATCCAACACCAAATACACTACAACATGTAGCACAACATCTGGTTGACAATAACTATTAAGATAAGGTTAGCAACAAGCAAGAATTTGAATGCAAACAAGATGGATTTAGGATGAGTTATAGGAGCCTAAAACTTATCCCAATATTCTAATAGGGTTCCAAACTCATCTAAGACTTTATAAAGTTTTTAACTTATACTCAAAACCCAATCCATTAGCCTAATAGAGTATTCGCTTTCTGACTCACTAGACTCATTTATATATACATATATATATATATTTTGCTAAATCACTATTTTTGTTTTTATTAATCATTATGTGAGAAATTAATTTCCATCACTTTCAGAACATAGGTAACATAATGAGAATTGAGGAATCCATTTGTTGTAGCTTCTTCAACTTATATATCTTATCACAACATTAACAGAGCATCTCGTAATATTAATAAGTTTAATAATCCATATAGGTTCCATCTTTATTTTTCCATATGTTTTTATTTTAATTATATAATCAATATTTGTATTAAATTTGTTATATCTCTTTACTATATAATAAATACACAATCACCTTCACTTAACCAAAAAAAAAAAAAAATCTCACATGAATACATATTCATAAATACTAATAGAAACTAGTAAACATGATCAAAGTTTTATCATTACTCATTTCATCCATTTATTATTTTAGCTATAAGAAATTTTAGTGAGACAAGAGAGTTGAGAAATATAAACATAGTAATGAGATAATATTATATTTATGAAAAAATTGTAAATTTTGATTATTTTATTTGAATTTTTTGAAATATTTCAACTTATCTAAAAATATTGATATTCTCTATTATAATTCTCTCTATTTTCATGAGAATTTTTTAAATAGGAAACATCCTTTTGTCTTCTCTCTCACTCCGTGTAGTTGGAGTAATTTAATTATTAACGAGTAATTAATGGTTTTCTTTTATTGTTTGGAAGAGTTGCCATCGTCTATTTCAAGACAAGATACGATTTATGACAACTAGCTTCCAAAACGTTTTGCAACCCTTGGCGAGTCGTGTTTTAGGTAATGAATTTGGGAATAGGGCTTGTAATTTGAGTAATAATGATACCCCTTAAAATTTACGTCCAGGTTCATCTCTTATAGATAAACCTTAACCAATAATCAATATGACCATTATGTTCAGCAATTTAAAGAAGAGTAGAAATGAGGTGTCATATGTGACATTGATTTCCGTCCAGACAATTTTTTTATAACCTTTTCTACAACAAAATTTCCATCTCCACTACTAATATTTTCATTACTAGTAATTGGAAAAGCCAAATATATTCCTAGTTTTGCACTTCGACTAAAATCAGCGAGCAAAAAACTTCTTGACGAAGATTACCATCAACGTTCTTAGAGAAATTAATCCTCGAATTCTCTTTATTGACCTCCTGAACAAATAATTTGCTTCGGACAAATCTTCACAGGAAATTGGTCTCGAAACTTAAAACAAAGAATTTTCTTTGGACAAATCTTCTTAGGAAATAGAATAGGAAAGCTCTAGAGGAAGGAGGCAATTGATATCGATTATGGACTAATTACATACTCCTGAGCCCCTAAGCTTACTTAGATGATTCTCAAGCTGTTCAAAGTGAATTAAGTATTAAGGAGTAGTACATCCCTCAATCTGTCTACTGATTACTTTGCTTCCCACACCACCTATGCAATTGCCAAGATGACTAGTTGACACGCTAAGTCAACCTCTTTGCCAAACATCAATCCAAGCATCGAATTGGTATACTACCAACCTAATCCATGCCAAAGCCAATCTAACAACTACTAGGAGCTGACCATCCGAGGTCAACCTGAAGATGAGTTGTCCATGAACCATTCCCTATTCGGTCCCAACTATTAGAGTTGATGAACTATCAACACCAAACCAACATGATCAAGATTCACCCCTGCTTAGTCAACAATGTCATTAGGACCATAGAATGAGCACTAACACATGCACCGTCTATTTTCTAACATTCGTACTATCCTTTTTTTGCTATTAAATATTCTTTCTATCATCCATACTAACATGAGACTTACCTTAATTGTATCTTATAAATACTTGTATATTATAATGGTCATAAATAAACCTAAGCACAAGGTCAAACCAATCCTAAACCGTCGGTTCACGGGTCAATGATATGATGAACTATAACCAGTCTGTGTGTTGGCGGTTTCGGGCTGATTCGAGGCTCTTAAACCATTTTTTCTAATATTTAATATTTTTTATTAATTTTTTTAATATAGTAATAATTTCTAATAATGTGATCTCCTTTCTTTTTTTTAAGTGTATTAATTCATTAATAATTTATAATTTTTTTATTAATTTCTGATTTAATGTGATTACGACTTTTTTTATTTTTTTCTCTCAAATTTTATTTTTTCTCATATTCAAGTCCTTAATATTTGATAAATTTTACAAAAGAAACTTACATTAGTTAAAATTAAATTTTCTATCTATTTTTAACACATAATTAATTTATAATTAGTCATTTATCATTAATTTGATGATATTATTTTAAAAAAAATTGTCCTTCACAATCATAAATAAAGTAACTTTAACATGCAATAACTTATTAGATATTATCAAATTATTTTTTCCAACTTAGTAGTCTCTCTTTTTTGTTTATCTTTCTTTTTTTTTTTTTTAAGGGAGTGAACCAACTCGCCAGTTCAATGGCAATCGACCTAATGGTTCGCGACTCGCCGGTTCGGTAGTTCTGCCCTCTTGAACTGTACAGACCCTTAAAGCTTAATAGTTGGCCAGGGCGGTGCGGTTCAGTTCACCTACTTTCAAGCTGAGCTGGTTCATAGTTCGAAACTAGCTTTTTCCTAAGCATACGATATAAAGAATACACTGAATTTTCAAACACACTCTCTTAAGCTAAGTGTTCTTCTACTTACTCTTAAGCTATTCTTATTTAGCCCATTGAGCATAGACTAGTAGCGAGCAACCTCCATCCATACTTTACGTCATATCAGGTATAACCTAAGCTCATATGAAGTGTTAGTACATCATTTCTATCATTAATGCATAAGAACCCCCCCTACTCAACCTTCAACTATCATTTATCCTTTGGACCATCTTGCGGTTCGAACCTACCTCTTTGGTTTGTTCAATATAGGTCGACATGTATTCATCTATGTTGCACCCGTATCATCTTAATATTAGACCTTGGCTATGTTCGACGTTAGATTTGTTACTTTGTTCTCTAAGTAATTTGTTACCATTTTGTGTGCTTGAAGTTTTGCTGCTAAAACTAAGAACTTAGTTGGTAAATAGTTTTAAGGACTTTCAATGCTTCGTTTTCCACTGTTTTTTATACATAAAACAAAGTGTGGTTGTTTGTTCATTCAATATATAGTTATCATAGTAGTGGGAGTAGTAATTGTTCTATTGTTGTCATTTATGGAAAGGACTTTGAGTGGTGTTTTAAACATCAATCTTATGAGTTAAACAACAATGTCAGATTTAAGCATTCAGGAAACTTTAAGAAACCAAGAGAGTGTTGTTCAAAATAGCTAATGGCAATAAGGAAGCTTCATACCTTAGTCAGTATATGACCGAATAGATAGGCTTACCAACTTAGTAGCTAGTTTGGTGACTGTTATTCAAGAAGATACACAACGAGCTAAAATTAGCTCAACCAAAGAATGTAAGTAGCAAGAGTGAGGCAATGGTCAATTTAGCTGAGTTAATGCCCTAAATCAACAACCTAGAGCTGATGGAGTAGATAAGGTTGCTAGGCATAAACTAGTACTCGAAGAAATTGAAGAAGAGGAAGGAGATGACAAAGTTAAGGAATACAATGAGCATGAAGAGAGGAATGCCCAAGTCCCTACAGTTGAGGGGTTCAGGATGCACATTCTAAGTTTATCTGGAAGTGATGACACTGAGAATTATCTAAATTAGGTAGATAAGATTGAAAAGCAATTTGAATGTCATAAAGTACCCAACAATGCAAAGTTTAGACTTTCTATGTTAGAGTTCACTGGTTATGCCACCCTATAATGGAAAAACTTACAGGCCACCCGAGGAACGGCAAGAGAACGAGAAATTAGGAGTTGGGATGAAATGAAGAGGGTTAGAAGGATGCCTTCATAAAATTGTAGGAGCTGAGGCAAGGAAGACCAAGTGTAAATGTGTATGTGAAAGAATTCAAGATAAATCTTTTTCATTTTTTTTGTAACAAAAATAAAATATAAAAAAAAAACTGTTGGTGGATTGAATCAACCAATTTACCTAATGAGACTCACCTTGAAGTTTTGGTTGTTCTGGCTACCCCTAACATTTATGTTTGCAAATTTTTTCCCTTTTTTATTTTACTTTTTTCACTTTTTTTATTTTCTTTAATTTACTCATATATATATATATTATATATATTTAGTATTATAATTTTTAAAATTTGCATAACTTTTTCCACTTTTTTTCTTTTCTTTTTTTATAATTGTTCTCTATGTTTATATTAATAATTTTACTTAAATAATATTTATATTATTATTTATTTAATTAATTAATTTTTTTGGATCTATTAGATTGTGCCACATGTTATCCCTTACGGAAAAAGTAACAACTAACTAATGAAGAATGCATTTGCAAATTTTAAAAAATGTATGTTGAGGACTAAACTAAAAATAATAATAATAAAGTTCAAGAATTGAATAAGAAATAGTGGTAAAGTGTGAAAACTAAAAATATAATTTCCTCAAATAAAATAGATATTTCAAATATCGATGATCCCACATGTTCTGACGGTTGAATTTACTTATTAATTCGTAAAATTGTCTAAGCACAATGTAGAATTAATGAGGCTACAAGCTATGATTTACTAATTAGTACTATTTGAAGAGAAATCCTAAATAACACCGTTGAATAATGCATGTCATCAAGAATATACAGTGTGAAATGATGTAAACGTCCTAAACAGGAGCAATGTTTTTGTCTTCTATTCCCTCTAGTTGGAGTAATTTATCTATCAACAATTGATAATTTTATTTGATTGTTCCGAAAAGTTGCTATTATATTTTCAGATAATTTACTATTTATCAGGGCTAGCTTCCCAATATATTGCAACCCCTGACCAATCATGTTTAACTAACGAAATGGGAAATAGGGCTGCGCTCAAAGTTGTTTATATACATGTTTTTGTCTTTCAATGAATGATAGCCCGGACTTTTTTTTCTCTTATTTTTTGAGATAAGGATAATTGTTTATTATCTTTTAATTTAGAAATCATTGACAAAAAGGTCTTGGCGCCCACTAAAAGTATCGAGGACATCGTGATGATCATTTCAAATAAAACAACCAACAGCATTTCTCGTGGAGAGAGATAATTCTATTCAATGTAAAAACAACTAGATCGAGAGGCCATTAACTCCCTTTATTGGGGTGTAACATAGGGTCAAGAGACCTAATACAATGGATTCGGACATGATAAATTAAGTCGTGATATAATACAATTTAAATAGGTTAATATATAAAAAATTTTTAATACGGAATATAAACAGGTCAAATCAGTTTAAATATGATTAGATTTGTGTTCCAATTTAAATTAAGCTTTTAAACCCAAACACGGAACATATGATTGGTTATATATTATTCTATATTTGCATTTTTTTATATAAATAATTTCGTTGTAAGTCAATTATTACAATTAAAGATATAAGTATTTTTAACTATATATCCTTCTTTTTGTATCATAGTTTGAGTAGACAAAAAATTATGAACTCGAATATAGATTGTTTAACTATCCCCTTACAAATCTAAGAAATAATATAATAAATTTAGAAATTAATACCAATAGTAATATTAATAGCAATTTAATCCATTGTTTCACTTGATTTAATGATGTTATATAACTTAAATTTTTAGATTTTCAACTTTTACTAAGATTTTGGTTTACTAAAAACTATTTTTTAAGCTGTAATTTTTTATTAGATATGAAGATATTATACCATTTATCCTTGTCAAATTTAACTATTATTATTGTTCTTTTTTAGTTATATTTATATGTATATTATAAATATAATTATAACTTTTTAATCGATAAATAATATTAAGCCTAAGATAAACAAGATATAACATGATAGTATGAATTTTCACCCCTAATATAAGCAAGTCCAACCTGGAATATTAATAAAATAAGTGAAATTGTATGTAGATGTATAAAAATGGGTTAACAGTGCCATGACCCTGGGAAGGGCCTAGTAGAATTGCTTAAAATTTTTATATCATGTATGTATCTATCATACAAAAACCGCCTTATAAGTTAGAGATTATAAGACTCTAAACAATTAATTACTAAAGTTTTTATTTTTAATTGATCAACTTATTATAAAATATAAATTATTATGGATATCTGATATTTTATAGTTTACCAGAACCGTACAGAATCAGTATCTCCTACCAAATATTAAGATAAGGTAAAATAACTTGATAATTTACAAGAAATACTATATTATACATAATCTTATATAAATGTTTTCTACATCAACAGTTTCTATATCAACTATATGCATTTCTATCAACTCTAGTATTATCAAACCTATTTCTGGTTTGTACTCTACTCTCATGATTTTCCTTAATCCCTGTTTAAAGGAACTTACAAAAGAAATTATAAAGGAATGAGCAAACCATGACTCAATGAGTTCATTTTTCACCACCATCTTTCAAGCAAGTTATCAAACTTATTATTACATATGAAAGTTATCTACATTCAAAATGAATATAAGCACGATGGATGCAAATAACACATCCATAAGAGTTCGAAACTATGGACGGTGTAGATTTATATCGTCCATACGCCAATTTTCCCTCTATACTTACCTGCATGAAGCACTTTACTTTACCCGCATGAGGCTAACTGGGAGCAACGTCTTACTAGACGACACTTGATTATTACCCTAGTCCGAAAAACAACAATCAATATAGATAGACCTCAACTAAGGCTGTCTACCAAACATATCAAAAGCTCCTTGGGCACACAAAGTGAATCCATCTCATTATTAACAAATATCCAAGGTCCTACAGGCATAAATATGCAAGTCCTCTTGCAATCAATTAAATATGCTATATTAACTTTGCCTTAATGGTAAAAATATATTTCACGGCCACTATGAGCCTTCACAAAAGTCATACAAAATATATTTAAAATTAAAAAAAAGTTTTCCAAAAATATTTTTCTTAAAAATCTACAAAGCTAACATTCTTCATAAGTATACCAAACAGGTCACAAACATGCAACAGATATAACTAGTTATTTTAGTTGAACAATTATATTTACTAGTTTAAGAGAGTGATTACATAGATACTAGCACACAAAACAATCAATCATTGAATCAAATAATCAGTATCAACCAATAAGCAGTGTATAAATAACAACTAACAAACAACAAGTAAATAGCAAATCATAAGAACTCTCTCACCTAAATTAGTGTTCACTCTCTAATCCTTTAGGATTTTTAGTTCTTGATAATTGGATATCTAAAAGATAAATAAATTTATAAGTATTCTGAAAAGCTAAATTTATTGATTAACTAAATATCTATTATTATTTGCCTAGTTTCTTACTACAACCCCATGTATAATATAAATATAGTTTAACTTAAATCTTTTATCTATTTTTCTCACTTTGTCTTAAATTTTCAATCGTATACAACTTTTTCATTTTAATTCCGACTTTTATAAACTTATAATTGATTTGTATTGTTTTCGAACATACTTTCACATAGTAGAGTCCATTTTGAATGTTGTAACCCGCATTTTTTCATGGTGACTTATAAATATTATGAATTTTATTATTTTGGCCAAAATAATTATAATTTATTATTTTAAGCTATTCCCTATGATTTTATGATTTAATTAATTTATAAATTTTATAATTTTGAAATCTTCTTACTTTTAACTCTATTTTACAATAATTAACTTATTTCACTAGTTAAGGTTAAATGCTTATTTAATTCACTTTTTGCTATATTAATAATTTTATAATTAATTAATCATTTTTATTATTATTATTATTAATTACGAATTTCATTAAATTTTATTTAGTGATGACGTGACAACATGAGAAGGTGCTACGTGTCATTTTCGTAAATTTCTTAATTTTTTCCTTTTTTTTCTCCTATTTTGTACTTTACTTACTATTTATATGTTTATATTTATTATTATATTTTATTAAAATTTGCAATTTAATCTAGTTTTTTTTCCTACAACCTTATGACATTCATATATATATATTATGTTACTTTACTTACTAATTTAATATTATCATATATTATTTATATACTTTTTAAGTATACTCATATACTTATACATACTATACTATCAATATACGTATTTTTAAACATATATGTATACACTTATGAAATTAGTTTCCCTCACATATTTACTCTAATACTTAGATAGTTTAGTAAGATAACCCTATATACACTATATATATACTCTAGTATGCACATCTATATATGATATTTATACATGTATATATCTATTATTACAATTTTATAAATTTGGAAAATTTATTTGTTTCCCTCCTCTTGAAGCTCATGGCAAGTATATAGATTCATATATTACATTACTTTATTTAAGGATTAAGTATTTTAGCATATTTGTACATGTATTATTTAGGCCTATACCTATACCTATACTTATACTTATACGTATACCATACTTATACTATACGCTTTTATACTTTTATTGTCCTATACTTTTACACACATTTAATTATGCCACTTAGACCATACTTTATGTATATATGTATATTATCTTAATTTACTAAGTCTTATATGTATGTGTACATACCATATACTCTTGTATACATATTATTAAGTACCATTCATATACATAAGTAAATAAACATGTATATGCATATACTTCTCTATTTACTATACATATGTATTATTTAGTAAATAGGATATATGTACATACATATGCATTTTTGGTCCCATATTACACATATACATATACATATACATATAATAAGAAGACCTAATATACATACTATATACACATATATTTTTACAAAATATACATACATAACAAAAGTATATGTATAGTAATAAAATAAATATCTTCAAAATACTACTTGATTAATTCTTTGGGTGTCTTGAATATGTAATCCATAAATCCTTCTTCTTGTTGTTTTCATTAATTTATTTGAAGTGAAAATATGGACTAAAAAGGAGGAATTTGCTTCACGGTTTGTAGAAGTAAGAAATTGAAGTGTTTAAGTTTTTGTGATGGAAAAATTGTGTCTGTTTTTTCTTTTGTTTCTAGACGTGCTACACTAGGGGAAAATGAGTAGAAAATGTAGTAATTAAGGAAAGGAAGGAGGGAAAAAAATCAAGATAAGATAATTTTTTCAATTGATAAGACACATTCCTTATCTAATGCATGTGTTTTATGTACATAATTATAACATAAGTGAAAATGAAAAAGAAAACACATGGGCTATTGCTAATGCAACAAGCAAACATGTAGAGAAGAGAGAAAAATAGAGAAGGAAAAAGGAAAAGAAAAGAGTAAAAGAAAAATTAGAAACTCCTAAATTATAAATTATAAATTTACTATTTATAAAATAATGTTGAATTTTTATAAAATTTATTAATTTAATTGTTAACCATTATATTTGTAATATTTGGAAATTGTCTTAGCACATTCATTGACGATTTTATTCAATTATACGTATAAATCATTAATCTTATTAAATTAGGATTTTATCACTATTAGGGCATAATTATTCATTTTATAAGCTTAAAATTATAATTTTGGGATTTTCGTTAAGTTCGGGTTCAATTTCGAGTACTTACGTATACATAGAGTTTAAGGTTTTCGTATGCGATTTCAGTTTCAATTAAATTTTTAAGGTTTTTATTACTTATAATGTATTCAAATTCATAATTTAATAAAAATTTTATCTAAATTAACCTTATCAATTCTTAAAGTTACCTATAGTATTAGAGTTCGGTTCTATTCTCAAATAACTAAATTCGCGAAGTTTACAAATGAACCAACCAAACTAGATCCATTTTTGTCCATGGTTTAAATGGGACGAGTGCATTTGACCCACTTTTAAATGGACATTAAACCTTAACCTTAACCCCATTTAAAAAGCTAGTTATACTTGTTGGCCTGTAAGTTAAAGGGGCAAATGCGTTAAAGGGATCAACCTAAATTGACCCACTTTAGCTTACGGGTTAAATGGGTAGGTTCATTTGGCTGGCTTTTTAAGCAGGCAAAAAGACCTTAGCCCAAACCTTTTTTAAAAGTGGGTTATCTTCTATCATAAAATTATTATGGAAAGGATAAATGAACATTTTGTTATGAATATTAAGAAGCTTTTGGCATCTTAAAATGGTATTGGTATATTATATTAAAGAGGAGAAATAAATGAAACTCACAACAACCATTATACTCATACAAGACAATATACTATAAAATATTTTTAGAACTAAAATGAGATTAAAGAATGTTCACTTAACATTTGTAAGGACACACTCCCTATGCTTGATAAATACTATTTTGAAAAAAGAAAAAAAAATTACAAGGAAAAGTGTATTCCTTATCATATTTTAGTATACATTTTTTTTTTGTAGTGAGTACATATAATTTCCATATTGAAAAGCAAAACAAACACATGATAAGATACACAATTATCAATTATACAATATTTCTACTAGAGTTAAATCTTAACTTAGACCTAAAACTCGAAAGAAATGTTGTAAAAAATTACAATCATAAACAAGTTGGCAAGTTCATAGAGTCTAGATGTCGATTTGAAAACAAACATTTTATAAGTGGTCCTAATAAGTGAAACTTGTTGATTAATCATTTCGAGTTTTCCCAACTCACCCTTATTTATAGGACCTATTTGAATTGTCCTTTTTTTCTGTCATTTGTATTTAATCTGTGTCTAATCTTCATTTATTTAAAATTTGATATTAAAAAAAATATCTTATATATATATCGTATCTATTTCTATTTCATAATTTGATGAAGATGGTAGTTAAAGTGTTAGAAATGAGAAATGAAAATTTGCTTATTTTTAAAAGAAATGTTTTAAAAATATAGATTTTATGTATTGAAAATTATTATTTTAATTAGTATTTTTGAAAAAAATAATATTTTTATTTTTTTTCTTATTTTTACCAAATACAAAAATTCAAGTAAACAAGAATAAAATGTCAATAAAACGGAAAACAAATTAACTAAATAGAGCTTTAATCAATCCAGATTAGCATAGCATGTGCCACATTACCAACCCTACTTATAATGCTCATTTCATCCATCTCATTAGAAGCAAATAACTTAATTAATTGCTAAAAATTTCAAGTCGCAAATGTTATAAGCTCTTTATTAAGTTCCTATTTTGGTTGTGGTGGAATCAAAGAAAAAAGAAAAATATTGCCCTTGTTACCTTTGAGTCTCAAGTTGTTATAAAGCTTGGTATTCTTCTTTTTTATGGCTATTTGGTGTTTTACCAGGTATGAAGCTTAGCATTCCATAGCAACAAAATGAGATGAATTTTAAGCACTAAATATATTAGCATGTTGATCTGCAATATCACATTAATTGATCCACCAATATCACTGCATCACGTTATTAGAAGAATCAATCCTTGCATTAGGAACGGTAAATTGTGTGGTTCACCAGCAAAAATAGTTAAAAGAAAAGGAACAAGAATGAGAGTAAGAGAAATTACATGAAATTGTTATCATAAAATAGCTTTACGGATTACGGAAACACTTCGTAATCATCTATATGGAAGCATCACCAAAAGAACTTAATCTTACATTGCCATAATCCAAGGTTTAGGTATGAAAAAAACATTGCTATTATTATGCAGATTTAATCTAGGAAAGGATTAAACCAAAGAAAAAAGATTTTACAAAGTTCATAACATTGCTATTATGTTTTTCCCATTCAGACTTATTATTTTGGAGATTTTACTTGACTTGATGATATAGGTTTATGGAATGATGGAAAGTAGGATACTATACCCACCTAATCTTAGTTTCTAGAGGATTTGATATTTTGAGTTTGTTTCACAAGTTTTGTGGATTTTATACGTAGTTTCTAGAGGATATGATATTTTGAGTTTGTTTTACATGTTTTGTGGCTTTTTGACGTAGTTTGTAGAGGATATGATATTTTGAGTTTGTTTTACAAGTTTTGTGGATTTTTGGCGTAGTTTCTAAAGGATTTGATATGTTAAGTTTGTTTCACAAGTTATGTGGATTTTAGACTGATTTTAAAGCTTTAGCATGCTCCTAGATATCAAGGACACATGACAAGTTATGGTACTTATAGGTTTAGGAGCATTGCAAGTGTATTATGGAACATGTATAGCTCTTAGAGTATTGTGTTTTGGTGATGAATAAAAATAGTCTGAAGTCCTTAATTGAAGGTATTGTATGCTATGGAGATTAGGGAGCAATCTAAACTCTATATTATATCTAGACTTGATCTTCTCTATCTTATCTCTTTAAATTTATGATTTATTATTTCCATTGTATTATCTTAGTTATTCACTTAGTTATTCATATTGGTTAAAATAAAAAAAAATTTTCAAAATTTGTCATTAATATTCAATTCACACCCTATCTTGAATATAGCATAGTATTTTTAGGAAGCTATTACCTTTATATTCCATATTTCATTAGTTTTTGTCTTTCTGCATTGCATCTATTGATTTCATTAAGCAACACATTAGTTTAGCTGTAATACAATCTTCTTTGGAATACTTATATTATGTGGTAGGACTATATTTGGACTACATTTCAAATTAAATTCCAAGTCATGTAAAAAAAATTTTAAAAATAATCAAAACAACCATTTAAGTTTATAAATTTCTAGAAAATTCATACTTTGATCCACGTATTGTGCGAACTCTTAATTAGCTATTAAAGAGTTTGAAATTCTATATTGTGTGCCCATTTGGTGTCTTTCCTGATATGAAGCTTAGCATTTCGTGTCAACAAATGGAGATGAATTAGTAAGAATTAATGATATTGGCATTTTAATCTCCAATATCACTCAAATTACTTGACTGGTATCGCTGGATCATGTAATTCATTGAATCAATTCTTTTCGCATTTCAAAAATTAATATTTGATCAAAGAGCACATAGATTTAGCTATAATACATTTTCCTCTTGAATGCTTATATTATGTGGTATGATTATACTTGGACTGTGTTTTAAATTAAATTCCAAATAATGTAAAAGAAAATGTATGTGTTTAAAAGAATTAAAATAATTATTTATATCCTTACGTAGTTTTCTAGGAACATTTTACAATCATGATTCAAGCTATAAGTCCCTATTAAGAAATTAAGATGGGGTTAATTGGTTACTATTAAAAATAAAAGATTTTAAATTTTTTTTGTAAATAATAAAACCTCTTGATTATTTAGCTATGTTGGTGTAAAAGTATTAGCAAATATAATGATTAATGAAAATGAATTATGCGCAAAATAAAGGGAGGGGGAAGAGAAGATTGGATGAATTGAATTATAATATTTAGACCTTATGTCTACTGCATCTACTATTAGAAACTAGGTATTTATCACCGAAGTCATTCTACTATCTACTTGAATCAAACAAATCAACTTGAGAGATTACAATCAATTCCTGTACTCTGACTCTCTAACTTAACCTTGGCTAAACTCAAATCTACAAGATACAAGTATAATCCTATAAACACCTCAAATTTAGCTAATTGTGAGTAGACTTGAACTCTAATATTGTGGATAACTTTATAAGTTAATAAGGTTAAGTAAGATAAAAATTTTATTGAATTATGAATTCAAATATAGTATTGGAGATAAAAACCTTAGAATTCGATAAAAACCTTATAATTCAATAAAAACCTATATCGCGTATGAAAACTCTAAATTCTATGTACGTGTAAATGCTCGAAATTGCACTCGAACTTAACGAAAATCCTAAACTATAATTTAATAATAATAAAACCTTAATCAAATACAATTACCTATTAATATATATATTCACGTAAAATTATCAACGAACGTGTGGAGAAAACTCCTAAATATTATAAACGTAACAGTTAATTATTAAATTAATAAATTTTATAAAAATTCAACATTATTTTATAATTAGTAAATTTATAAATTTTATATTTAGAAATTCCTCATTTTTCTTTTCCTTCTTTTCCCTTTCCTTTTCCTTCTCCTTTTCTTCTCCAATTTTTTTTTTTTTTTCATTGCTACATGAACTTCTAGAGTCATGTGTGTGTTTTATTTCACCATATCCAAATTAATCTACATAAAACAAATCCAATAGATAAGGGTCTTGTCTTGTCACTTAATGACATATAATTATATTTACATATATGTACTTATATATTATAATGGATTATACAAGTATTAAGTATAAAAGGAATTATGTACATGTATATATGCGAATAGGATAGTATGTATAATATGTATTTTCATTATATATATATGTATGTATATGTCGTCAGTTGTATAAGTATATATAAGTATAGTATATGTTATGTACATGTATATGTGCGTATATAATAGTATATATATTAGGTGTTTTCATTACATATGTATTTGTATATGTGGCCAAATATATATATATGTATAAAGTATAAAAATACTAGTAAAATATATGTATAAGTAACGTATATGTATATATATATGTGCTTATGGAACATATAGTATATTTAGGGTTATATTATTTAATTATATAAGTATATATGTGGAAATAAGTTGAGGGAAATTAGTTATATAAGTATATGTATACTTATAAAATACATATGTTAAAGATATAATATATATAAATATACGGGTATACTTAATTAGTATATATATAATATATACCATAATACTAAATTAATAAATAAGATAAAATAGTATATATATGAGAAAATGTACCATAAGTTTAAAAGAATTAGTAAATAATTGATTTACAAAATTTAATAAAATATAATAATAAATATAAAAATATACATATTGCATAGAAATACAATATAAGAAAAAGACTGAAAATATACAAAAAAAAAAATTAGTTAGAAAATGACACATGGCACTATCACATGCGACTACATTAGCATTGAATTAAATTTAATTAAATTCGTAAATAAAAATAATAATAAAGTAATTAATCAATTAAAAATCATTACAATAGAGAAAATGAATTAAATTAGAGTTAAACCTTAAAAATAGCAAAATACGTAAATTTTGATCAAATAAACTTAAAAATAAGAAAATTTCAAAATATAAGATTTAGATAATTATTAAAACATAAATATGAAAAGAAAAACTTAAAATAATAATTTATAATTACTTAAATCAAAATACTAAAACTTGAATTATTTTACATCATATTGGAAAATACGAGTAATAACATCTAAAATAGATCCTGTTACGAAAAAGTACACTCGAAAATGATAAAAATGGGCCATAAGTTCTTAAAAATCAGAACTACATTAAAAAGGTTATACGCGATTAACGAAAAAGCTCAATTCGAGAATTTTACATAAAAAATAACTAATTTAGATAGATAATATTAAATATAATAATAGTTTAGTTATTTAATTCAAACACTTATTATTTTTTATATTCTCTTAATGTCAGGTGATCATGAAATTAATACTGATCTGTCTACATATTACTACAATCCCTAACATCGACTATGGCAAAGTGAATATTTCTAATGATTTCGTACATGCTTATATTTGTAGATAATAAATATTAATTGTTATTAATAATTGAATATTGTATGAGGTTGGGTTATGTTTCTATATGATATTGCTTATCAATAGTGAAATTACTTTAAAGTATGATAATATACTATTTGTTGTATAGTAAGTTCAATAGGAATTGATAAGTCTGTGACTTTTTTTAATCACTTAATAGAGAGACTCAACATTATCAAACTCGAATTAACTAAATCGAAATATGCATAATTATACACTACATAATTAATTCTGGCCATAATATTACGTGGAAGTAATGAGAGACCATACAAGAGTTGCTTACTTTTGATTGTAGTGTTTTACTACGGTGTACACGTACTATATAACTTTACATTGGCTCATGAGAACACTAGGTGTTGGAGGTACTAATTGCCTGACTAAGGATCCTGCATTTAGGCGTGAGTTAGGACTACAAGAATCTACTTACAATCATACTTAAAACTGAGTTTTGACTAAAATATAAAATGGATATACTATTGTGTTTTTTAATATGAAACATAGAGTTTCGTTGTTATATAAATTCAAGTAAGATACTTAAATCCGATTGATACTATATATACTCCAACTCTAACTTTAGAAGGCATTAAATCTGAGTTGCATGCAGTACCTAATCACTTGCATATATTTAATTGGTATTCTATGTGAGCATGCATTCATATGTTTGAATCTAATTACTAAATAACTTATTTGTTATATGGTTGAAGGAAAATCTCATTAAGCCCGTATAACTTACTCCTCAATAATTGTCTCTTACAGGTTGCTAGATAATCAAGCATGAGTTAAGAGTTAAGTATTGAGTATCAGCATTGAGATAGATCGAAGTTAGAATTTGAAAGTAGATTGTGTAAATAGTTTGAATTATTACATATAATTATTAATACTTTATTTAGATTTTATAACTTTTGTAAATTTAAAATTTAAATATTTACTACCTAATCTTATCATTTGGTAGGGGATATCGATTCTTTGCACTTTTAGTGAACTGTAGAATATCGACTATTCATAGTTATTTATATTTTATAGTAAGTTAATTAATTAAAAATATAAAACCTTAATGATTAATTATTTAGAGTCTTGCAATCTTTAACTTGTAAGGCGATTTTTGTATCATGAATGTATATATGATATGAAAATTTTAGACAATCCTATTAGACTCTTTTTAAGGTCATGACAAATTCTCTCACTAATAACAAGTCCCAACACCCAAGAGTTCAAATGAAATACTGAGGACATAACACAAATAAATCCTAGGATAATGATAATAAGCACGAATGCAAAATAAAAATATGAAATTTGTAAGTACAAATATATCTTTTGAATTATCCTCTAACTTTTCTAATATGAAAAGTATGGACGATTTTTTGCAATAGCTCTAAGTATTAACCTTTCGTATTCAATTTTTGAATTCCTCTAAAATATATAGGCTCCTTGATAACAACTAGAAGAGGTAGATTAAGAAAATCTTCATAAAATCTTTAATTTTTCCAAAGAAAGAAAACATATCTCTTTTTTGCAAAAACCACCTTGTGATTTGCTAGCTTGTTTTTTCAATTGGATTGAGTGAGTATTACATGGTCATTAGCCATGATATATTATAGGTTGTGCATTGATCTTTTTGCCAAAAACAGCTTAAACATCCTTCAAAAAGTAATCTTTACATTCTCCAAAATATTCGAGTGATGAAAGAATGTATACTTAATCTTGCACTTGATTCTTAATTTAGAAAAGTCTTGATTTGTCCTACAAAGATCTTCCTTAATATACTTCAATTGGCTTTGAATGGAAACTTTTCAAATTTCAATTTTAAATCATGATGAGCTGGATTTTTTATGATAAGAGCTGATAAACGAGGAAATATAGCCATATCTCATATCTTATGTTTCCATAATTATAATATTCAATAAAATCTTCACAGCATGTCTTCTCTTAGTCCTTAATCCTTATCTCAAGATGTATCTATAACTTCCATTTAATTTAAATTTAAAGAAACAATCTTTTGAATGTTACGTTGAGAGTATTTCCAAAGCTGTTGGAAGAGAAAATACTTCACTGTTAATTTCAAAACTGAAATGTTACAAATATAAAATGATTGGAGTCGATAGCTTTTCATCCACATTTACTAAAAAATTTTCAAATAAAGTCCTCTTAATCACTCAATGCAATGACTAAAAATTTTAAGATAAGTACCTTATAGATTGATACAATCATATGTAAATATAAGAGCTTGAACAAAAAATTATAGCGGTTTAACCTTGTACCTATATCTACTCTTTCAATTCCACTATTGGGATCCAATCTCATGTTCTAGCATTTCAAAATAAAAGAGTAGAATATGCTTTTATAAGCTTTAGCCACACTCCTCTTCCTTCAAGCTTACTACAAGCTACACGGATTTATAGTGAATTGCTATGATAACACAATCCCATATCATATGAAAGTATAAAGAATAAAATCTCTAATTTTTGTGTAGCTAAACAACAAAATACAAAAGACTTAATGCAATATTAAATAGAAGAGTATAGAATGTTTCTTTCATAATCTTTTCTGATTGAACTCTCATGCATCTTCCTTCAAAAACTTCCTTGTGTTTTCAAATCTCTATAACAACAGCTATTATAGTATTCATTGGACTGAGCTTTGACTAATTCAATTCTCTTTAAAGCTTATCCAAATTGTTAATTGTTAAAATATGATGGTTATCATTCCATAAGATCTAACCACTTCAAACTTAAAATCTCGTTATATTTCTATATAACTTCTAATTGATAAATCTTGATCATTAGTGAGGATAAGTATAAGTCATAGATGGTTCCACAAAATCTGACCTCCTTTTAGAATATCTTCTAACTTACACTTTCGAAGATTTTATCCATCTTACTTAGTGGAATAAGAGAGCGTATTTTCTAAATACACTTGTTTAGTGGAATTGGGCCTTAACTTGCAAGAAAACAAACAAAATCTCCACAAATTGCTAAGTTTTAGATCAATTTGTAGTTATTCTATCACAACTTCCAAGTCAACTTCTAAATCTTGTTGTTCTTCATTTTCGACTATAGAATATCTTCTAAGTTTACTTGTAAGTATCTTCAACTTGTTTAGCTTCCAAACCTTTTCTATCAAAGCTTCTAAATAAGCTTCATCCGATTCCTTTTAAAATTGTTTTTAACTTATATCATCAACTTACGATTATCTTCTAAGTTTCCTTCTAACTAATGTCAATAGCATGTAATTGCTTCTAAATTTCCTTCTAACTTTTATTATAAAAACATTTAATTTTGAAAACTTAATTAGTTAACTTTGATATTTGTTATCATCAATACATGTTACTTGAGGGAACTTGACATTACCATATTTTCATTCTCACTCTAAGCCAATTGATACAAATTTACTAATACGTTGTAAACGTCCAAGCTTGCATTATATTCAATATTTTGAGCTATACCATATCAATCTCTCCAAAAATTCATTTCATCCAAAATTCACAACTTTCATTCGACTTTCATAATTTAATCTCCATAATTCAATCCAACTTTATCCATTAAATTATTCCACCTTAAAATTAATCCCCATAAATATTAGTCTGACTTCAATGGAACACATCAAATATATTACCTAAATATGTTTGATAAATGGAGCTAGGCATTCAAAAAAATCAATTTTCTATCACCTATTCTCAAATATTCTAATATGTCTATCTTGTATTCTAAGGTTACTTAACTTATCATGAATAAAAAAACTTAAACAAACTACACACTCAATAAACATATTAGTATTAATTCAATATATATTTTGTTATCATCAAAAGTAAATTAAAAGAGTTAACACCAACTTTGATCAGTGTATCATGCAGACTTTTAATAATTCTTATAAAAATTTGAAATTTTACATTTTGCTCCTATTTGGTGCTTTCCCCGATAGGAAGCTTAGCATTTCATATCAACAAATTGAGACAAGTTATAACAAATGGAGATGAATAGTAAGCATTAATAATATTGCCATTTTAATCTCAAATATCACTTTAACTGCTTCACCAATAACACAAGATCACGTTATTTATAGAACTAATTCTTACATTGACAAGTGAAAAAAAAAAAAGAAAAATAATGAGGAAAAAAATACAAGAATATGTTATATTGATTTCATAGAATAGCTGTGAAGCACTTGAAAATCATGTCTACAAAAGCATCACCAAAGAGATCACTCTTAGGGACCAGGATCCAAGTTAGAAGATTTATAACCACTGATACTATAAATCTTGTATGGGAAAAGATTAACTTAAACAAAGTAAATTTTTTTATGTTTAGATCCCTTTAGAAGCTTTTGGCATCATCAAAGAATTTCCTCTTTCTTCTCATTTAAATAAGGGTGGATTATGATTATTTTCAAAATTTTTGCAGTCTTGAGCAATCCTAGCGCTAAACAGACACCATTGGAGATAATGATTTTTTTGAGGTGATATCAAAAGCATGAAGGTACAGGATCAAATATTAGCTCATTATCGCTATTTGAATTTTCAGGTGAATCGAGAGATCGATAAGAATGATCCATAGAATTAGTCTAGATATTCATCACAACAACAGCAAATAGCAGTGTAAAAAGGAAAACATATGCATTTCCAGTAGATACATTTACAAGTTCCAATATAGTAAGACGAGGAAACTTTGGGAGCAGCTTTGAAAAAGCTCTTTCGTGAGAACGTATATTTATTCCATCCAACTTCAGTTTGGTAAGATCACCAAATGTTCGAAGGCGATCAAGATACCATGTATCGTACTCCATAGCCTAAAACAAAGTAGGCAATTTATGAATAAGTTGACTAATGAAATAATCAAGGTAAGTGGTGAAACGAGAAGGAATTTTACCTCTAGGCAATCACCCGACAAATATAGGTCTATTACATGTAAGATCCGAGTTATGCACTTGCATCAGTTGATAACCTCTTAAGATTGGGAGTATGAACGCTAATGCAGCAGGTGCCCAAAAACATCTAAAAATAGACAAGTCCCTTAGTGCAGGACTTGATAATAACTGCTTGGTTGAATCATTATTAGCCAATATAACATGCTCAAGCCTTCAGAATTTGAGTTATCCAAAATTAATAGACAAAGGAATGTTAAAATTATATGGCATATCCAAATGAAATGTTGTGAGTGAATGAGATTTGAATAGGCAACGCAACATCCTATACCCTGGCTTTAAACGCTTAAGGGACAAATGAAGCACCTTAATTTTACCTCTTATTGCAATAGAAATATAGTCATTGACACGAGATGCATTGGACAACACATTACACGATAGATGAAACACTTTTATGAGAGATTGATCCTGAAAGAAAAGTGTTCTAGCAATAAATTGTATAAAGAGTGACCTTTTCTTAAATTTATTTTGACTAACCTTGAGGACATAAAGAGACGTCCATAATTCCACAAATTTTTTCGACAATATGCTCATTTTTGCAGCATCTTTTGATGTAACATTTGCTAAGATGTGATTAAGGATATCATTAGGTAAATTACTTACGGCACATTCACTTTATGAAATAAAATGAGAAGAGAATGGAATTGAAATTTCATAAAGAATGGAATAAAAGTATAATACATATTACTTTATTTAATTAGATTTATTGACAATTTAAAAATGGATATGTAATATAACTTTAATTACTAAATTATTCTCGATTCATTTTTTTTTCCTCAATGGTAGTTGGCGATAGTGGTGGCAGTGGTTGGTAATGATGGTAGCGATGGCGATGATAATTGGTGATGGTGGCAACGACAATAGTAGTGAAGGTAGTTACGGTAATCGATAGTGGTGACGGTAGCGGTGGTGGCAATGGTGATAGTTGGTGATGGAGATGGTGGCGGCGACAGCGGCAGCGATGGTAGTGATAGTTGGTGGTGATAGTGATAGCAACGATAGTTGTGGTGGCTGTAATGATTGGTGGCAGCGGCGACGGTGATTGGTAGCGGCAGCGATAATGGTAGCACTAGCAATGATGGTGATAGTAGCAAGGAATCATAATTCCCTGATTGAATTAAAGAATTTTTATTACTTGAAATCAAGTAATAGAGAATCCTGTAGAATTGCCATTTTGTAATAAACAACAAAGTGAATAGTGATGGTGGAATAAGGAGAGAATGAAATTTTACTTCCGTGAATTGAACATACCGTTAAGCTTTTACAACAATTAATATTTTCATTTTGATTCATCTTTTTGAACTTAGCTTTCCTCATTATAGTAATCAACTCCCGTAAATCATGACCAAAATAAAGACAAAAAGTAATTTATCTTATACGAAGCAATAAATTGGCTCGACATGATCTTGTAATTGTTAATCAAGAGAAATAAATTTCTTGCAACAACTATAAATGTGCATTTGATCATAAAAAATAATTATTAACCATTACTTGTAGTGTAAGCAATTGTGAAATATTTGTAGATTATCTTTAAGACTAGTAAATGTAGGAAAAACCGGAAAGAAAATTTCATTAAATGAATTTCCATATTCTGTTTAAGTAGAAAAAACAAAAGAAGGGATATACCGCAAAAGAAAAGAAAACTAACTACTCTTCATCCCTTTTCTATGAGGTAGATTCTCTCTCTCTCTATTCATTTGAGTAAATAAACAATTTAGGAATATGCATTATGAGAATTGTAAAGTATATGAACAAAGCGAAGCAACAACAAAACTATAAACCTTAAAACAACATGAAGATGATGTGTATAGGAAAATACATGTTAGCTCGCTGTATACATATAAAATGTAAAAGTTGAATTTTTTTTTTTTTTTTGGGGTAATATAAGCATGCTATTCATAGATCAAAATATGTACATAGCAGTGTTAGTTGTTGATGGGGCTAACTTCAAAAGAAGAGCAAGTAGCTCCTAGGCATTCCTGCACAAGCACAATATCATGATTATAACACTAAGTCTACGGGTTATTTTTCCCGCAAGTCCTTAAAACAAACCATAGGAACAAAAGTATTATTTCAACAAAGCTAAACAAAAGGGAAGGGAAGAATGAAATTCCATAGAAAGTTGTGATTGCTAATTGATCCATCCTACTCTACTGTTCTTTACAGCATTCAATTCTCTAGGAATCACTTCAATCTTCCATTTGGTCAAGAGGGACAGCTTAGCCTTGCACGTACAAAGGACATTGTGATAAAGCAGTTTATAATTTTCTTATTCTTTAAGAAGAAAAAAAAGCAACTCTTAAGTCTATATTTGTTTCAAAGTTCAAATAATCAAACTGTATACAATAGTTGAGCCCCCAAAATAGGCCCTAAAGTTCAGTAGCAAGAATATTATTTATGCCAATTTCCTTTACAAAGCTAAAAATCCTTCTCCCATGGTTGTCTCTTGAAACTCCTTCTACAGTTGCTTGGTTTGAGGAATCCACTAAGCCATCTATACTTAACTTGATAAAACCATGAGTAGGAGTTTAAAATAAGTTGTACCTCTCTATCTTGTACATGTGTGTAGATATTTTTTGATGAGCCTAATATTCACGAGCTAAGGATCTACATTGTTGAAGCAAACTGTTGTTTCCTTCATTTTATCCAAAAACACAATTATTTCAGTGGTGCCATATTTTCCAAATCATGATAGCAAAGGAAAAGGACTTGAGAGGATGGACAAGAGACATGTCTTTTTTCTTAAGCATGCAATTTGCTTTGATCTACAAAAAGAAGTTTTTCTCTGAGGATTGACTGCTACAAGGATGAGTTTGCCAAGTGTGGATTATTTCTATTAATCTTGAGCATAGCATTAAAGCATTCAAAAGAGTTTCCTCTTGTTCAACACATCTAGGACAAAGACTGGATAGACCAATCCCCTTGGAGGCTAAGTTCAGTTTCGTTGGAATGGTTAAGTGGAAAATCATCCATAAGAATATTTTAACTTTAAAGGCAAAAGGTGAGTTCCAAATCCAATTCCAATTTGTTAGATTCCCTACTTTGCTTAATAGAAAGTAGTTAATGTCCTTAATAAAGTGAATGTATCTCGAAGACATACTGAGAGCCCTTTCATCTTAAGAACCTCTTTGGAGCTCAAATGGTCCAATGAGGCTTGCTAACATGTTAGATATAGGAAAAGCTATCCTATCTTCATTCTAAGAAGATATTGAGAGCCAACAATCGAATGCAATTGAGGATTCACTTTGCTTTATAAGTGGACCTTGAACTAATTGCCTGATTTTGCTTATTTTGCTCCAAGTGTCAAATCGAAAGCTTATGCATTTCCTATTTCCTACAATCACTAAGTTAGAGGAGTCATTTAGCATTTGACTTTCCTTCATTTCTCTGGCTAAGAAAGATAAAGATTGATTACTTTATGTTTGGCTTGCCTGCAATAATCTTCTATATTTCTTTTGCATTAGCTAGGCCCAACAACCCTTTTGCTTTTGAGCTGAAAAAATCTTTTCAGTTGACAAGCTTTGTTTCTTGTTGCTAAATTCAGTAAACCTAGCGCACATAAACACCCCCCACTCTTGGTCTAGAATTTGCCTCCTAACTCGCCTAATGGATATTTCTTTTAGGTGATGTTCCCAAGAAAATTGTTGGTAATTTGTGTAAGCTTTTCTATTATGAAGACCGGTAGCTTACTTATCTACATATAGTAGGAAAGTAGAGACTCAAAAACTGACTTTGCTAGGACAAATCTACCTGCCTATTGAGGCATTTGGCTTTCTAACCATTAAGCTTCCTTTGAGCATTTTCAATGATAATGTTCAACTAGGAAGCTCTAGATTTTAAACCCTTGTCTAAAGGAAATCCTAACTAGTTAACAAATGAGGAGAGTGTTTTCTTTCCTGGCTACCTAACTAAAGTAGTTTTGGTGTTAGCTGAGGTGTTCTTAGAGAAGAAGATCCTTGACTTGTTTTTGTTAATTCTCAAACCTGCATATTGCTCAAACTAATCCATAACCTTACAAATTGTTTTAACATTTTTCTCATCAGCCTTAGCACACAAGATTAGGTCGTCTACAAAGAGATATTCCTATGTTTATACCTCTATCTTTGAAGGGGATCCAATTTCCTTCATGCACTTTATTTTCTATTTTTCTACTAAGAATGTCCATGTAAAGGATAAAAAGGTAGGGGGAGAGGGGATCTCCTTGCCGAATATCCTTAGATGGATGAAAAGGGGCAAATGGGACACCATTGATGATCACTTCGGATGTTGAAGAAGTTATACACATTATGATGAGAGTAATCCACCAGGGTAGGAAATTGAAAGATTTGAGAGACAAAAAAATAGAATCTCACTCTTGTGAGTCGAAAGCTTTAATAAGATTAATTTTGATGATCATCCAACTATGTTTCCCTTTTTTCCTTGTGGAAACTATGGAGAATCTCATTTAAAAGTAGCATAATATCAACTTCTTTTCTTCATGATATGAAGCTAGCTTGTACTGGATGTATAAGGCTATCTAGTACAAGTCTAAGCCTACGCACAAGAATTTTGGTGCATATTTGTAAAGGGTTGAGCATAGACTGATAGCCCTGTACACTATGACAAATGAGGCTTGCCCATGCAAAGGGATCAAGCATATGAGTGTGTGATTAAGTTCAGCAGGTAAGGTATAGGAGGAAAAAACTTGATTGACTAGATTTATAACTGAGTTTCCAATTAAGTTCCAACATTTCTTAAAGAAAAATGCATGCAGTTTTTCATTCCCTGGAGCTTTCCAAGAGCTAATTGAGTTCAAGGCTGCCAAGATTTATAAGGATGCAAGAAGTTTAGCAAGAGCTGCTTTTTGTTCTAAGGATAGCCCTCCTATCAAGGATTTCCTTATTGGACCAAAATTTTCACATGATGTTTTTTATGAGGTGAAACATTTAGAGAAGTGGTTCCCTCTGGTTCTTCTTATTTGGTTTTGATCATAGCACCAGCTTCCTATATTGTCCTCAAGGCCATAGATTCAATTTTTTTTTTGCTGTTCTAGACAATTTTATTTTCTTTCTCCCTTCAGGATCCATTTTGATCTTGCTTTCATTTTCCAAAGACATGCCTCTTTTCTCTAACACTGTGTGGAGTTCCTCCTTAATATGTTGCTTTAATGAGAAGAGGTAACAAGTTGGATTATTTGCTAATTAGCTTCAATTTCGTGAATCCTTCTGTTTAGGCACTTTTTTTTAGCATGAAGGATGCCAAAACCAATTTTATTCCATCTTCTAAATTTCTCAAGCAGTTTGTCTATTGCCGTTATGCAGTCTCCTTGATTTTCATCCCACAACCTATAAGATGACGCTAAACGCTGAAGGGACAAAGAGAGCACCTCAAGATTGGCTTTTATTATAGCAAAAATCTGGACATCGACTTGAAATGCATTGGACAACACATCACATGATAGGTGAAACACTTTTATGAAAGATCGACTCCTAGAGGAAAGTGTTCTATCAACAAAGTTCATAAAGAGTGGCCTTTTCTTAAATTGATTTTCACTGATCTTGAGAACATCAATAGATGCCCGTCATTCCACATAGTTTTTTGATAATATGCTCATTTTTACAGCATCTTTTGTTTGAAGCTTTGTTAGGATGTAGTGAAGGACATAATCAGGTAAATCAGATAAGCCTTTGCCGCTAGTAGTTTCTTCATTCTCATTCGTCTTTGGAACATCATTAGGTAAATCGGGTAAGTTTTTAAGGGTAGTAGTATCTCCATTCCTATCCGTATCTAAATCAAATAAGCTTTTGTCGCTAGTAGTATCTCCATTCCTATCCGTATGTAAATTGGACAAGCTTTTTATCTCTAGTAGCATCTCCATTCACATTCGTCTTTGGAACATCATCAGATAAATCAGATAAGCTTTTGCGGCAAGTAATATCCCCGTTCCTATCCTTATGTAAATCAGACAAGCTTTTCTTGCTAGTAGTATCTCCATTCCCGTTCGTCTTCGGAACATTATCTAGAAAATCAGATGAGCTTGTGCCGCTAGTGGTACCTCCATTCCCATTCGTCTTCCTAGACTTACCTTTTCTCTTGACAGTAAAGAAACTGTTGGAATGGAAAAAACACGAAAACGTTTTGTACCCATAAAAGAAAAAACCTAAAATCCTTAACCTTCATGTAAATTCTATTTAAACAAAAAGAAAAAGAAAGAATTTAGAGAAAAAAAAAAAAAAAAAAAAAAAAAGAGAGAGAGGGAGAGAGAAAATACTTTGCATCCTTTTTCTTATAAGGTAAATTCTTCTCAATTCATATATATATCTTTCTCTATATATAAACAATGTAGGAATCCACATAATGAGCATTGTAAAGCAGATATACAAAAAAAACAGAGCAACAAGAGAAAACCGAAAAACAATGAAAAGTCAATATGTAGAGGAAGTTACCTTAGATTGTTTTATTCAAATAATCTGAGATCAACCAAGCGGAAAGGTGTACTCACTATTTAGGCTTCCTTTTCATTTTTTTTTTTTTTTTCCACATTAGTTGTCCATTTTTCGTATAAGTAAAAAAGTTATATATGTACTAGCAGACATGTATTGATGATATGTGTACTAAAATCTAAATGTCCTATAAAAACCTTGCTATTTTCTTATAGTAACCAATACCATAATACTAAAAAATTTTATATATATCTATAACAGTTATAAAGACCATAATCAATTGAAGTTTCTTGCTTAAGCAAGTATTATCTATTCAAAAAGCTATGAACTCTTGATATATTAGTTTGTAGATTAAATTCTAAATCTTAAATAGTTAAAGAAAGAAAAAATACATACGATGCTACTAAGAATATAATAAGTACCTAGAAACCGATATATAAGAACATATAATCCGCATAACCTTTATAAGGTAAGTTTGATGAATCAATAAATTATTACTTTGTAAAATATGAAACAAATAAGTTTTATAAACATTTTTTCTAAGTGTTGAAGAAGGTCAAGGAAGATCACTAATTGTTGGAAGACCATCAAGATACCATGCATCGTACTCCATGGTCAAAAACAAAGCAGGCAATTTATAAGTTGACTGATGAAATGATCAAGTAGTGAAACATCTCTATTGAGAAGGAATTTTACCTCTGCTGACAAAGATAGTTCTTTTACATGTGCAAGTCCCCGTAAGATCCCCATTATGCGCTTGCAGTGAAGCTCACCGATAATTGAATCATGTAAATCAATTGTAACTTTAGATAATTGAATCACATCGCGAACAATGAATGCCAAACGAAGTTTGCGCTAATTCACTCTTACAGGAAATTAAAGGAATTGAGACTGGACCAAAAAAGGCCACTGTATCCCAACAACATACTTTAGATGATCCAGCCTCTTAAAACTGGGAGCAGGAATGCGAATGTAGCCAGGTGCCTAGAAACATCTAAAGATAGACAGTTCCTCAAGTGCAGGGATTGATTTAACTGCTTAGTTGAACCATCGTTGGCCAACGTAACATGCTCGGGCCTTAAGATTTTGGGCTTTTTCAAATTTATAGACGAAGGAAGGTTAAGAATACATGGAATATCCAAATGAAATGTTGTGAGTGATTGAGCTTCGAGTAGGCAGCGGGGCAACCTATACCCTGGATTTAAACGCCTTAAGGGACGAAAGAAGCACCTTAATGTTGCCTCTTATTACAGTAGAAATCTAGTCTTTGACACGAGATGCATTGGACGACATATTACACAATAGATGAAATACTTTTATGAGAGATCGATCTTAAAAGGAAAGTGTTCTATCAACAAATTCTACAAAGAGTGACCTTTTCTTAAATTTATTTTGACTAATCTTGAAAGCGCAAGGAGACGTCCATAAGTCCACAAACCTTTTCGATAATATGCTCATTTTTGCAGCACCTTTCGATGTAAGCTTCGTTAGGATGTGTTTCAGGACATCATCAAGTAAATCACTTAAGCTTTTTCAGCTATTAGTATTTCCATTTTGATTCATCTTTGTAAACTTAGCTTTCCTCGTTACAGTATCAACTCCTACAACATCATGTCACAAAAAAAAAAAAAAAAAAAAAAAGAAAAGAAGAAGAAGTAAGTTATCTCGCACAAAAAAGCACTAAAAAATTTTTTCATATTCTTTTAAGCAAAAAGAATAAAAGAATGATGCATGATACAAGGGAGCCTAATAAGATTGTCTCAAATTTCTATATTATGTACGCACCCATAATACGAAAACCACTTTACAAATCAAAAATTGTAAAACTTTAAACGATTAATTACTAAATTTTTCAATTTTTAATTTAATTAACTTGCTATAAAATATAAATTACTATGAATATCCCATATTCCACAGTCTACTAGAACCGCAGAGAATTAGTATTCTCTATCAAATACTAAAATAAAGTAAAACAACTTAATAATTCACAAGACATACTATATTATAAATAATCTTATCGTATAAATATTTTCTACATCAATTGTTTCTATACCAACTATACACATTTCAATCAACTTTAATATTATCAAACATATTTTCGATTTGTATTCTACTCTCAAGATTTTCCCCGATTCCTAATTAAAGGAACCTGCAAAATATATATATATATATATATAAGGGAATGAGCAAACCATTGCTCAATAAGTTCGCTTCTTATGACTATCTTTCAAGCAAGTTATTAAATATTATTAATACTCATGCAATCTGTCTACAAATGAAATGAAAGTATACGTAATGAATGCAAGCAATACATCAATAGGAGTCGAGAACTATGTAAGATATAGATTTACGTTATCTACATATCAATTTTTCCTTCGTACTTACTCACACTGAGTACCTCATCATAACCTCATGACACCTCATCATAACCTCATGAGGCTACTTGGGGTAACATCCCACCAAATGACACTAGACTATTACCTTAGCCAAAAAAACAGCAATCAATATAAGTCAATCCCAACTAAGGCCATCTACTGAACATATCAAAGGCCCCTCAAGCATATAAAGCAAGGGGCATAAATTTGCAAGTCCTCTCACAATTAATTAAATATACTATACTATCTTTACCTTAACAATAAAATATCATTCATAGGCACTATTAGCTCTCATAGAAATTATATAAAATATATTTAAGATTAGAAAAACAATTTCCAAAAATACTTTTTAAAAAATCTACAAAGCTAACATTCTCCATCAGTATACCAATTAGGTCATAGAGATGCGACAGATATAATTAGTTATTTCAGTCGAATAGTTATATTTACCAATTTAAAAAGGTGATTATATGAATGATATTACACAAAGCAATCAGTCATTCAATCAAACAATCAGTATCAACTAACAAGTAGTATATAAATAACAAACAGTAAGCAAATAGCAAATTATAAAAACTCTCTTACTTAGGTTAATGCTCACTCTCCAATCCTTTGAAATTTCAATTTTTGATAATTAGGTACCTAAAAAATAAATAAATCTATAAGTACTATGAAAAATTAGATTCATCGATTAACTAAATATTTATTATTATTTGTCTAGTTTTTCATTAAAACTTAATGATAATATAAACTTAGTTTAACTTAAATCTTTTACTTACTTTTCTCAATTTATCTTAAATTTTTAATCACATATAACTTTTCAACTTATACTTTGGTTTTATTGTTATTGGACATACTTTCGCGTAACGAGGTTTGTTTTGGACGTTATAACCTGCATTTTCTATTATGGTATAAAAATATTATGGATTTTATTATTTTCACTTAAATAATTATAAAATATTATTTTAAGCTTTTCTCTGCATATTTTCGATTTAATAAAGATTTAATTCTTATATTTTACCATTTTATTATTTTTAAGTTTACATAATTATAATTTATATATTTTTCTATTTTTAACGTTTAAGACTTATTTAATTCATTTTCACTATTTTAATAATTTGCCAATTAATTAGTTAATTTATTATTAATTTTTATTATGAATTTAATTAAAATTAATTTTATACTAACGTAGCAACATGGATAAGTGCTATGTGTCATTTTTGAAATTTTTTGCATATTTCAATATTTTTTCTATTTCGTATTTTTACGTAATATGTATATAATTATATTTATTATTATATTTTATGAAATTTTACAAAGTAATTATTTTCCTAATTCCTTTAAAACTTATGGCATGTACATTTATATATACCATCTTCTCTTATTTATTAATTTAGTATTATTGTATGTTATATATGTACTATTTAAGTATACTCATATTTCTATATATATTATACTATTAATATACGTATTTTTATACATATATATTTACTTATGTAATTAAATAATATACCCTAAATATATTACATATGCTATACATATATATGCGATACCTATATATATTTGCATATTTTACTTGTGTTTTATATTTTATACAGGCATACATATACAGTTGTGTCTATACATATATATATATTTATTGAAAATACTTAATATTCATATTATCATATACAAATATGCACATATATATACAACCATGTCTATATATATATATATATAATGAAAATACAAAATATAAATACTATTGTATATACATATGTGTATGTACCAAACATATACCATATTGTACATATATTATACTATATTAGTATTTTTGTACTTTATACATACATAAATACATATATATATTTCTGGCCACCTATTCATACATGTACTTATGTAATGAAATGCATATATATACATATTATTGTATATGCATATATACATATGTACATGTACATAAATACTTTTATACTATATACTTTGTAAACCCCGTAAATTTAGCTTTTTAAGTAACAAATCAATTTAAATATTATAGATAATTACCTTAACTCAATAAAGTCGATAAATTTAAAACTAATTAAAATTTTAAATTCAAACATAATACGAAGAAAAAAAAACCCTAAAAATTTTGATCAAAACCTTAATCGAATATAAAAACACTAAACCCAATATACATGTAAGTACTTAAAATTGAACTCGAACTTGATAAAAACTCTAAAACTATAATTTTAAGCATATAAAATGAATGATTATACCCTAATAGTAATAAAACCCGATTTGAATGTAATTATCGATTAATATGCGTAATTGCATAAAAGTATTAACGAATGCGTTGGGATAACTCCTAAATATTGTAAACATAACGAGTAACAATTAAACTAATAAATTTTATAAAATTTCAATATTATTTCATAATTACTAAATTTATAATTTTTGTATTTTTTTTAGAAAAGTTTAATATTTTTATTTTTATTTTCCTTTTTCTTTCTTTTTCCCTTTTCCTTTTTCTTTTCCTATTTCTTTCTCTTCTTCCATGTTACAAGCTAGAAAAATCTCAGTTGACACTTACTTAGCTAATTTTTTTTCACATGTGATAAGTATGTGTGTAAGACAATACAAGATAAGCCCAATCACATCACTTTAATGCCTACTCATTATCTTTTCTTTTTTTCTACCGTAGGGCTTTTATTTCTTCCTTGACAAGTTCATTTTACTACTAGAATTGTTCCTTTTGTTTTCAAAACAAGCACAATTTAACACCCACAAAACTCCATCGTAGCATTCCCTTTCTTTTTCCCTTTTATTTATTTCTTTCTCTTAATTTTCCACTTACTTATCAACAAATATAAGAAGAAGAAGAAAAGCTTGAGGATTATTAATTCAAGATACTTCAAGGAGGAGTATTTAATATGTACATTATGTTTGTTTTGTATTAATTATTTTTATGTGCTCTTATACATACATGTAATTAGTAGAAATATATGTAATATAAGGTTATGTATTAGAACTATATGTAGGATTTGTATTTCTTTATGCGTAAATGTTCATAAATGTATAAAAACTAAAGTGTGTTCATGTATACATACTTGATATATTTAATATGTAGTATAAAAGACAATATCATGACTACAAATGAGGCATGGTAGGATTACTTAAAATTTTTATATTACATATATACTTATAATATGAAAACCGTCTTACAAGTTCGAGATTGCAAAACTCTAATTAGTTAATCTCTAAGGTTTTAAATTTTAAATTATAAACTTATCATATTATATAAATAACTAAAGACATCCAATAATTCATAGTTCTTTAGAACTGCAAAGAATCAATATCTCCTACTAAACGATAAGATTAGATAGTAAAGATCTAAATCTTAAACTCAGAGAAGTTATAAAATCTAAATATAGTATCAATAATTTTATTTAATAATTCAACTGTTTACACAATCTACCTTTCAATTCTAACTTATATGCATCTTAACGCTAGTACTTAACACTTAGCTCTTAGCCCATATCCAATTATCTAGCAACCTGCAAGATAAGACTATCGAGGAGTAAGCTATACGAGCTTAGTGAGTTCTTCCCTCAACTATACAATAAACAAGTTATACAATAATTTAATTTAATTAAATGAATGCATGAATAATTAATATGACATACAAATATATGCAGGTAACTAGGTACTACATTCAACTCAAATTTAAAGCCCTCCAAAGTTAGGATTAGAGATACATTAGCACCAGTCAAATCCAAGTATTTTATTAGAACTTACATAATAACAAAACTCCGTGTTTCGTATTAAAAAACACAATGATATATCCATTTTCAATTTTAATCAAAATTTAATTCTACATATGATTGTGAGTAGGTTTACGTAGCCCTCACTCACCCCTAATCGGAGGCCTCTAGGCTCAACCCTTAGCCAAGAGGTTGACGTCTCCAAAGCCTAGTGATCTCGCGAGCAAGGGTAAGGTCATATTGTATATATGCACTATACGAAATACTATAACATCAAATAATTAACCCACATGTGGCCTCTTGCTACGTTCGTATAATGTGATGATTGGAATTAATTATGCAGTATCTGATTATATATGTTTTAATTTAATTCTTTCAAGTTCGATAATATTAAGTCTTTTTATTTAGTGATCAACAGAGTTACAAAAAAATCAATTCCTATAAAATATATTATGCAACAAACAATATATTATTATATTTTAAAGTAAATTCTTGATCAACAAACAGTATCATACATAAGCATAATCTAACCCTACACAACATTCAATTTTTAATAACAATTTATTTTTACTAACTACATACACAAATAAGTATAGAATCATTAGGAAAAACTCACTTAGTCATGCTCAATTCAAAGGTCGTAGTAGTTTGATGGCAAATCAGGGTTAAAGTTGAAATCACTTGACAATAGGGAATATAAAAAGTAGTAAGTTTGAAAATTAAATAACTAAACTAGTATAATAAGTCATACTGTTTACTTAATTTAGTTATTGATTTGCGTAAAATTATCAATTCGAGCATTTTACCAAATCCATATAACATTTTCGATTTCACTTGGATTTTTATGAACTTATAATCCATTTCAATCATTTTCGAGCGTACTTTTTCGTAATAACGTTTGTTTTGGAAGTTAAAACCCGTAGTTTTGATTGTGATATAAAAATATCGTAAAATTTATTATTTTGACTTAAGAAGTTATAAAATATCAAATTAGAATTTTCTTAGTATAATTACAATTTTTTTATATCATATAATTTGTAATTTTCTTATTTTAACTTATTTTACTATAATTACTTATTTTTACCTATGTTTAGGGTTTAAGATTTATTAATTCAAATTTTTCTACTTTATTATTTTCTCAATTAATTAATTAATTAATTATTATTAATTTACAAAAATTACCTAATTTATATATAAGTGATGATGTGGCAACATGTGGAAGTGCTACGAGTCACACTTGCACAATTTTCATAATTTTCTATTATTTTCCTATTTCTTGTATTTTATAGTATAAGTATTTATTATTATTTATTACTATATTTTATTAAATTTTCAAATTTACTTAATTATTATATTTCTCCTAAAGTTACGATATACATAATTATTTTTATATATTTATTAACTTACTTTATTTATTAAATTAATATTATAGTATATTATATTTACTATTTAAATATACTCATATTTCTATATATACATTACTATTCATTTACGTACATTTATACGTATAATATACTTATGTATTAAATTATCTTAATCTTAATTATATATTATGTACAAGTATAATATACACTTATTTATACTTTATTTACATATGTACCTATACGATTATGTTATATATATATATATATACAAAAATACTAAATACCATTAATAGTATTATATATACATTACACGTCTAGCACTTATACATGTACAATTATTATACAAAAATTTTGTAAATAAAAAATAATAAGTATATGTATAAATACATATTACTATTATATACGTTTGCACATATATATATCAAAAATTCAAAATACTATATATATGTATTCCTATACATATTCATGCCTACCAACATATATATATATATACAGAAAATACAAAATATATACATATATACATAAATACGAAAATACATGGTATTTGTACATATATACGAAAATACATAATACATATATATACATATCATATACTAAAATAAATACTAAGTAAATACACATAGATACCCATTTATACATTTATATATATTTTCAAGAAAATACTATGTACATATACCTATATACCTATATTCACGTGTACATACATATACATAAGAAAATACATGGTATATATATCAGATACACATATATGTTCATACTATATACAATGTATTACATACATATATATTCACATATACATACATAATAAGACAAGCTAATCATATCTTTGATTTTCTTTTTCCAATTACACAACACTTGTATGAACAAAACAAATCATGTGGGCTGTTAAGGAACACGTGGAAACAAGGAAGAAAGAAAAGAAAGAAAAAAAATATAAATAAAATAATTATATGTAATTTTTCCAAACATAAAAATCATGAAAATAATATTTATAAAGAAATTTTAGGATTTTATAAAATTTTATTAATTTAATTGGTATCCATTACTTTGATAATATTTACAAGTTATTTTAACGTTTTCGTTAGACTTTGTACGTGATTACACAATTTAGTCGATAATTACGATTGACTATAATTATATTACTATTAACTTATATTTATTCATTTTATAAGTTTAAAGTTATAGTTTTAGGATTTTGTCAAGTTCGAATTCGATTTTAGATATTTGCACATACATTGGATTTAGGGTTTTTTGTACGCAATTTAGGTTTTGATTAAAATTTTAGGGTTTTTATTACTTATAATATATTCAAATTTATAACTTAATAAAGTTTTTATCTTATTCAGCCTTATCAACTCCTAAAATTACTTACAATATTCAAGCTTAATCATACATTTAAATGGCTAAATTTATGCGGTTTACAAACTATATATATATGTATATACGTGTATAATAGATGTATATTAATGTTTGTATAATTTTCATTACATATATATATGTGTATATATAATGGTAATTATACTAGGTATTTTCAATATATATAAATATATATATCTATAGATGTGATTATATATATGCATATGTATTATGTATTTTAAAATATATATAAATGTAAATATGTTCATATATGTATTTATGTATATATGAAATATAAAAATACAAGTATATATATAGATGTCGTATAGGTATGTACATACATATTGCATATGTAAAATATTTAGGGTTATATTATTATATTACATAAGTATATTAATAGTATAGTATATATAGAAATATGGGTATACTTAAGTAGTACATCTACAACATACTATGATATTAATTTAATAAATAAAGTAAAGTAGTATATATGAGTATACGTACCGTAAACCTTAAAGAAATATAAAATAGCTAATTTACAAAATTTAGTAAAATATAATAATAAATATTAATATATACATATTACGTAAAAATACAAAATAAGAAAAAGATTGAAAATATACAAAAATTCAGAAATGATACGTGGCATTTACCTATGATGCCACATCAGCATTTAATTAAATTCGTAATTAAAAATAATAATAAAATAATTAATTAATTAGAAAATTAATAAAGTAGTAAAAATGAATTAAATAAATTTTACACCTAAAAATTATCAATAATAAGTAAATTATGGTAAAATAGACTTAAAAATAAGAAAATTACAAAAATATGAAATTTAGATATTTATTAAATCTTGAAACCACAAAGAAAAGCTTAAAATAATAATTTATAAATATTTAAGTCAAAATAATAAAATTCGTAATATTTTTAGAACATAATAAAAAGTAAAGATCATAACGTTAAAAATAAACCTCACTATGTAAAAATACATTCGAAAACGATAAAAATCAACTATAAGTATATAAAAATCAAAGTTAAAATGAAAAAGTTATACGCAATTTAAAATTTAAAATAAATCGAGAAAAATAGATAGAAGATTTAAGTTATATTTATACTATACTTTAATCATAGTGGGAAACTATGTGAATAATAATAGATATGTGGTTAATAGATTAACATAATTTTCCAAAATACTTATAGATTTATTTATCTTTTAAGTATCAAATTATCAAGTTCTAAAAATTATAAATGATTGGAGAGTGAGCGTTAACCCAAGTGAGGGAGTTCTTATAATCTACTATATGCTTGCTATTTGTTATTTGTATGCTACTTGTTGGTTTATACTGATTATTTGATTGAATGACTAATTGCTGTGTTATCATCTGTGTAATCACTTCCTTAAATCGGTAAATATAACTATTCGATTAAAATAAGTAGTTATATCTATCGCATATCTATGACCTAATTGGTATATTAATGAAAAGTGATAACTTTGCAAATTTTTTATAAATTTATTTTTGGTAAACATTTTTTCAATCTTAAATATATTTTGTATGATTTCTATGAGAGCTCGTAGTACTCGTGAATGATATTTTTATTATTAAGGCAAAACTAGCATAGTATCTCCAATTGATTGAGAAAAGACTCGCATATTTGTACCCATAGGGCCTTGGATATATATTAATAGCAAGAGAACTTGATTTATACGCTTAAGATGCATTTGATATGTTCGATGGATGGCTCTAATTGGGGTCTACCTATATTGATTGTTGTCTTTTATTTAGGGTAATAGTCAAATGTCGTCTAATGGGACGTTGCCCCTAGACAACCTCTTGTGGTTAAGGTGAGATGCTCTATGTGGGTAAATACAGAGGATAATCGATATATAGACAACGTAAATCTATACCTTCCATAATTCTAGACTCCTATGGATGTGTTGCTTACATTCATTATATATGCATTCATTTCGCTTATAGATAAATTGCATGGATGCTAATAATATTTGATAATTTGCTTGAAAAGTAGTAGTGAGGAACAAACTCACCGAGCCATGATTTGCTTATTCCCTTATAGTTTTTTTGCAGGTTCTTTTAAGTAAGGATTGGGAAAAATTTTGAAAGCAGAGTACAAACCAGAAATAGGTTTGATAATGTTAGAGTTAATTGAAATGCGTATAGATGATGTAGAAACAATTGATGTAGAAAAATATTTATATGATAAGATTATGTATAACATAGTATTTCTTGTAAATTATTAAGTTGTTTTACCTTATCTTAACATTTGGTATGGGATATTGATTCTCTATAGTTCTGATGGACTGTAGAATATCGGATATCCATAGTCATTTATATTTTATAATAAGTTAATTAATTAAAAATCAAAAACCTTAGTAATTAATTGTTTAGAGTCTTAAAATCTCTAGCTTGTAAGGCAGTTTTCGTATCATAAATACACACAAGATATGAAAATTTTAGGTAATCCTAATAGGCCCCTTTTAGAGTCATGACATACTTATATAATCAAATATAACATATGTGTTCACATAAATATACTTAAGTATTTATACATATATGAACATATGAACATGAGAATATGCTAATTTTGCATATAATTCTATTAAATATATAATTAACCTTAGCCAAGAAGAGAATTACAAAAATCAATTATACTTGTATTATCACTAAATACATATATTTCTAAAAATAACATGTATACATGAAAGAGTACATGAGGGTAGTTATTACAAAATAAATATAATACACATATTAAATACCCTTCCTTTGAAATATTTGGAATTAATAATCTCCAAATTTCTTTTTCTTCTTCTTGATTTACTTGTTGAATTTAGAAAACAAAAGTGATTAAAAAAAACAAAAGGAAAAAGCTTCACAGTTTAGGGGAGGAAAAAGGGATGGATAGAGTTTTGCTTCTTTTCTTTTATGTTTTAAAAAAATATGGGTGTGTGTTTGTTTGTCCAGTTGATTGTGAGCTTAGCAGGGGAAGGAGAAGAAAATTAAAAAAAAAAAAAATTAGTGAAGAAAAGAACAAGAAAAAGCAAAGATAAGGTAATTAGGTGATTTGATAAGGGCCTTATCAAATGCTTTTGTTTTTATCCTTTTGTTTAACAAATGGAGAAAAGAAATATACACATGTGTAGTTGAAGAGTGTTTTGGAGGATTCATGTGACAAGGAAAAAGAATAGAGAAGGAAAAAGAAAAGAAAAGAAAAAGGGAAAATAAGAAAAAGGAAAAATAAAAATAAAAAAAAATAAAACTTTTATAAACATAAAAATTATCAATTTAGTAATTATGAAATAATATTAAAATTTTACAAAATTTATTAATTAAATTGTTACATGTTACATTTATAATATTTATAAGTTATCTCAATGCATTCGTTAATAAATTTTATGTGATTACGCGTATTGATCAATAATGAAGGTTTTATTATTTTTAAGGTAAATTTATTCATTTTATAAACTTAAAATTATAATTTTGAGGTTTTTATCAAGTTCGAGTTCAATTTCGAGTACTTATAAGTACATAGGATTTAGGATTTTCGTATACAATTTAGGTTTCAATCAAAATTCTAAGGTTTTTATTACTTATAATATATTCGATTTTATAATTTAATAAAATTTTTATCTTACTTAGCTTTATTGACTTACAAGATTATCTACAATACTAGAGTTCAATTCTATTCTTAAGTAGCTAAATTCGCGAGATTTACACTCCCTCCCAGCCATCCTCTCTCTCTCTCTCTCTCTCTCTTTGTACGTGTGTGTTTAAGTAAATAAATAATATAGGAATCAATATTATAAGAATTGTAAAGTATATAAGCAAAGCAAGCAACAATAAAACTATAAACCCTAAAACAACATAAAGTTGATGTGCTTAAGAAAGTACCTCTTAGACCAATTTTATCCCACAAGAACTCAAAAAGTTACACTACTCGATTAGCTTTATAAGGAACCATACACTTTATCTCTATGTTCCTTCAATAATATTCTTAACACTTTTTTATATTTTCATAGGCCTTATACTACAACTTTTAAATCACTATTTTTCATATTTTGTAAATATAATTCTATTATCAATAAATGCAATATTTTAAAATATGATATATATTATTATATTCTTAATAAATATTAAATTTATAAATTAATATTTGTTAGGATTTAAAAAAAATAAAAAAGGAGACATCCCCTATCAAAAGAATAACCCATGTAAAGGGACTCGATCTATTGCAAGAGGAATAGCAATGCATTGCTATACATTGGTTAGGAACTAGTAGCAAAGCTAGCCTTAGCTAACTGTATACAAATACAATATAAAAGGTAAACTTTAAGGGATTAATTAAGCTGAAAAATCGATGTAGTTAAACCTAACCATCGATCTAGAACCACCGATTTACAGGCCTGGTCACGGCTAAACTGTGATTGACTCGTAAGGAGGCAATTCCGAAGTAGTTCTGCTAACCGAGCAATTCAAGAGCTAGGTTCAACCCTTGAACCTTCTTTTTTAATATTTATTTTTTTATTAATTTTATTAATTTCTTTTTTAAAATATATTAATAAATTTTAATAACGTAACCTCCTTTGTCTTTTTTTTTTTAAGTATACTAATTTACTAACAATTTCTAATTCTTTTTATTAATTCCTAACTTAATATGATTCCAACTTTTTTTATTTTTTTCCCCTAAATTTTATCTTTTCCTCATATCCAAGTTCTTAATATTTGATAAGTTTTACAAAAAGGACTTACATTAACTTAAATTAAATTTTCAATCTGTCATTAGTACATAATTAATTTATAATTAGTCATATATCATTATTTTGATTATATTATTTATAAAAAAATTGTCATTCACTATTTTAAAGGAGTTAGTTTTGACATGTCATAACATAATGGATGTCATCCAATTATTTTTTTCCGATTTAATGGCCTTCCTTCTCTCTCTATCTTTCTTTCTTTTTTTTTTTAAGAAGGTGAACCGACCGAACCAACCCAACAGCTCAGTGGCTAGCCTGGCCAACAGTTCATGAACCGCCAGTTCTAAACCATCGATTCAAACGGTTTCGCACTTTTAAACCGCTTAGGCTCCTAGGCCCTAGCAATTCGGGGGGACAATTCAGTCTGGCCTTCCACAAGTCAAGCCGGTTCAAGGTTCAGAACCTGCCCTTATACAGATCTAGGTATAGTCACTATTTGGGGTTTTGTTATGGCAATTTGAAGTAAAATGAGTCTGATGGAATAGAAAAGTTTTACTTTTCTTTTCTACACATATATGTATATATATATACATATATATTAGTCAATGATACACCCGAAATATGTGTACACTAAATAAATATGTATATATGATAAGAAAATAAAATATGCTTTAATAAATATATACTATTTAAACTCCTAAAATGGACTTTGATATATATATATATATATTGGTGAAGGTATGGAGACAAAATAGGAAGTATTGACTTGATTACATAGAAAAAATATATATATATATATATCTATTATTTAAAATGTTGAGACAATATAGGAAGTATTGGCTTGAATACATAGAAGATATTGATATAGTTGATATTAAGGATATTTTTGAAAGCTTATTATATATTTAGAAAAATATTGAAGTTATTTAGAGATGTAGAGCTAAATAAAGCTACTTAATATAAGAAGATATAATAGAATAAGATAGATACAAAAGACATAATATAAGAAGATATAGATATAGAAGACATTAAAGATATTTTTTAAGCCTATTGTGAATAAGTATCGGACGATGCACCATCGTTGCAAGTGAAAAATAATTAAAAAATATATATATATTTTAATTTTTAAATAAAATTAGTTATACGTATTGCTAAATCAATCCATTTATACACATTGCTTATCAAAAGAAATGAAAAAAAAAAAGTTTAACTGTGTGCATTCCTCTAGAAAAAAGTTATTCTAAAATAAAGAAGAACTGTTGATAATTTTAGATTTAAACAATAAAATATAATTTATATATGATTCAAAATATTTTTACATAGATAATTTTAAAGTTAAATATACATTTATTTAATGATATCTCTTTAGATTGCTTGATATATGTGGTAAAGAGAGAGATATTGGGAAAATGAAAAAAAAGACTAAAAATAGATTTAATATGGAAAATAAAAAGAGAAACCATTTGGAGAGAGTGAAAGAGATGGGGAAAGAGTGAAAGAGATTGGAGAAAGAGAGAAGGCGATCATGCGGATGCGTGAAAAAAGTTATAGGGAAGGAGAAAGAAGAATTGGGAGGAAAGAAAAAAAAGGAAAAGTGTTATATTTATCCATTATTTATAATTGTGATAAAATATTTTAACGTTAGGTTTTTTTTTGTTAAATAATATCAAATAGAGGGTAAATAAGTATTTTTAACGGAGATATATAAGTGGTAGTTACTTAAATCCCTATTGGCTTTAATAATACTAACAAACATATACCCGCATTGCATATGTAAAGAATAATATAAAAATATAATAAAATTTAGACTACAATATAATTATTAAATCAAATTATATACATAATTGATAATGTAGAAAAGAAAAAAATTAATGCAAAAACAATATAGAAACTATATGGAATAAAAAAGAAATATAACTATTACCTAAGAAGAGATCTCAAGAAAAAAAAATCTTCTAAAATCAAACATCAATGTATATAAATAAATAAATAATTATTAGGTTATTGATCACTATTGCCCATTTAAATATTATAGGTAAATAAATGTCTCCAAAACTTCCATGTCCACAATCAACCAATAAATAACATTCCTATATGCATAGAATTATGTAACCATCTTTTTAAAAGTAAAATAATAGAAATAACTTGGTAATTACCTTCTTTTCTTCTTATATGTTACAAAACCAACTACAAATGAAAAGGACAATTAGATCAATAGTCGCCTAAATAAAAATAGATTGAAAAATAGGAATTAATTGTTTGATTTAATAGATGATATTTTAGGGGAAAAAAAGTAACGTCAAAATTCATACCAAATGCAAAAAGAAAAGGACAATTAGATCAATAGTTAACAAATTGTAAATAAATTGAAAAATAGGAATCAATTGTTCGATTTAACAAATGATAATTTTTTAATAAAAAAAGTAACATTAAAATTCATCTAATTAGTTAATATAATTAGTGAAGTGTGAAATAAAGTTCATCAACTTCAAAAAAAGTAGTGTTTTTTTCTTACCTTAACAATTTCATGCAAACACAATATTCACTGTAATAAAAGAAATATGCAAATTTCATTAAATCGTAAGACGAAGTGATAATCCAATTATATATATTAGTTAGGCAAAAAAAATGATAAAACTAAGAATGAATTACTAACATTTATGTCAAGAAACAAAATAAGCTTTACAAAGAATAGATAGCAAGATTGATAAAAAATACCTTATAAATTTCAATTATTAGTACTATTAGACATGGAGAAAGAAAAAGAGTAGATAACACTTATAAAGATAACTTTCCTTAGTAAACATGGGTTAAGAGGGAGGGATTTATGGGATTGGGGGATAGATAAGAAAGATAAATTAAAGGAAGAAAGAAATGATTGTAAGGAAAGATAAATTTATCCATGATGTAAGCTATATATAATTTCATAATATTATTTTAGTATTCTTTTTTCTGTTAAATAATATTTGATTATTGATCCAAACAGTAATTTTAGCTATAACGACTACTTAAGCCTTCAAAGGATTTAATAATAGATAAGATATATAAATATAGAGAGAGAATATCAAAATTATATATTTAAAGATATAGAGTTAAATAAAACTATTGACTTAATATAATAGAAAATATATATATATATATATAAATGATGAATAACACTTTGACGCCTGTGCTTTCTCTCTTCGATGTAATTCCACTGGCTGTGAAGAAACATATGAATGCCTACAATTAGGTGCTGCAACTTATCGAATTATCTTAACTTATATTTCATTGATCCAAATGTATAGACAAAGTTTTAATGGTAATCGGCGGTTTCCTTCTTCCCCTCCCCCACAATGATTAATAATGATATTCTCTAAATATATCTAGATCTAGAAATAGGCTCGGTCCGTCCTGGCCATGATAGAAGTGTGCCTAGAGACCTACAATTGCCACTGGCCCTTTCATGGTTCCAACTTCCAAGAACCGTGAACAAGCTTAATTTTTTTTTCTTTTAATAATTTAAATTTAAATACGTATAGAGATGGGCTCAAATTTAATATCCTATGCCAACTTTGTGAATACAAATAGTTGTCAAGACCACTTTGACTAATTATATAACTTGCTCACTAAAAATATAACTATATCTTTGTGAATATTTGATACTATTATATAAATCCAAGCAAAGCGTGAGGTTGTAACCGGTTTGTATAACAATAAAAATACTTAAATATAATCTTAGCAAGTAGCCAAAATCATTCTAGGCTAATAGTATAAATATTAACGTTCAAACAGCATAGATGGATATAATTACCCTCTCACTAATATTATCGTATGTTTAATAATTGGCATAAAAAGAAAGAAGAAAAAAGAAAATCCCACCGAGTGAAATATTCTCTATAAATCCTACTTCACTGTTAATAAACGATATGATTCCAATAATTTAAACTCATTTTTTGCATTCATTTAAAGGAAAAAAATTATATAATAAGAGAATACATATCTTTTCTTATATGACGTTGATAGAAGTGTTAATCCAAAGGCAAGGAACTCTAAAACTTGGAGAACTATCCTGCCGTGTAAGTTTTAGGCATATACTTTTTGCTAAGGATATATTTCATTTAAATTTTTCAAAGCTACCGCCATAGGATAATATTAGGATAAAATCTTTCAGTTAAATTAGGATCACCCTAAAATCCAAGATCGCACCTTTATATTTTAATACTACATGGACCAACATTATAACATCCAATGAATATCCCTAATAAATATAATTAAATATAGAAAAAAAATGTAATTAACAATTTAACATACATGTTCGAAAACTTATAAATTACTTTACGGGAAGGATTTCCGAACGTTATACAATATATTTCAATATTTAATTTTAGAAACCATTACTTACATAGTAGGCTACAATCTGGAGCTTTGTATGTTATATGGATTCGGCCCTAACCTTAGCACCTTATTCAATATTCATCTTCACACATTAGTATTTTCCACATCTTTGAAATAACATGCAATGACATTATCACGTGTGAAGAAAGATAATTTCCTTTTAATAAACCAAGAGTACCAGTCATCAACGTTTTTGCAATGGAGTGATTATCTCAACGAAAATAAACTTCGCGACATTCGCATCCCTTCGGCAGCTTTCCTAATCCTTTAAAAACTTTCATCTTCTTCGGCCAGTCTGTTAAATTTTTACGTGAAGTTTCCCAGTTCTCATCATTTTCTTCAAAACTTCAGCCGTTATGTACTTCCAAATATAAAAAAAGTGAATGAAATTTGGAATTATGATTCCATGCTGATTTACTTCAGTATACTCAACGTAATATAAAAAGAATGATTCTTTTTTTTTTTTCTCTCTTTTTTCCAAATACACTGCATATAAAAAACTCGGAAGAAAAGTGATTTAATTTTGATCCATCTTATTAGGTGATCAATGTTTATGCAACTAGAGAATAACAGTCTTCTAAGTTGAATGGTTTTTAATAGACTTATTTTAACTATCCAGTGGAGCATAAAGAAAGCTACAAGGTGAAAAGGGGGAAAACAAGCAATGAACAAAAATTCCATCCTTAATTGGTGTTTCTACTCCTGTTGCATCCAATCATTTATAGCTATGTGTAATGAAAAATTAATGAAAACACCACATATTTGGTATTTCCCTAAATAGTGGTTAATCATCTCAATAATGAAATCTTATCTTTTAAGGGGATGAAAAAGAAAAAGAAAGAGAAATCCTCCTTCAAATGAAAATTTCATTCATTGTTATAACACCTGTAATGCTCATTCCATTTTAGCTCATTGGAATTAAATTACTTAATCAACCCTTAACGTTAGTCAAATTTGCTCAAAAAAAAAAAGCTATAAGTTATTATATCTTTTTATGAATGTTTAATTTTAGGGCTCGCACCAAATAAGGGACAAGAAAAAACAGAAAGGGAAAAGAAAATATCCGTCTATTAGGCATGGTAAAATGCACTCAATAGCAAAAACCATGCTGTGTGAGTGTGTGTGAGAGAGAGAGAGTACATCAAGAACCATCAAATTATCAATACTCAAGCATCCAGAAATATCAGAAAAGAGCTTCAAACAAGGGGACCATAATTCTGGTCAACACAATGTGGCCAAACTTTGTTATGATAAATTTTGTCTAACGAAAACGATCGAGCTAAAGAAGAGAAATTCATACTTGTAAATAACTGTTTAAGAGCTTTTGCAATTGTTGGTGAGCTTCCTCCTTAAGCTTATTCTTCTCTGCACAACCACATGGCAAATGATTTATCAGTTCTTCCAAATTTTCATTGGCCTTGAGCAATGATCCTACAACTGATGAATCAAGGAAAGAATAGGAGCAGATGATTTTTTCGATATGTGAATGAAAGCATGGAAGCACAGTGTCCAATACTAGCTCGTCATTGTCTGAATCTTCAGGCGATTCAAGATGCTGATAAGAACGATTCAAGATAGTTAGTTTAGTTATTTATCTCAGCAATAACTAAACGAGTGTAAAAGGAAATACATATAACATTTTAAAGAGTTACATTTACAAGTTCCAAAACTGTAAGATGAGGAAACTTTGAGAGCAGAAGTAAAACTGCTCCACCGTCGAGATATGTACACACTGTATCCAACTTCAATTTGTTAAGATTGTCAAACACAGGAAGGTCATAAACAGGTCTCTTTCCATTGCATCCAGCAGCCTAAAACAAAGCAGGACAAAGTATGAATAAGGGGACCAAATAAATAAGCCAAGGTAAGAAATTAAACATCGTCTAGTGAAGGAATTGTACCTGTAGGAAATAACCCAACAAAGAGAGGTCCTTTACACGTGCTAATCCGTTTAAGATCTTAATTATGTGCTTACAACGAGAATGATCAATGATCGGATCAGGGAAGTGAATTTCAGCCTTTTCTAGCGATGATGAGCAATGAATGCTAAACGAAGCCGCTGGCAATCCACCCTTGAAATAAAAAGACTTGAGACAAGTACAAATGATGTTTATGTGTGTACGTGATTTGGATGATTTAAATTGATCGCTATAAGCGAACTCAGCAATCGACAACCGTTGCAGTTTGGGAGTAAGGATGGTAGTTGAGCCAACAGGCCAGACGCATTTAAACAGAGACAACTCCTCGAGTGGAAGGCTAGATAATAACCATTCGGTTCCGTAAGCATCGGCAAATGTAACATGCCTAAGACATAAGATTTTGAGACTTGGGAATGGGGAAGTAATAGACAAGGGAAGGTTAAGGATACATGGCATATCCAAACGAAATGTTGTCAGTGAACGAGAGTGGAATAGGCAATGGGGCAGGCTATACGGTGACTCTAAACGCTGAAGAGACAAAGAGAGCACCTCAACACTCGCTTTCATTACAGCAAAAATCCAGACATCGACTTGAAATGCATTGGACAAAACATCACACGATAGATGAAACGCTTTTATGAAAGATCGACCCCGAGTGAAAAGTTCTCTATCAACAAAGTTGAGGAAGAGTGGCCTTTTCTTAAATTGATTTTCACTGATCTTGAGAACGTCAATAGATGCCCATAATTCCTCGAAGTTTTTCGATAATATGCTCATTTTTGCAGCATCTTTTGTTTGAAGCTTTTTTAGGATGTAATGAAGGACGTCATCAGGTAAATCAGACAAGCCTTTGCGGCTGGTAGTATCTTCATTCCCATTCGTCTTTGGAACATCATCAGGTAAATCAGACAAGCTTTTACGGCTAGTAGTCTCTCCATTCCTATCCGTATGTAAATCAAACAAGCTTTTTTCGTTCCCATTCATCTTGGGATCATCAGGTAAATCAGACAAGCTTTTGCCGCTAGTAGCATCTCCATTCTCATTCGTATTTCTAGACTTACCTTCTCTCTTGACAGTAAAGAAACCGTTGGAATGGAAAAGACACGAAAACATTTCGCACTAGAAAAAAAGGAAAAAAAAAAACCCTAAAAACCTTAACCTTCGTGCAAACTCTGTCCAAACAAAAAGAAAAAGGAAGGATTTTCATCCTTTTTTCTTACAAGGTAGGTTCTTCTCAATTCATCTCTCTCTCTATATATATAAACAATATCGGAATCTGAATTATGAGCATTGTAAAGCAGATAAAGAAAACAGAGCGACAAGAGAAAACCAAAAAGCAATGTAAAGTCAATGTATAAATGAAAGTACCTTAGATTGTTGTATTCAGATAGTTTGCGATCAACCGAGCGGAAAAGTGTAGTCACTATTTAGGGTTTCTTTTTCTTTGCTCAAAAAAAGAAAAAAATCAGTGTATCTTTTTCTTTTCTTTTTTTTTTTTTTAATGGCGACCTGGATGTCAAATGAGAGTGTTCTAGTGAACTGCTTTTGGTTGAAATAGGAATATTTCTTCTTTTCTTTTCATTTCTTTTTTTTAATATTTTTTTTCCATATTAGTTGTCCACTTTTTGAATTAGTAAAAAGTAAATGAGAAACAATTTATATGTGTACTATAGTCTCCCTATTTTTTTGCCGGAGTAATAGACATGTACTAACGATATGTGTACTAAATAAAAATATTATTATTTTCTTATAATAATCAATACCGTAAAATTACTTATAAATTTTTTATATATCTATAAAATTTATAAAGACCATAATCAATTGAAGTTGCTTGCTTAAACAGGTATTATCTATTCAAAAAGTTATAAACTCTTGATATATTAATTTGCAGATTAAATACCGAATCTTACATAGTCGTAGAAAGAAAAAAAAAAAAATACATAAGATGCTACAACATGTAATCTGCATAACCTTTATGAGGTAAGTTTAATGAATCAATAAATTATTACTTTGTACAATATTGAAACAAATAAGTTTTATAAACATTTTTTCTAAGTGTTGGAAAAGGTCGGGGAGAGGGAAAAAAATAGTGGAGAAGTGAATGTGGGGAAGAGACTATTAATTTAATGGATGTTTTAAAGATATGAAGTTTTTTAATTTATGAGAAGTCGAGGTTTCATGTACAATAAACTAAATATAGAGGTTCAATTTTATAAAAGTACAAAAGAAAAAAAGAACTATTTAAAGACCTCAGACATAAGTGCCTTGTTCTTTAATATAATAGACAGATATACTATGTGCTATGTATGTAAAAATTTAATAAAGTAGACGATATTTACTATTTAAAACATTTTCTCACTATCTTTTGCGATATATATATGTTCGCTATCATTAATTATATAATGAAAATATTATACATGAGTGGTTTTAAAAATGCCTAAAAAAAATACAACTATCCAAATATATAATAAATGATTAAATATATTTGTTAAAATGGGTCAAAAATATGTTAGTCACATTTAATTATCTTTATCAAAGAAATGGCCATGTGCCTAAAAATCAACGATGAAATATTTATTGGGTAATTTTCATACATAACATTGTGAAATCTGTCTTCATAAACAGACATTGCTTAGTAATTAAGCTATTGAACTCATACACCAATCTAAGAGTGAACTTTAAAAAAATTAATGACAATATGAGATGTGAAAACCAAAATAAATTATAATTAGGTGAAGAATAGAAATAATAGGGTTTGCTCATCAAAATATCAAAGCTGTCCATGTTCAATTTCATACGAGTTAAAAAAGATTATGCCTGATGTTTTTATAACTGTAAACTTTGTTTATTTTTTTCAATTTTAATAAAAATATTCTACATTATTCCACTTAAATGGTTCCTAAATTCCATTTCATTTGATTGTATATCCACGCTCAAAGCACCATGTCAAGCAAATATTATGTATACAATTACTTTTTATTCCTAGATGGGAATAACCCAAGATAATCACATTCTATCGGTGAATATATATCCATTTTTTTTATACACTTACATAATAATTCTTAAAACATAATCTAATCCAAAAATGAAATTCCTCTATGTTGTATTTTGATTTTCTTAAGAATTTATGTGAGGACTTGATCTTCAATCAACTATCAAGGACTTAGAAAGGTGACACATTCACCATGAAATATGAAATATTAATGCCTCGTTCACTTAAGAAGAATTAGAATTCAACTCTCCCCTTATTCCTTATTACAATGTTCACTTGGTTTTTTTTTTGTTTTCAAATTACGTGAAATCATGTAATAGGGATTTCTTAACTCGACCAAAGAATCACGATTCTTCGCAAAATTTTATATTTTTTCTAAAAATAACCTCATATCAATTTAATGATGACCACTACCATCATTACCATCACCACTACTACCACCACCACCTCCACCATCGCCGCTATTACCTTCAATCGCTACCGTCACCACCAATTACCATCATCACCACCAACACCATTACCATCATACTGCTACTATCACCATCATTTTGTTGCCACCATTATCGTTGCCACCGCCACCGCCACTGCCACTGCCACTGCCACCGCCGCTATCATTACCACCACCGCAACTATCCCCACGCCCCTCCAAGTTACTACCTCAGTCTCACTGCTACTACCACCACCGCTGCCACTGCCGCCGCCGTTGCCACCATCTCCATCAACCACAACCATCATCACCGCTTCTAACCATCGTCGATCATTACCAACACCTTTACCCCTATAATCGATTTCCACCACTATTACCTATTACTTTAGAATTACTTGAGAAAAATCAAGGATATTTTAATCATTAAAGTTTTATTACGTGTATATTCTTAAATTATTTATTAATTCAATTAAACAAAGTAATAGGTATTATACCCTTATTACATTCCTTAAAAATTTCAATTACATTCCTTCCTCATTTCATCCAGTGAAGTAAACGAGCTATAAAAGTATAACTTGGGAAGTGGTCAAATGAAGTGCCTACGAAAGGTACAAGTCATAGGTACAGCTATGTAAAATAATCATAGTTGCTTAGAATTAGTAAATTTAATATCTTAGAAAATATTATCAAAATCAAATGAATTTTTAATATAAAATCCCAAAATTTAAAAGAAATGCTTTGGCAAAATTTGATATGAAAAATTAAGTTAGAAAAATATTTAATTTAGTGAAAAAGTATTTTTATTAGTAATAAAATATTTACGTCGTATATTTGAAACACAAGACTGAATTGTACCAAGACCTTAAAAATAAATTTACCTAACTTATAAAAGTAATTATTTGAAGTCAATTGTGAGTAAAATAACTATTATAAGCATTCCATATACAAATGTATACCCAAAACAAGAAAAATAACTAAATATTATATAATATACCTCAAACTATATTGTAAATAACTTAAATACATTAAAGTGTAGGATGGACAACTGTGGGACCATCCAAAATTAGGTATGGGGTGTGGCATGCAATTGATACAAGTGTAGGCTTGCTATACAAGTGTGGAGAAAGAAACTTAATGCATGAAAATAGAGGGAAAAAGAGACTTCTAGCTTAAAAAAATTCATCAACTCAAGAGAAAGCTTCTTAAAATCACTAAGTTGCTTCTAGAATAAAGTTTACATATGCTAGGATCTAGGGAAAATATGGGAGAGCTTAGGAAGTGTCAACAAAGGGATTTACAAAATGAAAGAAGAAAAAGGGCAAATTAAAGTGAAATTTGAGTTCATAAGATTAGAGACTACTTACAAGTAAGCCCAACCACTAAGAGATAAAGGAGGTTTTGCCAACATAGGAAGAAAAACGCTTACCCAACACCCCCACCCCTACCCCCAGATGATGGCCAAAGTTGCAAGCATTGTGAGTTTTGATTTTGGCTATTTCTTACTTTATTTTTTTAGAAATAGTAAATGAGCTCTAAAAATTATGATTTTTTGTTTTTTCTAAATATTTTTGTATGACAAATCCAAATATCAAAACAAATTTCTTAAATTCAAAATAGAAAGATAAGGTCCTTAAGAAATTGGGTCAAAAACAAATTTTGTAATAATTTTCTAAAATAGCAAACGATGTTGTTTCTATACAAATTTCTGCATATAAGTTCCTCAAAGAGTTTATTTTAAAATTGTGCAAATATTTTTGGAAAACTATAAACATAGATTTTAGGTATTTTTTGAGAAGGTGTTGGAAATGTTTAAAAATAGAGGATTTACTAAGTTAATTTGCATGTATAAGATCTTGATTATAAATGAGTTTGGGATACTAGACTATTCTGATGGAGTGAGGAAACAGGGGTATGAATGCTGGAGTTGGATGATTTGATGATTTACAAAGTTTGTAGGTATAAGTCAAAAAATGAGGATCAAAATGTATATTAGCAAGGAATGTGAAATAGCCTAATGTACAGATTATAGGTCAGAAACGAATACAGGCGAATAGTTGGTCTCAGAATTGTATATGTGTTTTCATGGTCATTTTCTATGTCCTTTATGCACATTAAGCTATTGTAAAGCTTTGGAATTTAGGATGCCACAACTTTGTTACATGTCGACCTTACAACCAAACACACTATGACATACAAGAATCCATGTACTTATTACAAAATACAATTTTTTCATTAAACCTACCAATTCACAAATGATAACCTCAAAAAATGCTACTAGAGTGAAATGCTAACCACTCAATCTCCATAACTAAGTATAATAACATAATCGAAAAACTATCGTAACTCCACAACCTAAATCATGAAAGGACACTAACTCATAAACTAGAGTCTCATAGCTCTAACAACAATTATACTGTTAAACTAGCAACAGGAGTCATAAGCGACTCCATAACCATATAAGTCTCACAAATAAACAATTACAACAGAAATAGACATAAATCATTAGAGTTCATTCCTATAACTAATCTGCGATGCCCCAGCTCCATCATCGTAAGAGTAATAGTCTCCATCCTTATCATATTAAAGATAGTCATTACTAGGATCCTCAGCATAAATCTCATCGCATACCTCATTACTTGACCTTACAATTGAAAATAACAATCCCCATAAGGTGAACTAACGCCTAATATAGGATACTATATACATGTGCAAGAAACACAAGTGACCAATCAAGCACACACACATAAGTACCACTATTAATGTAGCAAGCAATTGTTTTAATCTTTCCATTTAAGCCTACAAAAAATACAGTCCCAATGTCTTAAAACTTAGATTTACTCATGACCCCTAGCACATAATATATGAATACCACACAAGTATTGATGTTGAGTACTTCCCAACACCTAAGTGCTAAAACCATCTTAAATTTACTTGGACCCTTTTAATACGAGACTCCACCTAGGACAACATCATACAAAGATCACTAGGTACTTCACCAATACCATTGGTAGAAGCCAAGCACAAGCAGCACAATCAATTTAGTCTAAGTTTTAATTAAGTTCGGTTTACATACTTGCTAAGTACATATAATCATCAAACAAGTATCCCATACCTTGTACTCCTATCTCAACAAGCTCCCTCACCATGCTACTCCTAACACCTGGTCACAAATATAAATACTAAATTTAAAACTCAATTTATTAATTCTTAACTCAACTTAGCACTTTTTCCATTTTGGTTCAACCCTTTACCTCAACATCCGAGCTTTCAACTTGCACTCTACATATCTTTTTATATCCTCTCATGTATATTTCAAAATTCCATAATATACACACCAAACACTTATGTGCACATATAGACAACACGTATTATATACATATATACACATGTGTAATTCACCCATGTATTATATTATATATTATAATATAAGTATTATATTTAATGTGCACATACATTATTTTATATTGCATATATTTAATGTATATATACATAATATATACATATTATATAAATAATATAATATTATTTCTCTCCCTCTCAACGCTTCCTCTCTGGTTCATCCTTTCTCTATCACTCACCCCTTTCTTTCTCCCGCTCTCGTGATACCCATCCCTATACACATACTTACAACACAATACGTCTAACATACACACACACACATACACACATGGTCATTCTCTCTTTCCCTCGTCCCCTCTTGCATGCACTCACTCACACACACAACATATCTTCGTACATACATGGTCACTCTCTCTCTACTTCGTCCCCTTCCCTACACAATTGATACCTACATGCTATAAACATAAATACATCCGACACATACATACACATACTAAGTATACACACATACACAATACTGTAATTCACATATGCTTCACCGTGCACACATACATAACCGACGCTGAACTCACCAACCCAATCCACAATATCGCCAATATGTAATATGCGTTGTAACTGTATCACTACCTTTCCCATCCACTTCATCAACTACCATCGCTAAACTCACACCAAACAACAAAACTATGAATTCTTTAAAGAAATAAGAGCAAGAACGATACTTACATGTAATCCTTGGTAAGAAACACCTAAAACTCGAATTATAATCTTGTTAAAGTTGCAAAACAAAAACTTTTACGATTTTATGATATCTTCTTGAAGAAAAACGAATTTATAGGCAAAGGAGTTACTCAATATTGTTGTATCCTTGTATTTTCTTAAAGACGAGTCAATCTTCTTATGCCTTAGTCACCAAATCCAAAATTTAGCTAAGTTTGAGACGAGTTTTGTATAGTTCATGTTTTAAAAAAGTATTATTTTATTGTGAGAGAAAAATATGGGAGAAGTGAAAGATATTATGGGTAATGGCGAAATTAATTTTTTTCCTAGACCATATTGCCCATGGTACTTAACGTCTATTTATATGTCATACCAATGATATGTTGGTAAAACCATAGGCAATTGGACATATAACAAGTGTACTATGAAAGTCTTTTTTCTTAAAGTTAGAATGGTCTGGTAGGAAAAAAGATATAATAATATCTATGTAATGTTGAAGAAGTTAGAAACTATATCAAAAATTTTATTGGAAGAACCATGTATATTGGGGTAAGTTAGAATCTGGGACAGAATGTATCTAGTATCAAAGTTTTCCTAAAATGAATACTACTAAGATGTGGACCACAAGTATGAGTAAGTTAGCACTCTTGCTTATACTTAATATATATTGACTCTCAATGTTATATGTGTTTGTTTAAGTGAAATAAGCAAGCAAGAGCCTCTAGTGTAAGGATAAGTTTTGAGGAAAATTTGCTAAGTGACATAGGTAAGTGGATTACTCGTGTTCAAGAGTAGATTTTATACACTCCTAACCTATCTAATTGCGTAATCTTGTATGTAAATGTGATTTTTTGTTTGATGAGTTATTAGGATGATTCCTAATCTGCTGAGAATATATATTGTTGGTTGATTCATGTTTCAAGAATACAATATATGTTGCTACTGGGTTGTTGATTAATACAAAGATGCTAGGTTTTGTATTAACTTAGCTAAAGAGGCTAGGTATTAACCATGCCTCTTGAGGTATTCACTTAAATAAACCCAATATCGTGGTTTTACAGATAAAAGTATAAAAGAAATAGAGTAAGAGCTTGGTTAGTAAAAAGATGAATAAACTTGCTTGGTAATTACTGGGTATGTGATTAATGCATTCATGACATGGTATGAAAAAGGACCTTCAAGTTAAATTTTCTAAATCTAGTATTTTTCTTAGTAAAGTTGTATTTCAAAAACCAGAATTTTAGGTTAAGCAAGCAATTTAGCTTTTGAAAGCTTGGTTTTGTAAAACAAATAGCTTAGTTTAGAAACTGGTTTGGGAGCATATAGATTTGCATTAACTAATAGTTGTAACCCTAATTGTTATCACCACTTAGCTAGGTTATCTAGGTTCCTAAACATCGGTTGTGTCCAAATGTCCGAATTGAAGTTAACTAATTAGATGAGTTGCTAGGAACTGAGCTAGGATATTAATATCGATGCATGCTATGTACATAGCATGGTACGCATTTGCTGCATTTACATTGTTTAGTTGAATTAATGTGTATCTTGACTAACTTAATGTATTGTTTATGTAGTTTGTGACGTGATTCTAGTTGTATTATTATGTGTTTATCTATTGTCACTCAGCATACAGTAAAATGAGGAGATAAGTTTTTTTTTTATCCTCAGGTTTTGAAGGAGGTTAGCCAAGATCTCATGTCATGGAAGCACCGGAGACCTTAGTACATATTACTAGTATCTTTGAGGTAACCATGAAGTAGAAAATAAGTTAGAATATTGGTCAGAAAGTATACTAGAGTGAACTCCTATGTAGTGGAAGTGACTATACAAGAAGACTATCAAATTATTTTGTAAAGGCCTCAACAAAAGATTGGTAAAGCAATGTGTAGATCTTCTTATGAATATATATATATATATTATGACAGCTACGTATTTATAAGAATTTACAATTGTGATACTCTAGATTTAGCTTACACTTGAGAAAGACTTTCGCTGTTGGCTATTGTATCAAATGAAAAAAGTTTTGGAAATAAGAGTTTCATATTATTATATAACAGGTTTAGTATAAACTCTGCTTTATCATCAATTCAAGAATAGTGATAATGAACTATCTTCAATTACCAAAAGTTAAGAAAAATTTTAAAGTGGATACCTAAAAGGCAATGTGTTATAGTTTAACACCCCAAAAAAGGTTCTCTTTATTTCTTTCTCTCTCTCCCTCTCTCATTTATCGACATGCTTTATCTCTTTGAGCCATTTTGTTTGTTTGATTAATAACTTCGTAGAAGGATTTATTGATTGGTAACAATATCTTCAAATCTGCTTTGCAATCCAAATTACAGTCATCCCATCCAACTCAATCTCACACAAGCATAACAAGGCATACTTGGAGACGGTCACCAGATATAGTCATAGATGCTTTACAACTACGCGGTAGGCATGAATTGAATCGCATTTCGTCCGCCCCACTTAGGGATGTAGAACATGAATACCAGTAAACTCAGTTGGTAATTCACGAGTATAGTGAAAGGACTTGAGTTTGCCAACGATGATCACTATTTCAATTAAGCTAGACTTGAGTTTGCAATAGTCTCAAAATGTAATAAAAAGGGAAGAATGGCAAACCCCACCCCACCACCCCACCCCACCCCCCCCCCCCAAAAAAAAAAAAAAAACATACAAAATCTTGCACAGAAGCAAAATTAGGCTATTACCTGAGAAATTAACCAAAAACCTTGGTCTTGAGCAATGAGATCAGCCCTTAGCTTTTAACTCCAGAAGTGCAGCTACGCTGTCGTTATCCCAAAAAGCACATAAATAATGAGCTTTCCTTGTAATTACTGCATTGTATTCGCTAAGTACAGGGATGACGTTAGTGACTAACAATGATTTTAAAGTTTCAGTCAGTTTGCCTCCATGTACACTGGAGTTCTCTGTTCCATGCTTCAATGCTTCAAGGACGGCCGAGCACTTCTTGCCCGTTGGAGTGAAATTACGTGGAAATCGATGCTCTGCATTTGTTTTCCCTATATATATATATAAATATATTTTTTCATTTACTCTTTAAAATATTATCATATATAATCACCGGTTAAAATCATAATAAAAAAATAATATTATAATAACATTATGAGGTGTTTTAAAATTCTAACTAATTTCAATAATTAATTTATAAATTGAGAAAAATTGAAAGATGGAAAGTTGTGCAGATCCAAATCCATATTACCTAATGTCATCAAAAGCTGGGACGTTTCTCTGGTAATGAGAGTGCTCAGCTAAATTTGATTTTGTTTTCCCTTTTCATATGATAATTCATATACATGTATTATAAGAAATATGCAAATACAATATTTTCCATATTTAATAATATTATTATACAAATATGACATTAATTGATACTTAAATTATGTTTTAAAATTTTAAAAATAGTGGTTTTGAAAGTAATAATACTGCAGGGCCCAGAAAGATCAAAAAATATGAAGAAATTTAGGTATAGAAACTACGGATAAAATGAAGAGTTTCTTAAAGAAGAGATTTTATTTAGAAATTAATGTGATAGTATAAGAAACTTTGAGAGTTTAATATTACAATGATCCAAGTGTAAGTTTCTCCCATGCTCTTGGCCCAAATGTCCATGGACAAGGAACGAGAAGTGCGTTCCTTCAACAATATAATGTATTGACGTGGAGTTGCTGAAACATAATTTCTTCCCCTTTTCCTTTCTTTCTCTTTTTCTCTTTTTTTAACTTTTGATGTGTTAGAGTGTTATTATAGGAACCCACAAAATTTTTTAAAAAAATTATCAAGTAACTTTTAGAGACTTAGAATAAAGTCGTGGGTAAACATATGCAAAGATCGGTTCCAAACCATAAACTGACCCAATTCACGGGAGGTGAGTCAAACCGCCTCCCCAAACCATCGGACCCCAAGGGTCTAAGCGGTTCAAGAGGGCAAAATCGTCAGGCCAACTCGCTAAGCTAACTCACCATTGAACTAGTGAGTCGGCCCAGTCAGTTCACCACCTAAAAAAAAAATATATAGATAGACAGATAAAGAGATAAAGGAGGCTATTAAGTTGGAAAAAAAATAATTAAATAATATCCATTAAATCATGATATGTTAAAACTACCTCCTTTGCAATAGTGAAGGACAATTTTTCAAAAATAATGTAACCAAACTAATAATAGATAACTAATAATAAATTAATTATGTATTAATGATAGATCAAAAATTCAATTTAAGTTAATATAAGTCCTTTTTGTAAAATTTGTCAAATGTTAAGAACTTGAATATAAGAAAAAGTTAAATTTAAGGGAAAAAAATAAAAAAGTTGAAATCACATTAAGTCGAAAATTAATTAAAAAAATAGAAATTATTAATAAATTAATATACTTAAAAAAAGGAGGTCATGTTATTAAAATTTATTAATATATTTAAAAAAATTAATAAAAAGGGTTTGAGGGCAGAACCAAGCCCTTAAACTGCTGGTTCAAGGTTGAGCCGGCTCGATGGTCACATTTAGTGGTTCCTTAAAGAAGTGAGTTTCTTAATATATTTATGTTCCTTTTGTGGACCCAAAACAAATTCTTTTGGAATAAAAATGCTCTAAGATAATTGTTAAGCCAGATCTTAAAATAGAAATTGAAAAGGTGAAAAGCATATGTCTTAAAAAGAGAATTAAATCAAAGATGTAGATTTTAGGATCATTCCATTGTTTCCTAGCTATAATTTTTATTTTAAAATCTAATTTTAATGGTATTTATAATGAAAAATGATGGAGACCCTGTTTTACTCTTTTAAAACTTAGGTCATAGAATTATAAAAACTAAAAATGAAAGAAAAGGAAAAAGAAAACTTAGGTCATGAAATTGAAAACCAGGAAAACCATAAGCATTTTAGAGTATTTTCTAAAAAAGTATATATATCTATGAAATTTAAATCTCTTTTCCGATTGTGGTAGATACAAGTGAATTGTCACCATGCAAATATGTTGAGAAAGTTCTATTATTTTCTTTTTAATTTAAGTAGATTTTGCGCCAGCTTGTAATTATTTTTTCAAATCTAAAAAAGTGTTTGATTTAGTCTAGTCTATAGTTGAAACTAAGAATTTCAAAATATTTATGACAAATGCTCACATTTTGATACAAGTTTCCCTAACTATTAACAAAAAGAAAAGGTTAATTTCAATAGAGTTTAGAGATAAAGAACCTAAAATCAATGTTGTCTAAGTTTATCCATATAATTTAACTTAGATTCAACTCCATTTCAACTCTTGATTGAACCAGTTTCCTCCCATTAATCCTTAACCCTTTCACATTTTGAGTCAACCATCTAAGCCATGTTTGAGAATGCTACCTAAACTTTTCGTAAAAAGCAACATTCTTCATATCCTACACTATAAAGGCACTAGACATTGGAACAAGACAACTATGAAGTCGAACTATGATTTAGTTGGTACTTTAGAAGTTAAATTGCATTCAAATCAACACAAGGAAAATATAAATCAGTTTAGTTAACTTCACACCATTTATTATATTCTTATAGATGAGCAAAAGAAATTCATATTATCTAGAAAATGTTAATATCATAAAATTTTCACAATCAACTTAGTGATTACCACAGTTTTTTCTTTCTTTCAGTTTTTTTTTTTTAACTTCTCATGATTTGATTTGTAATTTTTCAAATCTTAAAAAAAGTTATTCAACTTCACTCGTAATTTTTTTGACCTAAAAAAATGATTAAAACCTAATTTATGATTCAATACTATCCAGTTCAATCTAGTTTATAGTTCAATGAGTTTTTTTCCTAACCCTATTAGGCTGTTTTGTTTCTATAGTCTCCACTCTTCATGCATATATAGCACACAAAAATCAACATAGACTTACTCTATCATTACGTATGAGATGAAGGAAGGAAACTGGAAGGGAAGACAATATAAGAAAAGAATTAGGATGAAAGAAAATGAAGAGAAAATACTTGTTTGGATAGAAGGGAAATTAGAATGAATGATTGTAGATGGAAAGTTTATCCAAAAATTTTCTAAACTTCTTAAATGATCTTAAGGTCCTTGAAAGCATCAAGTATCTTTTCAATAAAAGTTATTTATACATTTTCATTTTATACCTTAATTTTATGGTAATGTGACATTACCATAATTTTATGCCAAGCCTAGGAAAAGTTTTTTAAGAAGTGATCATTCCTATTTCCTTCCATTTTTCCTTCCTTTACCAAATAAGGGAATGAAAACTTTTCCTTCCTAGTTCCTTACCTCCCCTTTCCTTCCTCTACTCTAAAAATAGAATAGTTATCCACACTAAAATGCTTACATAAACACCACCCATGTCATCGTTGCCCTACGTGTTTAGAATTAATAAATAATAAATCAAGAAGACAAAATCTTTTACATCTGAATAAATTTTGCCTTTGATGTATATACACAAGAATTTCATATATATTGTTATAAAAGCTTATTGCATTATAGCAAATGTGTAAATGAAATTCTGAGACCCCATAGTTAAGTATCCCATATGAATTACAAGTTATGGTACTAATTTATAAGACCATGGTTATGAATACCTTATCAACACAAGTTTAAAACTTTTGGGCCAAGTAATTGAAATGGGCCTATTAGTGTTCATTAGCTTCATTATTCACTGCTTTTGGCCTAAGGCATTACAAATGGTATTAAAGTGGATCCCTTGCCAGTAGGTGGATAATTCAGGTTTAGCTCCAGTTTAGAGAAAACGTTCAAGAAAAGTGGGGAGTATCGCCAGGCTGTAACTTTTTGCATGCTTCTAAGATGACCTATAAGTAGTGGATAGCTTAAATTGTACATCGAGCATGAGAGAAGATCTAGGCCCAATTATAAGGTCTCGTGATAAGGACATCACATGTTTAAAGGGGGGGAGGAGAGATTGTGAGATCCTATGGTTAAGTTACCTACATAGATTGTGAGATATTATTATACTAGTTTATAAGATCATAGTTATAAATATCTTGTCAACATAAGCTTGAAACTTTTTAACTAAGTAGTTGAAATGGGCTTATTAATGTTTGTTGGCTTGATTATTCATTATTTTTGGCTCAAGGGGGTTATTGTAATTGATAAGAGTACGTTTGAGATAAGGAGTTTTGGATTATAAATAGACATCATTTACACTCTAGTCTAAACAAACAAACTGTGGCATAAGGGAAGGAAGGGGGGGTAGGGGGAAGTAAGTAGTGTTGACAATGAAAATTGAATAGCCAGGATTCTAGAGTGTTAAAGCGATTTCGGCATATCTACTCTAATGCCTAAATTAGGTTCTCATGAATGAAAATATAGAGAGAAAGATAGTGAGCAAAGCATAAGTAGCCAGAAGAAACTTTACAATGGTGAGCTGAGCTATATTTATAGTCAAGATCTACCAACCGCTCCATAATGCTCCCTTCTAAATATACACATGCGGGAATTTGAATTAAGGACCATGTCCTGATTTCTTGGAACATAGATGGCACTTTAGTAGCTAGTGGGCAATTATCCTTGTAAGGATCCCTAACTGCTTGCACCCTTGCTCGAATTTAAATTAACTACTAGTATGATTAAGTCTCACTAAGCTGTTAGTCACTTTATCCGAGCTAACTAAAGCTAGCCCGAGCTACCCCTAGACACTTAGATGTATTCTAAACCTTATGTTCTTAAGCCCTTTAGCCTTTAGAGGCTATAAAAGTAGCAAAAGGGGTTATATGTGTGACTTAAGGTATTTAGAGCAAACCAACAGGTCGAATATGGGTCTCATTAAGTCAGTTTAGGACCTCAAATGCCTAAGGGTAAAAATCCCCATTGATAAGTAGACCATTGATTTATTCACTTTTAGCAACAACCTTCATTGAGGGTGTACCACTTAAGATAGGTGACACCATCCAATCCCTTAATTAGTCCCACTTATCTTATATGTTGTAATCTCAATAGAGGATATTATTGGGTAATCTACCTATCTATTACTAGACATGAGATTAGAGAGATGAATTGGTTCACTTGTTTTGTTTCAAGAAGAGCGGAAGAGAGGTATTTAGTTTATGAACTTTGTATCATGACGGACATATCTGTGCATGAAGAAAACCTTGATTATAAAGTGAATCAAATAAAAGGAAGTACAGCTACAATATTTTTCTTCTTCTTTTTTCTTTTTTTCCCTTCTAGTAGAAATATCACAAAAATTAGAGCAACATTACGGGTTTTTTATCAAAATTATAGATTACACAGAAGAACTACAATTTATTTTTCTAGAAGAAAAATTGTGAAAAGTAAACAATATTACAAAATATTAATCACATTTACAAATTTATTTCCCAATATCATATTTAGGACTATAAATAAATTAAGTCAAAATGATACAATATTAAGTTCAAACTCAACTTAAATTTTAGAGGCTTGAGCTCGACTTGAGATACATCAAATTAGAAATTTGAGTTTAGCCTTGATTCGAAATGACATTTAACAAACTTAAGCTTAGTTCCATTAAGATCAATTTATTTTTAAAAAATATATTTTTCCAATTATAATAACATTAGTGTCCTAATTTAGCTCGAACTCAACTAATATTTATATCTAATTAAACCTACTACTTGAATAACTCGAGTTTAAGCTCAACTAAATTTTTCACAAATCGAACTTCAATAAATATCGAACTAAACTTAAGTAGCTTATGAATAATTTAACTTTAATCATATTGAATAAAGTAGGGCTACAAATTCTTTATGATGAATGCTACAAAGCTTACAGCGATGTAACAAAATGAGTTTTTGAAATAACCAACTTTATAGAATTCATATAGAATTACATTATTTACAAGATGTGTCACAGCTAATAAGAGGCCAACTACAAAAAATCACTAAAAGGTAAAGTATCTTATCATAAATAGAAGTGAAACATTGGAAGATCTTCTTAAAATTTAATTAATTAGAGAGAATGTTATAAAATTTAAGAGAAGTTAATAATGTATGAAGAATATTTAAAAAGAAATCAACATCAAAGATGAGTTTTGATTATTTATTTATTTGTTGTTTTTAAGATATTTCCATATTTTTCTTTTTTTAGAAGTCCAAAATTTAATAGTTCATTTTTTTCCTAAAGCAATGAAAACAAATTCATTTGAGCATGTTTATCACATACATTCTCATACCAAATACCCCACTCCATTTAATTCATTTTTTTCCCATCTTTTTAGTGTCTATTAAGTTTCTATTCAAATCTTGTGTTTCACAAAAATGAAACACCTAATAGATGGATATAATTTCATAGATACCTCTCTTCTAAAATTAAATACCCAATAAATTTCTATATAATGAAATTTTTCCACCCTTTATTTTATTCATACTTACAAAAGTATTGATTACAAATAATCATTTTTTTTCAAATATTTTCACTTAAAAATACATGAATTTTTATTTCCAAATATCATATTTCAAATAAATACAAATTGGATATAAAACATATACAAATAAAATACAAGCCAAATGGGACAAACACAATGGGTGCTTAACTCCACCAAATTACTAAAACAAGTATTAATACTTGGCACATAGTCCTATGCCAAGCACTTAATTTCAAAGAATCTTTTTATATTAATTTCAAAAGTAATGTAGGTTAAATCCATAAAAGATTTAAAAACTTATTAACTATGGTTAAGTACCCATTGATAAAATAAAGAATTGTTTAGGAAAAAAAAAATTGCTTAAGTTACTCATGTGGCACTCTAAGCGCTGTTTTATATACTTGGTTGATGCATATGCCCTTAATATTAATATATTACGTGTTTTGAATAATGGTGGGTAAATACCAATAATATTTAGATGTACATCAATGATAATAGGTTTTTATTTTTATGTGTTAGAATTTTATTAGTATTTTCTCATTATTAACCAAAAAACATGATGTATTAATATCATTAAAATCTTTCACTTAAACGATTGGACCACAAAACACTCTTTAAAGTCACATGATAATGGGATTAGTAACTCATGGAAAACATTCTCGAAATATGAGGATAACTATGGAAACTTCCATAAGGGTCAACCACCTAAACTCATAATATTTTGTTTGGAAAAAAAGAAAAAAGAAAAACTCATAATATTTTACAAACGAATAGAAGGCAACAAAATTAACTGTTGCACTTGTTATCTATGCTTTTATGCTCAAAATATTATGAATTCAACTTTTGAACTATTGCTAGATGAGGATGGACTATTAAATTTTTAAAGTATAATTTCACCTATCGAAAAATACCCCAAAACGTTAATAACTTCAAAAGTTAAGGAATTTCATATCAATTTAAGATTTACTGGTATATTATAAACATTAATTACTATGTATCGAGCCTAATTTTTTGTTTTCTGTTTATAATATTAATTTCTCATTTCCTGATTAATACTAAATCCTAACCCATTTAATATTAATCCTCGACTAAAGAAATTGACAAATTCTGGTTTTTTTATTGAAAATAATTTTTGGAGTTGCCACCCTACTGAAGTTGGGAAAAGAAAAGAAACCGTAACCAATTGGGTGGATTGGTTACGATTTAGCTACCGGTCCTTGATTTCAATTTTAATAAAAAACCATAGGGTTCCGAATTCGGGGGCTAACCTATTAAACCCTAATGGATACTATTATTTATTTGCCGAAATTAGGATTATTTTTCTAACTATAATAATTAAAAAATAAATAAAAATCAAAAGAAAAAAAAGAACCTAAGTTTCTACAGATTTTATAGTCGTCCCGAAGGTGCCTACGTACCTGCTAGCCGGGATCAAATGATCGTAGTTCTTTTGAAAAATCTTTAATGTGTTGATTTATTTTAATTTGTGAAAATTGGTCGAGTTTACGTTTTAAGTCATTCGGTTTACTTTAAAAAAAAAGTTAACTGGGTTCTAACTCTTGAATGTTATTATTTTATAAAAAATACTCTAAAAATCCTATTTTTAAAAGAGCCCTTTATTAATTTTTATTTTAAAAAAAACTTCCATGTGATAAAACCTTAAGTAAAGCCAAATCTAAAAAAATAACTAATTCTAACAACCATTAAACTAATATATATAACTATTTACCAAAATAAAATAATTCCATGTAATGCGCTTTACATAAGAACTAATACCAAAACTCCTAAAGTCATATTATATATTATGTTAACTAAGAAAATATAATAATGTGTATATACATAAATAAAAAGTAATCTTAACAACCCTTAAAGTAATACATATATACATTTATACTCATATAACTATTATGAAATAACCATTCACGTAAATCATTATCTAATCTATATAATAAAGAAAACTAATGTTAAAAGAAATGCCATATACTAACATATACACACACATACATATATATACAATGCTAATTATCTAAAGACAGGATAAAATACTTATATAGAATAATATAATAATAATAATAATAATAACAATAATAATAATAATAAAAATCTAAAAAAACTGAACCTGACGTTGAGGACTAGTTGTCGTGTTGGCGCTGATCGTGAAGCTGTGGCTCAATCACTGCCCGTGTTCATGCAACGGAGACTAGTCGTGGACGTGAAGCTAAACGTATAATACCGCGAACTATGCAGCGTGTTGTCGTATGGGAATATGGATAGCGAATGGTCTGTATAATGGCTTGTATTAGATGTTGGATGGCATTCGGCGATGAGGCATGTTTGGTTAGGGGCCTCAGTCAGATTATGAATGTGTTGGCGTGTTGATTGGAAATTTAGTCGTGATTTGGATTATATGGAGCGTTCGGTGCTATCAGCCTGCTGTCCAGGCATTCGGTCCAGTGGGGTTCCGTCAGATTGTGTTTGCCGTAGACTGGGATCACGTCAGCTGCTGTGCAAGTTGGAGGGATTAGAATTGTGAGGGAATTGGATTGTCGAGGCTGTTAGATTTGAACGTCAGGCAATAGATTGTTAACGCTCGAACCCGTGACCTCTAACTAAATCCATCCAAATACTTCGTTGTTTATCCATTAGGCCATTAACCTGTTTCTTAACATTCATTACTATTAAATTATATTTAAACTATCTAAATCCCTAAACTAAAATTTTCAACTAAACTAAAACTAAAATTAACACTAAAACTAATTATTCCGAATATAAATTACTTCCTAAAAATCTACGAAATCTTTATAATTTTTCCTTTTCTTATTTTTTTGGTATTTTCATTATTTGTCAATTTTTGTTATTTTTATCTCTTTTTTGAATTAGGACCCTTTTTGTAAAAAATAAAAACTAAGACTATGGAAGGGGAAAAATTAGGTGTCTATATTATGGAACTTATGTTGATTTGGTGGGTATATTCTACTCCAACATCATCTATCCCGATGATGACATCCTACCCTAACATGAAATTGATCGGGATGCTAGCTTTCTCACCACTTACATGTTCAGCTAAGTACTAGAAATCATGCTAGACTTTATCAACAAGTTATTCCAAAGGCTTGGTGTAGATGCTAAACATATGCCAACAACTTAGAACATGTCAACGACATTTTTACATGTTTTTGAGCGACCGATATGTTCAAATGAGACCCAAACCCAGCATTTGAAACATCTCACCGCTAGCACAAAGGTCACATAGTACTAAGCCACTTCGTCAATTGCACCACAAACTAGTCAAGGGATTTAAAAATCATACCACAAACTTATTAGGTGGTGATAAGAGCTTGGTTCATTTAGATGCTTTCAAAGAGTAAATGAAGGCTGATGTTAGACTTTCAAGAGTAAATGCACACATTGATAAAATTGAGCATTTCACATAATCATTTGTCTCAAACTAAATTTGAAATAGTCATATATTTTGATATAAGAATAGAATCTTTAGAATCAATTTCATATACTAATCTATACTTGTTCTTACTTGCATTCTCAACTACTGTTGGTACATAGAAGAAGGTCAAAGCTGATCATCATTTAGAACTTTTACTAATAATATAGCACAACTCAATTATTAAAAATACAAGATCTATATTCTCGACCATAATATGAACGATCGAGCAAGCACATAGAAGTACTTACTTGGATAATGTAATTTACACCACTCTTAAGAACAAATCTCACGTTAATTTATAGTCTCTAAGCCTCCTAGCTACACTTCAAGAAATTAGAATATATACAATACTCACAAACTAATCTATAGCATTTTACCTTCCAACTTTATTATATTAGCTTTTAACTACTTATAAGTGATACACTTCTACCTAAACCTTACGTGTTCTTATACTCCAATGTTATATATATCAAAATTTTAACCTAAACATGTAATTACACTAAACTTAAGCAACAAGAAAAATACTAAATCTGTCCTTTAAGGTTGTTACATCAACTTTGATTAGCAATGGCAAGAACTAGAAACTAAGCTAAAAGCTACAATTGGTGTTGGAAACTAAGCCACAATTGGTAGTCACAACAATTAAAATGAACCAACTATTGATCAACAATGACTAGAGAACTTAGAAAAGGTACTTCAATAAGTCTTAACCAAGAATACTAAAATAGAGGCCTAAAACAAAGAACTATGGTCTAAGCTAAAGCAAGGTTAGCATGCTCTCCTTGATGGATGCTTTTGAAGCAAGGAGGGAGCAAAACCCACTGTCGCTTAGGCAAGTTGGGAACTACATTCCTCTGCCATCGTTGTGTACACAAAATTAGAAGCATAGTCGCCAACTCATCACGAAGTTGTTATACTCAGGGATAAAACCATGCAGTGTTTTATGTTAAAGCAAACAATACCTCAGTGAGAGGAGTTCTATACGACATTTCACACCAAAGCGGACAATATCTTAGTGAGAGGAGTTTTAATCGGGTCATTACAAGTGGTATCACATAAAGGATGTCACATCTCAGTATAGCATACGATGTTTTATCATACAAGAATATCTATTTACATTCAACAAAGATATTATTTATAATAAAAACTACTACAATGGAGTTTAACTTTACACCTGCTTACACGAAAGTGTACAACCTTAAAATAACTAAATTTAAAATACAATAGTTTTTTTTTTCCATTACATAAGTACATATTGCTCTTAGGACTACATCAAAATATAACAAAGCTTCTTTCAGAACTAAATGACTCCATCTTACGTACTCTCAAAAGTTTCTCTCCCAACTAATAGTGATGCCCACTTAAATTTCTTCTTCATCTAAGGATACACATGTATCCCATCAACTCTATAAGCTAAGTAAGTAGATAAAATACATCACAACACGAATCATACTACTAGCCAACATTCAACACATATTGCAACTCAAATATACATATTCTTGAAACAAATTAAACCAAGTTAAATCACGTTACTACCGATGATACATGCCATACTTATGCACATGACATGCACTAGTACCAATATCCTAGATTCACCTAGTCTACTTCCAGGTAGTCAACATCATGGGTATTTGGATATAAAGTCCAAGAACTGAGATATTGAATATGTTAAGGTCCTATGGAGTAGACATACAACTGAGGAAGCGATATATGTTGTATGCTTGCTAGTAGTATGCTTAGTGTTATACTGTATTGTGTTTTATCCACTCTCACTTAACTCATAGAGTTGAAGGGATACATGTATCTCCTTTTGTGAAGAAAAAATCTGAGTAGGCATCACCATCAACTAAGAGAGACACTTCTAAGAGTACGTAGGATGGATTCAACTACTTTTGAAAGAAGCTTTGTTATATTTTAATTGTAGTCCTAAGAGGAATATGTACTAGTGTAATAAAAAAATAAAAAAATAAACTATTGTATTTTAAGTTTAGTTATGTCGACATTATACACTTTTGTATAAGCAAGTGTTAGGTTGAACTCCATTCTAGTACTCTTTGTTATAAATAGTATCTTTGTTCAATGTAAACATGTATTCCTGTATAATGGAACATCCTGTGCTATGCCAAGATGTAACATCCCTTAGGTAGTATCAGAACACTCTACCAATCGAAAAGATGAGTCCTTACCGAGTAGTAGTCTTAGACCTATGTAATGAAATTGACCAGGACATCAGTTATATAAGAGGGGTGGATTATAGTACTCCTTAAATGCTGGGTGATGGAACTTTGATTGTCAAGGTGCCTTTTAATGTAGTCGCTTAAAGCATGTTGGAACTGTGAAGTTAAGCGTACTCAAACTAGGTCAATCCTAGAATGGATAACCTCCAGGGAAACTACTGCATCAAGGAACAAAACTGTATGACATTTGACGCTAAAGTAGATAATACCTTAATGAGAAGAGTTTTTGTTAGGTCATTACAAAAGGAGGGTTTCGTAGATTTATCCTAAAATCATCATATTACGTATATACCTACAATATGAAGATTGCATTATAAGTCAGAGATTGCAAAACTCTAATTAAATATTCACTCATGACCTTTAATCAAAATACATATAGTATATTTATATGAAAATTTTTATGGAAACCAATGATCCACAGTTCACCGGAATTGTAGATAATCAAAATCTCTTACCAAATAATAAGATTGGATAGTTAAATCCTTCTAAAGGGTAGATGTCCAAAACAAGTTTGAAGGTATGGAGATTTTAAAAATAGAAGCTTACATGTTTTAATATTCTCCTTCACAATCCACGTTTCTACTAAATAATATTCTATCCTATACCTATCCTTTGTAGTATAAGTCTTGTATACTTGTCACTTAGCTCCTAACCCATTCCCAGCTATGATATAACTTGTAAGAAAGATTATTGGGGGTAAGCAAAACCACGACTCAGTGAGATCATCCCTCATACTATATAATAAGCAATTAACAAACAAGTTATCAACTGTTAGCATGCAATGAATATACAACCATATGAATGCAACAGTATACATAGTCATTTCGAAATTATGTACAATCCAGATTTATGCCCTTCAATTGCCAGAGGTTGGGGAATAAGTACCAATATGTCAACTCCAAGTGCCACCACTTCGAGCTAAATCACCCCAAGCCCAATATATTATTAATTAATATATCAAAATACCGTAAGCCCAACTCAAGTGAAGTTTACTTTAATATTAAAATAATGATACAATAATATATATATGCTGAAGAATGTAGGTAATCTTAAGTAGTTGCATAAGCGAACAAAACCCCAATCAAAGGATGACATTTCTTGGTGTGTAGTAGTTTCTAGAGATCAGGGCAAGGTTATATTGGATGAAACATCACCTTCGTATGACCTCTTTATGCACCCGCATGATGTTGATGACCTTCTTCATGCAATTATGCAATGCATATCTGATTTAAATTTTTAATAATAATAAATTTGAAAAATGATAAAAATACAAAAAAATTAAAAAAGAAAAAAATATAAATATTTTAGGAAAATAGATTTTTAGGAAGTAAATTGTTTTAAGATCAATCGATTTAGTTTTAACTCAATTCAAATTATTTTAGAGAGTCATGTGGTTTAAGTACAATTTAATTATATTAAGTGTCAAGACATAAGCTAACGGTTTAATAGATAAGCATTTAAGTATGGGCATTAGATTAGCTTAAGGTCATAGGTTTAAATCTAATTTAATTATTATCAAATCGAATTTAAATTGATATAAAAGTTTTAAATCTAGTTTGATTTTTATCAAATCGGGTTTAAATCGATATAAATAATTTAAATCTAATTTGACTTTTATCAAATCAAATCGGATTCAATAAAAAAGATTCGATTTGATATGATTTGTTTCTGAACTTTATAAATACGAATCACACAGCATAAAGCAAAAGACAATTACACACTGGCCTGAAAAAAAATAATAATAAAACCACACTCGTCTCCTCCTGATCCTTCATAATTCCACGCCACAACACATCCCCCATCTACGTACATCTCATGCCCCAAACAATCTAAACACCTACGCCTAATCAGTCCATACATACGGTCAGTAGCATCAGCACTGCACAACAGCAGCGAGTAGTGATTCAACATACTGACAAGCACTAACCACACGATCTAAGCCAACTCCAATTGCTGCAGCAGCAACCAATGCCAGTAGCAATTCTAAATGTGGACAGAATCGAGCCATCCCGATCTAAAAGTTACTCCAATAAATGGCCTCACATTCGCGCTTCACCGCTGAACAGCAAATTCAGTTGTGACTCACTATAGCACGATCTGCAGCAAGACTCCCCACCATACAACCCTTACATGAACCACACATAAGTCTACTGTTCTATACACATAAGTACGACACAATAGCCAATTCCCCTCGCCAACATCAAGCAACAACTCAACACTCGCCCATACTCTCCACTATACGATCCCCTACAATAAGCCCTCACTATCGCCCTCTTTCTCATCCAAATCCCTACACCGTAATAACCCAATTCACTGCATTACATACCAACCCAATGCCAAACACACAAGCAGTACGCATCGTCCACTGACCAGTGTTGTAACAGCCAGCATACACCCACACGATCACCACTGCAACTCCCCATCCATGCTGCTACACATGCAATAAACACGAACAGCAGTATACACCGTCCACTGCTACTTCGTCCACGCCAACGATCGCTTTGGCCATCTACCGCAACGATTAGCACCAACATTCGGCCGAACACTCCATAATAGCAGTGATATTGATCTCTACAATCAGCTGCTGTCCTAAAGTCCGCACTGCAACAAACGCCAACTGCAGTAGTCTCACCCAGATACGTTGGAACACATGGAGCACTACACATCATTGGGTAATTCCTTTGCATGATAGCAACTAAGGTTCAGTTCTTCTAATTTTTTTTTTTTTCATTATCATATTATATTAAATCCTTAGTTATTTATAAGTAGTTATGTATATTAAGTTAGCAAATTCTCTTAGTGTTAGTTTCTTTATATATAATTAAGTATAGTATGTTTTATTTATTTAGGTAAATAGTTGTGTAACATTAATAGTAGAGATATATATATATATATGTATATATTAGATTAGGAGTTTTCGTTTTTTTAGAATTCTTCACATAGAATTTTTTTTAAATAAAAATCAATAATAAAAAACCTCTTTTAAAAATTTTAGGACTTTTAGAGAGTTTCTTTTTTTTTTAAGAAAAAATAAAATCACTCAAGAGTAAGAACTCTCTTAAATTTTTGAATGAATTAAATCAATTAAAAATATAAATCCGATCAATTTTCAAAATTAAAATAAATCAACACACTAAAATTTTCGAAAAAAATTACGATCGTCTGATCCCGACTAGTGGGTACATAGGTACCTTCGAGGTGATGTTAAAATCTGTAGAAACTTAGGTTCTATTTTATTTTCTTAAAAATATATAAAAAAGGACAACTTGAAGATTAAACCTAATTTCAAAAAATAAATAATAGTATCTATTGGGGTTTAATAGGTTAGCCTCTAAATTCAAAACCCTCTAGTTTGTATAAAATTGAAATAAAAAACTAGTAGCTAAATCGTGATTAATCTACCCAAATAATCACGATTTCTCTTCTTCCTGACTTTAATAGGGTGGCGACTCCAAAAGTTTTTTAATTAAAAAACCTGAATCTCTCAATTTCTCTAATTGATGATTAATACTAAACGGGTTCGAGTTTAGTATTAATAAAAAAATGAGAAATGAAATTAAAATAAATGAAACCAAAAATTCAAGCTCGACAACCATATAAGCATAAATAAGTACGATAATCATCAAGAGTCACTCACTTGTTTAAGGCAACTAAACGTAACAATTGTTAGGTAAATAGTTGATAAAGAATTTCCTCCAAAGTCAATATTACCTAAGACATTAATAAATAAGTATATGAGATATTTGAAACTATAATTAAGTTTAAACTAAAGTTAATGTTGCTCATTTCCCAATTTGTACCCTAACTTTTAATCAAGTGCAGTATATTTGTTCTAGCTCCGATGTCTTATAAATTAACAACTATCTTGAAGGGTCTAATCTCTTTTGGGAATATTGGACATATAAAGGTCAATTTAATTAAAGTGGTCAATTAGATTAATTGATTTTATAAGTTTGATATAGTTAGATATATTAAGGATTATTTATATAAATTAGTTTTAAGGTCGAATATTTGGGTTTTGACCTCATTAATATTTTTAGGTTCCAATTTTAAAACTTTCATTTTATTTTGATTACAAGTTCGAGACTAGAGCTAGAGTAGCCCAATTCTCACAATCATTAAATCTAATTGATGTACAAGGTGATTTAATTGAGTATACCTTGGTTTTATTTAATAACATAGGCTCATACATATAATATAAAACATTCATCTAATCTAATTGTTGAGATATTCATATCGTCAATTGTTAAAACCATATAAATTGAAATGGAAACTTTACATGTCTTTTTCATGTGTCTCAATATATTAAGGAGAATATATTTATATTAGTAAAGCCAAAAATACCTCATTTGATGTCTTTAGTATTTTAATATTTTGTGTTATTTGAGTTTGACTGAACAACCTTCGCATACTAAATAGTTATTAATTAATTATCAATGTCTTAAGGTCATTAAGGTAAGAAACGATATCCAATCTACAAATCATCAACCAAAAATGATGCCTGAACTAAAAATCTTTCATCAAAATGACAGTTTTAAGTAATAACTCCAATATCAATAAATCTTAATAATTCTTTTATCAAATTTCCAATTATTACAATAACTATATCCCCTACATAATAAAATTGTTTTATTGTTTGTTTAGTGATATGTTCAATTGTGTTTATTTTATAAATGGTTTATTTTCTTTTAAAATTTTAGTAGAAGAAAAATTATTGATAATTAAACTATTTTTATTTATTTAATGATATATTTAATTGTGCTTATTCCTTAAATAGTTTATTTACCGATTAAAATTCCAATAGAATGTGAAATTTATTTTACAAATGGTCATCATAATAAGTAATTAGTAATTAAACTGTTTTTTATTTATTAACAATATGTTAAATTATAGTTATGAAGCTGGAGATAATTTTGGATTAGGCAATAAAAACTATTATAAAAATATCGATATAAGATTTCAGTATGGTCTATTGCTCTTTTTACAATAATTTAGTATTTTGCTTTTATAGTGGTTTTGCTATCTAAAGTTTTTAGGGTTACACAAGATAATGTAATAGAATATTTAGGACTAGAACCTATGCTTAAACATTTTTTCCTTTCCTTGCCTAATTCATTTTTCAATCTATTCTATTTTTGTGTAATTTTTGCATTTATTAATTTTGAAATGATTCGATAATATTATATAGAAATCTACTCTATCTTTTCTTTTCTTTTCTTTTTTCTTAGTATTTGTTTAAGAAGATTCTTTATATTAAATAATGGCTATTTTAATTATGATCTCTCATAAAATTAGTTGATAGAGTAACTTTGACTATGAAAAATATTTGCTAACTTTCTATTATTTAGTGTCCCTTTATAATTTTTATCAAGTATTCAATTGCACATATCATCATAACACTTCTTTCTAATTTTTCTTTTCCTCAACCTTTAGTTCAAAATTTATGTATTAGGATTGAATTGTTTGTTCTTTAATATGATATATATAATTGTATGCATAGAGAAAGAGTATAGTAATATGAGAAAGAGAAAAAATCTAAAAGATTGCTTTTGTTTTCTCATTATATAACATTAGTGAATACTACACCCGCTATGAATATTGAAATTTAATATTAATGTGTGAAACATTAATAGTTTTATATACAATTATTGTTTTACAAAGATTTTGTATAAATATGAAAAATATTATGATAGTGACCGAGAGGATCCTATAACCATAAACTAAAATGTTAATAAATTATAAATGTTAAAGAGAGGAAATGATGAAATTTGTGCATTAAGATTTTTGAATGCAATATGATGAAGAGGAAGGAGCTTAAATAAGGGAGGTGTTGATACCTGATTCTTGCCCAAACTAAGGCTCAACATGCAAAGCCCATCATGTAGGGCACCAAAGTGTACGTGAACAAGTAGTAAGCTCGCCCTCTACACCATGATCTATTTATGAAGCTATATAAGCACATTATGGTAGGCGCAAGCTAACAACAAGCTCACCTTCTATACTACAATTTGCTTGGCAAGCCATACAATGCCTTACTCGAGTCGATCGACCTGATCATTAAGCCTGTACACGCTGACCATTTAGCATCAACTTAAGTCTTAACTCACCCTCAATCAAGAACCAGCTAACCCCTTCCTCAACGTCCTCACTCAACCTTTGTCCTTAGTAAGTGCTCTCTACTGTAACTCATTAATAGACGTTTAACATCTATAGTACAATTTCTACACTTGATAATCTCTACAGATGTTAGACCTTTAGGCTATAGATTTAGTTGCCTAATCGATCGCTCATAGAGTAGCTTAGTCCATACCACAGTACATGCTATCTATCAATGATTAGTATGAGTAAACCGTGGATCGCAATGTGTTCGAATAATTGACATAAAAGGTGACAGGCACTGTGAAGTGGCGGCATCTCTTTTTTCCCTTCTCTTCTCAGATCTACCTTCATATCCGATAACACTCTCATTCTCTCTGTACAGTTTCGATATATTACTTACACCCATCATTGCACATATCCCGGACGAGCACTACCCTTCGGCTCCTTAGTGCTTACTCTCTCTTCCTCTTAAGCCTCCTTACTAACTTGAGCATTAAAAGGCTCTCATAGCTACACTCACGAAGGGATTTTGAACACAGAACAAGGAGCAAGAGGTAAGATCAATGCCCATTTCATTTAGACTCTATGCGAGCCCATTGTTCCAATTGATTCAACTACAATTAACATTTTAGTGCCCACTATACAATGGCCAAAAGTAAAAACACCAATTCATAAGTTTCACAGACAAGGGATGTTAACACTTCCTAAGAAGATGGTGATGACCAAATACTTCCACTACCTCAAAACAAAAATGTCGAAGCTCAATAACTTAGGTTGCTTATCTAGCAAATGCTTGAAGAAAATAAAAAATATTACAAATGTACTATAGCCTTTCACAAAGATGTTACATTACTTAAAAATACATCCCAAAAGCGTCGAAACGAGAAGGTAACCATTAGCTCTTCCTCACAACTAGGCAAAAATGATATTTTACGTACCACGTGCCTAATGTGTTCATGTGACGATTTAATAAGATCTACAACCCACAAGGATCTACATGAATGGTTGAATCATAATCATGTCAAAATGTAAGCGGGCACATATCAATAAGTAAACTAAATGACGACCAATTACCAAAATAGTTACCCAAAGACTACGAAGACATAAACATAGAAGAATTAAACGAGCATATCTATTGTACCTCCAACTAGTGCAGTAAGAAGAAAATTGAATCATCCGCACAAGCATCATGCTCTATGCTAACCAAAAAGCCCATTTATCTTATCAATCCTCATTGAAATGCTTCCTGTAAGCGCAAGACTACCACACCTAAATACTTATGATCAAACTACCGACCAAATGATTACCTCATCCGACGCCCCTGGAATGATAACCAAAATAGGGGTAAAATTGCCAAATGACAACAAGATCAAACTCACAAAAGAAATGCCAAGCATTATCAAAATATCGAGGCTATTCACCACTTAATTGTCAATCCTATCATCCAACCTATCAAACAAAAGAAACAACATTTTGTCCTAGAACATTAGGCTATGATTGAGGAGGAAGTGAAGGAGTTACTCCAAGTAAGCTACATCAAGCAAGAAAAATACCTTACTTAGCTCACTAACACAGTATTTGTTAAGAAAGCAAATGGGAAGTGGTGAAAATGTATCAACTATACCGACCTTAACAAGGTATACCCTAAGGACTGCTTCCCACTGCCACAAATGAACTAGCTTGTTGAATCAACCTCTAGTCACATGCTTCTCGGTTTCATAAACATCTACATCAAATATAACTAGATTCCGATGGCTCTTGAAGATGAAGTCTACATATCCTTCATTATAGACTTCGACTTCATCCTTTGTCATAAACTTCAAGACATACTACTAAAAAGCAATGCCCTTCGGTCTTAAAAACACCAAATTTACATACTAAAGGATGGTCACCCACATCTTCAAGCCACAAATAGGTTAGAACAATGAGATTTACATTGATGACATGATTGCCAAAGTAAAACTAGAAAAGGCCACATTGACAACCTCCATGAGACATTCTGAACCCTGGGCCAATTCCAAATGAAGCTTAACCTCCAAAAATGCATCTTCAAAGTCGTATTTGGGAAATTTCTTGGTTTCATCGTGATAGAGTGAGGGATAGAAGATAACTATGACAAAATCAAAGTAATACAGGACATGCAGGCCCTAATCAAAATTAAGAAGGTGCAACAACTAACAGGAAGGATGGTCGCCCTCAATCGCTTTATATCTTGAAGTGTCAACAAATGTACAGCACTCTTCAATTTTCTAAAACACCCCGCCAAATTCAAATGGACACTTGAATGTCAGCGAGCATTTAAAGACTTAAAGAACTTCTCGATGACTCCACCCATACTCTTTAAGCTAATATTCAGAGAAGAGTTATACCTATACCTCACAATTAGTGATAAGACACTATCCTTTATACTCGTTTGAGCATAAGGCCATAACCACCGACTTATCTACTACATTCGTTACATCATATAAAGGCGAGAGCATAGATACATGAAAATAGGAAAGTTCACCCTTATAGTGGTCATCGTAACTCGAAAGCTTAGGCCCTGCTTCCAATCACATCTAATCGTTATACTGACGGACATACCACTTAGAACTGCATTACAAAGGCTTGACACTTTAGGTAAAATGATGAAGTACTCCCTCGAGCTCAATGCCCATAGAGTCTAATTCTACCCAAGATAGGCAATCGAAGCATAAGTCATTGCTGACTTCATAATTGAATACACCTGAGCAGACAAGCCTTAACTCGAGTTCACCATACCCATTTAGATACTCCACATTGATGGCTCCTTCACTAAGGGGAAGAATGGGCCGGGTATTACAATACAAGGTTTACTTAGAGCAAAGATCTTTTTATGCTTTAAATTTTGGTTTCCCAACAAGTAACAACGAAGCCAAATACAAGGCACCCATTATCGGCTTAAAAATTGCTAAAGACATTACAGTAGAAAAACTCAACACACAGTCAAACTCCATGCTAGTGGTATTATAAGTTAAGGGAGAATACAAAACCAAAGGCAAAACAATGCTTAGGTACCTACATATAGTACGGGACCTATTCACTGAATTTACATCATGATAGCTCAACAAGATCCCTCAAGTAGAAAATGCAAAGGCAGACAAGCTATCTAAGATAACCTTGTCCACCATCCTCATATCACATGACTGCGATAAGCTACTCTTCATACAACAGCTCCTTGAACAAAGCATTGAAATATGACAATAACAAGTCTTCAAAGTAATAGAAGTAACCCTTAACCATCCTTGGATGAACTCCTTTACATAATATCTCAAGATAGAAGCATTACCTAAAGACGGAGTAAAAGCAAAGAAGCTAACTTAGGCCGTAGCCAACTACAAATTGATCAATGACATACTCTACCAATGAGGACAAAGTACACCACTCCTTAGGTGCCTTAAGAAAGAAGAGGGTACCCAGGTCCTCGAGGAGCTCTATGCAGGGATTTACAATAGCTACATTCAATCCCAAGCGCTACACATCCAAGCACTTATTGGCTAAGATAAAGCAAGACACTAGATCCTTATTCTAAAGGTTCCACTCATGCCAGAAGCACACACAACTTACTCATGCCCCCAATTTGGAACTAAATCCTATGATAATCCCCTAGCCATTTACACATGGGTATTAGATGTCCTTAATCCCTTCCCCAAAGCTTTGTCGGGTAGATAATTCATTTTAGTAGAGGTAGATTACTTCACCAAATGGGTAGAAGTGCTAGTCATAGCCACCATCATAGCCCAAACCACTGAAGGATTCATACTTAGCCACATACTGTCTTACTTTAGGGTTCTAGATAAGCTTATTATCGATAATGAGAGGCAATTCAATAGTGACAAATTTAGAGGATTCTATGATAAGCACAACATCAAGCTATACTACACCTTAATCGCCTACCCTCAAATCAATGGCCCATTCAAAGTTATCAATAAAATAATCCTCAATAGCTTAAAGAAAAGGGTAGAGTAAGCAAGAGGTGGATAAGCTGATGAGCTCCTAAACACACTTTAGGAATACTGTACAATACATAGGACCTCAATTGGAGAGACCTCATTCCGTATTATATTCAAAGAAAAAGCCATCCTCCCAATTGAGTTGGAGTTACCTACCAATAAGACCTGACATTTCAATGTAAATACCACCATATGACCCTAGTGGCATGCCTTGATACCATTAAGGAGGTGTACGACACTACATAAGCATGTACAATGGCCTAGCAAGCCGCCTAGTACTATAACCGCAACGTCCAACATAAGGTCTTCTACCTAAAGGATCTGGTGTGCAAAAAATTAGAGGCTATTAGTTCAAAAGAAGAGTAAGGTAAGCTTGTCCCCAATTGGGAGAACCCAATGCAAGCAGTTGAAAACGTAAAAAAAGGCACTCATAAGTTTAAAACCTTAAAAGGATAGCCAATCCCTAAGACATGTGACGCCCAAAATCTAAAACCTTATTTCCACTAAGTATAGTGATAAGATCGAAAGCACATGCCACTGTAGTTAAACACAATGAATTGACGAGGTTTACTACACTTATCTTTCATTTTTCTCTCTTACCCCTTATGTACCTATACAGTGCTTACCCATGCTAAACAACAACCTTAAGCCGATTTTCACACCCAAGCATTGCCAAAGTTAGTCTCTACACTAACACCACAAGCACTTACGGAGGCTTCGGTTTATGCTGAGGCCAAACCTTAGGTTGATTTTCATCTTCAAGCATTACCTAAGTTAGTCTCTACACTAACACTATGGGCACCTACGGAGGCATCGGTTTATGTTAAGCCCAAACCTTGAGTCAATTTACATCCCTAATCACTGTTATAGTTAGTCTCCACACTAATGCAATGGGCACTTCCAGAGGTATCAGTCTACACTGAGCCAAAACCTTAGGTCAATTCTCATCCTCAAGCGCCACCTAAGTTAGTCCTTACACTAATGCCATGAGCACTTCCATTCAAATACTGATTTAATCAAACCTAGGCCTTGACGATTCATCTTTGAGCACATGCTTAAGTTAGTCATTGCATTAATAAGCACTAGCACCTTCTTGCCTCTAAACACAATACAGCTCCAACATACATAGATAGAACAAACTTCATGAAGCTGTTATGAGGGAGTAACAAACAACAAAAGCTACAAGGAAATAAAATAATAAGCCAATAACAATGAGCAAAAAGGGAAAGTATCATTCCATTAATGAAATAAACTATAAGGCTTAATGGGTCGGCATACAAACCCCAAATTAGATTCAAAAGGAAAAACAAGAATACAAGCATGTGGAATTGGTTAGGCCAGGTATAGGTGATTCAATTAAGCAAAACATGCAATATATATACTTAAAATCAAGAAGAGCGAGAAGATAAAATCATAAACCAACCCAAAAGCTTTAGAAAAATTCTAGGAAGCTCTCAACCATAATCTGCATGCAAATAGGAAGTTGGGGAAAATAAGTTGGAGATTAAATAACACAAAAAGGAATTAAGAAAAAATATACAAAAATTGGATGCAATTTGAGCTTGATGGAGTACGTGCAATTAAGGAGATGCTAGGCACAAATGGCCACCACTAGGTGACAGTAGACCTATCATTTGGTCCTACCGACAAGGTAGCAGCCACCATTATTGGTCAAAGCTTCTAAACCCTTAGGCTAAATTTCTTGATATTATTAAAAATATAAAAATTGTTCATAAAATTTTGAAAAATTTTATTACTACATATTTTCATATGTAAAATCTAGGAAAATTATTGTTTTGTAAAAATTTAATAGCTATAGTTTTGTGCTTAAGAAACTGATGAAACCGAGTAATTTTTAATATTAAAATAAATAGGTCTAACGACGTACTTTTTCTTTTGAAATTTTTTTGTAATATACCCTATATTTATACTAAATTGCTTTGAAAAGATTTTTCACAAAACTATTTTTTATAATTTTTAATTAATTTTGAGCCCTAAATTATTATTAAAATGGTATTTTTGCAAAAAACTAAGTGTAGTTTTCCTAAAGACCACACTTAGATTCTAAGGTTCATTGATTATTGATGTATTTGTGGTATATGAGTATTGTTGGATGTATTTTGCGGTATATGAGTATTGTTGGAAGGGGTGTTATTGGAAGAAATTAACAAAATCAATTATATGTCACTTATATGTATAAGTTGGTAGTATGAAAATTTGAGAATTGTTGAGTGGTGATGTGCGGGATAAGGATTTTGGGAAGTAATGAAATAATGAAGTGTTAAATGAGGTCTTGAATGGGTTTCTCAAACTAAAACTTAGGAGAAAAATGAATTGATTATAGGAAGTTGGTATACAATACTGGATAACTCAAAGGAAGTTGAGGGTAAAGGTTCTATTAGATATTCTCTTAGAAGCTAAATCAAAGGTAAGAGTATGAGTAAGTGGCAAAATAGGGGAATTTCATAGGCTAAGTCAGAGGGAGTATTCATAGGAACTCTAAAGATTGTTGGTCTCAAAGGGAAATTCAGAAGGTAAATTCCTTTAAATTATAAACTTGACTAAACTTAGAAGATAGTTAAGAGGATTTTCTGTTAGGAAATATAAATTATAGTAGATGCAACAACTTTGTCAAAAGGTAACTCAAAGTAATATTTAGAGTAATTATAGATATGTAAACACTCAGAAGTTGTATTGGAAGGTATTCATCAAAGAATCTAGGATACTTAATAAACTTAGAGATTAACTCAAAGGTTGAACCTATTATGAACTTCAATGCCCATGAGGTTCAACAGGTAGCTCAAAGAACATTTTGTCAAAAGATATAAAGTTGAGTAGATTACATGATCAATATATAAGATGCCTTAAAGAGTACTTGAAGCGAAATACATGAGTACGAGCACTTAGAAGTTGCCTTAATAGGAAATCTATAGGACATTTTAGGTATTTATTAGATTCAGAGGATGAATAAAAGGTTAAACTTGCTAACACCTTAACCTTAATATGGCTTAGGAGATAACTCAAAAGCTTCCGGTTTAAAGACTTCAAGGGTAATTTAATTCAAAGTTTAGCTTAAAAGGTATTTATTGAAAATCTTGGTGATTTACTAACCTCAAAGATTGATGCAACAACTAAATATGTAGTGAACTTCAAAGCCTAATTGGTGTAGAGGATATTTGAGAAGCTTTTCCAGTAAATATTTCAAGAACATCTTAACCCAGGGGATAGCTCAAAAGGTAACATAAACTTGCAATACAATTCTAAACTTCCAATACTTAAGACGTAGGCTAATAAATCAACAACTAATCAACCTAATTCTATTATAGAAGAGTAAATTAGCAATATTTCATAATTTATATGCAAAATAAAGTACTATATCGAGATAAATATCAAGGGATCACCCATAGGGACAATTAAACAACTAAGTTAGCAAGCAATTGAGTTCCAGGTAAGTAGGATCGGCGTTTCACCGCGTTTTAAAGTATTATTTAAGAATACTTGGAGATCTTAGTATATGTCTTGTTTATGATTGTAAGTTAGTTGTCTATGCATATGCAACATGTATGCTTGAATATGGTTATGCTATTTTGAGTGTTAGACTTATGTATTAATTGTTTCATGATATTTTTTGCTTTAGATTGTTAGAAATTGCTTAATCACCCCAAAAGCAATCTAATACAAACTAGACTTAACTACTAACTAAACTTGCATTACAACCTATTAGGAGAAACGATTAGGATTCTCAAGCCAAACATAGACCCTTTAATGGGAATAGCAGAAATGGTCATCCCATCGTCAACCGAACTAAGTGACAAGAGAAAAGGTCATGGCAAAGTTGAGGACTGTAGTTCAAAATGAAGTCTTAGTTGGAGCATATTTCTCCATTGCATAAGCCCCGATTTAGTTCCAATTTGCGAGTGTGTAAATTAGAGCTAACACAATTTTTTTGATCTCACAACGACAAATCAACACTGTGCGATGGTATTTGCTAGAACATGCATTGAATCTAATTAACTTTGCTTAAATACCCCGATTGCTTGATGATAAATGTGTGTTGTTGTCTCCATCTTACTTACTAAGCAAGTTGTTACTCATTCTTCTATAGTTGTTTTATAGGTTTCCGAATAGAATCACCATTACCACTCTAGGATCCAAAAAGCTAAAGAATGGGGTCAATGAGTGAGATTCAAGACTAATGGGCTGAAATCTTATTTATTTGTCACTTTCACTAACTTATAAAGAAACTATTAGAGTCATTACTGATGACTCTTTAGTATTTAGTTATTGATATTGCTAATATACTTTATAAACCTATGAACTTTTATAAACTATTTACTAATCACTTTATTTTCTCATATCAATTTACTTTTAGAAATTTTTGTTAAAATTGAGATTTTTTACTCCAAATGATTTATAAAGCTTGCTTTTCTCAATCATTTAAGCCATAAGATTATTTTCCAATGCTATTTTGAAAAATTACATCACTAGTTGATAACTATTAGACTCAGAGTTAAATGGTTGAAAGCGGTGAAGTGATAAACACCTTGTGTAAGCAATACCTATGTTAGCAGCTAAAGTGGCTAACTTGTGGCTAACTTGTGGCTTAGGTTGTTTTATATGGTAGGGCTATTACGACTCTTTGGTTTAGGGCATGACATATAAATATTTCAATGAAAAAACTTTATTGGTCACCTTGTTTAACTTTTGTAGCATTGACATAAAGTATAACCCTAATTGAAAAATGTCATTGGAGTCCTAGATTTAATAGCTCCCAAACTTAGGGTATCACAATAAAACTTGCATAACATTTAACAATCGTCATCGCCATACAGTAATATGGAATGGTCATGGAATCAATTGGATTGGATTCACAACGACATAACTCATCTTGGACTTTGGGAACTATGTTATACCTGGCAATGTTGCCCTTTAATTGAATTGAATCCTAAAGATTACCACTTAGGGTAAGCAAGACTACATACACTCTTTACATCTACACCTTTGGCAATTAAGATCATGGATTGAAAGAAAAAGAAAGCTAATTACTATGAATTACATTATGTTTGGCGAACTAGTGGACAAGGGTGATTAGAACCTTGAGTTGATGTATAAATGTTTTACTTCTCAACTCAAACAATGGTGAGCGTAAATACTTGCCATGTACAATATTCAAACTACTGTATATATGGTTGAATAGCATATGCTTTTTCATACATTCATTTATCTATTAACCAACTTATCTACTTTTACTTATACATTATGGTATAGGGACTAATCACTAAACTAAATGTAACTTATCTCCTAATAGTTTCTTTTACAAGTTACACAAAAGCTAGGATCGAGCTAGGTTCCAAGTGTAGAGTGTTCCATTAAGTTATGTATTAAAAAATTTAGCTATAGAAAAGTAAGTTGTATAATTAAATCAAAATTTTTGAAACAATTAGATATTATTTTACTTTCATAATTAATTAGAGTTATGTAATAAGCTTAAGCAAAAATGAGCGATTATTTAGTTAAAACCATGCAATGTCTAACTTATAAGGCAATTTTTATATCATCGATGCATACATGATATGAAAATCTTAAAGCAATCCTACTGTACTTCCTTTTAAGGTGTTATAGCTAGACTTTGGTGTACATCGAGGCATGTATAGTATTGTGTGGGTGTTGCTATAACCATGTCTTAGGTTTAGTTGTTGTCATAGTTGTTATATCTTGTTATTGTGTTCGTCAAGTAGTATGATGTAGGTTTCTTTTTTTGCAGTTTCTCCAAGTATGGAGGAGATGGTGTTGATGTCACCTTTAGTTGTTAAAGAAGATGGCACTATCATGGTTGATAGCGTTAACATTCAAAATTGATGTTATGGTTACTATTTTGATAGGTTAGTGTTGTGATGCTGTTTTCTGTCATTATTCATGGTTGTTGTAATCAGAGTTGTGTTTTTTGTATGTTATGTTCAGAGGGGAATAAAAGGACAAAAGTGGACAAAGGAGGAAGATGAGCACTAGCCTACCAATCCAATTTGAACTAGACTGCTAGTCTTGTTGGCTAGTAATGGGGTTATTAAAGCATCAATCTACCTATCTTGATCAAAAATGTCCAGCTAATTTTTACAAGAGCTTTTCAGGTAACAACTAAATGATAAATGATTACTTTAAATAGTATATTTGCTCCATGAAATCAGGTAACAACTTATTTCTTTAAGCCAATTAGCAATGTTTACAGTACTTCTTGTAAGAGATTGATTCAATTTTGGCCTTTCTTACTGTAACCATGAAAAATTTAGTATGTTCCTGGATATTGATAACCATTTTTACTAAGTAAGAGCTATGATAGTAATAAATTTTTGGGACATAATAACCATATAACATTTGAACAAATATATCTTATAAGGATATGTTATCATTGTTTATTACTAACATGCAATTTCCTAAGTTATATTTTGGATATTAGAGAGTGATTTTTTTAGTAGCACTTTTCATGCTTGAATTCTAATATACTTATTCAAAGATTTATTTTACCATTAATTTTCCATCAATTCTAGCATTCCAAACAAGAACAAAAGGAGATTATTACTCTTTTTGTAATCAGGACTTTAGGATGAAGACCGAGGATATGACTTTATTCATATTTAAAGCTAGTTAAAATCCCATAATATATGCAAATTTTCAATTCATAGATTTATGTAAAAGATTATTATGATTAGGGGTAAGTAAGTAACCTGTTGTATAAGATACCTACTAAGCCCTTACTCCATTAAGTAGGTTTTAGGTGGGCAATGAAGATTATAAGTACATTATAGGTAGTAATTTCTTGGAAACTATTCTCACATGGTAGGGTATAGGTATGAAGTCAAGGTACTCTATAACTATCATAAAATCTATACTCTAAAATATACGAATACAGGTTTTAGGGTATCATATATCCACCTTTTAATAATAATTGAATGATGTTGTCATAATTTAAAATGTGTTACAACCTATTCAAATCATTACTTCCTAGTCTAGTAATAATGTTATAGTATGTTTGATATTGATTATGTATCCAACATAAAGTTTTGAATAAAGATAAAGATAAAGAAAAATAATACAAGTTTCAAAGGTTACCCTATGCCCTGTAGAATCTACAAGGTACTCGATGATTCTAAGGTTCCATAGGATAGGTTTAAGATAAAAAAATGTAGGTACCTATACCTATAAGGAAGATATGGGTATGACCTCAAACCATACCTACCCTAAACCCACTCACCTCTAATTATAATTAATTTATCAAATAACATATGTTCATAAATTATTATAAAATTGATGTAAATATTGTAATTTAATTTTATAAATATAGATATTGTAGGTTATAATTAAAGAAAAATATTACTATTCTTTAGAAAATGCAACTTTTATTCCAAAAGTACCCCAATCATAAATCAAAATAAGACTAGAGAATTGTTATTCTATATCTATTTAAAGCTTTGAATTTTAACTTTTAAAAGAATAAATCTTTCCAACAACCAATATTGTAACTAATTTATCGATACCAGCTTATTCGAGAATTCTTGATGTGTAAGTTGCTATTTGGAAACTTAATATTAAGCCTTGTTTATTTCAAATAATACTGTGTTGTGCTTTTGGTAAAACTTGCATAAAAGTAATACCAAAATGTACTTAGTAACTTTTTTTCCAACTTTTAAGTTATGGTAACAATTTTACTTTGTGAAAGTGTTATTAAAGAGTCAACATATTTTTGAAACTTAATATTAAGTCAACTATCTGACTCTTTTTTCTTTATGTACTTTAAGATAACATTTATTCTTCAATAAATAATAGGCTGGTTTCAACTAGGGATACAATGGGGGCGGGTTCGAAATAGGTTTTGTGAAACCCTAACCTGCCCTTATAAGGTTTAAAGCTTTCCAACACCCTATAAAAACCCTACAGGTTTTTACTCCTTATTTCCAAAACCCAATCCTATAGGGTTCTTAACTTATGTAGACATGATTTTATAGGATTCAAAAGATCTTATAAGGGCGGGTTGTTATAAGGTTTATATAAGATTAAGTAGAGAATAGAATAGAAGAAGTTAAATAGAATTAAGATTATATTTACTAACTTATATAATAATAAAAATTGAGAATTCAATGTGTTGTATAATATAAAACTTGTATAAGATATGTATATTGTATAAGTTAAAAGTAAATATTTTTATTCATATATGTTTTTTTTTTACTAGGTCGGCTTTCCCGTCAGGTTTTTTATAATCTCAAAACCCGGTCCTAAACCCTATAGGGTTTTCATCGGATTCGACGAGCCGAGTACCCTTTAATGACCCACCCAGTTACATCCCTAATTTCAACCACTTAATCCAAAAGTTTCTATCCAGTGTTGACATATTATTTACTATTTGACCTTATATGCTATGGAGCTTGGTTTTTTCCTTCTGATTTTTTTATAAATAAGTCTACTTTAACCCGATCAATATTAAACCCTACCTATTGAATATTAACCCTTGACTAAGGTTTAAAAAAAAAAAAAACTAGTTCTTTATCTTTGAAAACATTTTTAGAGTCACCATCTTACCGTAGTCGGGAAAGAGAGTTAAGTTATAACTAATTAAGTGAATTAATTATATAGCTACAAGTCTGTCAATAAAACCAATTTTTTAAAATTTTTTTTTAAATAAGAGATCTGGATTCGAGAGCTATCTTATTAAACCATAAACGGGTACCACTTTTAACCTTCCAATTTTAATTTTGCTTTTCAATAATACCATTTTTCAATTTCTAAATAGTAAATCTTATCACATACAACTAAATTAATTAATTTAAACAAATATTTACAAAAATGAAAAAAAGAAAACTTTTCATATTTTAAGTCAATTGGTATGTATAGGTAGCTACGTATCCACTATTCGGAATCAGACTTTCATAGTTCATTTCTAAAAATATTATCAGGTTGATTTTAATTTTTTGAAAATAGATTGAATTTATGTTTTTACTCATTTTAAGCTTATTTAAGGGAAATTTTCTAAGGAACCTCATTAGGGTTTTATTTTTAAAAATTTTAAAGAAAAGGTTCTAACTTAGAAAAAGGATCAGTTGTTTTTATTTATTTTTTGGGAAAAAAAAAAACGATTTTTCTAAGTTTTTTTTATTTTCTAATCTACTCATTTTTTATTTTTTTATTTTATTATTATTTTTTTTTATTTTTTCTTATTTAAGCCTTAAGCAAAGATAATAAAACTAAGCTATTCTACTTTTTTTTTTGTTCCTTTTTCTTTCTTTTTCTTTTCTTTTCTTCTTCTTTTCTCTTTTCTCCTTTTTTCTTTTTTTTTTATTTACAAATACATGAGTAATAAATAAATAATTGTACAAACCAGGTCGGCTTAAGATCAACTCCAACTCGACTTTAGGTTGGCTCGAGCAACTCCAAACTCTTCTTCAATAGCAACTTCGTCAGAGTAGTTTCGGACGCCTACCAATGTCAATACAAACAGGAAATGAGAGACTTATGTCTTTCGTATTAGACTTAAGGGGTAAGGGATACGCTTGACGCCTTGGCAATTAGAGTCCATTTAGGTAATGGTTGAAGGTAATGGCTTGTAGTGGTTGTCGGTGGTGGTATACGGCAGTTGCTTAAAGTGAATGTGAAGTCGTGTCTTGGTTTTTTTACCACTACGAAGTTAGTCATAGTCGTGGTTTTGAATGAAGATGCCTAGAGAGAGAGAATTTTAGAGAGGGAAATCATGCTAGAGAGAGAAAGCTCCAATTTTTACTTATCTAGAATGTTTTAAAGCTTTGTTCTATGTCCTTGTGTGTTTCTCTACTCCTATTTATACTAAACGAAGCTTAAACGAGCTTAGAAAGCTTATGGAAGCCATTAATTATCAAAATCAAATCGGTAGCATTTTTTACCAGAAGTAAATTTTTTTTTTTTTCAATTTTGAGCTCGATTTTAAATGCATCAACAACTAAATTTGGATGTGTTTTTGGCTTAATACAAATCTAAGTCATGTATAATATGTGATTTAAAAAAAAAAAGTGGGTGTTAATGTTTGAGAAATACCCGCAAATTGCCTTTGAACATAGCTCTCTACAATGGAAAAAAGAAAAGGAAAACTAGAAATTAGGTTGAAATTGTGGAAGAACATGGGTGCGCTGTTTACGTGCAAGGCACGTGCCATGCACAAGTTTGAAAATGAATGGGGCACACATAGTACACCCCCTATTGCCACCAATTCATCAAGGCTTTGTGCCCTTGTTCAAAGTTTGTGGACCAAATTATGGTCCACACCTAGTTCTATATTTTTTTTTTAACTAAATACTTAAAAAGAAATCCTATCTTAAATGTACCTATACTTTTCTTTTCAAAAAAATGAAAAAAGCACTTTGTCCCTCGTGAGATTTAAACTCATGACTTTTAGTTCCAATGCAATACTATATTCATATGCTTAATCGTTAGGTCATTTGCTTATGTCTTATTATTATGTGCAATTAAATTACATATACGTACAAGATTAACCTAGGTTATATTTAAATCTAAGCCTAAACCCAACAATCATCTCCTTAATTTATCTAAATTAAAGATTCTACACTATCTAAAAAACATTTATTTTTTTAAATTTCCTAGATCCTCTATTTTTCTATTTTTTATGACTCTTTCTTTTTCTTTTCTTTGCATTTCCTACTTTTTTATTTTTTTGTATTTTTTCAAATTTTCTTTTTATTATTTTTTTTTTTAGCTTTCTTAAACTTCTACCTTTTTGTATTTTTTTTTAAATTTCTTATTTTTTGGGCTTTTTCTTATTTTTCTATTTTTTTGCATTTTTCCCTAATTAAGACCCCTAAAAAATAAATAAAAATAAAATAAAGTGGGCAAAATGAGGTGTCTACATATGCCATTTCAACCACTTAACTAAAATTCCTAGTTAAAGTCATGATTATGGGAAGGAACAAGAAAAATTAATCTTCTTTATTCTTGCTTGAGATGCTAGATATGATGGAAAATCAATGGTAAATGAATATTCGAATAAGTATATTAGAGTTCAAGTATGAAAAGTGTACTCAAGAAATCACTCACTAATATCCAAAGAATAATTTAGGAAGATGCATATTAGTAATAAGCAATGACCACATATCCTTATAAGATATATTTGTTCAAGGAAAACTAGTTACACAATTATTATGTTCTTGAATTTTTTATTATCAAGTTATTCACTTAGTAAAAATGGTTATAAAAAATTCAAGATTGTTTCTTTATTAATTAAATTCTTGTTTCCTTTCATGGTCATTGTAAGAAAGGTGGACACCGAATATATCTTTTAATGCAAGTACTGTAGTAGGGATGTAATCGGGCATGTCGTTAAAGGATACACGACCCATTGAACTCTATAAAAACCTTATAGGCTTTAAAGTTAGGTTTTGCGTTATGATTCAAAACCCTATAAGGTTTATAGTTGAGTTTTGAAATTACAAAAAAAATCTGATGGAAAACCTAATCAGGTAAAAAAAATTATATATTAATAAAAATATTTACTCTTAACTTATGCATCATATATATCTTCTATAAGTTTTACATTATACAATAAATTTAATTCTTAATTTTTTTTATTATGTAAATCAGTAAATATAATCTTAATCCTACTTAACTTTTTCTCTTCTATTCTTTCATTAATCCTATATAAACCATATAAAAACCAACCCCTATAGGGTCGGGTTTTGAGAATATGAGATAAAACCTTACAAAGTTTTTATAGGGTTTTGGAAAATATTAAGTCCTATAAGGACAAGTTTAGGTTTTACAAAACTTGTTTCAAACCCATCTCGATTACATCTCTATGCTATAGACTTTACTAACTAATTTAAAGGAATAAGCCGTTACATTTTTTTCACGAACATATGTATAATATTTAAAGTATTCATTTATCATTTAATTCATACTACAACAATACTCTCTATTCTTAAAGCTCTATCTAGCGTTATCTTCTATAGATTTCGGACTTTCCTACTTTATTTTAGTAAGTCATCTTCATTTGATTGCAATTATTGTTATATATATATGATATATATGATTAAAATATATAACAAAGACTAGCTATTTGACTTATCATATTTTATAATTTAATTTAGAAGGGAGTTATAATAGAGTGAGTAATATTTTTATGACCAACTCTTTTATACAGAAAACACTATGCATTAAATAATTTTGAATGCTTTAATTTATGGTTACATGTACAACATATGCATGTTCTTTTAATTTTTCTATATGATTAAAAATAATATGATAGTAATTGTTATTTACACTTACTATGGAGCCATGGTAATTGATAAGCTATAGGTATTGCTCTAATTTTTCATTTCCAAATTAGTTGTTGTACTGTTGCATCGGTTGTTGTGCATATTTAAGAATTCAAAAAAATGCTCAAGAGATGTAAATAATCTTAGCATGTCCATCAACTCCTCTTATTACTAAATAACAAAAGAACAAGTCATTTAATACAAATCATAAGTTCCCCCAACTACTAAAACAAGAACTTTTCTCGCTCAATTTCTTTTGATAGATATCCTGCGTTCCTAATACTTTCATTATTAAATCAAGTAAGCATATTTCTTTATATGCATCTCTCATCATATATTTATTATTTAATATTATGTTTTGAATTTTTAATTTTATATTTAAGCTTGTTTGCAATGAAAGAAAAATTCTAAATGAGAATTTCTCTTCCTTAACATTGCTTTCAAGATTATGTCAAACAGGCATATTTCATTATTTTTCTAAATTAATTAATTGTTTTTTCTTATTTCAAATATTAGGGAACGTTTCCCTATTAGCTAAATTTTTGTTTTCTTCAAGACATTACAAGAGAAGTGAAAAATGATTCCAAGTATTGTAGACTTTGCCAACTGTCTTAAAGGAATAAGTTGTTAATTGATTTCATGAACGCAAGTATGCTATTCAAGGCATTCATTTATCATTTACTTTCTACGACATAAATACTCTCTAAACTAGAAGCTTTTTATTTCGATATCTTTTCCAGATTTCTGACTTTTGAAATTCATTAAGTAATCTTCATTTAATTGCAATAATATGTATACATGTAATATATGATCAAAAAAATAAGAAAACCTAGCTATTTCACTCAACATATTTTACAATTTAGTTTAGAAGGGAGCTATATTAGTGAGTAATACTTTCATGATCAACTCTCTTATATAGAATATACCATGCATTAAACAATTTTGAACTCTACTATTTATGGTTACATGTACTGCACACGTTTTTTCTTCTAATATTTCTACATGATTGAAAATAATATAATAATAATTGTTATCAACACTTATTTTAGAGCATCAGAATATTACTCACTATGTTATAACTCCCATATGAACTAAACTATAAATTTTGTTGAGTGAAATGGCCAGTTTTTATATATTTTAATAATATATTATATATAAATATAAGATTGCAATCAAAAGAAGATTACTTACTTGGATGAAGTAGGTAAGTCTAAAATCTCTTGAAGATATTGCAATAACGATCTTATTGATTAGGGAATATTGTTGTACTGGAAACTAAATGACAAAATAGTATATTTGCGTCCGTGGAATCAGGTAAGAACTTATTCTTTTAGGCCAGATTGTAGTACTTACAATAAAAGACTTATTGCACTGAACATAAAGGAAATAATAATTTAGTTAATATAGAAAAAAAAAGTTCCCAAATATTTTGAATGAAGAACATTTACTTAATTTGGGGAAAAGATATCGACATATGCTTACTAGATCTAATCATTTTGAGCAACCGCAAGGTGTCAGAGAGAAATTCTCATTCCCAAACTCTTATAGTTGGAGAAACTAGTATAGAATTTGTAGAATTCAAAGCATAGCAGTAAATAATACTTATGACGAAGGATACATATAAAGAAGTATGCTTACTTGATTTGATGTTAAAAGTATTAGGAAGGGAGGAAAAATGTTGAAATAAGTTGAGGGAGAAAAGTTCTTGCTTTAAGGAGTCGGGGAACTTTTGATTTGTATTGGAGGACTTGTTTTTTTTTTTTTTATTAGCGAACACTAACCCTTCAATTCCTTAAAGAACAAAGTGAGTGGTAAATGATAAAATAATAGAGAAAACAAATATCATAGCACGCTCATGGCTACATCGTTAACTATAGGCAACAAGATGCAATTGATGATGTTGCAAGTGTATATAATGCATCATAATCGCATTCTTTATAGAACAAGGTGAGAACTAAATGATAAAACAACAAAGAAAACAAATATCATATTCATGGATGCATAGTTAAAAATAGGCAACAAGATGTAATTAATGATGTTGCAAGTGTATATGATACATCATAATCTTAGACTTGGCCATCTTAAATACAGGTGTTCTTTCCTATAACTATCTTATGAATCATCCTATCTTAATATTCATTCACTCTAACTGTGGACTACTAACATGGCTAATATAATAGCCTCAGCTTATAATTCTCAAGCTTAATTTTTAGCTTAACAGCCAATTAAGTCAATACCAATTCCTCTTTTGACCTTTTACTAGCCACAAGCAAATCTAAGGGATTAATCCCACTATGTTGCTACCGTAAGTCATTAGTCTCGATTTAGGTATTATGCTACAAACTTATTGGATTGATTGAAAGATCATACCAAAAACTTATTAGAAGTTGAATTGACTTGTTTAATTGGAGTAGTTTCAAGTTAGCACTCAAAACCTATCACTAAACTTGAAGTTAGTCAAATTAATGCATATGTGCAATGCAAGTGTTAAGCAATGCATATAAGAAAACACTAATTGTTCTAGAATCAATACAATCATTATATAATAGAATTAAATGTCAATTCAACCATCATATTTTACCAAGTAACCGTAAGTTCAATTTTGTCATCCAACTCAACAAACAAATAAACCATGTGTTCTCAATTTCATCTTCAAGATACTATCAACCATCAATTAAACATTGCAATTTTAGTAGTAAAACATATAAACTCAACACAAAATCTCAAATCCTCTTCAAGATCCTTCAAAACTAGTGTGTAGCAAGCATTATCAGTCACTATGCAACACAACAATTAAACCATAAAAGAGTAGTCACTTGGAAAATCATAATTTCATAGCCAAACCTATAAATAAATCTAGGGATCATTTTGCTCACACTAGATAACCTAACCGACCTCCTAAGTTAGAAAAACACAAGTGATTAAATATACGACATAACTTGTTATTCTATGCTAACTTCTATTGAGCATAATTTCCTCATTTTTTATCTGTATTTAGTTGTAAAGTCATGTTTATATTTTAGAATACTTAGGGTAATTGATCTATTTGTAAATGTTATAATCAATTCATTATGTAGTCGTCAAAACATAGTTATATTTTACCGATGGATTCGTAAAAATACAAGGATACCAAATATGCCTTTGATTTCGATTTTAAATTTCTAAAAGACCATTTTACCCCCTATATAAATATTTCGTCCCTACTAACAAAATACCATATTAAATAATATTTCCATAATAAATAACACTAAAACAGAATTAAATATGGTAAAAGTTAACAGATTTACAAATAGAATGTTATTAAATACTAAAGATACAGTTCTCCGAAATTCCTTTTTCATCTCTATGAAACATATGTTAGAGAGAGTTTACAGAAATTTAAGCTTGAACAATATTATTTGATCTTCCCCTAACATTGTGCTAGAAGTCACTATTCGGCACAATCTCTTAAGACTATGTTTTAGTAATTTAGGATGTTAGTTACCCATATTTTAATATTTATGTTATCATTGTCAATTCTTTACTAAGTATCATCTTTTCATTTGATTCCCACTTTGTCAATCGGTTCAATTTTTTGTAGCTAGCTAATAGGCCTATGGTTGATGAAGGATTTGTGCACATACTCTTATCCATTGCTTTAGAAGTCCTCGCAAACACATAATAAGTTCCCCCAACTATTAAAACATTCTCCTCCTCCAGATAATAAAACACTCTAAAAAAGAACTTTTCTCCCTCAATTTCCTTGAAAAATTTTCATGTCTTCCTATTACTTGCAAGATGGAATCATGTCAGCATCCTTCCGTATGTACATATCTTGTTATATGTATTACTTAATATTATGCTTTAAATTTCACGTTTTATACACAAGCTTCTTTGCAACTATAAACATTTCTAAATGAGTATTTCTCTCTAATGCCTTCTGGCTGCTTTCAAGATTTGATCAAATAGGCATATTTCGTTATTTTTTCCCTAAATTAAGTGTTCTTTATTTAAAATATTCAGGAATTGACTAAATTTTTGTTTCGTCCATGGTTGGCATAAGATAGGTGGATAACGAATAAGTTTTTATCGTAAGTATTGCAGACTTTACTAATTGGTTGAAAAGAATAAGTTGATACCCGGTTTCAAGGACGTAAGTATACTATATAAAGCATTCATTTATCATTTAGTTTCTATTATAATAGAATGCTCTCTACTAGAAGTACATTGTTGTAATATCTTCTGTAGATTGCAAACTTTCCTACTTCATTAAGTAAGTGATCTTCATTTAATTGCATTTATGGATATATAACATATGATTAAAATATTTTTAAAAAAAAAGTTGGCTATTTGACTCAAAACATGTTATTATTTAGTTTATATGGGAGTTATAATATAGTGTGTAGTATTTTTGTGATAAATGTTTTATATAGAAAACACTATGCATTGAATAATTTTAAATCCTTTTATTTATGGTTACGTGTATTACATGCATTTTTTTTTCATTTAGTGATTTTATATGATAGAAAATAATATGATAATAATCGTTATCAACACTTATTCTAGAGCTATGATTATTGATAAGTTGTAGGTATTGTTCTGATTTTTCATTTCTACAATAGTTATTGTATTGTTGCATTGCTATTGTGCATATCTTTAAGAATTCAAAAGAATATTGAGATGTAAACACTTTCAACGTAGTTATATACTCCTCTTATAACTCAATAACACAAGTACAAGTCTTCCCATACAAATAATAAGTTTCCTTGGCTACTAAAACAATCTCCAAAATAAGAGTTTTTTCTCCCTCAATTCTTTCAATATTTTTCGTATCTTCCTATTGATGGTGCAATTTTGACAAGGAGCTTGAGGTCAAAGATAACATATTTACATAACAAGCATAAACCAAGAGTAGGCGTCAAAGGTAACCCAGTGCAGCCTCTTTGATGTTTAATAAATGTTAGTAGCAGTTGGTTTGAACATTTATTGGTGGGTAAAATTGTTAATCTTGACTATGGTGAGGAATAAGAGCCAACTTCCCCTATATGGATAGATCCATGTGTGGGACAATCATCAAATGGACTGAACAAGGTTGCTAATCAACTTTGATGTGTTAGTTATAACTAGGTACTGTATTCTTCCGGATGGTTCATAGATTGAGAGACTTAAGCTAATAGTAGGTTCATGTTGACTAATGAGGACAAAATTTTCATTTATCTCAAACATTTTGAGCTTAATTTGTACCTTTAGTTCATTAGCTTTCAAAAAGCTCTCTTTACATACCATCGAGCAAACCCAAACCAATAAGTTTCAAATGTTTTCCATCTCTTGGTTGCACTTAAAGTGCATTTCTTCCAAATTGAAGATGAGGTTGACTAGGCAATTGTTTAAGTACTTTTATACCATAAAGAAGAATGGTTTAGCATAAAGAAGAATGGTTTAGCATAAAGATGGTATTATCTAGCAAACCAAAAAAGGGAAACTTATTTTTAAGGTCTTGATTTCTAGAATCAATAGTAAAACCTATCAGGGTTTCATCCATCACTCTACAGCTTAATGACGCATAGGTGTCAAATGTCATTAAAGAAGCATTTTGGAAGAATGGTCTATAGGTTAATGAGGAGGTAGTTCGACAATGTTTGGTTTGATAAAACTTTTAGCTAAAGATGTAATGAAAGAAGGTACTCCTTTATACCAATGCTATATCGAGTTAGGCTAGCAACAAGGAGCTATCCATCTTCTTGGGGTAAGGGGTAAGAGGTCTCTTAAAGGGTCATGCTTGGTATGGATAGAAGTGTGTAAATAAGTTAGAAGGGCTAACCTAACCCAACTTACTTTGACTTGTCAGTTTTATGGCCTTTACTATAAACAGGCCAAAATTTCAATGGCTTAACCCAATTCACTTTGACTTGTGGGTTAAATGGGGGTAGCTTACAAACTTTTTAATGAAATTAATATTACCTATGAATTTGAAACTTTTAATTCTAGTGTTGATTCACTTATGGACAAATACAAAGGTAATTTTTCATTTTCAGTAATTTATTAATTCAATATTGCTTATACTACTAAGTAATTCTAGCTTTGATTCACATGTGGACAATACACAAATGTCATTTATTTCATTTCCAATAAGTAGTAATTCATTGGTACATGGCACTTATACAATATGATAGCATATTCCCATCACAAACTTATTCGTTATTCCCATTTCATTTCCAATAAGTAGCTTATCCCTACCTTGTTAGTGCAATAATAATAATAATAATAAATATATAAATAAATAAAATCATATTATTTAATTTTTTTTGTTTTTTATACAAGTAAAATCCATTGTAAAATAAGTTTAGGCAAACATAAAGAGCATACATGAACAGGATATAAGAACATCTAAAATCGGTTACACAACTTATGCGGATAAGGACAAGATAGCTAGTTGTCTATTTACCAAATCCCTACAGCATAATTTTCTTTAACCAAAATGGGATAAGAAAAATTGTTCAGATCAAGCATAGGGCCATTCTAGATTCAATGTCAGAAAAATGGCCTCTTCAACCTTTTATAAAACTATCCTATTCCTCAAGTTTGTAATAATTACAGAATGATCCTTAACCAAAAGACATATCGAAATATTACAAAACTCCAGTCAATATTGATCATTCTTCATCAACGAACCCATCTGAGTTCTCCCTTGACAATGCTGTTTTAAGTCCTTTTTCATTTTCATCTACAATCCACAAAATAGCACATAAGTAAATGGAAATATTTTTAAAAACTCAAAAATCAAGATTACATTTCATTTAAATGAAAAGAGTGTCGTCCCAATTAAATCCTTGTAACCAATTATGTATACAAACTAAAGCTTGCACATTTCTAAGATGTATGGTACTACGATACTTGGCAATAACATGAGCACCAATACTAAAAGCAAACTCAGAAGCAACTACAACAATTGGAATGCTAAGAGCATCAAAAGCCATTATGCATAAATCTAGATACCTTTAACATTGAGTTTTTCAATATTCTAACACATCAAACTTTAAGAAAAAAGTCATATCCATTATTGATTCTTCCAAATAGAGATTTAAGGAAGACTTACCGGTAGTGTATACCTCGATTTGACAATACTCCTACATCATTAAGTAAAAGAGAAAAGGGTTAATGTTATATTTGGTATCTGAACTTTCCATAAATGAGCAATTTGCTACATAAACTATGAAATGTTTAATTTACTACCTAATTGAAGTTTTGTTATTATTTATATACCATACTTAACTCCATTAGTATTTGCTTACTGACGTGGCATGAATTAACATAAGGCAACTTTTTTAATACCTAGCTTAACTTATCCCTTAGCTAACATGGCATGATACATGGTACATTTTTGCTGACATCACATAATATGTAGCATGACACATGGTACAAGTATGATTGACATGTGCTACCTTCTTTTAGAGAAAAAAATGCTTTTACTAATTATCAACTTATATCCATGTATAGTTTACATTACACCCTCATCACTTTTCGACTCATGAGTATTTGGTATAATGTATAATATATAAAGAGATAAGAATCAAGAGCCAATCACATAATCCCAAGCCCGTAGTCTTGCTTCCTTAGTATGCTAAGCTGTTGAAAGGCAACTCACTCTTAAAGAAGAATTATTCATCAAGATAATTCGGTGTATCTTCTAAGCTCCTCTAAACTATTTACTATCTCACGAGTAAAAGAGGAAGAAGCTACCAACATGGCCGAGCCCAATCCAAGCCAAACAACGCTCTTGCTTAATGCTGAGCTGAAATATTCTTAATTCCAAGCTACTGCATTGCCAGGCCAACCTGCTGAGTTTAAGTAAACCTAAAATCCTTTTGTTGAACTAACCCTCCCTAGTCCTTAAATTGTCGAGTTACTAACCTGTCAAGTTATCAACCCAGTCAGCTCTACTCAATAAGCAGTTTCATTAGAACCATAACATGAATAGTTATTGCTCTTTTTTTTTTTTACATCCATACAATCCTTTTGTAACCAAATATTATTATTTTTTTTTTTTTTTTGCTACTTTTCCCTTGTAATCTATTTCCCTTTCCCTTTATAGTAAAAATCCTTTTTATAATTTACTTATACCTAGGACTTACCTTAATTAGGTCATATAAATGCTTGTAATATGTAGTAGCCGAAAGTAAGTAACCTTGAATTTTTAGACATATTTTTCCTTTATAAGCTAAGTATTTCTTACTTACTTTCATTTACTCTTATCTAGTCCATTAAGAGTGTGGATTAGTATCAGGTGCCATATGACCACAGTTTTGCATAATATCAAGTATGACCTAAGCTTATTAGTGCGTCATATCCTCTATCGGTACACAAGAACCCATGCTCAACCTTTGACTTCCATTTTAGCTTTTGGACCATCTTTAAGGTTCGCATCTACCCCTAGTACATGTAATATTGGTAGTCATGCGTCACATCCCCAACGATTTGTATCATAGAGGGTTTTTTTTCATGTAACATTTCTTGTGGGAAAATGTATAAGGGTATAGGGTTTTGAATTGCAACTTGTAGCTTTCATAAGAAAAGGAGTCAATCTTGACTCAACTTTTTTCACTTGATTCAACTTTTGATTTCGAAAAAAAAAATTCTCAATCCTTAATCTACTCCATAACTACTTAAATCATACAAAATTTTTTACAAAAACACTTCTAAAAGATGCTAGAAAATTCATAATAAAATGGGCTCTTCAACCATAAAATATGCTTAAAGATCCCACTTTGACATGAATTTCAAGTATATTTTAGAAGTATTTTTGTAGAAATTTTTACATAATTTAATAGTAGTTATAGAGTAAATTAAGAATTGAGCATTTTTTTTTAAATAAAAAGTTGAATCAAATGAAAAAAATTGAGTTAAAGTCAACTCTTTTTCTAGCAAAAAACTGCATGTTGTACTTCAAAACTCACTTCTCTCTTTTAGAAATCACGCATGGAATGTTGGATGAAAAAAGCTTTGTATATATATAAGTTGTCTTAAATAGTCATGTGAAGATTTGTGTCTATAAGTATAGTATGGTCTTTGCTTGAGTCTTAAGTTGGTTGGAATGAAAATAAATAAATAAATTTTCCCCTTTAAAATAGATTGTTCCACATAAAATTAGTTGAAATGTGGTGACATGTAACGCTACATAGTAATTAGAGTTATTACCACTTGTCATCTAATACCACGTTAGCAAATGTAAACTAAAATGGAAAAGATGTTATGTTGCAATATGTACCAATTGGAGCTATTGCCATGTGTCACCAAATGGGATCATTTTCATGTTAGTACCATACTAAGTCAACAAATGTAAACTAAAAAAAAAAAAATGGTGTTATGTGTTAGTTTAAGTCACTGACATGTGCCAACTTATGCCACATTAGCAAACGAAAGTTAATGAAATTTGGTCATGTAATATAAATAATAATAATAAAAAAAAAACTTTACTTAGGCATTAAATTGATCTTTTCGAAGTTCAGATAGTAACTTACACATTTTGGTAAGTAAAGTTCAGGCACCATAAGCGATATTAACCTAAAAGAAAAAAAATTTAATTATTATTAATCATTAAGAATGCAACATTCCAACATTATTAAAATAAACAAATGACTACATTGGTTAAACTTACATCAAGAGTGGTGAAATAGATACCCAAACTTTTTCCGACTCCTAAGTTCCCTACAGGTCCTTTCCCTTTACCTCTACTTGCCAGTGTTTGAGAAGACTTAACCTAAGAGCTACTAAATATTGCATTGCTTCCATTTTGCTATCACACTTTTTAAAGAGCCTATACAACTTAGTCTTTTTATCTAACTTCTCTTCACAACTAAGGGGATTAATTTTATTAAAGGAGAACTTCAAAAAATTAAACTTTATCTAAGGATCAAAAACTGCTCCAAGTACAAGGATAGTAGTATATTTCCTCCAATATTTATCAAAATTTTGCCTCATCTTTATAGACATATCTCTTATGACTAAATCTTCAATTGTTAAGTTCTCATTTAACAAATACTTTGTTTTCTGCACTTGCAAAAAATATAGATTTGAAGTTAGATAAGAGGAACTAGACATTAATTTGTAATGGTATAAAAGGGACTTAGAAATACACACAATTTATGTGCTCTTTGTCACTCCTCCATTGATAGACAATGTTTATATTTGGAATAATTTAATTGAAAGTAAGAAAAAATCACACTAAAACTTTAAAACTCTCTCAAGCATGAGATAAGTTAAATTACATCCGGTTGCTCCATTCAATTGCAAACCAATACTTGCATGATTGCATCAATATTACCAACTTCATTAACATACTTCTAGAACTGTTTCATTCTATTTTCGAACCCTTTTATATACTTTACACTCTCTTATCTTATGTAAAGCTACACTAGCTACTATCATCCTTAACAATCAAGTGAAGAATGTGAACATCCCACATGAAAAAATTCACCATTACACAACAAGCTACCATATATTAAGTTGATCTTTCAAGAAATCTTGCTTACAATCATTGATAGATCTATTATCTAAGGTAAGAGAGAAAACTTTCCTATCGTAACCTCAATCTTTCAAAAAATCAAACATTTTTTTTTTTTTATAATTCAAATCTCAAGTGAGGAGAGGGCATATAACAAAATTAAAAATTTTTATTATTAAGCTTCCAATTTTCATCCACAAAATTAGCAGTTAAGCACATGTAACCCTTCCAAGGTCAAACATACTCTATTAGGAATTTTTTCCAAAACATTTTTCAACTTTTCCTTCTTGGATAAATATAATCTCCACCATCAAATGTGACTATTTTTCTAGAGATAGGCATATAATTAGGATTGAAATGTTTTATAAGTTGTATAATCCTCCTATATTCAATAAATGAAAAAAGAAGATTGTGCTCAATTATTGATATTGACAAAATTTCATGGTCAACTTTATTATCCACTTTTCTTTTCTTTAATTTTCTAGATTGATCAATAATCATATCGCCCACATCATACTACTTAGGAAGTAGACAACACTTTTCCATATGTCGAATTAGAGTTCATGTCCAATACTTAGAACCACCAACAAGATATTCATTCTCACAGCCGCTATATCTTGCCCTTTTCTTATTCCTATCTTTGTAAACACTTACCAAATAGAAAAAGTATTTGCACTAGCTCTCTTATCTTTAGGTTTTTTAAACTCTTAAAATTTTCTAGTAGTAGCATTAGATGTCACACCAACATTTTTTTTTTATGTGATTTTGACTCATCATTCACATTGATATGTTAGATAATGGTATCGTTACTAGTATCGGTAATATGGTCCATTCTAAAAATGAAACATAAAAGAGAAAATAACAATATAATGGATTCATAAGGTAGAATATGAAAACATGACTAATATGAAAATATAACAAATAATAAGATAGTTGATTGCAAAAAATCATATGATTAATTTTAGTAACCACATTCGAGAAAAGCCAATAACAATCAATATAGCATAAATATGCAAACTTTAGTATTGGCTAAGACTTTAGGAACTCCAAGATTATCTATTAGAGCAATATGTACCTATTAGAAAAACCAATTACAATGTTTAAATTAATATACTAACCGCAAAATTGAGTTATACAGTATTATTAAAAAAGGATTTTTCCTCTCCTATTATTTGATACTAATATATAAAAGGGGAATGATCTTTCCATCACTAAAGCTTCTAGATTATGGATCATTCCAATCATAAATATTTATTTATTTGCTAGGAGCAAGATTATTGACCATGAAAGGAAGAAAAAAAAAAGTAAACTTATTATTTCATAAAAGTTTCATTATTTTAAGAAGAATGAATCCATATCAATTTCATCAACATACTCCCAATTAAAATCTACGACACTCTTGAATTTTTTTAAAGAGATAATAAACAAACTAATAAAACACAAACATTTTAGTTCAAACAAAGTAATAATTTAGTACCTAACTCTAGACATTTTTAACCATAAGTGCTACAAATGCCCATCTGAAACTTCAAGTGATTAACAACATGAAAAATAAACCAACCAACTCATGTTTCAATCAAGGTAGTATATCATTTTTTTTTTTCTTCATCAAATATAAATACACATTTGACTTACTCAATGTGCTTGATTTACTTTGTGGATACACAACCTAACAACCAGCATAAACTCCATGTATTTCCTAAATAGAAAGAGAGATTTATTGCAAGCATCTATATGCTAATTTCAAATTGCAAATGACCTCTCTAAAATTGTCTAATGTGGTAAGGTAAGATTAATTTGTTCACCTAATTCTATTCCTTAAAGCAAGCAAACCAAACAAACCCATAAAACGACAAACAAGATCATGTTATTTATGGCATGTTATAAATAGCACACTTTAAAGAAATCTCAAACCAAAAGGGGGAAAAAGAAAAGAAGAAAATAACTCAATGGCATAAATTAAAGAGTACTCAATTGGAAGCACATATAATGGTTGATGGACAGCGGATGACACTATTGGGCAAGTGCATGGACAGTTCTCACTGAGAGTAAAGAGGAGATAAAAGAGAGGGAGAGTAGAAGACCACCAAACCGTAGAGATTGACTTGGGCATTGAGGCAAACTGGCCTCGAACTGAGCCCTGAACCGCTGATTCATGGGTTTGTGATACAGTGAACCATGATAAACTCATGAGCTATCAATTCTAAACCGATTCGTTGGGCCCAACGATTCAAAAGCTGGCTTAAGACCCTTGAACTAGTTTTTTTTTTTATTAGTTCTTTTATATATATATATATATTAATAATTTCCAATAATGTGATCTCCTTTTTATTTTTTATTTTTTACATGTATTAATTCATTAATAATTTCTAATTTTTTTGTTAATTTCCAACTTAATACGATTCCAACTTTTTTATTTTTTTCCCTCAAATTTAATTTTTTCCTCATATTCAAATCCTTAATATTTGATAAATTTTACAAAAAAGATCGACATTAACTGAAATTAAATTTTCTATCTATCCTTAACACATAATTAAGTTATGATTAGTCATCTATTATTAGTCTGATGATATTATTTTTAAAAAAATTATCATTCACCATTGCAAATAAAGTAGATTTGATATACAATGACTTATTGAAAATTATTCAATTATTTTTCTAACTTAACGACATCTCTTTTCTCTTTCTCTTTCTTTTTTTTTTTTTTAAGGGAGTGAACTGATCGAGCTAACCTGCCAATTCGAGCGGTTCCGTCCAAGTGAACCATCTGAGCCTTTAAAGCTAAACGGTTCGTCAAGGTGATTCAATCCGGCTACTATCAAGCTAAGCCAATTCATAGTTCAGAACCGGCTCTTATCTAGGTCTACTTAGAGGCAGAGATGCAAGCTTACTAGTTCTTTAGAAACTTAGAGTATTGTGTTTCTTTTTACTTTATTATTTGTAAAGTGATTGTAATGTCATCAATATAGCTAAGGTTACTAATATTAATTTATTATTAGATATGCATATATGTTGTGAATTGTGAAGACTGACCATTGATTCATTGAGTTACAACCTACATTAGTGCATCCATCATCCTATGTGTTCATTTAAAAAAAAAAAAAAGAAATAGGCCAACCTAGCCCATTGTAGGTTAACCTGCTTTAACCCATTAGTTAAACGGGTTAGAATAAAATGTCTATTTTTTAAAACGAATTAAAAAACTTAATGCTAACCCATTTTCAAAATGAGTTAAACGAGTTGACTTGCAAAACAAAATCCATTTATACACCATTAGATATGGTGCCATTTTCATTATCATTAGTAGTTACTGCCGTCAAAGAATGGGGAAATTCAATAAGTTGGTGATGACGGAGGCGACTACTAAGAAAGGGAAAGAATTGCCGTAAGGAAGAATATCATTGCCCCCAGCAAAAAGTGATAAGATGCATGCAAGCAAGGTCCTTACTACAGAGCCAATCGGAACTGTTAAACTGATGATGATTAAAGTAAATTAGAAGGAACGGTCTTGAGAAGAATGTGAGACGAGCACAAAAGTAGCTTCGACAGAGCCCAAAGTGGGAGTACTCGGGGAGAAGCCACAAGAAACTAAGTCTTTCAAACAGCCGGTAGCTCTAGAGCATGTTAAGCATGGGGAAGGAAGAGGGGAGGAACCAATTCCTTTCAGGAGCTCTACCTTGCAGGCCATATCCGCTGATTTTAAACATCGTGGGTTGACATTTCTTCCCAGCTAGGACGTTTACACTTAGGACAAGACATTATGGCATGGTTGCCATGCTTATGCACTAATGACCAAGGTCGTCCTACCTAAGGATGCAAAAACCATACCCAAAATTGTGGTCATTTTATTTCTATCTTTCCATACATAACCAAAGAATGGAAGAGATTCTTCATAAGGAACTTTATTTTGGCTGGGGAAGATGGCCAGGTGAACGAATCTATCGGTATTGGGTTCTATGACATAAGTGCCTTCCTTCTTATCATCTTTCTTGATGTGTAACCTTTAACCTCGGTAGTTCATCTGTATTCCAATTGAATGCTATTGTCTAGGCTCTCCTTCAGACATGGATATAGGAGAGGAAAGAAGTGGTTTGGCTCAATTTTGATTCTAAGAACCTACAGGATGATAATGTGAAACTTGATTACGACAATTCTAATTGGTAGCCGAAGTCTCAAGAGGCTAATTGCAAGGTTAAGTAAGCTAAAGCTGAAATGCAAGAAAAAATTAGCAAGTAGAAGCAGAACCTAAGGTAACACTGGGTCAGGTAGTATAGTTGAGCCAGGAAATTGAATCTGCTGCAGTGAAGTGCAATAATCTGAATGTAAGTCTAGCTGCAACATGGTTCCAGAAGACCGGGCTAAGCTCCCAACTAAACTCAGCCGAAGATGAATTGAAAAAATTGTGGTGCTTGAGGGACTCCTTGCAGGTATGGGAGAAAGAAGTATGAAAGGAGGTTAGGTGAGCTAGAGGTAAAGCTAGAGTGTCGGAAGGCACAGGTTGCAGAGCTGGAGGATAGGAATCTCCAAAAGAATGTTCAAGATAAACTTTTTTAAAGTCGAAAGTGGGTGGAGATTCAAACCGATGTCTTTACAAATGGAGTGACGGAAACAAGGAAGGATGTGAGGAAGAAGTATCTCGAGCTTGGCCTTAATTTCCTCGATTTCCTAAGCAAAGATGACGTCAACAATGGCCTAGAGGTTCCTCAAATGGATGGTAACAACGCAATACCCCCAGCTAAGGATACTAGGGGGAAGGATCATTCAAGTTCTAATAAGATTCCCCCTCCGTCTAGCTTCGATACCCTCAAGACATCTGAGTCACCCTTTGAGTGACTCCCTAAGTGTGAGCCTGAGTAGGTCCTTGGGGCATAACCTTATGCCAACATATTGTTTCCATATTTGTATGTATTTTGTCCATGGTCAGTATGCCAACTCATGCTATGTTATTTACTTTTAGTGGAATGTTTGTGCACTTCCATCTTTTCTTCCTTGTTATTTCCTATGTGGTTTTATTTTCTTATTCGTGTGAAACATTACTGTTAAGGGGGATTGCCCTGGGTGGTAGGGGGTATCGATGAATTATGAACAGGGCAAGCCGTAGATAGGTTAACTATGATATGCTAAATTGCTTAAAGGGAAACCTTAGGATATGAGGGTGGGCCTCTCTTCACAATGGTGTTTTGGTTCATTTGAGGCGACCAGAAAAGTCGAATCACTGCTGGGATCACCTAGGATTTGAAGTCGGGGTTTTGTTCCACGATGATGTCACTCTTCGCGTTTAGAGGACCAGATAACCTATGTCCCTATTTGAAGCACCACGGATTTGTGGTCGGGCTTCGTTCGACAAAGGTGTTTCGCATTGAAGAGTGCTCTGTTCGCCCGAAGGTGGTCTTAGGTGCGAGAATCTTATAGATACCTTATTTTGTCCGTTATACATTAATTTTACCATGTAAAAAATATAAAAAAAAAAAATAGTACAAATTATGAAGGGCAAGAAACTTAAAATTTTGGAAAAATAGAAAATGCCATAAGTGTCAATGTTAAGTAGATGCTTCATTTTAGGTCAAAGATGACAACCAAAAATATATATGCAAATTAATAAATTCCGAGTTGTTATAAAATATTGAGTTTTATTAGATAGAAATATTTTTAAAGTCATGAGATATGTTCGATTTAAATTAGTCATTGTTTCAAATGGGGCTTTTATCAAATATAAATTGAATTTTTAAATAAACTAGAAAATTAACAAATTAAAATTCGAAAATTATCAATATAAATTCAAATTGAAAAGTTCTTTGTACGTATGTGCTTTCTATTATTTAATTGCCATAAGGGTGCTTTAATTGATCCAATGATCAAGTGAACCAAACCAATTTGGGGCTTGAAATGCCAAAATTGGTTAGTAGAAAGAGAGAACAAATAAACAAAAATGGGGACTAAAATTGAGAACCAAACAGTAGCTAAACGGCGACCCAGAGCCCCATTGTGCCTTATTTTTTCAATTGCCGTGTCACGCGTCCTGCACGTGACATGTCCTTCCCAGCAAGGCTGTCTGAATCCGACCAAGAACAGTAACTCCGGAAGCATTCTAGATGCGAATCTCATCAAATTTCATCAAAACCTTGTTATTTTTCTATGGGTTTAGACGCAAATCCATAAAATCCATACTAAAAATTCAGAACAACAAGAAAATTTGCATCAATAACAACAATTGAAAGATTTGATAAAATCAATCTTTAACTCAAACAATATCCTCCTCGCCAGCCATATGAGATTGAAGCTTATCCCGGACTCAAACTTGATACAAATTGTTCCTTTTTAGATAGTAGAGCTTGGGTAATTAATGGGGACCTTCTAATTCACCCAAAAAGCATCATAATTGCACTCCATCAATACTTTCTCTCTCTAGTTTTCCACCATTACCAATTACTTTCTCTTAACCCGTTCTCACTCAACACACTACAACGAAGCCTCCCACCATCTCCATCGTGTTTATGGAACTCTCTACTTCTAGAAAACGCGACTCTTTTTTTTATCAATTTGCATTAATTCGACTAAAATGAACCACCACCACCGTCACCTTCCTTCGTCATATATATCTCCACCACCACACATCATCGGACCATACCGAAGCTACAAACGCGATTCTGGGTATCTCAAATGTTAAAAAGTCCAATTTTGACGTTCAATTAACACAAAGAAGGTAGGATCGAAGAGTGCAAATTTCACCACCATTAGGTTGCTCGAAAAATACCTCTTCGCTGCATCTAGGCGCAAACCGGGTGACCATTAGACTTCTTGCATTCGAAAACCTAGGGTTTGACATCCTACACGCCTTCAATGATTGTCGAACTGCCTCCAATGAAGCTCCTCCACCATTGTCACCTCCTTCCGCATCTCTACACGTACTGCGCATGTGTAGTTGCCCAAATCCGTAGGGAGCCCCAAATTCGACATGCACTTAAATCAACTCGCGCCCGTTGACTATTGACCAGGTTTCTCCTCTTTCCGTATTTATTTATTTTATTTCTCTTGTTTTGTTAAAAAAAAAAAAACCGAAAAAAGAAGAAAAATAAAAAAGAAGTTAAGAAAAAATGAAATGATAAAATTTTTTTATTAAAACTTTCTCATTGGGATAATATTGTATTTTAGTACTTAAACTTTACTAAAATATATAATTTATTATTCAAATTTTAAAAAAGTTAATTCAAAGTTTTTATGATCATTTATATTACTTTATCAAATTTCATTAGCTTTTATTTGTTGACAGGGAGTTAAATTGATATGTAGCATATTTTTTCCCCTACTAGTTTATATTTATTGACATAACATTAGTTAAAATATACCAACAACTCCAATTACCACATGGCACATCTTTTCTTATTAATTTACATTTTTTGATATGGTATTAGTTAACACGTGACACTAGTTTATTGCTATATATCACTGCATGGTACCTTGTTGATGTGGTATTAGTTGATACATCACAATTTCGTTACGGTGGTGTTATGGTTAGTTTGAAGGTAAGGTTTAATGTTGCAGTGACTCATTGTAGTTGTAAATCCTTTTTCAAAAGGTTCTTTTGGCCTTTGGCTGATTGAAGTGGAATTTTGTGTTACTTTCTAATCAGACCCTTTTTGTTTTGATAATTAGATTCATGTGACTTTAATGGAGAAACGACTTTCATGTTCTTCAATATCCTACAACGCACCTTATTCAGGTAAAAATAAATGCCATCATTTACATTCTCAGTGTTGGTCGATCTTTTTAAAATATAAAGATTTACTCTTTGTGTAGTTTTTGAGACTAAATGTAGCGTTTTTACACTCCATTTATTTATTTATTTTTTGTAGTCTTTAACTCATAAAAATCTATCATTTTCCCAATCTATAAAATTTTCATGTTAATTTTTAGAATCACATTTGGTTACAAACTTGTGAAGTTTCAAAACGTGGAATATCCGTAGAAGTTATAAAGTAAAAAAACACAGTACCGAAATGAGATACTTATATTGGGTTGTTAATAAAAATCTTCAACAAATTTTGTTTTGGATTTTTCGATATAGCTTTAATTTAGAGCCAGCAATTGGAATCAATGCAGTATGTTTCTTTTGCATGATCTGTGGAACTTTGATAATGATTGTAGCTTTATGGATTGATGAGAAGATATGTTGTCGTTGCTTTCTATTTTTTCTCCGTCTTTTTTACTTTTGTGAAGTAGTCTAGATAAGTTATTAAATTGGACATTTTCTCTTGTTCATTTATACTTTTGTGTTTAGATCGACCGGTCATTTATAATTTAGTGGCAATGCAAGTTGTTTTTGTAACGACAATTTTAAGAAATGTCCTTATCTTATTGACATGTTCAGGATTTTTCTTATGTTGATTTATTTTAATAGATTCAAATTGAGAGGTTCCCTACTTATATGATAGACAGGAAACTTAGAAAAGGAGAATTTGGCCAACTCTATACCTGTCTAGGTGTTGGTATGGCAAATTCAGATAAAAGGACATGCCCTAGGTTATTAAGTTATGGAACTTTGAGTTGTCTATTGACTTCTCTTAAGCGAGTCTATGTGTTATAGTCAATAAGTTGGCTTATATTGTTCACTTTAGAATCCGATAGCAAGAAAATGCGAGCAAAGTAGAAGCAAGGGATGTGCTTATGGACCGCCTTGTGAATTGTATGTTTACAAGTAAGAGCTAACGTGCTTTTTGTTATGTGGTTTCTTTAACAAATGAGAATTTTGCACCTTTGAATCCATCGTGGTGTTTGCTTTCCTACATATGTAAAAAATACTTTGGGTAGGGGCCATGGATTCTTAGGAGTACTTTACATGTGTGTGCAATGTAACTATAACGTCATAGTATGTTGAGTCAACTTACTTGGTAGTTTTATCTTACTTTGCCTAGTAAAAATTTGCAAGAGCTAAATGATCATTGACATTGCAGAATAACCATTTATATCTTTATTTGAAAAATAGATGTAGGTCAGTTTTGGAGCTGGAGGTTGACTACTCCTTTAAATTAGTGGATTTGGAACAGTTAATTGACTGATTGATTGATTCATTTAAGTTTTATGGCAGAGTATTTAATGGAGTGAAGTATTGGCAAACTCACTGGATGTGAATAAGTTTGACTAGAAACCATCTCTTGTAAGAACTCGTACTTGAAGAAAATTGTGCATGAAAGATATGAGTAATTTGGGATTATCTTCTTCATTGAGCAAATGTGTCAGCTCCCACCTATCGTCCAAGTTCTGAAATTCAGCTGCTCCCCTATCTTTCTTATACATATTCCTTTAACGGCAATCCTTATTGATTTACTCTACTTTCTTCCTTTATTACCTATATCCATTTATTCCGAAATTCAGTTTTAATATGCTACCTGACACAAGTTAAAATTCTTAATAAATATCAACACTGCTCTGTGTAACTATCTCCTGACTAGGAGCTGAAGTAAACTTACACAATCATTAGAAGAATTCTAACTAGTAAGAAAGTCCCGCACAAATTTCATTTGTGATCTTTTCTATTTTCAATCTTAATGTCATGAAATATGTCTAGAAAGATATGAGTTTCATTTATAATGCTAGTTTTATGAATTGTTCTAGTTTATGGTTCAATTATACTTGTCTTCTCAAGCTAAAAATTATGGGCATAGTAGTGTTGTTGATAAGAGAATTCTTGCCTTTTTCTTTTACTTCATAGTTTAAGAGTTAGCTTTGGTGCTGTATTATAAACTACAAAGTATTCTTGCCTTTTTCTTTCTCTCTTATATGGTCGATCTTGTAGCTTATGCTATCAAATAAATGGTTAAATTGTCCTTTGGTATCTGAGTTTATATCCTTGATGCATCTGTTTGTCTTTAATATGTTATTTTAGACTTCTCTTTCCTCCTTGATGCATGTATAGTTGGAATAAATAAGCAGCAGTTTTTATCATCATTCTCCTAGCAAATATTGTTTATAGCAGTGGACTTGTTATCAATTGGTTCTTGTTGGTGAATCCTTCAATCTTATGGTAGGGTTCCCTAGTTTACTAAATTTAGGAAAAAGTTCAGATTAGTGTAGATCAATAGCCATTGCATAGAAGTTAGCTTCAACTTGTGAGTAAATGCAGGTTTGGTAAATCTTTCTTGACACCCATATTTGTAATGAAACCGACATTTTTAGGGCACCTCTCCTCTTTGACAAAAAGCAAAATATAAAACTTTCCATGTAATTATCTAAAAAAAGGAGGGGAAAAGAACAAGAAAAACCTTCCATACTACTGATCTCCTCAAAAAAGGGTCAACTGAGACATAAGAAGAGTCTAACTTGATGTCAATTAGCTATGTGGGTTCCTCTTTTTCTATTGTCATGTCTTTGTAGTTGTTAGTACGTGTAAATGAATTTGGTTAATTCTTTTTTATGGCTTGTATACACGCCAAATATCATGCAACAGTTCCTCATTTTCTTAGTAAGAAACTTCGAAAGTCATATAGCTGATCCCATGGACTGCTAAGATGATTTCTAGTGACCATAACTTTGTATTTTTAGAAGGAATATTAAATAAATGCTTCAATGCCTCCAATTATTAGTGTTTTACAAGTTATCTTTACCATGGCATTTGCCAATGTGTTGTCTATTTTTTGTCTTAGTAATGTCGGTATAAATTCATGAAGGGGTTATGTTTTTTTTTTTTTTTTTTCCTCATGAATGTAGCAAAACTAGTTCCTAACTGTTAAAACAAAATTGTTTAGTAACTAATATCTAAGCATACATTATATATGTGTGGCAACATCTAACTGGCTCTTTTTAAACACCTTACAGGTCAGCCTTGTTGAGTAGCCAAAGCTGATGGTAGGGACATAAAGAGTAGACAAAGTGATGGACCCAACCCTGCAACTCACATGAGCAGAACAAAAGGGGTGTTGCATTGAAGTATGAGAGTTTGATATGTCACTAGCTGCTCTTTTCATAAAAACGATCAAACTAACATCTTGTGAACTTTTAGTCAACATGCTAGGTATACTGGACCTATCAATTGTTTTAGCAATGGGAACTTTTCTTTCCCTTTATTGAAAGTTGTAATGGTGTAGATTAGTACTCAAGAATATTAAAGAGGAATATATAAAGTTTTAGTGATATGGTAGATTCGTGATTAATAAATCTGCTTAATTTGCCTATTATTTATTCTATGATAATTTGTTTCACATATATTTTTACTTATGTTGATAATTTGCATGAGGTTAATTTTCAAGTTTAAGTATCTTCTAGAATGAACTCATTGCTAAATATTAAAATTTAGCACCAAAGGAATTTGAAAAAAAAAAAAATCCTAAGAGGGTGGCTAGATGCACCCTAACAAGATTAGCATGAGTTAAATCATAAATTTTTAAGAGCAATAACGATCACCTTGATAAGTGTTTATAAGCATGGTGTGATCTCTACTTGAGTCTTTGATTAGTTGGAATGAAAAATATTTTTCACTTAAAATAAAATAAAATTGTACCACATGACATTACTTGATATTTAGTGTCATGTGGTGATACGTAACAGTTGGACCTATTACTATGTGTCAACTATTATCACGTCTGTAAATGTAAAACTAATAGGAAAAAAAGTGTTTCGAGTCAATTGCTATATCAACAAATGGGAAGCTAACAAAATTTGGAAAGATAGTGTAAATGATCAAATAAACTTCAATTAAGTATTAAATAGATCTTTTTAACATTTAAGTAAATTGCACATTTCGGTAAAATTCAGATACCGAATGCGACATTATTCATTTATTCTTCAATGTCTACTATCATTCTCAATATTGAAATAAATTCAACTTTTAAACTATTGGTTAGATAAGCATGCAGATAGACTCCTAAATTTTTAAGGTATGAAATCATCTATTGGAAACCCCCTCCCCCCAAATCATTAATAGAATTTCAAAAGCTATGGAGCTTCAAAAACTGGTCAAGATTTATATACATATTTTAAAAGTTATGATTAGATAAAGTCAATATGAAAATTTGAAGAGAGGTGTCCATAAAAAGGGGAATTGAGAAATTCCTCTTGATGATTGAGTTTCATCATGCTTCCGTCCCATAGTATTTCAAAATAATGCCATTAGTAAAATTTATATTCTTAATAAGTTAAAAAGCAAGCATAAACATGCCTTCTTATGGCAACCATAGTCCATGCCAAGGTCTTCTAGACATGAACACTAGTAAAATTTTCAAGGAAAAGCTCAACTCAGATAAGAGAAATTTCAAGATCTTCTGAACCCTTTGGGAGCTCCAGTAGGTGTTTTAGAACCTCCTTTCTCTTCGCGAAGTCTTCTTCATCGGTGTCTAGATTCTCATAGTAGATCACCATATCTTCCAATATTTTAGCGATATTGAAGGGAACACGTGGAGGAAGCCCTTCCTTGGTAAAAGCAATTTTCTTAAACTCTGATAGAAAGTGCAAATGCATTGGCTCCTGTACCCGTTTACGGGTTACAATAGACAAATAAATACCCTGATACATGATAATATTTTAGGCACATCCGTTTAAGCACGAAAATAAAAAAATAAAAAAAAATAAAAAAGAGTGGAAGCAAATAAAGATTTAAATGCACAAAAATGATAGACTTACCTTGTCAAATTTTATACTAGCAAGGCAAGGGCATCTTTCAAGAATTGTGAGAGCCGCGGCCAATTTTATGAAATCCAGATGGCTATCAAACACACTCAGATTGGTAAGGTTACCAAACAATGGAAGCTCTCCCCTATATCCTAGGACCTGAAGCAAAAACAGGGCCCATGTGAAGGATTAACCTAACTAAACAAAGCAAGGTTAAAATTGGAAAATTTTTACCATAAAAATGAATGCCTCTAGAGCATCATCGGATAAGGATAGATATTTAACATATGAGACTCCTTCCAACATCTTCAATAATCGGTCGGTTTGACATGTATGATGTGAATAAGAGGCGTCGATCTTGGCTTCAACTAGTTGTACTGAACCGTAAATGCAGATTGTAGACAGCAAAGCACCAGCATAAGAGAAGGATTTGAGGCTAGCATTGGCAATTTCTATTTGTGGCATGGTCCAACAATCACCATATATCTTATGCTCATATATGGATAGGCTCTGAAGTTTGGAAGCATGAATCCTTATTGAGCTTATATCCGAATGCCACATGCATTTATGAAGGCACAACACCTCTAGTTCTGGACTAGATAACAAGTTACTGGTGGCAGCAGCATCTACGAATATAACACGAGAAAGGTCCAGCACTTTCAAACTGGGGAAAGTAATAGCAGAGGGAAGCTTAAGATGGGTTGGAATATTTAGTCTAAGAGTCGTAAGCGAAAGCGAGTTAAATACGCATGGGGGCAATGTATAGTCGGATGGTATTGATAATAGCGCGGATTCCTTAAGAGATATGCTTAGCACCTTGACATTCCGTTTTATTGCAGTAGAAATCCACGCATTGATGGGATACCAAGAAGGGAATCTTTTACACGAGAGATGAAACTCTTTCAAGGAAGATTGGTCATGGAGGAGGAGCAGATTTTCAACGAAGGTCTTAAAGACTGCCTGATGGGAGTAGTCTTCAGGTAGTTGGATGTTGAGAACAGCAATGGATTTCCATAGGTACTTGAATGTTTTCGACAATATGCTGGTCTTAACAGCTTCTTTCGCTGGAAGCTTTGATAGTATGTGTTGAAGAACATCCTTGGGTAAATCACTTAATGTTGTGCAGCCACTAGCATCTGCGTCAATATTCAGCTTCAGAAGCTCATATTCCATCATATTACTATAATAACCACCCTACAGCATTAAAAGAGAAGTAGTTAGAGAAAAAGAAAAGGAAAAGGAAAAAAAAAAAAAAAAATTAATAACCCTTGTAACATGTAAAAATAATATGAATACCATTGATTTTCGTATGCAGGTCCACTTTATCTTATTTGTCAAAGGAATTAATGAAAGATGCTTGAAAAGGGATAGAATTGGATTCAACTAGCCAGAGAGAGTAATTCAGGTCATATATGTGCTGTACCGTATTGAAAAAAGTTGTTTGTCGTTATAGCCAAAATACATGGATGAATAAATGAATGAATAAGATTTCAAATAACATAATGAGAAACTTTTCGATTCAAAATTTGGATAGACAAACAAAACTTTTATCCATATTCACGTAAATTCTGTTATAGGTCATTATATCAACAACCTTTCATATGTAAGTGACCTTCAGAGTTAAATTCCGAAAACAATTACGAAAGTCGAAGAGCAAAATTTAAAACCTGGATGGTCAGACTGGTAAGACTGCTAAAGACAGGAAGGCCGTCAAGGAAATCTGTTCGTCTTGCCAAAACCCAAGGCATAGCATGGCAAATGGGAAAAATTAGCCTGGCTAATTAATCAACATAAAACCCGAAAAGTACGCTCCATTAAATAGCTATTATTTGCATAAAAGTGTAATTACACAATCAGCAAATATTGTAAAATCTTTCTAACTTAAAGAAATTGATCTTCCACGTTTACTCGTTTTTTTTTTTTTTCAATTTTTCGTTTATGTAATTAATAATTGAGATTATAAAAAAGATAATGATAATACGATAACATTATAATATATTTAAAAAATCACAATCATTAATTTGTAAACCCAGAAAAATTAAGGAAAAATATACAGAGAGGATACAAATCCTATTAACAAGAATCCACAGCTTTCATGAATTAACCAAGGGCACATCAAATGTGGATGTATATAAAAGTACTTCTCAATTACGAAACACAAAAAATTTTTTCCTAAAATTTATCATGAATAATAAATATACTAGGTAACAAATTTCGTTCGAACTAATCTCAAAATTAGAAAAATAAATTTTAAACCAGAAAAATAAATTCGAAAAAAAAAAAAGGCTTACGACTTTAATAGCAATGAATTACGTCTTACCGTAAAAATGAATTACTTCTTTTGAAGCAAATTGGCTATGGTGATTTCACTTCTTTCTGAAGGAGTGCAGCGTCTTCCTTTTCCCGAAAAATTTGCAAATTACTCTTACTCGCTCAGTGCATTCCAGATATACTCCCCATTTTGGACTACGTGCATCCCGAAAATTGCGATTTATTGTGCTTCAGTTACGATACAAGTTTAAAAAGAGCGGAAATCGTTGGAAATTGAAAAAAAAAAAAACCGAAAATAGTGGAAATAAAAGGAAATTTGCATTGTTATTTGGATTTATTGGGTGAAAATAAGAGAAATGGCAAGAGATGTTTTCTTTTTATGCTGTTTAGTTGCGATAATAAAGGAATGGAGAGAACTGAAATATTTTATAAACTAAAATATTATTATTATTTTTTTTTGCAAGAAAACTAAAATATAATTTAATTTGTCTTTTTACATCTTGATTTTAAGGATACTTTTGTAACTTTTCACCATTTTGTGAAATGTTTTCATCATTTTCTATCAATTCACTTTCAAATTTACAAACACGTAATTTTTTTGGGTAATGACCAAACACATAATTCCCTTCTACTTTATTTGATTTTTGATTATTTTCACCCATTGTATTTTGTCCAAATTATATCTTTCGTGTTAATTTTTCAGGAAGCAAAGATGGCTATTCATAGCGGCCAAGATATTGGCCTCTTATTTTCCTTAAAAAATAATAAAATATAGTTTTTAACATTTCTTAGTTATTTTACTTAGGAATTTTTCTACAAATCCATCCTTATTTTTTACGAAATTAATTGTACTATTCATTATATCCTTAATTTGTATTCCTTTAAATATAAACCATTGAATAAATTGTAAATTTAATTATTCAGATTTTAAAAAATAAAAATGAATAGTGGAACAGAAAACATGGTTGATCCCATTGAAACGAAGAAGATTTAGATTTAGATTTGAAAAACAAGAGATTTAATCACATTATCGTTTGGCAAAAAAAAAAACTAAACAAGAATATATTGGAGAAAGAGCCTAAATAGTTAAAGTTATTATTAAGAGAAAATATAAATAACAATAATAAAAATTACAATTAACCTAAATATACTATTAATGAAAATAATGCAAACCAATGATAACTTTTACATCATGTTTGGGATGGAGGAAAGAAAGAGGAATGAAAGAAAATGAAGGAAAATTATTGTCTGGATAAGAAAGGAATAGGAAGGAATGATTATGGACAGAAAATTAATAAAATGTATCCTTTAAACTTATTAAATTACTAAAATATCTTTAAAATTTTAAAATGTACTTTTAGTATAGAGGTATTTAAGTAAAATCAAAGTTTTCCTTTCTAATTCTCTCGAAAATGGAGAGAATGATTTTTTATGGGACCAATGGAAAACTTTTCAAAAATAATTCCTTTCTTTTACTTTTTCTTAGCTTTCCAAATAAGGGAAAGAAATTGGAGAGGAATTGTTTCCTCTCTACTTCTTTCCTCCCCTTTTGTTTCCTTCAATCTAATCATAGTATTAAGAAATTATTAATAACCAAAAATTAATAACAAACAAGTACGTATAACAAAAGAGCAATACTAACGAGTTAGATAAACAAAAAATTTTGAAAAATTACCAATTACTATAAGTTAATAATGAAGAAATATTATAATAAAAGTAATATTGAAAATGTACCATAACAAAACTTTCAAAATTATATATCACTAGTTAAATCTCTACATCATGGGTAGATTTTGATTTAAAATATAATTAATTGAAAAAATAATAAATATGTTTAAAAGATATAACAATTGACATATTAATAACATATAATCAAAATATATTATGTGACTATCGAATAATTTTAAATGAAACTATATGTCATTTAAAAATAACTATTATCTTTAAAAAAGGAGAGAGATATCATTCTGTGTAAAGAGTTATGTTGTTTTATTTTAAATTATGTAAATGTTGCCATTCTTTCAAAAATATATTTCTTTTGCAAAAAGTTATGTAGCTTTATGACCATTTGAAGTTATGTAAAAGGACATTTTTTTAAAACAAAAACTTCAAAATCATATTGTTGATTGTGGTTAAATCAACTAGAATAAGTAGGTTCATGTAAAGTCTAGGTGAAATGGGCCTAGATCTTATCTTCTACTCCTTGATCCCTGCAAAAAAGCCCCTTTTGGGTGTAGCTAAAGGGGCCCTTCTAACACTTAAGTTAGCAAGAAAGGCTAAGAGAAAGAGGAGGCAAGCATTAAGGACCTAAGAGGTAATTCTCATCTAAGGTAAAAGGGGGTCCCAGAGGAGAAGGAAAAGGATCCCCTAACTCCATGGTGTCCTTTATGTGAATTATCTAGACATGTGGCGATCTAAGGTTCGCTTATACTAGTTGCCAATAGACAATATGTGTTATGGTAGAGACTAAGTATCTCTGCAAGCAATCAGTTATCATCGACTTAGCAAAAAAAAAAAAATTGAGCCTAAGGATCTAACACCTATAGAGGTTGTCGGGTATGCTGGCCATACTATTAATGTCAAACACCCATTAATGAGATGCAGTAAAAGGCAAACATTAAAGACAAAGGTTAAGTTAGAACATCAAGGAAGGAGCTAGTTAGTGATCAATCGAAGGTAAGTTGAGGCTCTAGTTGATGCTAAATGGTTAGCATATAAAGGCCCGGTAGTCAAGCCGGTTTATTAACAGAAGACATTATATAGTTTACCAAGCAAGTTATGATTCATAAGGTAAGCTCATTATTATCTTGCGCATACTACAACATGCTTGCATGGCTCCTCAAATAGGTCGTAGTTTAGAAGGCGAGCTTATTATTTGCTCTCATACACTTCGGTAAGCCTCCCTAGGTAATAGGCTTCGCATGTTGGGCCTTGGTCCGAGTAAGAATCAAGTATCAACACTTATCCCCCCAACTTTCCTTAGCATTCAAGGCACGAAGAGAGTAATCCATGTAAGGCAACCAGGCCAAGGTTAAGCTACCTTTCCTTCAAGCAGAGGGGCCTATTTCATTATTTGGTAATGTAATGGACGATGTCTCTAGTCAAGTCCATTTTCCCATATACTAGCCTCCTACATAATTGATGTGATTGTTGGGTTGCTTAATATGTCATGATGGCCATCTTTAGGAACTGTAGCACGTATTAATGATATATAAAGAGTGGCTTTGTGCATAGGATGACCTATTTTTAGGCTATGTAAACTATCCGTATATATACATCAACTGGAGCCTTTAGTTCTTAAAGTGGGACATATGGATGGTTGAGGTTCATTGTACGCTCTTTCATAGATTCATGCTCTTGGAGTGGGAGAAACCATTCGCCTTCTCTCCTTGGTTATCTATATAAATGGATACGCAGGTCCCCATTTCTCACTTTGATTTGTCGACTTAGAAGATACTCTACCAAAATTTTCACCTGCAAGCTGGTTCTCTTTTGATGTGTTTTTTCTTTCTTAATTAATTACTCGTAATGGCTTATCAAAGTACAACTAAACCACAAAGGGAGTCTTCTCATCCATTTATTTCAAGGGAGGTAGATGAAGGTTGGAAGGACTCTGCTCAAGAAGGGGGTGATAACCCTACTCTACCGAAACAATGGCGGTAACAGTAGTGACAGTAGGAGAGGAGGATAGACTGATACTATCTTAAAAAGAGATGCAAGACTGTACATAGTGATGGCTTCATAATGTATGCCCTACAGATAGCAAACAAGACAACATAAGCTAGCTATTGTGTACAATCAATACCAATGACCATGCGTTTGCCCATGTTACATACATAGCGAACTAGGAGAAATTGAGGCTAATGAGCCAAGTAATAAGGAGAGTGCCCCAGTAGCTGGTGGAGTTAACAATAGATGGACAATGAGCATACAATATAAGGGATGAATGGTCATTTAGTATATATGCAAAGTCTTTTGAGCTTGGTCTTTACCTCCCCTTTTTAAAGTTGTTAGTGGAGTTCTTTTAATACTTCAAGGTTGCTCATGAAATTTTTAACACCAATGCATAGATACAACTGCTTGAATTCGAGGTGTTGTGCTTATGGGAGTTGTAAAGGCCAACAATGTAGCTGTTTAGGCACTTCTTCCATGTGAAGAGGGTAGCTAAAGGTTGGGTATATGTTGTCAATTGAGGTATAGTGTTGAGGATCTTCGATAAACCACTAAACAAGGGGGAAGGAGTTCTTCTACTGTGTTTACACTCATAAGCCTCTAGATTTACCATCTTAGTGGAGGTATGCTATTCGAGGAAAAAAGTTGAGCAGCTTGGGAGATGATGACACCATGACTAGTATTGAGCTACTAAATTTAGCAGTTAAAAGGAGCTCAATCCTTAGTTAATTTGCCAAAAATACAAGAATGGCTCACTACTGTTTGGGATGGAGATAAGCAATTGCTGCATTTTTTTTAGGAAGGGTGGTTAGCTATTTGCTACACCGTATTGCTTCATTGTTGGAGTGGGGGACATTGGATTTCTCATTCTCAACATAGTAAGTATGTTGTCTTCATTTGATTTGTTTGCTTAATAAGTTTTTTGGTTTTCTTGTAACTTTGGAAATGGCTACCAAGAGGTTAAGGGCAAAGCTACTTGCTATGTAGAATAGGAAACTTAAAAGTGCTTCCAAACCTGTTCAAAATAAGAAATAGCCTACTATAGAGGAGGAAGGGTAAACCTTATGGTACCCCTCAAGGAAGTCCAAGAAGAAAAGTGGGAGGTAGCACACGTTTCTTAAGGTTATTCAATAAGGTACTAGCAATATTTCGATAGGTATGCTACTAGTTAGTTTAAAGTTGAAACAAGTGGCGTTTAGTGGTAAGTTGGTTTGGGAGGTTTAAGCTAAGGTTATGACTATTATGCAAAGGTCCAAGCAGTAAGTACTCAGGCGAATATGTAATAAGAGGGTTCAAAATGGACCCTTGAAAATGTTAAGGTCCCTATTATCGAGATCTCCGATGATGAAGACGTAGTACGATTGGTTCATTGCGAGAGGTAAGTAACTCTTCCTTTATCTCCAATTAGGCTTATGTAAATGTTTGAGCAATTGCAAGCACGATTTAGGTAGCTATTTACAAACAAAAGCAACATAAAGGCCTCAATGAAATTTTAAAGGAAACATAATGAGATAAGCTACTTGTACTTTTTGTTAAAGTACCTAGTCTTGCTTTGTTTATTGATTGTGTATCATACCCATAATTGTATGATCTCTTGGATTTTGTCCTTATGTACAATCGAGTATACTAGCAATCAATAGGGAGTCAAGCTAATGCTGAGGTATAGAGGCTCTAGAAGGTGTTAAAGGAGGAGAAGAAAGTGCGTAGTGACTTAGCCGTCACATTCAACAGTTTAGAGTACCAATACAGGGAGCTTGTTAGGCAAGTTGACAAGTTGAAGAGCGACCTAAAGAAAGCTAAGGATTCCAATAAGACTACTAAGGAGAGTTTGTTTGCTAAGCTAGAAGCTAAAGGGTTAAGAGCTGGACAGGTTATGTGTTGAATTTGTAGGGAGGGAGTCTAAGCTCTTAAAGGGGAAAGACTTGGCACCTAAGGTTAGGTGGGATATTTTTCTAAAGACCCTTAATGACCTCTCGATTAAGAAGACCATCACACGGTTATGCGATGGTAGAAGAGGTTCAGAAGCAAGTTAGGTGGACTTATCTTCCTTGAATTAGTTAGATGAGCCCGAAGGCACTACTGGTAGTAGGCTAAAGGGTAAATTGTTTACTAACTCATCAGGAGCTTTAAGTAACGGTTCCTTAGGAAGAAAAAGAGGGGGTGATGGGGAGGATGAACGGTATGTTGAGCAACAATAGATTAATGCCAATGAGTAGGTTAGAAACAACCTTGATTTTTCCTGTTCTAGCTAGTGCATCGAGTGGCATGTGCCCGTATTTACTAAGTTCCCTTTTCTTTTGTTTTCAAGTAGGGTTCCAGATGCATATCTCCCCTTGCAAAATGTAACTATCAAGGATTTTCCCTTAGTTGTATTTCCTTGAATTTGTGTTACTACATTATACTTAGACTTTTTTTTTATCTAAGTCTTTTGTGTTAGCGATGATGCTTTCAAGCATATCAACACATCTTGTCTCAACATAAAATTTCCTGAGTTCCTTTTCTTCGAGTAAGGGGTCCTTGCCTGCTCACTAATATGCCTTTAGGGGCCTCCACATGATCGTAGAAGCTATGGCTCATCATTTATGACAACATGTACGTTAGAGTGAATCTTTTGGTGATACCATGAGATCTTCTGGGTAAAGTAATCCTGACTAGGTGGATCTTTTCTGACGACAAGCAATCTTCTCGGTAGGGTGCATTTTAGCAATGTACACACTTGGTAGATGTATTATCTTAGCTAAAGTGCTTTCTAGAAGTTATTTAATGTGCATATGAGGCATTGTTGCTTTACTAAGCATTGCTTGGCTTTCCAACACATTTAAGCCATTGGATTATTACTACGTATGCAACTGGGGGTGCTCAGGTCCCTTATATAAAGGGTACAGGAGTCCTTACTTTGCCAAGCCAAATATCTAAACAACTTAACAGGGTATAGTTAAGAGATAGGTCACCTTTGTCCTTTGCCATGAGTATATCTAAGGAGATCATGTTAAGGGATAGAATGCTTGAGTTAGGGAAGAGGTCTCCTTGCCCCCTTCCTTCGAGTTGTGATCGTAACGTGTTAAAGCTACTCAATAATAGGATGTAGCTCTCAAGCTATGATCGAGAGGCATATGCTGGCTTTAGGGTCTTCCCTTCTTTCTGCCTTAATAATAGCTGGCGAAAGGGGAGGCCTCGAGTGCTAACCATCGCTTATCCATAATAGCCTTATCATGGAGGTGTTCGTTTGCAAGCAACTCTAAGTAACTCTTCCATGCACTATCCTAGATGAATCCAAATAGGTGAAGGCAATCGCAGTGACTATGGCGGTAGATGAGTTCTTTTATCTACCTTGACCTGTTGATCGAGGCACTTATAGGGAATCTTCGTTCATTAAAGGTAGAGCACTGACCTTACTTTGACTCTAGTAAGGCCCTTGAAGCTCTATGCTTTAAGTGGAGTGGTTGGATCAGTTGTCTCCATTATTACTTCTATGGAAAAGAAGCTTTGTAAGGTAGAGTGAAGACCTTCACTTAGATGTCAAGTGTTATTAGGACCCTTGTACCTTGGAGCTCCCTCTGATAAGAATCTAAGGATGTAGTTGCAACTACCCCTTCAATGCTAGTGGGTCAAGTCAAAGTTGAGAGCAATCATTCAGGTTGGTCATACAATTGTAGTGCAGGGTATGGTTTCATGCCTTTATTTATTTATTTTTTCCTTTAAAGTTGCACTGAGTTTTGGAGGCGGGAAGATACCAATGCTTATTAGTGTAATGACTAATTAAGCATATGCTTAGGGATGAAAGTCGATCTGAAGCCTAGGTCCAATGTGAATTGGTGCTTGAGAAAAAGTGCATAAGGTATTAGTGTAAGGACTAACTTAGGTCACACTTGAGCATGAGAATCCACCTGAGGTATGGGTTCAGCAAAAACTTGTCCAAGGATTCAGGTTTGTTTAATGAGACTACACTAAATAGTATTTTGTTAGGTTTATGCCCATTAGAAGCACTTATAGAGTCGTTCAAGTATTAAGCTTGGAAACTAGCAACTTTGTTCAGTTGAAATGCTCAAGATATGCTCACAGGATTTTGTTGGGACGCTACTTAACATTGTAGATGATGAAAGAGTCTCTTCATAGAACTCAAGAACTAAGGAAATTTTGTTGGAATCTACCTCCTAGGTCATCAAATGAAGTGATAGATGCATCAAGAAGGGTGTTAAACTAGAGTAAAGTAGCTTTTGTTAGCATGTTGGGGAAGGCTTGACACATGATGGTGTTTAAGAAGTTATGGAGGCTTATCATCATCCAAAAGTAGATGAAGTGATCATTTGGGTTGGTAGTGCCATCATAGGTGTTTGTGTGTGGTACCTTTGCATCTGCAGGTAATGTTTCTTTAGGGATGGATGGGATGAATGGGCTTCTTGTTAGCATGAAGCACAATGCCCATGCAGATGATTCAACTTTCTCCTAATCGTGTACATTGGAGGTATGGTGGATATGCTCATTTAGTTCCTCCATATTCATGTCTTTGTAATCTTTTGGTAACTGTTTTGGTGATAGATTATCAACTATTCCTTGTCCCTGTGAGCTCGCCTTCCGCTTGCGTTTTGCTACGATTGCAATTCATCTGTTCATACAAATCTTCATGGGATTGTAGATTACGCTAAATCTAGTTGTGTGAATGCATTGGGCACATGGTATGGTGTCATCATTTTTGCTTGGTTATGAGGAAGAACTAACGATTGCCTCTTCGTTTGGGTGCTTTTAGGATGCCTTTTTTAGTAATGCAATGTCTTTGTGCAAAGTTATAGTAAATTCTCAATATTTTTCAATTTTCTTTAAGCATTTCTTGGACAAGTAACCTAAGTTATTGAACTTCGACATTTTCGCTTTGAGGTGGTGGAAGTGTTTAGTTACCTCTATCTTGTTAAAATATGTTAACATCCTTTGTTTATAAAGCTTGTGGATTATTGGCTTTACTTTTAGCCATTGTACGCATGGTGGCCTAAAATGGTAAGTGCCAAAATGTTGATTATAGTTGAATCAATTAGGATAAGTGGGCTCATATGGAGTCTAGGTGAAATGGGTACGGATCTTGCTTCCTACTCCTTGATCCCTACAAAAAAAATCCCCTTGTGGGTGTGGCCACAAGGGAATCTTTGATACTTAAGTTAGTAAGGAGGACTAAAAGGAAGATGGGGCAAGCACTAAGGTATGTGTGATGATAGGTGTAGGTAGTGTATTGAGACTGGGTAAAGATAATGAGAGAATTACTAGAGATAAAAGGGGATCCTAGAGGAGAAGGAGAAGGAAAAGGATCCCTAAACTTCATAGTGTCTAGCGCCTTTTATGTGAGTTACTTGGATACGTGACAATCTTGGGGCTTACTCATACTGATTGTTAGTAGACAGCATGTACTGTAGTGGAAACTAAGCAACTTTGTGAGTGGTCAACTGTGATCTGCCTAACAACCAAATTTACAGCCTAAATGTCTGATGCTTGCAAAGATTGTCCAGTATGCTGGCTGTATTACAAATATCAAATGCCTATTAATGAGTTGCAATAAAAAGTAGGTGTTAAGGATAAAGGTTGAGTTAGGACATTAAGGAAGGGGTCGGTTAGTGCTTGGTCAAAGGTGAGCTGAGACCCGAGTTGATGCTAGATGGTTAATGTATGTAAGCTCAATGGTTGAGCCAATATGCTTGAACAGGGTTGTATATGGCTTGCTAAGTAGGTTACGGTTTAGAAAGTGAGCTTACTATTAGTTGGCACCTACCTCAACATACTTGCATGACTCTGCGAGTAAGTCGCAATTCAGAAGGCGAGCTCACTATTCACTTACGTGCACCTTGATAAGCTTCTCTATATAATGGGCTTCATTTGTTGGGCCTTCATTCAGGGGAGAATTGGGTATCAACACATATATTATAGTAAACTAATTAAAGCACATGCCAAGCATAGATGTTTAGAAGGATACAAAACATTATAATATAATAGGCTTACTTAGAAAATTATCATAATTAACATTTTAACTATGCATATTTAGAGATTGTTGTAGATTTAGTGTGAAGTCTATTATTTAAGTACATAAATGTATATTAAGTGTGAGGGTCATTAGCTCGTTAATATAAGAATCTTATCCAAACCACTATATTTAACATAAAATCCTAACTTTGAGACTTTTTAGAATTATTTCTAAACATAGCGATTTACTAATGTAACTATATAATTAAATATAAGAATGAAAATAATAAATTATGATGTAAACAACAACTAACTTAAATAGGGATTGGGATAATCAAGAGAATTACAAATATAATTAACAAATATTGATTAATTTTTATTTACCTAAATCAATTAAGTAGCTCATAATATATAGAAAATTAGTATAAGAAATAAGAAATTGGGTAAATAAGAAAAAAACAAAATTAACTTAAAGAAAATTACTAATGATAAAAATAACTAGAAGTAAGAAAATAACCAATTTACCCCTAAAAGTAAAAGCAAGTAATAACAAGTAAAAAAAAAAAGACAATTAATTAGTAATAAATTAAGTTAATTAAGTAATAAATAAAGGTAAGAAACATGACAATGTCCCATGTACCTTACATGTAAAACATCAACATGACATTCCATAATCTAAAAGTAAGGAATATACTCTGAAAAATAATAAATTATTAAAATAATATGGTAAAGTGCTAAAAGATGACAAAATACCCTATAAAACTACCCTAAATTACTAAAAATCAAACAAATCACTTCTATAAATGGGCAAAAAAAGTTACAACATACCTTAAAAACCCAACAAACTCTAGAAAAAGAAGAAATGTACCTACAATTTTCGGATTTTATTAGAAAAATGAAATATAATATCATTAAATATCATGCTACCAAATGTTGAAGTGTTTTCTAATTTTCTTGCTTTAATGGCCATAATTCTACTTAAATATTGAATCCATTGTAAATATTATAATATATTAAAATTCAGGAATAATAGCTACCATTGGATATTTTAAGAATTCTTGTAATGTTAATTTATCATATATATAAATCTTGGTCTAATAACCTTAAATCTTAGCTTTGTCCTATATCAACTATATTATACTACGTTATAAACCTAAATATATACAAATACTATTTAAGTTACTTTTTATTTTTCTTCCTACTTTTAAATAATTAAAACTAGCCATCTTCTCTTACTTTTCTTGAAAAAATAAATAACATAAACAACATATAGGGATCAAATTAAAAAGTTACCATCTAACTACAATTACAACAAATGTAAGTCGAAAACTTATCCGCAATTGATATCATACTTTATATCCTACCTTAAAATATTAACTAACAAAAGACTTATTTTTATGACTCTCTACATAAATCCTAGGAATTTTAGCACATGTAATCTAAGTAGGTGGTCTGCTTTACGACGGTTTTAATTGCATTAACAAAGGGTTATAGAGTATGTAGATGAAATGTTTGTGATAGCTAAGCCGACTTACTTGACACGAATTACTTGTTTTATTTATATGATGTGATGGAGAGATTATGTTACTTGGCTACCCATTAAACTTGACTAAATTTATATTTGGCCTTTATAATTGGTACATACATTACCCTCCTACATTATTGCAAGATTCCTACCAAAACCTCCAATCTAGTAAGGAAATACAATGGTTTCCTTCTTTTCAAACTTATAGAATTAAGTTATCGGACAGGAGGTCATTGTTAGGATTGAGAAATTATAATAGATAATCTAGAATGGTATAAAGGAAACAAAAAGGGTGCACATTGCATAACCTCATATTAGTGAAAGATTGATCCCATTAGCAATTGGCTATGGTGTGAAACTCCCTCAAACCCATATTAGAATAAGGTTAGTTTCTATAGTGTTGCAACAAGCTGGTCAACATTGCACAGATGGCATTTAGCTATCACATTACACTTTAAAAGGAATTGTTTGTCGTGCTTGTTTAGGTATAAAATTAACCTCATGTTACTTACTAAGCTATTGTTTTGCCTCCCTCATAAATTTTGCAAGTTTTGACCAAAACTAGTAATTAAAATGGTTGCTCAATCAATCCAAGTAGGCACTTAGAGACTCGAGGTCATAGAATCTAACAAAGGGATATCACAAAAATGTACCTTACCCATTAGGTATTCAATTGTTATTTGTAAAATAATGAGTAAATAAAGAAAAAATTATATTCCTCAAGTAATAGCATTGTTTTATTTCAAGCGTTATGTATATTGAATGTCTATGAACATGGGCACTTATCCTAAGTTGTTATAAACCATCAATATGTACTGCGAAACTGTTTGTTCTAGATTCACAAGGCGTGACATTACATATTAGTTTTGTATGACTATTTACGCTTGACCATCATCTATACATAAATAAAACTTTAATTATAGAGTGAATTGACTTAACAACTTCGAACTGCTTCAAGTGTTATGACTTAACAAATTTACCCATAAACGAAATAACATTAAACAATATTTAAAAAACAAATAAGATTAATAAAGAGAGGGATGCAAAACTAAACGTCTTATACATTCGAAAGTTTTGTTATTGCAGCCGATTTTCCTAGTCCCTTGACATGACTTGGTAAATTTAAATGCTATGCGTATGTTTGTTCTAAAGAAAATAAAATTCCATACAAGACCAACGGCTTTGTGATTGGCATCATCCAATGACGATCAAATTCCATTGTTTACATGACTTTAAGGAAATTTTAAAAATTTCCTATGAAATTGTATATGTCACGATCCCAATTCGCACTTAAGATACACTATTATTTCTTTAAAATTGCTACGAATACATATAATAATATCCTTTTAAAAATACCATATTATGTTCCTAAGATTTCCACTTAAATTGAATATGGCCATAGAAGGTTATTCAGCTACATTTTCCAATTCTTTTAAGAAAATCCTTATAAGTTGTTCCAAATTCCTTCTAAAACTAAGATAATTTTAATCCCTTGGATGTCATGGTCCGAAGAGATGGAGTTCTAACACCTCCACCGTGTGAACTATCATAGGGTAGAAACCGACCTTACGACTACTACCGTAGACTTAGTTCATACCAAGCGTACTCAATTCAATCACTTTGAAACAACCAATTATGTACCTATTATTAGTGAAAAATGTGTTAAGAGTTTTTCAAAATACTTGTTCAAGAACACTAGTAGTTCACAAATTGGTAAAATAGTTGTATTTCTATTCATCTAAAGTTTTTAATATTCTTAAAATGTTTACAAAAACTATAGGTTTTGGTATTTACATATAACACACTAGAAACCAGTAGCATCTCTAAAGTACCATATACCACTTAATTTCTGTAAAAGGTAAAATATGGCTAAGCAAAAGTTTGGTTCTTGTAGGTGTTCAAATGTCCTCGTTCCCTAATCAAAGTACACTATCTTGAGGGTAGTTATAGCATTATCTCCTTAATTATTAGTCAACTTATAGTAATGTTTATAGGAATGTGAATACAATTAGCTCAATAAATGGGATAGAAACCAAAAAACACATTAGGCATAAACATGGTTTTCAATCAACTTATTTTAATTAAATGCAATGAAAACAAGTAAATTCCATCGCACAACGTTATTCGGTCTATTGTGAAATTAGAGAAATTTTGCTCTCTGTAATCCGAGTTGAGGAGTTTAACACCAAGCATTCGCGAATTGAAAACAAATTGGGGCTTCTACAATGGAACTCACCCTTCGCCTGTGACTTCCTTTGAGCTACGACCCTTAATCTTATCATAACCTCTTCACCTATCACTTAGTTTGAGCAATGATGAAAACAAAGGATCATTTCAGTGATCCTAATGGAAGAGGGTTAATGTTTGCCATAAGAATCCTAGCCGTTTTCTCCTTGTAGTTGCTATGCATGTCCATTTAGTAAAAGATTAGTCTTTTGTTATGTTTAATTAGGTGGTGATTAACCATCTTATAAAGCAAAGCGAATTAAATATAAATATACAAAGTAGTACTCCAAGCTTACAACTTAAGTAACAATCACACATGAAGCATGCATACATTTAACTAAGTTACGAGCATAATCAAAAGCACTCCCAAGTCTTCGAGTACTATAACACTGTACTCCAATATTCTATGAAGCATGGATCCCAGCTTATCTGAAATTTTCGATTTGCTCACTCAAGTCTAATGTAAATCATATGCAATTATATATATATATATATTGATCCAAGTCAGTGTAACTTTTACGTATAATTTTATCATAATTTATTATTTATAAGATTCTATAATATATTTCAAAACTAGTACAATATGATATTATATACTTAATATAAAATTTATATTCTAGACTAATTCAAATTTAACCCAATAATCTTTAAGTTATAATTTATATTGGTTGTATTTCAACTTATTTTTTAAATCCGACTTTATAAGACGATTCTTTATAATTTTTTGGAGACTCGTATTACTATTTGGTCTTATTTGGAACTAATTTTTTATTGATCTCATATTCTAAAATAAGGTCTTATATACACTTTTCTTTGATATATGATATATAAATAAATAGATTTCATTAATTATTTAAGGCTTATTCATTTACATTATATATTAATTTTATTAACTAATATTAATTATTAAGGTCACATAATTGATTTCAAAAGATTTATTATAAGTTATATTTAAAATTATGAAACTCTACAGTACAATAATTAGACTTCATAAATTTAATACATTTAAGAAGATTGCATATAAATGAGCTTAATTTAATATATTAAAGCTTTATAGTTATTTCTTTTAATTTTTTATTACTTTTGTCGTGAGAGTTCAACTTAATTCTAAGAACATTGATGTAATGCATAATTTCTAAAGTGTATCCCAAGCACTAAAGTTTTCATTTTATTTCTTATTAATTTATGTAATTGCATATAATTTATTGCTAATGATTTATTAGTTATTAGAACTCATTTGATGCGTTTTTAATAAATAACAGGTAATATATATATATGATTTAATATTTTATTATTTTATTTTTTCAATTATAAACTTACGAGATTATTTCTACTAATATTTTTAACTTTATCGTAAACTTCAAGCTTAATTAGATAATTTATGCAGTTGCCCTAAATTTTACTATCGTCTCTAAATCGGTCGGTTGTAAGTTAACTACTGGATTTTTTTTTTAGGTCTCACATTGGATTTGGGTCAAGGTTTTGCCCAAGTGAAGTCCATTCCCATCCTTTTGATAATCCCCGAAATCTAATTCTTTATTCCATTACTAATTCAAATGGGATTGTATCAAATATGTGAAATCCAAACTTAGTTTCTGTTAGCTTACAAACTCTGTTGGTGGCTTTTGTTGAAGTCCTCCAGTTCATAATTGGGTAGTGGAGATTTATATCCTCTTTAAGATGCATTTGCAATTAGAGGACTTTCCTTAGTCTTTCCTCGTATTTTATTCAATGACTCAAAATTGTACCAATCGCTCTTGAGAAATCATCATGACAGTAGCTTCCTGGTGGCTTTCTTGCTCTACAAACAAAAGTAATAGCTAACATTAAATTGTTTCAAATATGAATCTATCAACATATGGCTTAAGTGCAAAGGTGGTGTGTACAGCAAGATTACATGCTATATGTAGCCTTAGAGAAAGGAAGTGCATGATATGTATAGAATAATTATGAGAGAATACCAAAAAGGAGAGTAAGCGATGTTCAGAGGTTTAAATGCATGTGTGATAAGTTGGGAGTTCAATTGTATCAAATTCCATTATTAATAATTAGAGGAGTAGTACTCTCGACTGTTAATGCAATTTGATCTTTTAGGAGGGCAATCCAATAACATAATGCATTTGTGCAAAAGTTTTTGTATTTGAAATAAGAAGGGAGTCCAGGTACTCATAAAGGGAAAACTACACTAGAGAGAGATTAACATTTAGGGATAAATTCAAATAAAAAAATTGAACTTTCAATTACTTAAAATAGACTATCAAGGTTATGCAAAGTAATTCAAATAAGGAATTGTACTACTCTTAAGGTTGTTTATCAAACCGATCAAGCTGTACCATACCATAAAATGTGATTCTTTTGTATTTTGACTTGGTTTACAATTTGGTTCAAGGGATCAAACCAAATTGAACTAAACTGCTTCTCAATAAAATATAAAAATAAGCGACATGTTTTTACTTTTATACCTTGTTGACACTCCAATCTAGCTTAGCCTGTATAGTCCACTCTATTTCCTTTACCATCGTGTCTTAAGTAGACATGTATATCTTCAACATCACTTAAGATGTAATATTACATAATATAATGTTATATGACTTTAATTTTTGCATAAGGCTGCTCAATTTGAAAATCAATGTTTAGTTGAAACCTCTAATAACTAGTATTATTATCAAAAAGAATGAAGTGCTTATAAAAGTGGCTTGAACCGAATTGAACCGAACTACATCTAAAGCACTTTGATTTAATAAGGGTTTAAATCAACCATGAACACCCTTAGTGTTATAACATCATTCAATTGAACTTATGTTGCATATTATCTTACACATGGCGTTGACATGTCAAATATGGCACTAACATAGTTAGTTAAGTATAAAAGAAAAAAAAAAGAAAAATATAAAAAAGAATTATTAATGAATTCAAAAAAATATGAAAATAAAAAATAAAAGAAAGCAATAAAAAGTTAATAAAATTATATGACATAAAAAATCTAAAAAACGAAACATGAAAAATTCAATAAATTTAAAAAATAAAAAAGGGGGAAAACCAAAATAAAATGAAAGAAAAAATTTTGAAATATTAAAAACAAAAAAAATCTACTTTCACCACCCCAAGACCAATGACTCATAATATTTTACAAGTGGAAAGGAAGAACTATTACTAAATTTAGCTATGCTTTAAATGATGTTTGACAAATATAGTTTTTTTTTTTTTTTTTAACTAATGCTTGCTACCATTCTCAATAATAGAAAATACAGAATAGTAAATATAACTTGTGAACTATCAATCAAATAAATAAAGATCCCTAAAATTTGAAACAAAAAAAAAAAGACTTTATCTATCAAAAAACCCTAAAATTATTGCTAAAACCTTAAAAATTATGGGATTCAACAATTGTTAATGTTTTATAGGACATTTGAAAAGTTACTGATAGACAACATCACAAATTAAAAGTTTGAAGTGTATCTTTAGGAGTGTTTTGCATAATTTAACTTACTATAAAAGGGATTGGAACACTCAATGCATTTTGAGATTTACCTCTTAATGATGGAAGTTCCATGAATGTTTCTGTCCAATAGTATTTCAAAATAATTTCATCAGTAAAACTAATATCCTCAATAAGTTGGGGAAAAAAAAAAAGCAGGCACAAATCTACCCTTCTTGTAGGAACAATAGTTCATTTCCTACAAGTAAAGCATATTCACTACAAGAATCCAGAGTACCATCTGATAAGGATGGATTTTTAACGCTGGAGATTGTTCCAACATCTCCAATATTCGGCCGATGCACGTAGGCGTGGAGAAACAAGAGGTATCAATCCTGGCTTCCACAAGTTGTGGCGAATCATGAATGTAGATCATAGACATGAAAGCACCTGCATAAGAAAATGATCTGGGGCTAGTGTTGGCAATCTCTATTCGTGGCACAACACTGCTAACTCCCAAATGCTCATATATGGACAGTCTCTTAAGTTTTGGAGCTGTAATGCTAATTGAGCCTATACCCCATTGGCATTCATGAATGCACAACATCTCTAGTTCCGGACTGGATAACAAATTACGAGTTGCATCGGCATCTACGAATATAACACGAGAAAGATCCAGCAGTTTCAAACTTGGGAAACTGATATCAGAAGGAAGCTTAAGATCAGTTGGAATATCTAAGCAAAGAGTTGTGAGCGAACGCGAGTTGAATAAGCGGGGGGGCAATATGTAGTCGGATGGCCTTGATATTTGCTAGGGTTCATTAAGACATATGCTCAGCACCTCGATGTGCCATCTTATTGCAGTAGAAATCCACGCATTGATGCGAGACCAAGGAAGGGACATTTTACATGAGAGATGAAATTCTTTTAAGGAAGATTGGTTGCGAAAGCGAAGTAAATTATCGACAGAGGTCATAAATTTGAACTCGTGCAAGTAGTAGTATTCAGGTAGCTTTGAGAATTGACGTTGACAGATATTGAGAAACACCATGGGTGTCCATAAGGACTTCCATTTTCTCGACAGTATGCTGGTCTTGACAGCTTCTTTTACTGGAAGCTTTGATAATATGTGCTGAAGAACTTCGTCGGGTAAATCACCTAACGTAGTGCCGCCACTAGCGCCTCCATTACAATTCAACTTCAGAAGCTTATGCTTATGTTCCATCATATATTACTATAACCACCCTAAAGCATTGAAAGAAAAGATTCAGACAAATACCCACTTCTTTATTTGAAAAATGTCATATACATAATTTATGTTTCAAGCTCCACCAAAGAATGAAAATAAAGAAAGCGTTATTGGGCTACATTCAGGAAACTTTCATATAGTTTCATCCAAATGATGATGTGCTGTACATTATTGAAAAAAGGTGTTTGTGTTATGACCAATATATTCGTCACTTTTGGTTTACTGGAATAAAATAAGGCTACATAGAAACAGCGATTACTCTAGTGTTATTAATTTTACGGCCGGGTACATCTTTCAAATAAAAGTTACATTTTCTAAAGAATAACAATTCTATTGCATTTGGTTTATCGAGATGAGAGTGACATTACATCTTTATTACTTGTGGAATAGTAATTCCCTTCTCTTGTTTGGTTCGAAAAGAGTAATGTAAACAATGTCCATTTCATGCAATACATAATTAATAAGAACTTCTATTCCTTTCCCATAAGAGAGATTATTATGGCATATAAAATGTAACTTTTAATTCAAAAATATACTAGAAAGAGTTAATATTTCTTTCCGGTCTTATTTGATTCTAGTAAATCAACAGCAAGATATTCTTATGTATAACTCTTTTTAAACAAAATTTCTTTCTGATCTTATTTTGTTGCATGAAACTATTGCTTATGCATAAATCTTTGTAAATCAAATTTCTTTTTGGTTTTATTTCATTCCAGTAAACTAAAAACAAGATATGTCTTATGTATAACTCTTTGTAAACCAAACAACAAAAGGGTGATACCACATATAAGTAATAAAGATAGAATGCTAATTCCATTCCAGTAAACCAATATTACGTTAATAGATTTACAAGAATCAAATTACATAACCAGGGATTTTTCAGTTTAAACTTCGGATGGAGCAAGAAAGTATTTATATTCACCAAAACTTCTGTTATCAAGTCACTATATCATCAACCTTGCATTCTAACCTTCATAACAAGTTCTCAAATTATATATATATATATATATTTTCCAATCGACTGAAGAAATTCCATGCAAATAAATTGCAAAAGTTTTGTTCCCAAAAAAAAAAAAAAAAAAAAGCAAACATCGAAGAGAAAAATTTAGAACCTGAGTGGTGAGATTGCTAAAGACAGGAGGCTGTCAAGGAAATCTGTTTTCTTGCCAAAACCTAAAACAAAGCAGGGCGAATCTTAAAAATTAGCCTACGACTCATTGAATAGCTATTACTTCCATGTAAATACAAGTCAACGCAGTCGTACTATTACGTTACCAGGGAATAGCGGTACCATCCTTCCGACACGATTAAATGAACAGACAATGAGAAAATATACCTGTAGAAAATCATATGACTGGATGTTGTTAGATCTTTTACAGCCCTTCAAGGTATCAGGTATCATCAATATATTAAATAGAGTCTTGAATTTAAGTAAATAGGTTAGGTGAAATAAGAAAATTACTTTTACTCTGTGCATTCCAGATATACTCACCACTGTAGACTTGGTGGATCTGATTATGGTGAGATTATTCAGTGTGTGGTAATTTTCAGGAAACAAAGATGCCATATTCTTAAGGGCTAAGATGTGTATATATATAGATATATATATATGTAATTTAAGTTGAATTGCAAATATTTTTCTCTATCCATTGTTCTTTTATATCTATTATATCTATTAGAATGGTTATGGTAATTATTAAAGTAAAAAAAAAAAACCTTGTAAGATAATATTTTTCTTAGTATATCTTATCTACTTTATTCAAATATTTAACAACTTCAAATCTTAAATATAGAATTAAAAAAGTATATAAATTTATATAGTGAATTTTGTACTACCCCTTAAAAATTTCACAATTTTTTTTTTTAGATGATGTATCATGTAATTTTATTTTATTTTATATTGATGTTATAAGAGTTTTATATGAATACAGAATTTTTTTCGAAAAATAATACAAAAAAGAACCGTTGACAATAATACAAATATGGTATACTGAAAGTGTATAAGCATGCGCCTTCAATTGCCATGAATACACTTTTAGTGTAAAAAATTTTGCAAAGTATTAGTTAGGAAGGCATATATAATGTATGCGCCTTCAATGTAAGCACGTTCAATGTATGAAAAATTACACTAAAGGCGCATAAAATACGCATACTTTTAGTGTTTTCTCATATACTTTCAGTGTATTCAAAAGTATACTGAAGGTACACGTAATGTGTGCACCTTCCATGACCCCGATATAAAATCCCAATTTTAGTACGCCTTGGTCTCATTTAGACAAAATATACAATTTAGAAGCTTGTAAATGCAAGGGAGACAAGTGGATACATAAAGTTATAATACCCATCAAATTTTTTTGCTACTAAAAAAAAATGATCGTATACTATACCAACTATACGAACATGATTGAATCCTAGGTTTTCCAATTTGTTTATATTTGATGGGATTTTGCTATCCTATGGATAGATTAAGGTGATTATGTAGTTGGGAAAATAAGTTGTGAGATTTTTGTTATGAAAAAATTAGTGTACATTTTGAAATTGTATTGTAATTTCATGCTTACATTGTCTTTGGTAAAATTCATGAAAAATGTTAGATAGTATATAATGTAGTCTAGCGAGATAACATTATGCAATTTGCTAAGTTGTCGCTCGGTGTATATTATTAAGTGTTTTATTTGATTTAAATCTTCAGTTTATGGTGGTATTATTAGAGTAGAAATGATCGATTATGTGAAAGTTATTATGTATGTGAATAAAAATATTATAATAGACAATTCAAGGTTAGAATATGATAAGGAACCTGTTAAAAATTAAAAATGAGAAAGGATGAGAACTTCTTTCACTTCTTTTGGAGAATTTGTGGAAGCGCTAGAATTAACCTAAATGGAGTTGAAATTATGCACAAGTATCCTTTCTTTCATGATGTAGGAGTTTCTTACAAGTTAATGACCATTAGAGATGATAAAGATATTGAAAATTTCATTGATATGGTTGAGTCTTTCAAGGAGCAAAGTATCCAAGAAGTATACGTTAGGCACTGTAAGGAATCGAGTGCTCGAACCTAGCATAACATATAACATGTAGATAATATGTCTTTTTTGACCACTCATTTGTAGTATATAATGACTAGTATGGAGTAGTCAAATGAATCGTATATGGATTTCACTAACTACCGACATGTTGATATCACAAAGAAGCAACTTGATAGAGTATTAAATCTGATTATCGAACACGAAGAATCTTATGATTCATATGTAAAGAAAATGCACATGGATATAAATACTAACGATGATGGACAGGAAGAGCCAGTTGGTGAGGATGATGGTGATGATGTTGAACTCAAGGATGACAATGGTAAGGATTAAGAGGAATTGGGAGAACCCCATGTAAGATCGGATATTGTTGCCAATAATGTGCCAATTAGGCCTCCTTGTGAGGCCATCCTAAGTAGGCTCTACCATCCTACACATGTACCAATATGCACCGATCAATATGAGGAGCTTTCACAAGTAAATGAGACAACGGAAAATGTTGTTAGAGATCATATTCCATTCTACAACAATGAGTATGATGGTAGTGAATACGTAACGTTTGAGTAAGATGTTAACAAAATGTACATCAACATCAATATGTCTAATGACTTTAGTGTAAGCATGCAATTTAACAATAAAAAGGATTCAATAGATACGGTAAATTTGTTCCACATAAAGAACCACTGTGATTTCTTTGTTGATATATTGAAGTTAAAGGTTTATACGATCTATTGTAGAAAGAAGGAAGAGGGTTGTAATTGGAGGTTACAATCATGTTTGATGAAGGTAAATGAACTTTTCAAAATCATCATTCTAAAAGGATTGCACACTTATATGAATCTAATGATAAATCAGGATCAACCTTAAATTAATGGCAACATCATGGTAAGGATCTTTATCAAAAGTATAGGGAATAATCTTGATGTGAAGATACCCAATCTTATAGCAAATATTCAAACTATGTAAGGATAAACTGTAAGTAATATGAGGGTTTTCGAGGCTAAAAGGAAGGCTGTTAAGATGTTATACAATAATTGAGAGAAGTAATACAACGAGTTGACGAAGCTATTGAATGTAATGAAAATAAGTAATCTAAGGACACAAGTGAATTGGGGGTAAAGCAATTCACCGAGATCAGGTGAGTCTCAGTTTAATTGGATTTTCTAGACATTCAATCCATGTGTAGAAGCTTTCAAATGATTGCTAACCTCTAGTTTATATTGATGGCAATTTCTTATATGGCAAGTATGGTTATAAGTTGCAAGTCACATATAATATAGATAGGAACAATTCTATAGTTCCATTAGCATTTGCATTAGTTGATATAGAAAAAAGGAGAAACATGGGAGGTGGTTCCTTCAGAAACTTAAGAGCCACATAGTTGGCTAGAAGAGGGAAATCCTTTATCTTACACCCAATTGAGCATCTGGTGTCGATTCTGCATACAAGGAACCATTAAATGGGTAGCAGCCTCCATTTGCAATTTAGAGATACTGTCTACAACACGTTGCAAGCAACTTCAATACACTTTACAAAAACTAGTTGTGTAAGAAACTTATATGGTATGTAGGTGTTTAGATACATGAAAAGAATTTCAAAGGCTTTATGGAGCAGTTAGGAAGAGTTAAGGAGGACATTCTCGAATGGTTTGAGAATGTAAACTTAGATAAGTGAATGCTAACATATGATACATATTACCGATTTAGGTATATGACATAGAACATTGTTGAGTTACAACTTGGTTTTGAGATCGTTACACGAATTATCAGTTACTGCATTAGTTTAAAAGATATTTTACAACTACATAACCTATTGAGAGGATAGGCATTGAGAAGCTAGAGAGGCAATTGAAGCTAGCAAAATTTTTACTGACTATAGCCTGGGGATGTATTACCATGACGCTAAGGAGGATTTAGTAGGATTATCTAAAATTTTCATATCATGTATGCACTAATGATATGAAAACTATCTTGTAAGTTAAAAATTGTAAGACTCTAATTAATTCATCACTAAGGTTTCTAATTATTAGTTTATAAATTTATCGTAAAATACAAATAAGTATGGATATCCAATATTCTGCAATCCTTTAGAATCACCAAGAATCGATATCTCTTACCAAATACTAAGACAAGATAAAAAAAACTTGATAATTTATAAGAAATACTAAATTATATACAATCCTATCATATAAATATTTTCTACTTAAATTGTTTTTGTACCAACTATATACATTTCAATTAACTCTAACATTATCAAACCTATATTCGGTTTGTACTATACTCTTAAGATTATCTTAATTCCTACTTAAAGGAACCTACAAAATAAAATATAGGGGAATAAGCAAACCACAGCTCAATGAGTTCATTCCCTACTACCATCATTCAAGTAAGTTATCAAACATTATTAGCACATATGCAATCTATCTACAAGCAAAATGAATACATACATAGTAAATGGAAGCAACACAACCATAAGAGTCCAGAACAATGGAAAGTATAATTTTACATCGTCTACACATCGATTATCTTCTGTACTCATCTACATGGAGTATCTCATCTTAACCGTATAAGGTTGCCTAGGAGCATTGTCTCTTTAGATAACACTTGACTACTACCCTAACTGAGAAATAATAATCAATATAAGTAGACCCTAATTAAGATCATCCACCAAACATATTTAAGGCCCCTTAGATACATAAAACGAGTCCTTTTGCTATCAAAATATATCTAAAGCGCAATAGGCATAATTATGCGAGTCCTCTCGCAATTAATTAGAGATACTATACTAGCTTTGTCTTAATCCTTCACATAAATCATACAAAATATATTTAAGATTAGAAAAAAGTTTTCCAAAAGTACTTTTCTAAAAAATTTGTAAAGCTGGTACTCTCCATCAATATACCAATTGAGTCATCAACATGGAACAAATATAACTAGTTATTTTAGTCGAATAGTTATATTTATTAATTTAAGAAAATGATCATACAGATAATAGCACACAAAGCAATCAATCATTTAATAAATAATCAGTATCAACTAACAAGCAGCATACAAACAACAAATAGTAAGCAGATAGCAAATCATTAGAACTCTTTCACCTAGGTTAATGCTCACTCTTAAAGCCTTTACGATTTCTAGATTTCAATAATCGGGTACCTAAAAGATAATAAAATTTATAAGTATTTTAAAAAATTAAGTTCCTTGGTTAGTTAAATATCTATTATTATTTGATTAGTTTCCCATTATAATCTAAGTATGATATAAACATAGTTTAATTTAAATCTTCTATTTGTTTTTCTCAGTTTATCTTAAATTTTCAATCATGTATAATATTTTCGTTTTAACTCCTATTTTTATGAATTTATAGTCAATTTTTATCGTTTTCCGATACCATTTTACGTAATATGGTCCGTTTTGAATGTTGTAATTTGTATCTTTCATGATAATTTAAAAATATTACTAATTTTATCGTTTTAACTTAAATATTTATAAATTGTTATTTTAAGATTTTCTTTAAGAATTTATAATTTAATTAATTTATAATTTTTATATTTTTTAAATTTTCTTATTTTTTACTCTATTTTATGATAATTAACTTATTTCACTATTTGAGGGTTAAATACTTATTTAATTCACTTTTTGCTAATTTAGTAATTTCATAATTAATTATTTTATTATTATTAATTACAAATCTAATTAAAAATATTAAGTGCTAACATGGTAGCATAAGGATGCTCTACGTGTCACTTTCATAAATTTTTCATATTTTCCAATTTTTTCATATTTTTTACTTTACTTAATATTTATATATTTATATATCCATTATTATATCTTATTAAATTTTTTAAATTTACCTAATTTTTCTTACTTAAGCTTACGACATGTATTTATATATATATATATTATATACTTTATTTAATATTTAATATTTTAGTATATTATACTTTACTATTTAAACACATAAATGTACCTATATTATATTACCTTACTAATATATGTATTTTTATATGTATATATATATACTTATATGCTTAGGTTTCCTTAATTTATTTGTACATATATACATATGTAACTTAACAATATAAACCTAAATACACTATATATATTATACGTATATACATATACTATATTTTTACTCTATACATACAAATATAACCAGTCACATATACATATATATAATGAAAATAAAGAATATACATACTATATATGTATAGCCATATGTATTTAAGATATAACATATATTTATATGTATTTAATCCTCCTATACATATATACATAGGCACATACATATACATGTACAAGAAATAAAATGAATAACATGCATTCAACTTTAATTACATATACAAATACACTGATACAAAGAAAGGAAATTATAAAATCAAATATAATATATAATCACTAAATTCATGTATTTAAATATATTAAAAATATTACTTAACTATTCCTCTTATAACTTGAAGAATTATTGATCCAAAAACTTTTTCTTCTTCTTCTTCTACACTTTATTGAATCAAAGTGAAAGGAAATAAAAGAAGAAAATTAGGAAATATAGGAAGAATGGTTTACAGTTTCTTTTTTTTTTTTTCATTTTGGAGAGTAGCATTTGTTTGTTTTGTTTTCTCTTTCTTTTTACTTTATTGAAATGACAAAATGGTATCATATAATGCATAGACTCTTAAAAGCAGGCGGCCAAGAAGCAAACGAAAAGGAAGAGTGAAAAAAAAAATAATAAAGAAAAGAACAAGAAGAGATAAAATGTGTATTAATTGGATTTGACTTGTAGTTTATCTAATTGTTTGGTTTTATCTTCTTTATGAGGCATGTGGACAAGAGAAAAAAGTTACATGGCAACCAGACACTTTCTAGAAGGCAACGTGGAAGAAGAAAAAAATAAAGGAAGAAAGAGGAAAAAGAAAAAGAAAAGTAAGGAAGGGAAAAAAAAAGAAAATTAATAGTCTTAGGTTAACTTTTCTAAATGTAAAATTATAGAATTAATAATTACTATGAAATAATATTCATAATTTTATAAAATTTATTAATCAAATTGTTATTCGTTACGTGTATAATGTTTAAGAGTTATATCGACTCATTTGTTAATAATTTTGCGCGTTTACGCATATTAGTCAATAATTGTGTTGTATTAGGGTTTTACTACTTTTAGAGTACAATTATTCATTTTATAAGCTTAAGTTTATGGTTTTAGGATTTTTGTCAAATTCAAATTCAAATTCAAATTCAAATTCAATCTCCAGTATTTATGTATATATAAGGATTAGGGTTTTTATATGCAATTAAGATTTCAGTCAAAATTTTTAGGGTTTTTCTAATTTGTATTATGTTCAAGTTTAAAATTTTAATCAATTTTAAATTTATCAACTTTATTGACTTAGGGTAATTACTTATAATACTTAAATCGATTTAATACCCAAAAATCTAAATTTATAGGGTTTACATGTATAAAATGTGGAGAAGGTGAGCCAGTGCACATAAAGTAATATCCTTCAACTTTTAGAGTGACTTGTTTGAGATTTTGACTAGAAGCTAAATCATGGGGACTAATCTAAAGTGAAGAGAGATGAAGCATATAGTTAACTTCAGAGGTTATGCATGTACGTATCAAAAATAGCAAATATATATTCCTACTCCCACACATGTGTAGTGGTAGCGAGTATGAAGGCAAACAGTAGATGGATAATAAGCCTATGGTATAAGTGGGTAAACTAAATAGAGTGTTGTTATTCCCATTTCTACTTGATTGTTAATGAGTTGAACTGGCCATAGGTTAGCTTCCCATATCTCTACTCGAATAATGACTTAATACGCAAGAAGGGTAAGTCTAAGCAGAAACAATATTAGATGGAAATGGACGTTAGGGAGTGGACTGTAAGAACTAGATGTAGTACATGTAGGTGAGAAGGACACAATAGGAGGAGGTGTCTAGAGATAAATAAGGTTAGTAAATACTGCATATATAATTATACTTCACGCATACTTATAAACGCTTGCACATTATTCTAATTGGTGACCATAGTCGTTCATATTTGTAGGATAGATGGAGTTGAGACCTATCAATTCATACATACTCAAGAGGTAGGCCAACCATCGTTCATAAGCCGTTTAGGAAGGTAGGGTTAGTAATAACATTCTTACGTACTGCTTCTATCTCATACAAATTGTATCACTTGCTTACTAAATTGCTTATGTTTACAAGAGGCTGCTTATGCACTACAAATACAGTGCAACAAGTTGTCCTTATGTAAAGACAAGCAAGATATCCCCATACATCATTGGGTATAGCCTTACATACGATAGGCCGGTTTCTAAGGAGTTGCATAGCTTCCATTCATCATGATATATTGGCATCTAATCACGACCTTGATGGAAAGATGGAGGTTAGAGACATATACCTTTCACCCACCTACTAGGGCGGTGATCATCACATTATAGGATGTGGAGGTACAGTTTAAGCTTTTGGTATAGGGATTTATTGTGGGTGGGGGGTGTTTAGATAAGAGATAGATAATGATTAGAGTTGAGCTAATGTAGGTGAGAGATTGTTGGGCACCAGGCCTACTAGGATGAGGGGAGCTCGTATTTTACTCATAAGGCTACAAGAGCACTTCTGGATACTTCCTCATGGCATGGATGATGAAATAATGTGGCAATATGTGCTTAGCTTGATGGGGGAATTTATCTGCGTGGATAAATCCTTCAACTTAATATACTCCGTGTTTCAACTATTATTAGAGGACTTCTCCATTGCTGGGCAGTTTAGCTGAGGGTCCTTATGCTTGACTTGGTTATATAAACAGTTATGCTTTGCTCCTTCTTAGGTTGCACATGAGTTAAGTGAGACTACGATGCTTCTACAAGTATGGGCTTAGGATAGGTTTTCGCACATTGTCTTGCTTAGTCAATACCGTTTTGTCGATCAATAAGGAGAGGCCATTAGTGGCCAGATGGAGGGTCGTGTAAAATATGACTCAATATCCCATGTTTGTTGTGGATGTGTACTACATAACGTTTAACCTATAGATAGCGTAACGGGTACAATATGATAGCTCTTCTTCTATTTGCTTATATTATCACACCTAATTATCGATGGTTATTTAACTCTCTTTTTTTTCTAAAGTGGTATAAGAACCGTACTTAGAAGAGTTACTGCAGTTACTATCAGATTTTTACAAGGTAGGGTGGCACATTTAGACGATTTAGGTGCTACTCATATGTTTCCACATCATTAAGTGTTATCTCCTCGATTGTATTGTTTGATAGTTTGGTGGTTACTAGTACTTACTACAGGATGTGGACACCTTTAAGTAAATCTATTAGCTGAACTTCCGTAGTAGGGCTGGCATGGACTAGATCAATACCTATGATGCATACATTCAGGCTTGAGGACAAAGGCATGGTTTCTTAGTACATATCCAAGTCCCAGTAGAGTTGATTCTGGCTATTAGCTGTGGTATGAGCAAATCATCCACTATTACATCACATACCAAGGAATTGTCATCGGTTGTCTGGTAGTGCCTATGCAATTATCCAATGGTTTCTATACTCATATTTACCTTCTATTATTTATATTAATAACTTCATGAGAAGAAATCTACATATCTTTTCTAAGAGCCTAAGGTCAGCTTTACTAAAGAAGAAGGGGTGGCTATTTGTAGGTTCCCTCCTATTTATTCCATAGGTGGATTCGCTTAGGGATGTATGGTTGGCATTGAATTATCCGACCACACTGGGTATTGTAAATGGAGCATTGCAGTTCGTTAACTAGTACAATAGCCTTATCCTTTACCTATAACATGATGGGGAGCAGTAGCCACATGCTGGTGACTATGATGGGGAGTAAGGAGTACTTGTAGTCAAGGATATGTTGGTTCCTCATGCATCACCTAAATATAGAGTTCGAGTTTGTTGAGACAGTGCTCGATCGAGGCATAGTTAGGTTGACCATAATGAGTATATGTCATCATAAGGACGACATTCTATAGACCTTGAAAACATTAACTTTGGGTATATTATATGCCTTGGATTCAGAGTTGATTTCAAGTCGAAGGTCAGATTCAACTCTTACATAACTCCTGAGTTTTAGTGTTAATTAGAGCTTATGACTCTCTTAGCCCCTCAAAATCAATGTTTGAGCTACTCACAATCCTTTATGGGTGAGGGCATCACTCAGCTATAATTAACTCCTCTTACCAACTAGTGCCTTCCCATGATTTTGCGAAGACACCATTATAGTTTATGTAGTCACCAAACAGTTAGAGGTGTTCCCTTCTATCTTGTGGTATCGGAACTTTTACTTGGCATATGAAAGAATAGATAGACATTGTACTCATTATACATGATTATATTAACATATACAAAGCATATATTCTGTACATATGCTTACTATTCGAATCTAAGTTTAGCTTTTGTTGAACATCACAACGTGTGGCAAGCTTTTTGTGTTAGTACAGTACATTTTGAATTATTTTTTACTCTAATCATCTCTTACGAAAGTATATATTTGTTATGTGTGTTCTTATAATTTTCAGCATCAGAAGTTAGTGTTGGAGATAGTGAATTAGATTGGATAGTTTAATGTTTTGTATCTTGTGTTTATAAATGTATGAAACAATGTACATTAGGTTAATTTAGTGATTTTGTTTGAAATCTGTAGGTGGAAACAAAAAAAAACGCATATAATATATGTTTAAATGTACTGAAGATACATACATTATATGTACCTTTAATGCATATAAAATGAATTAAAGAAGCTCTTATTAAACATGCCTTTAGTACATTTGGATAAATAATGAAGGCACAGATTTGTTTGTAGCACAATTGATTGACTTTTTTATCTTTTGTAATTACTTTCGTTGTAAAAATAAATCATAGAAAGTGAAGGTGCATGCTTGGATGCCATACTCCGAATATTTACTAGTAGGACCCTTTCGGGTATTATTTTCCAATAAAGGGTTGTATTCCTATTGAACTCAAAGTTGCAAAGACAAAACCCCGAGCCAATTCATCTACAAGCTGGAGATTGAAAATCTGATTGTGCGTGCCGCCACATCGTCTTTCATCATGTTCACCACCGGCTTAGCCAACTGCAGACCTTATCATGCGCCCTCATTCTCCCTCCTGCGCACTCTGGCTTCCACCGGTCATGTCCAAGATGCTCTTCTCAACAAACGCAAACACATTCACCGTCATCATTATCAATACTTGCGTTCATTGGGTTTAAAGAACACAACTTTTACTTGCGCATCTGCTAAATCCGATGTGGCTCTGCCTGCTTCAACTTCCCCCGTTAATGGGTACTTCCCTTTTCTCTTCTTTAATTGACAGACAAGTAACCCTTACTTTATACAGTACAGTTAAAATGTGTATTGTTACGGTTGGAGTCTTATGATCACTTTCAAAAGTATAAATTAATGTATATATCATCGAAAAGTGGTTATCTTATAGTTTGTTTGGTCCATCTTTTCACCATCGAGACGTGAACAAGACAGTAAAGGCCCTGCTAATAATGCCACGAGACTTCTTAAATATATATAGGAAAATGTGGGAGTTTCAAAATACGTAATTCTTGATAAAAACAAGGCAATATTAGGTGAAAGATGCTTCTTTTGGTCCTACGGGGCCTAATATTCCGGTCATATACACTGGTTTTGAATTTTTTGTTGTGATGTCATGTCCTTAGTGGATAGATGTTGATCAGCCTTGTACTTTCTATTTGGGGTGACCTGGATTTAGTGTTCAAGGATGTGTAAGCGCTCGAAAGGGAGTTTTGGTGAGCAGTTGAACAGTAAGATTTCTCCACAAATACTGGGAGAATTTAGTTGATGAGGAAATTTGGGGCTCTCTCTCTCTCTATTATTATTATTATTTGTGATGATGGAGTACTGGCTGCCTTGGCTACACTTGTGAGGTTTCATGGATTGGTTAAATCTAGTTTCTCCATGTAGGTAGAACTGTTGGAATGGATGCAGGATATTGTGAATACTAGTGCATTGCTTCAGCCATTGTGCCTACCCACAGTGTTTGAAATTTAAAGATTCTTGTGCTTTTAGGATTCAATTACATAGCAACTAATCATAAGAACGATGAAGAGTACAGGTTAATTTTGGGAATTGTGTATTATAGGGAATTCTATATAGGGACATGATAGGATATTTTTACTCATTTTGTAACTATGTAAAAGAAATTGCTTCCTTAGCCTAGAAAAAAGGTTCAGTTGCAATTCTTGTGAGAAATGTATTTGCTTTCAGTACTTTGTGACTTGTTTTGTTTAGTTGGAAGACATGTGGTTCTTTTTCACTTATCATTTGGATCCTTCCTTTCTCATACTAATCGAGAAGTTGGCCCCTTTTTCCTGAAAAACTTTAGCCAGCCTGAATATCACCGGTTGCTGCCATGCCCTTCAGACAGCAGCCCACCTAGAATTGAACATTTGGTTGTTTCTGAAGGGGGACCCATTTTAGATTATATCTGTAAAGCGCTGAATCTTCCTCCACTGTGAGTTTTTCTAAACATATCTTGATTTTCTTCTTCCATTGCAATGATAATAAGGTGACAGAAGGATAGTTTCATGCTTTGAAGGTTTGTTGCAGATCTTATTCATTTTGGAGCTGTACATTATGCGCTTGTATGTCCACAGCCACCACCAACTGCTACTCCTGAGCAAATCAGGGTATTTAACCAATATACGGACCCAAAAATTTTGAAAAGTAGAGATTCTATCAAAGGAATGACTGTACGAGAAGCACAGAAAACATTTCGCATAATGGATCCTCTGCAGTTTGTTGAAGAAGGGACATATTTACGCGTACACGTTCACCCAAAACGCTTCCCGAGGTAGATGATCAGTTTATAATTCATGCTCGTTTTCTTGTTATTCTCTTGATTGGGTTCTTTATGACAGTTGAAGTTTGATCAGATGCTATGAAATTGACTGGAAGTCAAGAATTATAGCTGTGACCGACTCATATGTGGTTCTGGACAAACCTGCAGGCACATCTGTATGTACCATTTAATCAGTCTTGTAACATCCCATGAGCATCTAGGGGCTATTATCTTTTCCCCATGATAGGAGTTTTTTGAATGATTAGTAGTCTAGATCACCACATTCACCTTGTTTCTGCAAGTTCCATGAAAATGAGATTTTATAGCTGAAAAGTGAAAGGGTTTCTACAATTCCTCTGATTCAAGATTTAAGTTTACTTGGATTTAAAGGTCTTCCAGCCCCCCACCACCACCCAACCTCCAAACCCCCCCTCCTCTCTTCTCCCCATTCTCCTTCTTTCTTTCTCTCTCTTTCTTTTTTGGGTGTTTTTTTTGGGGGTTTTGGCATCTTCTAAGAATAATGTTTGTCACAAAACACATGAATGCTAAAGTGAAATAGGCAAGATAGGTCTACTGTTTTTAGCATAACTTAATTCCTTATTCTTTGTAATTGGTTTATGCAGTAATTTGCTTATTTGTAACTTTAACTTTAATTACTCTTAAAAAAAAAAAAAGATTTTAAGTTGAGTATTTGTTAACTTCATAGTGAAGGAACTGAGGAAGTGCATAGCAATTTGATATCAAGTCAGCTTTGTTATAATTTTTCCTTCAAATAAAATGGAAAATGAAAAAAAGTAACATCATGAAGAAAATTAATTTGTTGTCTATCTTTAATTATCTCTGGATAGATAAATCTTTTTCTCTCCTGCACGAGGTATTTGATACTGTGGTTCTGCTTTCTTCATTGAGTCACCATAGTGGTTATTTCACCTCATCAATTTTTAGGTTGGAGGAACAACAGATAACATTGAAGAGAGCTGTGCAACCTTCGCAACTCGAGCTTTGGGATTTACAGAACCTCTGAAGACTACTCATCAGATTGATAATTGTTCAGAAGGATGGTATTATGTGACTCAAGTTGCAAACTCATGTTGTTATTTCTCGACTTTATCTTTATTGATAGAAATTTAAGAAGCAACTTCATTTAATTTCAGTGTTGTATTAGCTCGGACAAAGGAGTACTCCTCGGTATTTCATGGAAAAATCAGAGTAAGTTCTCACTAGGGCTAAAATTATTGTCAATGGGCTGCTCAGTGGCCATGGTTCACTTTACACTGAGAAGTAACTGGAATTCCTTGTTCATTATGCTTATCCTCTCAAGCTCCTCAGTTTATGATTCTACACTTACTATTGCCAGGAAAAAAAGGTCAAGAAGTTGTATCGAGCTCTTGCTGCTGCACCTGTACCTGTGGGTGTCCTTTCGCACTATATGCGTCCTGTTAATATGGCTCCAAGACTTGTTTCAGAAGGTAAATAAATTTATTATCTCATTTGTCTATCTGGAAAACTGTATCCATATCTTAGAGATGTGAAATTGGGGAACAGGATGATTTCAGGTTGTCTTGGTTGCTAGTCTGAAACAAGTGATAATAGCAGATGCTTGCCATTTGTTTGGAGTACTTAGTTCAATTGCATCATGTAGAGAAAAGATTTATTACCTATGTCTTCTGATGATAATTGATCCTTATTAAAGAATTATTCATTTTACTGAATTATCGGGAAAAATCAGTCATTTTTACTCCTTTGGAAAAACACACTTTGCCCGATGCCTATCCCATTGTGAAAGGACCTAGTTGTATATCAAAGCAGCTTAGAGTTTTGTCTTTTCCTTTGCAGAATATGTCAAAGGATGGCACCTTTGCCAACTTGAGGTTATGGAATGCAAGAAAGTTCCCTGGCCAAGCACTGCTGTGGTAGAGAAGTATCAGATAGAAGACTGCAGTTGGTTAGTAAAGGATTTTGCTTTTGAGTGTAAAATCAACCTTCTGACTGGAAAGACTCATCAGGTTTGTTTAATGCCCTTAGAACGCTCCATCAGTACCTGGTGGTTATGAAATATGTTCTCCATTTAACCTTCTTGTTATTTTCAGTATCATGAACTAGCAAAGTCATCTTAAAGACATTTATTGGGTTAGACATAGATGTGAAGCTGATTTATGAGACATTTGCAATGCAGATTCGAGCACAGTTGGCTGCCTGTGGAGCCCCATTAATTGGCGACTCCATGTATATGCCTGCTGCGATGGCAGAATTGGCATTCCCTGGGATCAACCCCTTTGGAAAAGTCAAAGGAATTTATGCAAGTGAAGATGACAAAGAAATTGCCACTGCAAAATGGATTGCATGGCATGGAAAGGAACCTGGCATAGCAATTGGCCTTCAGGCATGCCAGATTTCATGGGATGTAGGAGAGCATGTGTATGAGGCTCGGTCTCCCTGGTGGTGTCAAGATTAACTCTATGTAAATGCTTCTAGGTAAGAATTTCTACTATTGAGGAACGTTGGTAGCTATTTACTAGATGGCAACTAGCATCAAACTCAAGCTTTTGTTATTGATGTAATCCTTGGTGAAAAGATTCTTCTGGGATTGTTTTGATACTATAATTCACGGAGTGTGAACAATTTGCTGTAGTTTGGCAATTAATGGCTTCATTTGTGGTGAGGTGGATATGGTTTCTTTCGTGGCATAAGTTTGATGTTTGGAGTGTTCTTTTATTCAATTGGAATGGCCACCCAAACAGACCTAAATGTGTTAAATTATGAAATGGAAAATGAGTTTGAATTCTTCCACCGTGTGTTCAACAATTTCTGAGAGGAGCTTTCTTGATAGATGTGCTTTAGGAAATTTTAGGGACTTCTAATGGAATTTTTCTGTCCATATTTATTTTGTCTTTAAAATTATTGATTTTTATGGTGTAAGTGGATTAGTTGGAAGGTAATCCACAAGAAACATTTTTGACGGTTTTTTTCATGCTAAAGCTTGCACTGTGTCTTCCATTCGGCCCAATCCTCCATCCTTGGCAATATATTGTGGATGCACCCCACCAAATCCGATGCTTACTGCTTAGCTGCTGCAATTTTGTGTTATGTTACATTACAATGTATGAATTATCCATTTACAGTAAGTGATAATTGTCTATGAGTAACTAAATGGTCAAATTGACATAGATAGCTAAAAGAAACTTTATTACATGTATTTTTAAATACTATTGTTACTATTGTCTGTATCAGTGCCCTCTGAGTTGTCATTAATCCTGCCAAGTTAGCTGCAACTTTGCTTCATTTACAAAGTGGATTACTCAAGTGGACATGTTACAGTCTCATTATCTATTCCAAGCTGAATAGCAAGATTCCTGATTGGTTACTTCATATTGATAGTGGTCTTGATTTGTCTAGGCAGGATCATCTTTATTTTCTTATGCTTTTCTATGATTTGCTTAAACCACATTGCTGAAAGTTTTGGAGTTCTTTGCAGTGTGGCATAATCAACATGATGAAGTCCAAATCTCACTGTATACCCAAAGTCCCATTCAAAGTTGTCAAGCAAGGACCATGCAAAGTAACCTCTGACATCTGCTCCTTTCCTGTTCAAATAAAATTGAAGTCATCAGGAGCTATCATCATATGTCATGTTGTATCTATACAAGAGAATGTTTCTGAGACCTAGCATTGGTTACTGATATGTCATGTTTCATGGGAGCATACATTACAATATCATTATGCTGACAGAGAAATAGTTGTCCACTAGATGGAATTCGCATTTCTTTCATATTGACTTGGACTTGTATAGTATTCTTGAGTATCTCAATGTGCAAGTTAGATCTAACCTTACTGCTGTTATGAGGGAATTCAAATGGCCGGCCATGTACTGTACTCTCTTCACATCTTGGATACTCTTTTTTCTGTCAAATTTTGGACTGTCCCTTTCACCATAACCTGTTATTTTACACCATTATATGGGAAATTTATAAGAAACCATTTATGTCATCACAAAATGTTCTCTTACCATTTTCTGTAATGAACATTGTTGTATTGTTATATCTCTTCTTGATATAGTTGATTGTATTCTCCATTCCTTGTGGGTAGACATTTAGCCATTCCAAGTCTGTCTGCAATTACACAAACACACACACACACACACGCATACATATATCAGCAACTGGTACCTCGATTTGACTTGTTAAGATGAAGTTAAATTCACTTACAGGTTGTCCTATTGGCACGCCATTTTTCTGTGAAGTTTGCTGGTAATAACCTTCTGTCCTTGAAGTTCCACGTCCTGGTTCACAGGCCTTAGAAATGCAGTCTTGCACGTAATAACTTGTGTAGTAATTAATACCAATAAAATCCAATTTGTTCTTGAGTTCTTCCTTTTCCAGTGCTGAAAATGGAGGTAAAACAGGTCCCAGAATTTCAGTCATCTCTTTAGGGTATCTCCCAAGTATTATCGGGTCTAGAAACCTGCAGAATATGGTGGAAATATAACACTTGTAATTCTTATGCATTAAGAGTTGATTATATCTTTAGGATATTGAATGCTGATTTATAAATTTGTTAGAAGCTCAGCTGACCAGTTCATGAAGAATGACAGAGCTCTTTCTGCTGCTAATTTGTCTGCGGAAGAGTTACTGATTGGCTCAAACCATGCAGCATGCAGTACAATCCCAACGGTACCTCCTTGTTTCTTCTGCATATTTATTGAAAATATAATTTTTGCATAATTCTTTCTTCTGGAAATATGTTTTGAGTTAAAAGCTTCATAGTGTTTTAGAAGGTTATCTCATCATTTCCAACTTAGTAACTAATGACTGGAAATGTACATTGTTCAGTATTTTTTCGAGGGATGAACAAGTTACTCATTCAGTTGGAGAAAGTTTGTTCTGGTTTTAGGTTGTTGAAAGGTCAATTAGTTTTCATTTTATTGCTTACCTGGTACTTACGCCTATATATGTCAACTGCCTTTGCATGTGATAAGATCATATTATGGGCTACTATGAAGGGTTCCTTTTCTGAATCCCCTGCGGTGCAGTTTCCAAATGGTGGGGAACACTGGGATGGTGGAAATTGACCTAATCGGTACCCAAGAATGCTCTGAAGATTTGGCTCGTTGAATGTAGTCCAATATTTTACTCGGTCACCCAAATATCTAAAGCATATGTCCGCAAAATATCCAAAATCTTTCCTGTGAGAGAGAGATATCCCGGTATGAGATTTTCTGTTTTAAGTTAAATATTTCTTCTGCATTCCACATTGCTATTCTGGTTGTAGCTACTTACTGTGATTCTGGACTTAGCCAACCTCCATATCTGTTCTCAAGTTCTTGAGGAAAATCATAGTGTGTCAATGTAACAAATGGTTGAATTCCTGAAAAGTGCCACAAAATGGACATTTGTTGAGATCACAAAAGTTTTCTATTCGGAACTTGTAATGTTGTTACCAGTCAAATCTTGGTGAAATTTGTTACCCTTTTCTAGGAGAGTGTTGATGAGCTTGTTGTAGTAGTGAACGCCTGCCATATTAACATCTCCATATCTACCTTCTGTTTCAAATAACACATTCACACTGTGGTCATAGTTATCAAATCTGAGCAGGCAAGACCGGGAATTTTTCAGAAGAGGGGTAAAACCAAATGTGCAGGAAAATTTACTTGGTAGAACTCTTGCCCAGGATATGGAGAAACGGTAGCTGTTTACTCCTAGGGACTGCATTAAGCCTATGTCTTCCTGTTTCCATAATGAGACGTTGCATACAGACATGGAGATATTTGATTAAGATTCCAAAACTTTTCTCATAAATCATGTGATGTTTAAGGCCACTTATTCAGAATAACTATAAAACTATGATGATGCATGGACATCTCTAGAAGTTGACACTGGAACAAGATGCGACAATATATATGAAAAACAGTATAGGATATGTTCTTGATTTGGGGTTTAAAAAGTTAAAAAGTATGTCTTTATTCTCACCAAAAGAAAAATGTATATTGGTCTTGAGTGCTCTATCTTACTCCATCAATTGGCATCAATTCCCCAATATCAACAGTAGCATTAGCACAGGGAATCTCCACCGGGTCTCTTGAGTGAGCTCCATAATTTGTCTATAGATTTTCTGATATATTCCTATGGGTAAAAGATGAAGACCCCTGGTATATATTAAGGGTCTATAAAGTCTAGTTATTATGATGATTTAGATTGATTATACACTTTATGAAAAAATATATATATTTGAGAAGTTTTAGAGCTTCTTTATTTAGTTGACAGTAGTTACTCATTAACAGTTTCTTATTTTTATTTTATCAGTGTACTTTATGTTCATGAACTTTCAATTTTATCCTTTTTTGGGGATATGTTTTTTTTTTTCCCCTTGCAATCATATTACATGTTGCATATTATAAATAGCAAAAGAGGGAATCAAACTCGTCCATTCCATTGAAAGATCAATATTCATACTTTTATAGAATTTGTAGCACGACTAGTAATTGCAATTACTTGTGTGAAACGTTTGACCTTGCTTAAAGCTTACTTGCGTTAAGGCATAATAGTGTGAAAAATGTTTTCAGCTCATGAAGAGCTTGTTCTTGAGAACAGTACTCCCATTATGTGACTTTATGGCACGTTTTCTTTAGAAAATGGAAGAATATATGCTTACCGGGTACCGGTGATAATGATCCACTGCAACATCCCCGTTACTGCCATCAATGATTTTCCCTGCAATATAAGGGAATTGTTCATTATTCTATTCTTCTGTCCATTTTGTTTGTAATTCTAATAAAGAATTAGAATAAATTTTCACAATCCTACTAACCTTTCTTTATCGTTATCATAGACGCGGACCCCCTAATAACGCATAAGTCTTCTCTTGCTTTGCTCTTTTTATATGGGACGTCAAAATTATCAATGAATATTGACATAGTTTTTGCCTTTATATGTCAAATTATTTGGCTTAATGTAGAAGTTCTCTTTCGGGATATCGTAAATACTAAATACACAAGCTAAGCTATTGCTTCTGTGTGAATTGATTATTATCAAGGTTTCAGTAATTACTTTGTCTAATTTTTTATTATAGGGAATACACATTATAGTGTTTACACCATCTCATTAGCTGTAGCATTAAGTTGGGAACACAATTGAAAGCAATAATTTGCTCCTATTTGGTCTTAATTGGTACATTGGTCACACCGTTGGAATGGAAAAGCCCATTAGAATTATATTCCCTGACCATTTCTTAAGTAAATAAGAAAATAGATAGTTATAGAGGAATATATTTCTATTTCCTCTTTATTGCTTTCAAATAAACGGGTCATGAAAGTGTGCACTTACCTTTTTATTACTTTTAAAAACATGCACGTATATCTCAATTTTGTTGCTAAAGTTTGGGGGAATGTTACAAACATTGCCTTTTTTTTTTTTTTTTTTTCCCTTCAATTTTATACTCGAAGTTTAAAATTGTTTAATGTCATACTCATCGTTTTGAGAAAAATTACGTGGCTGAGTGCTCGTTGTATAGAAACTAAAAGTATAGAACAAATAGAGGTGGGGGTAGTAAATTCAACAAATTTAAATGGGTATGAATTTTACTAACTTCAAACTTTAGGTATAGGGAATTGAAAAAACTACGAAAAATTTAGGTAGTGATTTGATATAGTTCTGCTAGAGATTCATAAGTTTTAGCTGTAGTTATAAGATTTCAGCAATAGGGTGAGTGAGTTGCATTTATTAAAAAATTATGGGGTGATGAAGATCAAACTTTTTAAGAGTTTATTATCCGTATTTAATCAATAGATTAAGACGTGTATTTGTAGTCATCATTTTTCTTTTTGTAAGAATAGCTTCATATAGAAGTTGATCATGTGTCTCTTACCTGGTTGATGAGTATAAACGTCCCAATTGCTAAGACCTTTACCATCAGCCAAGTAAGCTCCTTCAAACTACAAAGCAAAAATGGATCTCAGAAGAGAGAAATAATGAAAGCAAAAGGGCATGAAAGGTCAAAGAAGAGCAAGTACTTGATAAGAAGAAGATGCTGTTCCAAAGAGAAAGTTGTTAGGAAGTGAAGATGGATCTAAGTTGTGGTAAAGGGTATTGAGGAAACAGCTAATTAAAAGGGGAGAATGAAATATTTGCACTACAAAGATGGCTATGGGGAGTAAAGAGATCTCCATTGCGTTACAATATGCTGATGATGGACGGTGGAATGCTTTTGAAGATGGAAGCACTATATATATATATATATATGTATATATGTATCTTTCTTTTTTTTTTTAATGAGATTGATATTGCTATTATTTTCATCTGTGATTTAATTATTTTTAAATCTGAACTATTAAATAATCTATGAATTTAATACTTCAAATTTAAAATATGAAAATAAATGGTGAGATTATGGATCGAATCAGTCCCGTCAAATAAAAGACAGACTGTTAATATATATATATATATATATAGAAGTCCTATCTTGTAACGTTTTAAAGGAAGGGAGCATAATTAATGATGGAAAAGAGTGTTTATGCACCCAAAGTGATTTTGACTGGAGTTTAGTATGTGGATTATTTTATGTATGTTAGATCTATTGATATTTTAAGATACCTTTTTATATCTATATTATTAAAATAGGAAAATAACTAATTGATTTGATATTATAGTATAGACCCATTGAAAGAAAAATTGAGAATATATAGGAAAGGATGTAATAAATATACGAAAATATGTTAAATATATTGAGACACATGCATCGCGGGTGTATGTTTCTTCAATAACTCGTGAAGGGAACGTATGTAATGAAACATTTACCGATATTTTAAGGGTATTTAACATATGGTCTTGTATGATTATCATCTAAAATGGCATATATAAGAAATTTAATAAAGAAAGAGGGATAAGTAATTTTTATCATATAAAAAATCTTAATACTACTTACCAATATAGGCCTGGAAACCGCTATTTGCACACTCCAATAATTGCCGGAATAGTATTGTATTGTCATGATGCCAGAAGGGGATCTACTATATGCAAAATCAATATGCTCCGATTCTTTACTTTGGCATATCAATCGGTTGTTCTCCTTTTTATATTGAATAAAGCAACATGTCAACTTCAATGACAATAACGTTGGTAGAGCCAATCATAAATTTAACTATTTTTCTGAAATATTGCATCTCAGATGGACCTATACAGTTCATCATTTGGATTTTCTTGTGGTTGGTCTGTAGGAACGTTACATTGCTTTTTGGCACCGAGTGACCTTTCTTTATCATAACCTATGGAAGAGAGTCAGTAATGGTGTAGCGCTAAAAAACGATGACATTTTAATCTGTTTCATTTTCAAATGCTTGATTAAGTTTACTAATTATCTTAGTTGTTTTGTCGAAATTATGCTATTGATCCTACTTTCTTTTCTTTTTTGTAATGGATTGTGGATGGGAGTGATTAAGCATCTCTCTAAGTAAGAGATCTTACAAAAGGGAAAATGTAATTATTGCTATAGGTTTTTCTTCTCTCTCTACTTCGGTACATGATCAGTAGAAATAAGATCTGTTAAAAGGACTAGAGGGATGGAAAACAAAGACTCAAGCTCTTTCTGCCCTGGAAAGATATCTAGTTAGCACAGGCGTTTGCTGTTCTTTTGACCCAAAAAAAAAGGAAGAAGAAGAAGAAACAAAATCAGATCTTAGACTCTTTGTATCTACCATTATGCTTGAGATAGACGGTAAACTTCCTTGTTCTATCATCCTTAGTCTCAAGAATGATCTTGTTCAATCTCTATGACTTGGCCATCAACATATCTCGAATTGCTTTAGATTCAGCGAGAGTACAAACAATCACTTACGAGAAGTTCCTTGCACAAACCACCTTTTAAATATGCCTACGTTGTCTCGAGCTAGTACTCTTGGGCCTGTTTTCGTCTTCCTCTTGCTAAAAGCTGCATCACAATTAAGTTTAATGGTCTCTTCTAGTGGTGCTTGCCATTGAATTACCCGCTGTTGCTTCCTCACTGTTATGGATTCACTACATGCATCAGAAGAAATCTTCTTAAATTCCCATGTAGTAGCCTTGATGGATGCAATAACCCTCATTGATTTGCACGGTCCTTGCTAGCTGATAGAGAGCCTCTCTTTGTTTAACAACCATTGATCAATTGCTGTGATCTTTGTTACTTCGTGTCTTCTTCCCAGTATCTCAGACCATATTGGATGCTTCCATTCGCATGTAAGGACTATATCTCCTGTTGTTTCATAAGTCCACAAAAATCACATCCTTTTGGGTCCTTGATTTTTCTTTTGCACTGATTCACATTCAAACTAATGACATACTGTAGGGTACCTAATCGCCACATCAGATGCTTCACTTTCAACATGTAGTTGAACTCCTATGTCGGTCTCCAAACTTCAAAGCTAATCACAAGTGATGTGATGTGAAAAGGCTGTGTGCGACTATTGGATTTTCAGGTTTAAAAGTCGCATATTATGTCGGTTTAATTGTGTATGCTCCCCCTTTTGGCCACATAACTCTTATCTTTCATATTTAACCAACTCAAATGGAATTTGACATATCTTTTCTACTATATCTTAAAGAAAGTATTGCTCAATAGTGAATCTTTTCTTTAGACTACCTTCTAGCTTTAGGGCAAATTAGATATTGTATTTTTCCAGTGTGTTCATTAATGAAATCTACTAATGACTTCTTTTGATTTGTGTTTACAATCCTGGGATCAGTCTAGATATTCACCTTGTCTTCCATTCCAATCTGCCAAGTTACTACTTCCTACCCCTCGACTAACTAAGATGATTTTCCATCACCCAAAATGCTGTACCATCTACGTTAGCATTTAAAAAACCTCATCATTAGGAGAATAAATTCCTTTTAAAACTTGTCCTCGCAATTTTTTTGAGCTGTTGATTATTCGTCTAGCCAATTTACTAAGCATGGCATTGTTAAAAGCCTCAAGATCTCTGAAATACTAGTCCTCAATTATCTTTTGAAATGGCAACCTTATCTTATTTTTTCTAATTAAATCTTGCTATCGCTTACATCATCTCCCCAGTAAATCTTGCCTATTGTGCCTAACACTTTCACGCAGCAATTCTCTGGAAATTTTAAAAACGACCATAGTATTAGTAGGTATTGTATACGCAACTGCTTTAGTCATAACTTGCTTACCTCCTTGGGACAATAGGGTGCTTTTCCATCCTTAAAGTTTGTAACCAATCTTCTCTTGGATGGTTGCTTAAGCAGTTGATTTTCATTGGCCTCGAATGGTTGTGAATACAAAGATAAGTACTAGTGAGATTTTGAGTACGAAGCTAGGTTAAATTATCTTAATTTGGAAAGGTCTATAAACAAGGTTTCATCTTTTTCCAATATATGTTATATCATTTCTAGGTGAAGATTCTTATCTTCCCTATCGATCTATTTTTCAAAACATTCAAATAAATAACTAGAAAATAATAAGAAAGAGCTTTACTTTCATATATAGATACTCTATTTTGCTGTTGTTGAGGGTGTTGAACATGATACCCGATTTTTAGAAGTTGATGATCTGTCCTGAAGCATGACAATAGAATGATAGGATTTCCTTTTAACTTAAAGCAGATTAGTTTTGTTTGCTTCTATGAAAAATAAGGAATTATCGACAAAAAAAAAATAAAATAAATGTGCAGGTCATGTGCAAGTTGTTCTAATTTTTACACCTTCGATGGATTTTTACAAAAATTTCTTCGATTATTACTTTAGAGAGGACTAGCTACAAGGAGAAACAAGCATGGTGATAAAGGTTTACCTCGTCTAATTCATTGAGTTGGCTGAATTCTATCAATTCTTTTTCCATTGAACATGAGATTATAAGACACCAACATCACACTGCTCAAAATCCAGTTCATCCACTTCTCATGAAAATCCATCTTTAACAAAATTTCCTTGAAGAACAACCAATTGACCCAATCATATGCTTTCATTATATGAATTATAATTGCATAAAGATGTTTTATACCTATTTTCTTCAATTCCAAATCATGGATCACTTCATGCTCTGCCGTTATACTATCTTGGATTAAAGACAATCCTATCTTCTGACTTTGTTCCTCTGCTAAAAGTTGTCGAAGTTTATCTATTCCTTTGAAATGTGATTTTCTGCTACATGTCTTCAACATCTCTTTTCACTTTTGCAATCTCCTCACCAGGCCCATTAAGTCATTGGAACAATTATTGACATCTTCTGAGCCCAACATAAAACTATACATACGTCTTCTCAAGTGGTCCACATGCTGACTTCTATTCTCTCTCTATAAGAAAGATAACACTTTAATCGTGAATTGTCTATAGGTTAAAGAAAGGAAAAGAATCACGAATAGTTTAATAAAATTGCACAAACATAAAATAGCATTAGTGTAATCTATGGTTAGGATATTAGAAAATTATTATTTAAAAGATGCAATTATTTAAAAAGTTGCATCGTCTTATAAGATGGAGAAACCGTAAGATATGAGTTCAAAATTTTCTTTTTAATTAATAATGTATATATGCAATTTTTCAAAGAGTTACATCCTATATTTTGCGTAAAGTTATGATTCTAAGGAATTATCTACAAAACATAATTACAATTTTCCCAGAGAATCATCTCATTTTATATTAAGTCTTATTTATTTGATGTAAAATTAAAATTAAAATGGAAAAAACTTTGGAAATCGTATATATAAAAGAAGGATAATTGAATAATTAATTAATTAATTTTTCAGTTGTCAACTTTTAAACTAAAGTCCTTAGGCTCTTCCTTACATTAATCAGAGCTTCTAATGCCTGCTACTTACTCTGCAACTCAGGCCCAATAACAAGCAATCCAATGTGGTTCATGGGCCCTTTATTTCCGCTGGACATAAATAGGAATTAGGAGCTTTTCTTTTTTAATCTTTTTCATTTATACCTTCTGATTAGTTTTAGTCAAAACTCCGAAAAAGAACATTAAATGATTAAAATATGAGATTATTTCTAGGTTAGATAATGTAAATCCCATGAAGTTATTTATGCGCCCCACATTGTGGGCCTGTATGGTTTTCCGAATTACATCTATTTGGACATTAAAGTATAGAAAAAGTATCCTTTTAAATTATTTTGTGCAAAGCTAGAAATCAATAATTGAGGTTTTTTAAATTTTTGAAATATTTTGATGTCATTATAACTTTACCTTTTTTATAATCTCATTTGTGAGTTACATATCTCTCTCTTGATGCTAGTTGAGAGCTTCTACAATCCCATCTCTTGTTCTAATAGTATTATGGTCCTTTATCTTATTTTTAATTTATATCTATTAGATTTAAATCTTATAAAACATTATTAGTTTAATAATTTAGATTTAATAGATATAAAATCAAAAGTTGAATGGAGGGTTGGATTAGTTTCACGAGTGGGATCGTAAAAGGATCCCCATTTATTGGGACTAGATCTAGATTTCAATTAAATAAGAGAAATAAAACCAACCAAAAATAGGGAATTAAAAAAAATGAAAAAAATTAAATAGATCTATCATCTTAAGATATTTATCGATATTGATTCAAGAAGGAATAGAGTTTCATGTAAGTGGGCTTGCAAAATAGAGAATAGTGAGGGGTTACCGAAGTGTTGTCCAGTATGGTTATTCCAATGTTTAAGTTAGACGTGTATGTGAAAAGAGTAAAACCACTCAAAAGTAAAATATAGGCTCAAGTATGCAAAGTATTAAGTGGTTTACCATTGGATAATGACCTTATGTTTATAGAAGAGTAGAGTTGGTAGTTGGGGAGAAGTTGGTGGGTGTAGGCTACGTCTACAAGTATTGAGTAGTGGAGCCATAATCTCTAATGTGGTCTGCTAATATAAGAGGTAGTTGTTTGACTTAGTTGCTAACTTATCTATATTCTTCTAGCCATTGGTGATTATAATTGTTTAGCAGGCCGCCTGACAGGCTTAGGTTGAGGTTAACCATGAGAAGGAAGGCTGAGTCTTCAAAGGGTACATCCTAGGCTATGAGCTTTATCAGGTCAACATAGGCTTGAGAGGCTCATGTCTAGAAAGTTTTATCAACACTTGTTCCCCTCCTTGTAGCCTCCTTGTTGTTGTAGAGGTAAAGAGGTGAAAGATCAGCTTCTTAGGCGTGTAGTTGATTTAGTCTTAAGGTATCTACGATGTCGGTATTGATGTGATGATGTGGTGGCGAAGACATCAGAGTTGAGTAACGCAGGGGTTGAATAGATACGGTCTATCCTAGTAAGTTGCCAATCGAATTGAGGTAGGTGCTCTAGACCCAAGGTAGGATATGAAAGATTCGACCTCCTTGGCTATTGGGAGGTGTCGAATGGTTAACCCTATGTCAAGTCTGAAGTAGATAGGCGATTTGGGGTGGATACTTAATAGGTTGAGCTAGGCTCTCTAGGTTGAGGTAAAGATTCAGTAGGTTGAGTGCTTCAAACCGTAAGGTCACAAAGCAGGAGTGTTGAGTAGGTAGAGTTGAGTTGAACTAACTATTGTTCGAGCAATTACCATTTATCCATGCTGAGGCGTAGTGTTATTGAAGTGCTGAAAATTTCTTTCATTGAAGTCAAAGGGTCCTTATGAAAACTTCTTGTGGAAGCAACTTTTCAAATTCGTACTTTATCGCATATGTTCATAGTATAGTTAATGTGATGTGATAAGTATCCTATCATTATAGACACGAATGTAGTTACATGTGTTTTGTTTTTCAAATGTTGCCATCCAATCAAAACCATCTTTATGTGTTCATATCGCAACATTTTAGGGGATTTGTGCTTATTTAAGTCCTTATAACTCTTGATTCGCTTTCTAACACATTCAACCTATAAATAGCATAATCACTTTGATAGATTACTCTTTTGCAACCTTTGATAGGAATTAAACTACTGAACCCCTGACTTAAGCTCGAGCTTGAAGACTAGAGAGCATGGCCAAATGAATTCTTTCTTTATGCCCCATAATTGTGGAGTCCAAGTCACTATAGTTTGCCGACTTGATGCCTTGGCTATGCAGGACCCTCTCATACTCATCAATAGTTACCAATGATTGACTAGAGGTGCATTCAAACAACAGCTTGGCCCATTCAAAAAGTTGTTCATCTAACTTGAAACTAAGTTGTATCCCATTATGTCCGAGTTGAATTTGCTTCGAAAGAATCACCTAAACAACTCAGCATTGCTAAATTGTCACCTCGGCTCGGCATCATCGTTCAATAGCACTTAGGCTATCCAAGTAGCTATCCATCTTTTTGCGAGGCGCATTACTACTAGCTACCCACCATGTGTTCGAGGACTCCTGTAATAGAATCTTTCGTACATAATACCCCTTTTTAGTTGTATCTTTAATTATACCCTTTATCAGTCTTTATATATTACTTTTTTTGAACATTACCTTTTTTGTCTTTTCCATTTTAAGTAGGTTACCCTAGCATTTTGAGTATAAATACTCTTGTAATATGTAGTTGCATCATCATCATCATCTTACATCTAATATTGAATATACTTCTTGTTTGTGAACATTGCTCTCAGCTTGTTTACTTACTTCACTCTTATTATAACCTTTAACTAAGGTTAGATGGCAAGTATTCTCATCGGACCAGCTTGTGCGTCATATCAAGTTAAGTTATGAGTCCTTAAGATTTTTCCTTAGTGTATCATGTCCTCAAAATTCTTTCATAGGTTGCTTGTTTAGTTTCTTGTTTTTACGGCTTTCTAGCTTTATTTTCAAGCTTTTAGCAAGCATAGACCCACCTCTTTACGATTGGCCTTGTTAGTCTTTGGTTTTGGTTTATATCATCCTTGTATCAGAGCGGAGGTTCATTTGGTAAGTTGTATTTAAGCTTTTATGTAGTAGTGTTTGTTATAGTAGCATATTGAAGTTGTGTAGAGGATTAACTATGAGTATTTGAGTAAGTAGAAAGTGTAGTAGTTTGCTATGGTTATATACTTTGTTTTGTCCTATTTAGAGCATACAAAAACAGAGTAAGTTTTGGTTGAGTTTGTTGTTCCTTAGAGTAGTTGTTGTGTTTGCAAGATAGTTGAGCTTTTGCATGAAGAAGTATTTGTATGTGAGATTGTTTGGCTTAGGGAAAACAGTGTCTGTTGTATCTTGGATTTTGAGTTTGTTACTAAATTTTATTGAAGAGATTAATGTATCCTAGTGTCAACGCTGGTATAATAGCGGTATTGTCCACCATAGAAAACAATCCCAGAAAACCCCTAAAAGTACAGATGAACGGATTGATGAGGTAGCTAGCTTCATAGCCGACTTGACCAAAGCTACTTAGGCACTAGCTTATCGACATGCTGAAGCCGTGCAAAATACTCCATAAGTTGCTTGACTTGCAAAAGGACAAAACCTTGCTTGATAAGCTCATGGTAGAGGAGTAGGAGAACGAGTACAAAGGAGGATTGACTCGGGTGATTTAGATGAGGAAGTAGATGAATAGTACAATAAAGAAGAGAAACAAGCTAAAGCACCTTGAGTTACCGACCATGTCAAGCTCCGATTCCGAACTTCAATGTTTCCAATGATGTAGATGACTATTTAGATTGGGAAAAAAATGTTGAACGTGTTTTTTAGTATTATCAATATGAGGATTGTTAGAAGGTGAAGGTTGCTATTGTTGAATTCTTAGGGAATGCTGCATTATGGTAGAAGAGCTTCTAAACTACGAAGAGGCAAAAAGGATATAGAGAAGTCAACACTTGGCCCCGGATGAAAAGAATTCTCAAAAATAGGTTTGTGCCAGATACTCACCTATAGGATACTTTTGCTAGACTTTAGGAGTTACAAAAAGCAGGCCAAATTGTTGATGAGTATGTTTGAGAGTTCCAAATGGTTATGATCTGATGTGAAGTAAATGAGCCATCAGCCCAATAGTATCTAAGTTTCTTACAGGGTTAAGAAGTGATATCAGAGATATCGTAGAACTTCAGCAGTTTACCGCATTGGATGAGGCTATAAGAATAGTTTAGTGAGTGGAAAGATAAAGGAGAAATATGTAAATCCGACCTCTAATAGATTGACCTGGCTAGTTAAGCCAATCCATTTAGGAAAGTTACTTAGCTCAGTAAAGTGTCAAGTCAAGCTGAAGAATCAATGTCAAAGATGAATAAAAGAGGCATAGTTGATATTGATGTGTTGCTAAGAACTTATGAGAAGGGACAATGATCTAGGATGAAGGCGAACTAGATCAAATGCTTTAAATGCCAATGTTTGGGCATGTAGCTACTCAGTATCTTAACCGAAGGACCATGATTATTAAGGAAGATGTCCCAAAGAATGAAGTAGATAGCACAGATGAGGAACTAGAGGAAGAAAAAGAAGTGGAGGAAGTGATTAAGGTTAATGCCAAACTAGTTGAGGAGGATGTGTTTGCTGAAGATCCAGATAAGCTAACTTTGATTGTTTGGTGTGCAATGAGTTTAGAACCCTCTACTAAAGAGGAGTAAAGAGAGAATTTATTCCACATCACTTGTGAAGTAAATGATCAAGTTTACAAGCTCATAGTAGATAGTGGGAGCTATGCAAATATTGCATCGGCCGACCTAATTAAAAACTCAAGTTATTGACCATTCCACATTCAAAACCATACAAGTTGTATTAGCTAAATGAAAAGAGAGCACTCCATGTCACTTAGCAGGTGTTACTAATAATCTCAATTGGAAACTATTTCGACAAAATTCTCTATGACGTGTTACCTATGTGTGCATCTTATGTGTTACTAGGCAGGCCTTGGTTTTTTGATTGAAGGGTTACACATGATGGATTTAGGAGCACCTATCTATTCGAGAAGGATGAAAGGAAGATTACTTTAGACCCTATGACGTTGAGTTAAGTTAGTAAGCTACAAGCTATAAGCTTAACTTACTTGAAGATCCAAGAAGACTTTGATTCTAAGTAGAGTCGAACTCCAAGAAGCTATTAAAGTCGACATGCCAACTTTGATGTTGGTCATGCGACTACTAGAGTTCAAGGAACAAGTTAAGCTACCCCTTAAGGTGAAGGAGCTACTGGATGAACAATCCAACCTATTTCTTTGGTAGTTGCATGAGGGATTACCCCTTTTTTGAAGCATAGAATACTGTATTGACTTGATACTTGGCGCTACCTTACCGAAAAAACCAGCTTATAGAATGAATCTTATGCAAGCTGTAAAGCTCCAAAAATAAGTCAATGAATTGCTAGAGAAGGGATATGTGAGAGAAAGCCTTAGCCCCTATGATGTGTCTGTGTTGCTAGTATCTAAGAAGGATGGAACTTAGTGTATGTATGTGGATAATAGAGTTGTCATCAAGATTACGATTAAATACAAGTACTCAATTTCAAGGCTGTAAGATATATTAGATGAATTGAATGGTATGAAAGTGTTCAGTAAGATTAGTTAGGGTACCACTAGATTTGAATGAGGTAATGGAAGACTACTTTTAAGACCCAATGTAGCCTATACAAGTGGATAGTTATGCCTTTCGAATTATCAAATGCCTCAAGCACTTTTATGAGACTAATTAATCATGTTTTGAGAGATTTGATTGAAAAATTTATCGTTATTTGCTTTGATGACATCTTTATCTATAATGCTAACTTAATGATGCATGCTGACCATCTCTGAGTTGATTTCAATGTCCTCTAAGTGGAGAAATTGTTTGAAAGCTTGAAGAAATGCTATGTCTATCAAGAAGAAGTGGTCTTCTTAGGTTACGTGGTCAGTAGAAAAGGATTGAAGGTTGATGAAGACAATGTGTGAGCCATTGTTGAGTGGCCGACCTTAACCTCATGTGCCAAAATTAGAGGTATGCAAGTGAGTTTTGGTTCACGAGATGACTCGTTTAACTTGCTTTTTAAGCGGATTTGGGCTAAATTTTTTTAGCCCATTTAAAAGAGGGCTAAATGAGCTCGGCCTGTTTAACCCACGGGCCAAAGTGGGTTGGTTTGGGTTAAGCTTTTAATACATTAACCTTTTTGGCTCGTAGGCTAGCTTGTCTAGTGCACTTGTCAAAAGGGTTAAGACCAATGTTTTTTGGCCCATTCAAAAGTGGGCTAAATAAGTCCTCTCTGTTTAACCCGCATGCTAAAGTGAGCTAGGTCGGGTTAGGTTGGCCCATTGAACTTGCGCTAGGTTGGATTAGTCTATTTAACTTGCTTGCACACCTCTCATCAAAATAAGGAGTTTCCATGGATTAGCATAATTCTACTAATGCTTTATCCAAGGATTTAGTACCATAGTAGCACCTCTGACTAACCTAATAAAGAAGAATGTAGAGCTTAAGCGAAGAGAGAAAGAGGAGAGGAGCTTCACCGAGGTGAAAGTAAGGTTGACCTTTGCTTCAGTCTTGGCTCTACCTAACTTTGATAAAGTGTTTAAGCTTGAATCAATACATCAGGTGTCGGCATCAAAGCTATGCTGATGCAAGAAGGTCGACCCATCGCTTATCATAGTGAGAAACTCAGTAGAGCCTAATTAAACTATTCTATGTATGATAAAAAAATCTTAGTCTTAATTCGAGCTCTTTGCGTATAGCAACATTATCTTCTGCCAAAGGAATTTTCCATCTACACATATCATGAATCCTTAAGATATTTATGGAGTCAATCTAAGCTTTCCAAAAGCTAAGCTTGATGAATTGAATTTCTAGAAGGATTTAACTTCATCATCAAATACAAGCAAGGAAAAAATAATATAGTTGCTAATGCTTTGTCAAGGAGACATGTTCTTCTCATTGAGTTATAAACTAGACTGTTAGGGTTTGCAAGCATTAAGAATTAGTATCTGCATGATTCTCATTTTGGTCATATATTTAGACAATGTCAAAAAGGAAGAATGATAGATGAATACCATATGAGGGATGACTACCTATTCCGAGGAGGTAAATGGTATGTGCTGGCTTGTTTAATAAGAGAATTGCTAGTGAGAGAAACCTACAATAGAAGACTCTCTAGGCACTTTAGGTAAGGAAGGGCAAATGAACTATTGAATGACAGTTTCTTCTAGCCTAAAATGAAGCATGATGTGCACTGTGATTGAAGGATACATCATCTACGAGCAAAAAACCAAGCAGAACAAGGGAGGGCAATGCCTTTGCTTACTTTGACCAAACCATAGGCCGATCTAAGTATGAATTTTGTCCTTAGGCTATCTTAAACTACCCAAAGCAAATATTCTACAATGGTTGTCGTGGATAGATTCAGCAAAATGGCACATTTTGTACTCTGCACCAAAACTAACGATGCTTCGAATATTGCTTCTTTATTTTTGCAAGAGATAGTTTGCTTGCATGGAGTGACATGATTGTGGTGTCGGATAGAGACCTAAAATTCTTGAGCCATTTTTGGAGAACTCTCTAGCGTTAAATGGAAACAAAGTTATTGTTCAGTACTTCTTGTTACCTGTAAACTGATGGCCAATTAGAGGTTATTAACCGCACTTTGGGATTATTGTTGCAAGATGCAGTTAGAAAGAACTTTGTTGACTAAGATGTCTGCTTACTAGTGGTAAAATTTTCTTACAATAGGATGGTACATGCTATTGCCATTTGAGGTCCTTTATGGCTTTAACCGTAAGTTACCCTTCAACTACGCCTTGATGACTCCTCTTGACCAAGAAGATGTAGAACCAAGAACTAAAGCCCAGTTCATCCAATATATTTACCAATGAGTCGCTTAGTACATTGATCAAGTTGCTAGAAAACTAAAGGAGAAAGGCAAAGGAAGGAAGACCAAGCAGTTTCAGGCCGATCACCAAGTATAGTTACACTTAAGCAAGGAAAGATTTCATAACAAGAGAAAGAACAAACTATCTGCTAGAGCTAAAGGGCCATTTTGAATACTCTAAAGGTTAATGGCAATGCATACCAACTAGAGTTATTAGAAGACTTCGGACTACTAGATGTACTTAATGTTGTCGACCTTAATCTTTACTAGTTCGAGGGGATCTTGGATGAAGATCAGTCAGATTTGATCTTAAATCCTAATCAAGTCAACAGGATGATAGGAATTAGACTACCAAACCCCTGACTCGAGCCCGAGGACTGAAAGGCATGGTCAGATGAGTTCTTTCTTTACACCCCACAACTAAGGAGCCTAAGTTGCTGTAGCTTGCCAACCTAATGCCTTAGCCAAGTAAGACCCTCTTATATTCATCACTAGTCACCAACTATTAACTAGAGCTGCATTTGGACAATAGCTTGGCCTAATAAAAAAGTTGCTAATTGAATTTGAGGTGTATCCTAATATATTCGAGCTGAATTCACCTCGAAAGAATCACTTAAATAGCTTGGCACTATTGATCAATCACCTTGGCTTGGCATCATCATTCAACAGCACTTAGGCTAGCCAAACAATCATCCGTCTTTTTGCCAGGTATACAACTACTACCTACTCACCATGTGTTTGAGGAATCTTGTGATAGAATCTTTTGTAGAAGATACCCCTTTTTGGTTGTATTTTTAATTATACCTTTTAACATTCCTTGTACATTGCTTCTTTTGGACCTTTGGGTATGTTTGATGCCAACTAAGCAAACCTATCTGACCCGTAGGAGGGTAACTATTTTGTCCTTTACCTCAAAAGGGGTCTTAATTTCAACCTTAGTTGTCTAGTTAGGAGATGGGCTAATTTTCACCTCTTTAGTTTTTTCACCCTACTTACCTCTCTTACCTGGCTTCTTTTGAGAGCTAATCTCCAGAGCGAAGACTCTGTTTAGTGGCCTTGACATAAAGCTCTCGAGAGAGCTTCTGGTTATACATGCAAATTTCTACCCCAATGGGGGTTAAGGTCGGGAATTTAGCCTTTATGTAAAGAGACAGAGTGATAATCCCAAACACGTTTAAGGTCAATCGTCTTAAGAGAGCATTGTAGAGGGATGGGCAATTGATCATGAGGAACTCCACTAGTTTTCGCACAATGTTGTTGTTATTGCTAAGTTCCATGTCAAAGGTTATGATTCCCTTGGCTCGACCAGTGCTCCCATTAAAGTCAATGAGATTATAGTGATAAGGCTTCATCTTGTCGAGCAACTTGCTCTTCATCCTTACGTACGTATGCAAGAAAAGGATGTTAGTGGAGCTACCGGTATCCACCATAATCTTGAGAACTTTGAAATTCATAATCATCACCCCTATAACATTATATTGATGAGGGGTGTCTAACTCCCTCAACATCTTCATCTGAGAAAGAGATTGAAGTGTCAATTTTTTCTCTTTTCTCTAATAGCTAGCACCTCGAATGAGGCATCAGCCGGGCTACTAATGTTAGGTCGGCTCCTTAAGTGTTGCCCCTCAACAATTATGTTGTTGAAACTGTTGGGGGCTCTGTTGTATGCTAGGGTTCCCTCAGTTTGTTCCCTCTAAGGTGCTATGTATTTTATCGTCACTAATATCATCCTTGTTTCTCCGTTAGGTCATATATTCACTAAAGAAGCCTTGCTAAATAGTATACTCAATTGTGTTCTTCAAGTAGAAACATTTATCAAAAGTGTAGCCATGGTCGTCATGGAATTGAAAATACTTGTCTGAGTTCGAATGATTGGGGTTCCTCTTTATCTTAAGGGGTTTTTGTAGCAAATCTCTATTCTGCACTTAAGAATAAACTTGGGCAATGGGTTGGTTTAAAGGGATATGTTATGTATGGATGGAAGTGTACCTGTGCAAGGGTTGATTTCGAACCATAAATCGGTCCGGTTCATGAGAAGTTGGGTTGAACTGCCTTCTTGAATCGCCAGGCCTTAAAGGTCTAGGTGGTTTAAAAGGACGAAATTGCCAGGCTGACTCATTATTGAATCGGTGGGTTGACTTGACTAATTAACCCCTTAAAAAAATGAAAAAATAAAGAGAGAGAGAAGGGAGGCCATTAAGTTAGAAAAAAATAATTAGATGATTTCTAATAGGTCATGGCATGTCAAAACTACCTTTTTTGTAATGGTAAAGGACAATTTTTTAAAATTAATGTTATTAAACTAATAATAGATGACTAATTATAAATTAATTATGTATTAATAATAAATCAAAAATTTAATTTCAGTTAATGTAAATTTTTTTTGTAAAACTTATCAAATATGAAAGACTTAAATATGAGGAAAAGATAAAATTTGAAGGAAAAAAAATAAAAAAGTTATAATCACATTAAGTCAGATATTAATAAAAAGAATTAAAAATTATTAATAAATTAGTATACTTAAAAAATAAAAGAGAAATGATGTAACATTATTAGAATTTATTAATGTATTTAAAAAAAGAGAAATTAATAAAATTAATAAAAAATTAAATATTATAAAAAGGGGGTTGAACTAGCCCGAAATCGCCTCCCCTCTCCTTTAACGGGCCGGTTATAATTCAGTCGTAGCTAAGCCCATGAACCGACAATTCAGGATTGGTTCAAGGTAGGGCCGACTCATTGACTACATCTAGATGGGAAGGGGAAGTGGGTTTTACTTAGTTTGATGCTTCTTACTGCTCGAGCCTTCCCCCTTAGCTCTCTTCAATGCCATACCACTAAGGCGTTCTTTTACAGACAATCTTTCCTTATCCTTCTTTCTGCTTAACCTCTCTCGATCGGTGTTGTGCCTAGCGTGAATGTTGTTCTCCTGGTCTATGTATTTTTGGGCTTCGTTCTAGAAATCAACTAGAGTCTTTGCCTTACTCTTCACAAGTGAGCGGAAGAAGTCTCCTAAAGGTTGTATGTTAAGTTACATGGCATGGAGTGTTACTCTTTTGTCTAGTTAAGGGATCTCGACCACGGTATTATTGAATTGGATCATATATTCACATAAAGTATCACCTTCGCTTTGCCTTATTAGGTATAAGGACGATGTATTATTAGACGGGGGCTTACTAGCCCTAAAGTGGTTGCAAAACCTTTGTGCCAGCTCGTTAAAGGAGTTAATGGAATTCTTAGGCAAGTAGTTAAACCACGTTCAAGTTACTTTCCTCAGAGTACCTAGGAAAGCCTTGCATATAATAGCATCCTTATGACCATAAAGGTTTATAAGGGTACGGAAGTGGAGGAAGTGATCATCAAGATCACCGATGTCGTCTTACTAGTCCGGGATAGTAAGTTTGCTATTAGGAGGCAACACTTCATATTGAATACCCTTGGGAAAAGGGGTTTTGTTGCTAGCAACGAGCCTGGTGTTGTCAGCTGCCTCACTCCCCTATTGTTCGATGAGTCTCCTTACAAGCTCATAGACCTCATTAACGTCGACGTTGTTTGCTGGATGAGCTTGACGTACTGTAGAGTGTATCGATGCTCTGTGAGAGTTGACCACCTACTTATTGCCAACTTGGGCTCGGTCGCGGGTTATTACAAACCTTGCTTGCTGTTGCTATATCGGAGGATTGAGTTACTGATCCATACCATTCTATTGGTGGTGATGGTGGTTGTTTTGCTTGGTATGGGCATCAGAGGCTTTAAATGGAAGGGTCTATATGCTATATCAATGCTTTAAGTACTCTAGGTGCTGCTCTAACGTTTCTCTTGCTAGGGGCTAGTTTTTAGCAAGTTGATTATTCACTAATTGGTGGTTTTTAAGGTTGTCAATGCGGGACATGTTGATCAAATGTGGTGTTATAGGTGAGTGTTTAGTATGTTTGGGTAAGAAATTAGATCAGTTTCCTATAGACGGTATCAAATGTCATCTTAGAATATTTGCTGGTATTGACTTAGGAAGGAATGGGGCTTCACGTAAGTAAGTGATTCTGCAAAATACAATACAGTGAGAGGACATCGAGGTGTTATCTAATATGGCTATTTTGATACTTAAGTTAGGCATGTATGTGAAGAAAATAAAAATACTCAAAAGTAGAATCTAGACTAAATATGTGAAGTATTAAATGATTTATTGTTAAGTTATGACCTTATATTTATAGAAAAGTGGAGCTGAAAGTTAGAGAGAAATTGGTCAGTAGAGGCCACATCCGTAAGTATTGAGTAGTGAAGGCATAATGTCCAACGTGGTCGATAAATATAGGAGGCAGTTGTTTAATTTAGTCACTCGTCTTATCTATATTTTTCTAACTATTAGTGGTTATAATTGTTAGGTAAGTTACCTTATGCGCCTGGCCATAAGAGAGGAAGGTGAGCTTTAAAGGGGTATATCGTAAACTGTAAATCTTGTTAGGTCGGTATAGATTTGAAGGGTTTATGTCTAAAAGATCTTATCAATAAGATCTATTAGTGTACTTTAAACAACAAAGATACAACATAGTAAGCATCAACAAAAGATGATCACCACACCATAAAATTAGATGTTGAGAAAATTATAAACTCTCTAAGTTATTACCTAACTTATAAATACATGGCTGTGGTTTCGTTGTTAAAAGGGTTATTGTGCTATCGACAGGTCTTTATCTCAAATTTTGGGGCGTCAACCTGAAGGGTTTAAATTTTGCAAAACATTAATTTAGGTCCTCAGTCGATCTTTTAATACATTACTGTTTCAAGGGAAAATTGATTGAATAAGCAAAGGATTCCTTTGCTCTTCACGTGCAGGGGTCGTGTCTTGGTGGTAAAATCTTTACCCGACCACTTTTACTGTCACTGATACGTGGTTATAAATCGTTCGTACGTCTTTATCACTCGTAGAAATATGTCGCTGATTAAAAGCAACAAATTTTTGTTCGTGTATGCGACTCCGCTCTCTCTATTCGTTTTGTGAGAAAGCAGTTGTTTACTAGAGGATGCATTATCATCAATCTTCTATGATAATTTAAGAGACTTAAAAATAGTAACGGTAATAATAGTAATAATAACAATAATAACAACATAATGGTGGTGAAACATATAACAATGATTATTATGCTCGGGGCACTTTCAATAAGTAACATATTAATCGGAAAAAATAATTTGTAATATCATATAACATTATATTTAGAGTATGATCTGCTGGAGAACCGGCCAATTACACAGGTAAATATTAAAATAACTCAGACACAACATGGCTAATTTGTATATGATTTAAATATAATATGAGAGTAATATATTAGTTGGAGGTGGTAATTCTTGCTATAATAGTACACTATAATAAGAACATGATCTTTTAGAAAACATGATACGATTTTTTTTTTTCCCCGTTATTTGTTATAATTGAGAGAGGTGATTTTTGATGATTTTTTAGCGATGAGAAACCGTAAGAGGTTAAAGGTTGCAACCAATGATTAGAGGTAGTTGTAAACTATTATTGAAAATATTAATAGAAAATAGGAAAAATAGTTTCTACTTAAAAAAGTGAAACTATTTTCCTCAACTTTGAAAATTTTCATGATAGTTAATAATCAACTATTGATGGACAATTACTGCTTCTGTCTTCCATCATTACTTATAATTTTAGATTATATGATAACATTTGGCAATTATAAAACTTTAATAGTAACAAATATCCAAAAAGATTGAGAAAAAAATTTCTGCAATAAAAAAAACTCTTCTATTATTTAATTAAACATTATTATTTATTTTCTTCTTCCGTAACAAGCTAAAACTGCCTCCTAACTTCTTGTGAGAGGGCGATGCTATAACAGCTAGTATCACCATATGTTACCTCCAAACGTTAAGGGCCCTGCGATAGAACCAAACGTCAAATGACTCTCCACGGATGGGGACGCCCTTTGGAAATTCTCATATTGATCATCAGTCAACTCCATGAGGAAATATTCAAAACGACATTACTTACGCGTATACATATGCATACATACATACATACATATATATATATATATATACACGCACAATAAGTAACTATAAATTATATTGAAATATTTAACAGTATAAGTGACTTTTAAAAGCCACCTACTAATACCATCATATGCTTGGATATCATTAGTAGCTATATACTAAGATATATATATATATATGTGTGTGTGTGTGTGTCCATTCTCGATAGATGCAACTTTAAACGATAAGTATGGTATGCCCTTGAGGCAAATGAAGTTCTCACAAATGCATAATTCAAACGTCGGCTAAGCTCCAAGTGCATTTCAATAATCGACTTTAATTATTAGACGCACATATATATATTTCTTCTTCTTTTTTTTTTTTTTTTCTTTCTCTCCTTTCCTTTTCTACTCCGAACCTGTACATGGTTTTAATATAGCTTATGCAGGTCAATTCACTTGAAAACTTTATGAAAAATTTTTCTTTGTTCAATCATAAGATATTTTTTTTAAAACTAAGTTTGTTACTTTTGAATGATAAATAATGGGATCCTTTGCAGCTGTCACGACAAATTTACATTTTGTTATTTGGAAAAAGAAAAAAAAATATATTTTTAATCATCAACGTTTACTTACTTTTCTATTTGAGTCTCAACCTTTTTATTTTTCCTTTTATTTAAGTCCTTAACGTTTTCAAGAATTTTCAAAAGTAAAACTTCTATTAAGTTTATTATGTTTTCTACCCATTCATGGCATGTGTCAATTTCAAAATAGTCAATAATAATTAATCTAACAAAATCATTAATATTAAATATATTTATTTATATAACACAATGAAAAGTAAAATTAAATAAAATTAATTATATAATATAAATAAAAAATATAAAAATAAAATATAAGTGAAAATAAGAAAATTGAAAAAATCATGTACACTCTAGCCATCTTAACAGACTAGTCTAGGGCCAATTGAAAGCTAATATATGTTCAAGATAGATAAAATGTTTAATCTATTTAATAGAAATCCTATTTTTATAAGATTTTAAAAACGTTGAGTATTAAAATAGAAAAAAAAAAGGTTTGTGACTTATAAAGAAAAAAAGTTGATGATTCAAAAGTATACTTTCCTTAAAATAAAAAGAAAGGGAAAGGCTCACTGGTTGAGGCCTAAAAATCACTAGTTATTAGGCCGAAATATGTCGCTATTAATCACTTACTAGTTTGCTCATGTTTTCTAACATCTTATATAGTTCTTAAACAAGAAAATTAAGCATTCCATAAATTAATATAAAGCTCTCGTTTCAGATTACTATTATTGCATATCAGTAAGCCCAATAATAAATCCAAACAACATAATGCATTATTTCATCACGATGGTCCCGCAAACACATGTCAACGGAAAATATGCATGAATTGTTAGATACTAACTTTCGTTTTCAATAGATAAGAAAATGTATAATATTACATGCACGATTTAATTCTTATGCTACAAGTACATTTCTATAATTTCTGGTATGCATATATAATTCAATTCTTAGGCCAGCTATTTCGAATCAACTTCATTGGTACCTTTATCATTTGAATTATCATTTCCACGGTCATTATCGTTGCAAGTTATGTCTTCTAGCATCTAGTAGTCCGCTTCATCCTCAAAGCCCGATCATTGTTTTGTAGTACACGTCGTCATCTACAGTTGGGATTTCATTTGCAACTGACTCGCTTGAGAAAATTGGGACTTCACCACGATAGGTTCACATAGTACAAGTCTAAGTTATACCTAAAGCAACATATGACATTCATCTCCTAGAAATGCTGCCAATCAACCTCTAAGCAATCTCGATAAGGACGCCTAATACAGCAGATAGAAAGAAACTTATACTAGTTACTTGAAAGGTCATATGTATAGTGCCAGGTTCTCTCTAGTATCCTCAATGTTAACCAGAATTAATTTTTTCTTCTTCTTTTTTTCCCCAACATCTTATGCTAGGTGTGAGCAAAAATAGGGTAGGTAAAATATGAGGCATACCCATACCCTATCTTATAAGTACAAGTTCTTAAGTTTTCATATTCGAAACCTTTCTTGTCATATATTGAAATCATCCTATATCATACAAATTTTATAAGGTATAGGGTAATATGTGAAACTTATAATTTTTTATTTATTTATTTCCTTTAAAACTTTGTATTGAATGCATAATCAATATTCAAAGCATAACTATACTATTGGTAGATTTATTGATAATAATTTATATAAATTGTAACACATCTTGAGTTGAAACAATATAAAATTTTAGTTGGCAAACTAGGGAATATTTTTACAATTGGAAATGGTGAAACCCTTTAGTTGAGTCATACTTAAATTACTTTTACTATTTATTTTTAAATAATTATAATAAAATTTTTACCAAACCATAAAATTATTATACATAGAATATAAAAACCATGTGCAAATAATTTTGAAAACTTCACAAGTCTAGAGTTAAGAATTGAAATATTTTGAAAACTTCACAAGTCTCGTGTTAGTAAAAGTGGAATGGGGATGCAAAAATAAAAAAAAAAAAAAAAAGATAGTAAAAGAAGAGATTTAAAAAGAAAAATACAAAAGAAGAAGAAGAAGAAGAAAAGAGATGGACTAGATAGTAGACACAAGTTACATATAATATTAGAGTATTATTATGACTAGTGCTTTTTTCGTTTTTTTTAGATTGATATACAAAAACAATAATATTAATTTTTATATTTATTAATATTATTAATTTAGTGTTACAAAACAGGCTACATCACAAAACTTAGACCCTATATACATTAGAATATACGTTTTAAGATAGGATATAATATGCTAACTTCATACGAGTACTTTATTCTATAAGAGCAGGTTTTGAGAAACTATTACTCGAAACTTATTCCGTGACCCTTATTACCCTCCGAGAATCTAGTTAGTGAAGTAGGATCTAAATTAATATCCTGTACGACAAGATTACTCACTTACCTCTATCTTATACCGATAAGGTTTCACATCATTCTTGTTCTCAAATAAAAATACTAAGGTTCAATTAAGTTGTGTGCATTCAATTATTTTCTTTAAAATTTTCTAAGTTATAATTTCTTTTCACATTTTAAATACAACAACATTACTATATTACAAATAATTATGATAATTTATCTCAATGAAGAAATCAAAAATAAAAATTACAAAATTTATGAAATGAGAGTGTTCAAAATATTTTGACATTTTTTACTTTATTTTCTAATTCATGTACAAATTTTAAATGAAAAGCATTGCTTTTGAAGCAATTAATTTACAAAAAAAAATTTCAAACTAAGGAAAAAAGTTTTAGATTGAGAAAAGAATTAAGATAATTATTACACCACCTATTTCAAAACTTCTACCATATTTTTGAACCTTTTCCATTTCCCATAGCATTCTACAATATTTGGAATTTTCCTAAAGTAATAAATAATAATTAAAAGTCAACAAAAAAGTAAAAAATAATTTAAAAATACTACAAAAACATGAATAATTATTTTTGAGATTCTTGAAAATTTATGGATTTTAATTTTTTGGCATTTTTTTAATTATTATTGGAACAATAATAATCTTTCGAAATATCTCAAATAAGTAAAGAAAATTATGATAAATGATGAAAAATTAGAAAAATATTTATAAATAAAAAATGAAAATATCTTATTATTCTTCACATATTTCTACACTAAATATTTATTTATTTATTTATTTTTTGCAAAAATTTCTCATTTTCTTAATAAATTTCATACTATCTTTATAGATATATATTATTTCAAAATATTCCATAAAATTCCAATAGCACTGTTTTATCAAAATCTTATATGATGAACGTTTCTAATTCTTTAATAGATATATTCTAATGAAAATATAGAAAAATGGAAAAAGAATGAAAGTTTAAACAAGTATCAATGCTAATTGCAATTTATTCTTTTCACAAAATTTTAGGAAAAATGAAAAAATAAATGCCTTTTTAGAAAAAAATCTTAAAATATGACCATTTGTGAAATAATCCCAAAAGTATGACAGTTGAATCCAATACACAATTTCAAGGTAATAGATTGAAATCATGTGTTGAATACATGATTTTGTCCTTAAAAAGCATACCAGCTCCTATTACAACTTATTTTGCACCAAATTTATATTAACTAAAATGCACGCTTGTTCAAACATAAATAATACTATTTAAACATAAAAATAAGCTCAATAGAACAACATCAATATCAAATTCCTTGACATATATCCTCCTCGAAAGCTAACTTCACATCCATAACATGAACAATTATGTACTACTAAACACAACTAAATAACAACTCAAACCCCCCTTAATATATGCCATAATCTCACAACTACTAATCAATACCAAGGTAGATATAATAGAAGCTCCTTAGCCATAGCTTGTTTTCAATGAAGTAAATAACAATAATTTAAGAGAAGAAGTTAAGAACATAAGTAAAAGAAAAACAAAAAATTTTCCATTGATATATTATACGATTTTTCTAAATACAACTCTAAGTACAAAATAACAAAGTGACGTTAAACAAACGAATAAAGGATATAGTGAGAATCTATGTGTATTGTATCCATTGATGCTTGAACGTTAACATTTCCTAAATGCCTAGTTAAGTATTAAGCAAAGCTTATACCATTTAATCGAGATCCACTTATGTATTCTACTTACTGCCAAATCCTGTAAATAGTGAGCCACAGGAAGGAGACACATGCATCGATATAGGATTAGGTTTGGCCTACATGAACCTCTTTCCTATGTTAGTCACTTGAGGTCCATTTCGTCTCTTCTACAGAGCTAAGGGAGTTTAATCGTAGGTGTTAGAACAATCACTTAGTGGTGTCTCAAAGCATCGATGGTAGTGCATAGAGACCTAACTCGTGATGTTGAGGTGTAATGGGAGTAAGAGATAAGTGAAGCAAGAACTATACATAGGTGATGGATCATTCTTTATCCCTATAAGGCTATGTCTACCTCCTTCCCTAGGGTAGCTTAGGTGTTGGTGACTGGTTATGTCTTGCATTGTCAAGTCTTATTAGTGCTACATCATCAAAAGTAGCATCTTCGAATAAAACATGAGTATATATTCTACCTATACATTGTCAAGATCTAATGTAGAGATGATAAAACAAAGGCATATAATAAGTTGTGCACGTATCATGCAACCTAACATCATTCATCTAACCTATGTATCGTTGTTTGCTAATACCACCAAGAATAATTGGGGCCTATACTATCATCTAAGCCAATGAGTACTCTACCTCAATGAAATTGTGATAGTAGGTAGCCTATTGATCCAACCATGTAGCGTGTGCCACCAACTAGTTCATCTGCTTCCTCTCCTGCAAGTATAACTCATATGGTTGACTGCTTGTGTCAATATATGTAAGGTTACATTCGAGGCCTCTAAATGACCACATGACATATAAGTGAATGATAGGGATTAAGTTTGTAGTTCAATTACTCAAAGTTAAGATCGAGGTTTTTAAGGCTTAATTTGACAAATAATGGCTAGTTAGCCAACTTGAAATTAGGTTCTTTTACCACGTCTGATGCCTTATTTAAGTTCTTAATCATTTTCCAAAGCTTAGGTACTAGTTATTCATCTAAGCAAGAACACCTGCCAACCTGTCTACAAGCACTCGAAACTCTCCCAGCGTAACCTAAGTTATCTCTAACATTTAAGCTAACCTAACTACCCGTTTATTTCATACGCAATTTGTGTTGTTCTTATGAGCCGCCAACACATTTGAAGACTTATTGATCACTCTTCGTACTTACTTTTTGTCAGAAAAGCCTAGTTCGAGTGTAATACGTGTTCCTACATAGATCCCAAGGATGATTCTTTGGACATTCTTTATTTTTGTCTTTTCTCAAATTTTCCCACTCTAGTGCATCTTATAATGTATATATTACTTCTTTTTTATACTTTACCCCTTTGACATTTCATTCTTGTACAAACCCCAATAGGTGGAGTATATAAGGCCCCTTATTGTATAAGTTCGCATCAACTTCTTCAACTTTTTGAATATTCTCTTAAGAATTCCTCTTGAGTATCCTAACTCTTACCTACTCCTTTAGTAAGAGTAATAGCGCGTGACCATTGTAATATACTCATGTATCATATCAAATGCTCAGTAAGCTATATAGGATATGGTGGTGTGCAATATCCATTAAGTGGTTATTTGCTAAACCCATATTTCCTTTCATTTTATCCTTTATTCCATTGACCCATCATTGTTTGTGTTTGAGTTAGAATTGGTGTCGTCGTGTATTTGTCCCCAAGGCATATAAATGAAGCTCTACAATATTGAATCAAATCGAAGGAATCTAAGCAAGCTAAATGTCACTTCCTCCTTAGCAACAATAAGGTGTTGTAGCAATATACTATTGTTGATATAGGTATCAAACCACCTAAGGACTTTCAAGTTAGCATTTACAATAATAACACTATCAAAATAATGAAACTAAGTATATGAGAGTGAGATAGTTGCTCAAAAACTTGCTAGTCGAAACCATCATAAATCCTATAATACATGGATAGTAACTCAATTACCTCGAACTCAGCTCCTCATTTGCAAAGTGCAAAGAAATGGGTGGCTCTTTACCACTCCCATGAGTTTATTGTGTAATGGGACAATGTAGGGGAAGTGGTCTCATGCCTATACTTATAAAATGACCAATCAGTTCCTAATCTCTAAGGCATCTATTTATGATGCAAGACAAAACTAATAGTATAGCCAAGCTAAGCACATTGCACCCCAAGCATATTAGCCAATAGTAGCAAAATTGGTTAATGAAGGGAGGAAAATAAGATGGACTAGGTTATAAGATTTGTCTGAGATGACTATCCTGCTGATGAGCTATAAGATATGTGCTCCAGCATATTGTTGCATTGTTATCTTATCCAACCTTAAGTAACTTGTTGAATAGAATAACCCGGTGGTTACCGGTTGCTTTTAGCCACCTATCAAACTTCTTTACTACATATTTAGTCAATACTTAACTATTAGCCATGGCTTTGAAGGGTTTGAATAGTTTCTTATTGAAAAAGTCATTGCAATTATAGAACATCTTCATCTGTGCAATAATAAGCAAATTCCTAACATCTTTCAATATGGCATCATAACTCTCGATAATATTTATGATACTACAACCATAATAGAATCAGCTAGATTTGGATTCTTATTGGTACATGATAGCTCAGTAGCCATTAGTCTACTTATTCAGATATATCCCTAAAATACCTTTGTATTACAAGAGTTACATCGCAAATCACTTCATAATACTTATGAAACTTATGGAGTTGCATTTATCTACATGTTCTTAGCTTATATGTTGAATTTGTTTGCTACATGCTTGATGCATTGGCTCCATAGCCAACTCTTTGGCCATATTGCATTTCAACCCTTTATTATAGCTTTTATGCTACTTAACTGTCGCATATTAGACATATTGACTCTTCGTGATTCTTTATAGCATGAAAAAGCACGTATTTCAAGAACTCTACGTGCCTATACACTCTTCATCGAGCAATGCAAATTTCAAGAGCATGTTATGGTTTCTATTCTAGTTGCTATGAGTAACTTGTGGTTGTATTTCCCATATAAGAATTTGTCATTAGTTGTGATTAACGACTTGAAAAAAATAAAGGAAACAACTAGTTTAATGTCACACCAACAATGTTCATTAACAATGAGCAAAAAAAGTTGACGCCCTACTTGTAATGGACGAATACCTCAATGTATAAGGTAAAGGACTAGAGATTATGGAGAAATTCACAACATTCTTGGTTGATCTCTATACATTTCTACTCAACCTTGGTGCTTGGAATGACCAATTGTATTTCATTTAGTAGGTGTGAAAACACAACATATAATTCCTCCTACTTTCCATATACTTAGTCAATGGACTTATGCTTTGCCTCCCAAACTCTCTTTGAACAAATAGTATAATAGAACTGCTTATATATTACTGTTTAGAGCTCTTATCTTAACACTTGACAAATTTTGTACTTCCATAATAATAGATCTAACCATAGTGGTTAAGTTCAATTGAGGGTGATCTTGGTTTATGATAGTGGGTGATCTTGGTTTATGATAGTACTTTACACGTGTGTGGACCCTCACATGATTCTTTAACCATTTGCAAAGTCTTAACTTGCATCATAAGTGGTCGTAAGAACATCTTTAGACTAGCCTTCAACTCTAACTCAACCACTATGTAATTATGGTGGTTTAGTATGTGATGCATTTTCACTACTTGTATCAATTGCTCTTCTTTCTTAAAGTGTATTCTAACCTCAAATTCATCATTGAAACTCCATTCCATTATTGTCTTCCTCATCATATGTTACATAGCCACTGTCTACACTCTCTATAAAGATATGGCCTTATTACTCCTAATAGTGTTTACACCTATTGGAAACTTGCAGTACTGATCATTATTTCTCTATAACCCATCATGTTCATTTAGTACATGCAACCAATCTTCCCTATCCTTACCAACATCATTAGCACTCTCTCTCATTAAGTCATCATAAGGATTTATAATAAGTTAGATTATCTTCATTCTTAGTTTCTTCAATAGCTTCTTCATTCATAGGAACATTAGTTTATAGAGATAAATACTAGCTTCTGAAGCTATAGGAATATATTGTGATTCATGGACCTATCTTTCAACTAAATTAGCATAATAAGCATCCTATCTATAATCATTCCGGGTCCACTTATGTTTTTCTATAAATAGCTCCATTTGGAGCCAGTACTCCTACCCCTTTACATCTAAAGGTAACATCAATTACACATCATAGTTGTCAGGCATAAGCACAATACAATAATAAACCCGACTTCCTCCTTCAAATGCGGATCAATTTAAGTTGTTAGGTCATTCTATCAATTTGAAAGAAATTATAGATGACATCTATCAATTACTCATAATTTGTATCACTTGCAACCATAACTATTACTACCGGGCATTTATCATATCCTATCCTATAGTCTTAATCCACAATATTTCCATTGATATAGTAATTTACTCTAACTTAAGCCATTTTCACCTAAATAGCTTTAACATTTGACTAAAGGTTATAATTACACTACCATAATAGAAAAAGCATATACCAAGTTTCGTGTTACTTACTTAATATAATTATAAACTATACCTCTAAAGATACAATAATCTTTGATTAATCTACCTAAGCTTTAGCTCCATTATTAATTAAAGCTAATCTATTATGGTAATGAGCAAACATGAATAACAAGCTTACATGAACAAATCGAATGACCATAGTACAACAGTTACATGGACTAATAATCAAATGTCATAGTAACCAACATTACATATGTTAATCTATTTAAGTACTCTAAAATGAAAATTGATAAGTAATCATACAAAAATATTCTATAATGAAAGAAAAAGGTTAAAATGAAGAGTTCCTTAAAAGACCTTTTAAGCATAACAACCGTTCGTATATTTCAACAAATACTTAGCAATGTACTCAACTATCTTTAACAAAAACTTATCATATTTAACAACTTCACATTATAGGCACAACTTAGCATGATAGAAACAACAATATAACATACATTACTTTAAAAAAAAAAAAGAAAAAGAAATTGACATACTTCAAACAATCAGTAGCTTTTAGAGTTTTGAATGGGAAATAACCTATACAAAATGGAAACTCCTAGAGGGAAATAAGAACATAACATGAAAATAAAAAAAAAAAAGAACTTTGGATTCATTAATAATGCATGGTTCAGGGTTTTATGTGAGTAGTTCTTTGATTTGGATGCTTGAGATCGTTGGGTTAGAGCGTTCCATTTTTTTTTTTAGGACAAATAAGGAAGGATCAAGTAAGTTACATGTTAGAACATGATGAAATCATATGTTGAATACAATTTTTCATTAAAACAATGAAATCATGTGTCATTAAAGGATTTCATCTGCAACAAAATAAATTGTGCATTTAAGTTACAATTTCTTTACATGTTACAATTTGAAATTGTTAAAATCATGATTTCATAACACAAAGCAATCATATTTTAAGAACTTTTTTCCTTTTCCCTTCCTTGATCTGGTAGGTAGTATTTATATTTTGTAATATTTCCTAAATATTTATTTTGTGTCACACATTTTCAAATGAATGTCTAATATTTAATAAAATTCTATAAATAATTACTTTATTATGAGTTACCAAAAATTTTTTTCCATAATTAAAAAAAGAAGTTTAGTAGATACTATAAAATGAAAAAAAATTACATTATTTTAATTAAAAATAGAAAATAGTGAAGAAAAAATGTATAGTTGGAGCAAATAAATATGAGACATTCCTTATTCGTGATCGCACATTATTTTGTGCATTAAATTTGTAAAAAGGAAAAAATATTAACAATGAAAAAAGAAAATTATGAAACAAAGTAGAAGGAGGGATAAAAGAAAGAATAGAAGAAGAGAAATACATTAGTATGACGTATGAGAGAAGAAGAAGAAGAACTATGATAAGTAGGGGAAAGGAGGTCATGAGAACAAGCACATAAGAAGGAAGGGGAAGAAAGAAAAGAGAGCCTAAGCATGCCTTCTTTTCCCTTTCTAGAGGGGGTAATTGAGTTAATAAAGAGTTAATAACAGTGGTGTCATAAGAAGTTATAACAAGAGCCTCACCATATGACACATATGGTAATAAAGCTCTTGCTACAAGAAATCTTTATCATGTATTTTGCATGATAATCCCATATAAGTATATGCTTCAAAGCCCTTATTACCTTAAAATTTTTTTTTTTTTTTTATGATGGTTTCATCAATTTGAAAAATTAGAGACATTTTGTTGCAGTAAGCCAATTTTCTTATAATAAAAGTTTTAATATTCTAGAAAGGAATCAAAAGAAGATTGGTTTTATCCCTTCTAAATGGGAGATAATATTCATATAATATAAGTAAGAACAATGTTGGTTACAAATTGTTGTTTATAGAATGAATTTGTTTACCGGTTATGTTGCATTTTATTATAATCATAGAGATTTCCTTGCACATAGATCGTCATGCATCAAACATAGTTTAACTGCTCCATCATATATTTCAATAATGGATAGGAATATGTTAAAGCTCAAATTCCTTCTAGAAACCTCAATATCAATATAATTTTCAAATAAACTCACAATGGTTATCATCAATTATATAGTTTGAAAAATTAACAAACCGTTTCAACTTGTCTCTTATTTGCTAAAACAAATTCAACTTAAGATATAATAGAATATTTTATATGAGTCTTGATAATCAAACTATATTACTCATAGTCATAGATATATTCACCATTGAACCTACTCCCATCCAACAAATCAAAGATGAACTCGTCTTAAGAAACAAAGACATCTACACTTGAAATGCAAAATCCTAAATGGGTGAGTTGTAAAATCTAGTACATAATTATTGTAGACATACACAATCATGTGCTACATCAAACATGGGTCTATGAATTTCTAGATGCAACAAACAAATTCAATACATATATATATAAGTATGTATATATATTATTGGTATATCTATAGGTGATTCACACAACACAACCTCAACAATTGAGATTCAAATCAATTAAGGTCACACTTTCCAAAAATAACTAAGTCATAGCTAACAACTAGCTTCAAATGACATGGTAGGCCCATAATCCCATCATCTACAATGAATAATATGAGAAGGATTATAGACCTTTTATCTCTTAAAAAATATTTGCAAGGGATGACTATGTTGCTAAGAAAGTAGTGTCATCTTCTGTTCACCATCCATATTAAGATATTAGGAGCATGGTTCTGGTCATAGGTAGTTTCGTTCCAACTTTAATTCTATTCAACCGATTGTATTAGCCATAGTTCTCTCATATCAGCATCATGCTTAATCTCTACAATGATATTTACGCCTAATCAAACTACATCATTGGAGGAATGTAGGTTTGAATCACTATCCCCTCATCAATGACTACCCTTCACAGGTTCAAATGGCTACACAAATAATACACACATATTTGGGTTAGATATCTATTGGTCAAGTTTCTCTATCATACATGGACACACATCACAATAACAACTACATACCTATCAATAACTTGATTTCATTAAATATTATATAGAAATGACTATTCAATTGATTCATACTTAAATATGCTTATGAACCATGAATTATAAGTTTTTAATCATTTTTGTTATTTATTTCGGTGATTATAAGCTTGTTGTTTGTATATAACCATGAAAAGCGTCATACAATCAACTTAGGGACCTAAGGCAGTTAAGTTAGCTAAAGAAGAGGGGTTGATTGGCCTTGTTGTAGGGTTTGGTTAATGGTGCTATAGGATTGTTTGATCGATTTATCCGGTTTCTTTCTTCTCCTTTATAATTTCTTATCCGATCAACCCTAGGGTCATAAATACCTTCGGTTAACATGATCTCTAAGTCTATCAACACCTAATTATCAAATTTTTGTTAAGGTTCTTATTGCTTTTGTAAATAGATTAGAATCCTAAAATTCCAGTCTCCAATTTGTCAATTCGATCAATTGTTTGTATCAATTATCCAGTATATCAATACTTGTTAAAAAATCTTCTTTAAAACTTACTTTTATTAATCCTTTACTTAAGGCAACAAGGATGTATCATAAGATATAGATGGACTGATCAATTCTAAAAGGACGGATTTAAAGAAGAAGGGAACTAATTACTTGCTTTAAATGAAGGAACTTAAACTACTATGAATCTTGTGTAGAGACTTCTAATCGAGCTACTTCACAAGCAATCTCTACCATAAAATAAAGTTTTGATTAGGTTCTAAATAAGGAACCGTAATTTGATAAAGAATGCTTAGTTCTAATTTATTGTTTCTCGCATGTTCTTTGAGATTCCTTGCAGTCCTGTTTCTGCTACACCACTAAGAAACTAATGATTAAAACCTACTAATTTTCCCTCGATAGTCCTTGACAAGACACAACAATCAATAAACCGGTAAGACGAGAGAAAAATGAATAACAGTGGCTCCTGGTTTGCAAAGGGCATGGCAATAGCAAGTGTATTGGGACATAGCTAGCGATTTCCTCTTGTTGAGAGTAAGAATCTATGATGAATAAATAAAAAACTTAGAGAGTGTATTTACCCTCTTGGCCCTTTTTCTTTTTTCTTCTTATATCAATTTTGCGTATTTTATATGTTGAATTTCGTTCACTAATCGCTCAAGATCTTCTGATCAGACAAGTACGGAATCTCAACTTGATCCTCATAAGTTTAAAATTGGATCATCATAATTACATACACTTTGAAGTTTATTGAAATTTAAGTTTTCCAATAACATTGTGTTTCCGAATTCGAATTATAAACATCATGAAATAAAATCGATTTGCACAAGGTTCGCACGAAAAATAAAATCCATAAAAATCTCTGGTCCTAATTGTGAATTGAATGGACATGAACGAAGGGAATTCGAGCTCTTATTCATGTCAGTACAATTCAAAGAACATGAATTATTTTGCCTGTCTTGAGATGAAAACAAAACCCTAAAATATCTCCCATACACCCGTCGAGATTCACAATTGGGAACAACTTGACTTCAAACTCTCCAATAGCCGCCTGCATGATAATTCATAGATTGAAAGCCTTCCCTTCGTCCAAAATGGAGCATGAAAAATATTGGTGAAAGGAACCATTGGAAAAATATCAACCCTTCCGAGTTCCAACCTGTACTAGAAAACAATTTGACCTTAGGGCTTTGCTATTTCCTAACCAAGCGTGTAGTAGAATAGATTCCAAGAGCGATGTCTCTATCACTCATATTTTTATTATTTTTATATTTTTCACTTTCATTTGAACAAAGTTTGTATGGCCCTAAGTAAGTTAGAGGATAATTACAATTGGAGTAATATCACAATTTACACCTCAATTTTATTATTTTTTTCGCAATTATATATCTAAAATTTCAATTTGTTTAATTATACACTTAATTGAAGATTTAATTATCACAGTTTTTAGTTTAATTAATCACAATTTATACCATTAATCTAATCAATATGATTTGCCAAAGAAATTGTCACTTATGGCTTTAAGGGGTTATAGACAGGCACAGACAACTACTAATAGGTTGCGCAACTACAATTTTTAAGTAAGTCGTGACTCAAAGTTTTGTAGAAGATAGACCATAATCACTTATGGAAAGTCGGGCAAGCCTCTTAAAACTATAGATAGCAATTCTGTTAACTAATCGTGTGAAATAGATTAATGATATAAATTGAAGTTAATTGTAATATAAATTATGATAATTAAATCTTCAATTGAGAATATAATTAGATAAATTAAAACTTCAAATGTATAATTGCGAAAAATAGTAAAATTGAAGTATAAACCGTGACATTGATTCATTACAGTTTACAATAGAGAGAAGGTAAGGGTGATACTTCATATAGCCTTTGAATTTTTAGCCATTAGTGCAAACATGTATTTTCTAGTAATATTACCAAAAATAAAATATGTGTATTACCAAAAAAGTGCAAAAAAACAAATTGATAGGCATCATTTTTTTATAACTTTTTAATCATAGACATCATAAAGAAAATAGGAAAATACATTATTACTAAAAAGTTACAAAAATACTAAATTTCTTATTATAATTACCAAAAAAAGCCACAATTGCTACAAAAGAAAATATAATATTACCAGAAAATTTAAAAAAAAAAAAATTGGCTGAAATCAGTTGCTTAAAGTGGACTGACCGTAAGGATCTCCCATTTATTTTCCAGTGCAAATAGAGAATATAAGTTTTGTTACCACATGGTGCATTCCAATGATGTTGTTAATTCTAATTCGTAATTCTTATTATGTTTAGCTTTTTTATGAATATACCCTCTTTTATTATTTATAGATAGTATATATGCCCTCTGTAATTATTTGGATGTAGAGTTAAGTACATGTTCTCTGCGTATACATTGTTGTTCTAATGTCTACACTTGATTTGTATCACTTAAAACACACTAGGTGGTCTCCATTTTGATTATGGCTTTATGTATATGAATATATATATATATATTTATATATATGTGTGTGTACGTATTAGTCATTGCCTTTACACTCTTTTTCATTCGGAGAGTAGCAATTGAATTTGCGGTGAGGAATTACAAAGGCCCCAGATGATTTTCTAATGTGTCATATCAACTTTTGGTGGTCTCAATTTGCGTTGTGAGGAAAGGACCAATGCCTTTGCATCTTTTCAGAATTTGATTCATGGGCTTTTTGTATTTTTCCTATAATGATGGTTGATATTATTCCAGTGGGGCACAAGAACTAGGATTCTCTGAAATGGACTCTTATTATTTATTTATTTTATTTTTATTTATTTATTATTATTATTATTTTTTTTGCCATTGTCAGCTGATTTTTAGAATAGTATTTATAAAGTTGCAGAGACAAAAAATACCGATAAATAACAAAATGACGTATTTTGATATAGGTGCCCGAGAGCAAGTTTGGGAGGCAGGTAGAATAAGAGAAAGAGAAAATTTATGATATTACAAGCAGCGTTGTGAAACTTCAATTAATCAATACGGTATAACTTAATTCAATTCTAATTTAACTTTGATTTAATCCAATTTTTTCTCTTAATATTTGATTATCTTATATATTTAGATCAATCTTCTAAACTAAGATTTAACAAGATTAATCATAAGCCAAATCTAAATACATTATTAAAATAAGAAAGCAAAAGACTATATAATTATATAAATTTTAGTTTTATGGTTACGATAATTCGAATGCTAGATCGAATTTAGTCATAGATCGACAAAATAGATAACGTACATATAGAGATAAGAAAAAAAATTAACATACAAACTTTTTGTAAAAAGCACTAAACCTAGGACCAAAAGCCACAAGCAGCAACGCTGAATTTGTTTACTATGTTATAAGTATAGGGTGCTCATATTCACATAATAACTATTTTCACAACCAAAGTCGCTGCACTTATTTTCTACACAACCCATATAATTCACTAATAGAGAATAAAAAGATGTGTCACACAAGTGAAACCTTAAAGATAATTCAATAATATAGAAAATTACTTATGCAAAAGCCATCATAAAAGAGGAAACTACTATGTAAATTCAATAGATACTCTAAATTTCTACCTGAGCTTCAGTTTCCACAAAAGCATGCGCGTGTAGTAGAGCTCCACCTGTTTTCAACTCCTCTAGTTCATTTTTGCCAACTCATGCTCCACACTGCCCTATGCATCCATCGTCCTGCATCATCATGGCCACCTACCATTAGATGATGTTGTCCATTTTCGGTGAAGTCCATTTAAAGCTATACACTCCCTTCTCACCTATCATATCTTTTCATTCATTCTAGTAAGAATATATATATATATATATTTAATGTTGAATATTTATAGGATTTCAAACTCTATCATTAACTCAGTTGAACTGATAAGTATACTTATCATTTTATAACACGGATGAATATAAGGTTATCTTTACTTGAAATGGCTACAAACACTACTATTAATAAATCTTTCTATGATTTAGCAATCAAATTTATCAAGTGATAAAAAGATCAAAATATCTAATTTATTATTTAAACTATACTAATTCACAACAACTTTTATCCAACATAAATGCTACAAAAACTATTAACGCTACAATGATTAACATACAGACTTACTTTACCACTTAGCATGATACTATCAATATATATTTTTTGTCCAAATACTTGTTATCTACGGGAAATTATATGTATGTAAGCATTCTTCTCGAAATTACTTACTTCTAATCCTAATTATGTCTATTAGAATCTCTTCTGAATTAACAGTCAACTCAAATCGCATTAAGGTCATGTTAAATTGTCAATTTTTTTAAAAATGCAGCAACTTTCCTAATAATATTTTTATTATCAGGAATAAAGTGTTCCAATGAATTAGATCTATTCAATATAATTATCTCTCAATATATTTTAATGAAATCTAGCCTAAGACAATATCATACACTATACTATACTTAGATTGATTAAGTTTAATTCACCAGAACTAACAATTATCCGCAATTACACACTTATTTATACGAAGTTGATATAGCAAATCGTAAATACTACTCATACATGATGCAATAACAAAATATATCAACAAAATGCAGGAATAACAAAGAAATTAATATAAGATAAGTTAGAAATACAACCCCATTCTTAATTCTACTATATAAATATTTACAACAAACGAATGTTGAATTCTCATTGGCTCTCTCGAGTAATTTCGGGAAAGGTACGATACAACACTATACTAAAAAGGAAATTACAATGTATACAAAGATGAATGACTTGGTGTGATATTGGTTCGTGAATTGATGTTCTTAATGATGTTTTTTTTTTATTCTCCTTATTCCAAAAGTCATGGTATATTTATACTCTTCCCATCAAAGGATTTGAATATACCTCTTCAAGGCACCACTTGACTTTTTCACATATTGGTTCATGTGAAAAGGTTGAAAAAGAAAAATTGTATCCCTCCTATCATGCCCCTGACTTAAGGTGTGACCATCTCGGAAAACAAGGTTCTTCACCAATCACAGCAATAAAAGCCTCATTGCTTCATTACAACTCATCACGCTCGTGATTGATGGTGTGATCACGTTCCTGTTATGCAATCACAGATGTGATTGATAGGGAGATCATTGGTGCTTCTTTAATCATGCTTGTTATGAAGTGTGTGATCAATGCCGATCAATGCAATCATTATTCATCATGCCTATGATTGAATAATTCTTATTTTTGCTTCAAAGTTTTTTTCTCCTCATAGCCATGATTGACTTGAAAGTCATTGTTCTTTTATAAATTTCATCTCCTTACTTGTGATTTACTTGAAATCAATATATTATACAATTAAGTACCAAAACTTAAGAATTAAATCACAATTATGATCAATTATATGTCTAAACATGCTTTGAAAGTGTAAAGTAATTTACAGTTATTAATATCTAGCATGAATAATTTACTCGACTTAACTCCTCTCACAACAACACATTACCATAAGAATTTACCATATAATTGGATGATACGTATATTAAAGGTGAACAATATCTAGCCTATTAGGGGAAAAAGCACTATAAAACAATGTTGGCATATACTTCATGTTTGGTAAAGTACACATCTAATCGTCATGAAGTTTAACCCATCCTTTACCTACACCATAAGTCTCTAGGTTTAGCGCCCTGCTCATCTATATAGAATCACTCTACATAAGCTTATAGATTTGGAACCAATTGTTTTTTGAAGACATATAAAATGCATTCAGAATCTAACATATAATCATAGGACCTATACTATTTGTTTGAAGCTAATAACAACACATCCTCCAGTAGTATAGCTACTATGACATCTATACCTACCCTAATATTATCATCTTAAATATAGCTTTGGTTTTGTTTGCATAGGCACCTAACTCTAAGGCAATCATTCGACTTGGAAAGAAAGTTGATTACACTTGATTCCTAGACTTACATCTACAACTACCACCTCCTTTAGACATATATTAGTTAGTGTACCTAAGAGTTGAGTTACTCTAAGCCTTAGGTCCTTTAAGTTATCAAGGAAAGAAGGGGTGAAATGGAAACAAGTAATAGATTCATGAAGCAACTCCTCAGATATGACTCACTGATGAACTTAATATAACTTGGTTCTTACTTGATATGACTTATAAGCTAAGAATTCAAAGTTTAGTCACTACTAATTCTTAGTTACTGGTGGAACCGGACAAGTATGTAGAAGACAATTTGGAGAAAATGTCTCAGAAGAAGAAGAAGAATATTCATATATGATTTAATAGCTAATTTCGGTTGTACAAGGGAAATGACTATTTATAGTAAGTACTTAAGGCAACATAAGGATGTAGGAAATTACAAAAAGGGTATTGCACAAATGTTAAATCTTAGTACATACTTAAAAAGGTAAAGATGATAAACACACAAAAGGAAATTTAGTACAATTGTTAGAAAAGATCAAGACATGTTAAGGTACTATTGGTGTTGTACTCGAATAAAGATTGTTCTTGGGGCTGAGCTATTAGGGAATAGGATGGGGCCCATCTTTGAGGCATATGGTGGTGATAGGTCGGTCTTTAATAGTTTAGTAAGGGGAAACTTGATCTTCAATATGTGGAATGTCAATAGATGACTTGATCAACGCATAGAGACCTCAGTTTTAAGGCTTAGCCATTGATGAAGCTCAGTAGCAAAGTCTTCATCAACTTAAATCTAAGTAGGGTTAGACTAATTTCACAATTAGTTAAACCATGAGCCATCTAGATACAAAGACTCATCTTCGGCTTACTATAATGCTAGCATGTGCCTGGCTAAGCCTTGGAGGCCTCGTAATCGAGCTTAAATAAGGGGTCTAAAGGTCAATGGTCCATCATTAGCTTTTAGCAACTAGAGAATCAACAACGTCATATTTGTCACATTTTATAGTATAATAAATCATTGCTCAACAAATTGATTTTGATTGCATTTAATAACAAATTGTCCTTTCCATTGATCATGGTCCCTTTAGACCCAAAAGAAGACAAACAAAAGCATTGCTTGTTTCTTTAATAATTAGTTAAGGATATGAACTCAAAAATATGTTTTCTTCCCAATTAATCAATGCTTACCCATTATTAATACAATCTCTATTACAATCGAAGATTTAAATAAGTACTAAGATTCCAATCTCTTCTATAGACATGAGCCTATCTTTTCTTCCTAAACCTCCTATAAAAAAACTATAGTTATAGTCATTTAGATCATATTTAAGGCTCTTACCAAGATCTACCCACTCATCTTCTTTCGTAGGCTTAAGACTCCCATTTAATACCTATTTTAAGCCTTATCGCACCATTAATGGATTCTCATTTTCTATGAATAAGAACTTATGCATCCATCAAACTTCTTAATTCCATACTTTATGATCATCCATATAGTGTACAAAAAAATCTAATCACAAACCCTAGTAACAAATCATTTGCAACTATACTCTAATGCGCGCGCATACATACGCACCTATGCATACACATTACACGCACAACCCAAAGATGATTTAAGTTAAAGAAGAAAAGTTGACATAGATTTAATGTTGAAACCCTAATATAGTTTAGAAAACCACATAAAAAATTGGAATAGGTTCATTAGAATACAAAAAAAAAAACCATTTTCACAATCATATCCTATTCGATATCTAAGTAATTACAAAATAGGAAACCATTACATGAATTAACGACATACGCTAACATTTATGGGCAACAATGGACAAAGCCTATTATTAAGTACTTTTCACATTATGACATGGGCTTTTCATTTTATGAAATTGATTAAGGACATCTTTGATTTACCAAAAGAAGAAATAATAATTAACAATAGATCTAAGAACTATTATTCACTTACATTTTGATATTTAATGTGTACTTTTGAATAAATATAGAAAACATTAAATTATCATGCAAAAAGTAAAATTATGAAAACTTCCTATATTGTAAAAGGTGACCACTTATACCTCATTGCAATTTCAATCACTAATATAGATGTCATGCTCTAATGCATAGGGGTGCAACAATTCTCTACATATTCATATGAAGTAATAGTATACACAGCTAGAAAGCAAACTAAATCATAAATAAACTTTAATTCATCAAATCTCCTTAATATGAATTATTACCCGAATTATCATAAGGATCTGCTATGAGTCATAAAGGAAGGTTACACCAATAAGGTTTGGGGAAGGAAATCTAGTGAATTTTCTTAATTTTTTTTTTTTTTTGCAAAATAGAGGGTTCAATGGAAAGAAAAAGGGAAGGAGAAGAGTTGGTGTGGGGGGTGGGGTGGGGTGTTAGGGTTATGTTCTACATGCAATTTACCATATTACCTTATGTTTTAAAATAACTTTAGGGGTATTTTATTACTAGTATTAGCCACATAGTAACTAGTCTATTGCTTTGAATTTTCTTGAATTATGTAAAACATATCTACTAACTAGAAGGACCATAAGATAGGCTTTAAATTATCTTGATTCATTTACTAGTACTATGGACCTTGTTCTTTGAGGTAGCAAGCTAAGGATTACATCTTTATAGGAAAACTAATGAACTTATTTCCATTAATAGACACTTATAAAACAATCTAGGTGTAAAACACTAATTGACATGATCTACCATAGATGTAGTCCTTCCTTATCTCAATAAGGATTATAGTACCCTTTGGAAAATTTGCTTAAGTGGTCTATCTATAGGGGACAACCTTATTAAAAGAGGTCTAAATTGGTCAAGTTACCTTATATGTAAATTTAGCAAAGAGAATAACCTATATGCCAATATCTTAAGAGATCTATGGGAAAATCTAGTAATCTAACAACTCAAGAATGCTTCTCTATAAGTTTAGCCTTTTAATACCCTATATTGCAACAAACCTTTATTGTTTATTTTGAGACCACCTAAAGTAGCACTTCTCCTCTGCAATATGGTAGATTTGGTTGAACAGTAGCGACCTCCTTTTTGAAATGAAAAATAGCATAATTTAACAATTGTTTGTAATAAGGTGTCTACCCATAAATATTGGGCTCATATCAAAACAATGCATGTGAGATACTTGATTTCTTTTTACTTTCTATCAGGGAGATCAAGGGTGGATCAAAGTTAACATGCCCATTCCTTAGTTCCACTCATATAGAAGATTCAAGATTAGAGCAATAATAATGGGATAAGCGGTAGCTGAGAGTGTTTAGAAACATGAGAGGGCAATAGATAGTGGATTTAATGAAAATCTAAGGAAGATCAATCTAATACAATTGACTTGTACAAGTAATTGAATTTTATGAAAACAAAAATACAAATGGACTATAATAGGTAAGTTAAACTTGATGATGAATGTATGTGTAGTTACTAGCATTTTCTTTGCTTACAAGGAAAGCCTCCACTAATAAAACAATGATCGGTTGCATTACATATTGAGGGAAACAAATGGTTTTCTAACCATCTAGCAAATGTTGCTTAAAGACTTACAAAAATGAAATTCTTTTTATTTGTTCCATCGTCCAACATTTCTAAAGACTTGATGATATGAATCCTAGATTTTTCTTTGTTTATTCTTCTTCTTCTTCTTTTTTTTTTTTCCTAATGTAAGGGAAGAAGCATTTGAATCTAAATCTATCTTGATGGGACACTAGTGGTGATTCCTAACTATTAAGGTGCATAAAACTCCTGTTTTTTGTAATAAGGAATCATATTATCCCCACACTTAATCGAAGATTACCTATCTCCATATGGTGGTTTTGATTTTTGTTTGTATTAATACTTTAATAAGCAATCTAGCATCTTTTCTAAACCCAAAAAAGAAATGTAGAGGTTTGTAAAACTTTTGCACTTGTGTAGTTAAACACTTACTGAATCAAGTTATGCAATTATTTTCTTGGACTTACATTTTTCCAAATAAGCACTTTATGCCAAATACAAAAATTTACCCTATGAAATTGAACTCATATCATTAAGGTGTTTTACATATCAAAAAAATAATATTTTATGCTTACAATATACATATGGTATGTATATATTTACGTTTTGGCAGATGATTAAACTAAAGATTAAGAGTTTTAACAAATAGAGTAAATTAATTTACTTAGAGCTCAACTAATGCATTTTTTTCCTTGTTTCATTCTATATTTAATAAAATAAAAGATAAGGATTGTTCCAAAACAATTTATAGCTTTGGATGATTGAGTCCAATAAGTCCAATGGCAAAGTAAAATAAGTGAATCCAACTTAAGTAAGGCTACAGTATCTACTCATTGACAAAAAAATCATTGAAATTTAAATAAAATTTCTATGTCATATGTGTTGATTTTCTTATATCATTTTTTCCCTTATTTCTTAAACACCAAATGCATAATAGGGTTTACAAAATAAAGTAATACATGAAACTAATTTATGACATTATATGAAAAGGTAAGAAAATGATATTTTAGTATTATAATAACTAACATTTGCTTGTGCTATATAAAACAATTTGAGGCAATTTTATGAACTTGTTTATTGGAGTAATACTTTAATTTTCCAAAATTTATGGATTTGATTTTTGCTAGATATGACATAACTACATTTATGCCGCTTAATAGATACGGAAGGAAAAGAAAAATAACTATATAAAATATTTATACATCTAAAACGAAATAAAATGAGAAATTATTAATAATTCGAATAAAGGATTGTTATTGGTAAAGTTGTTTATTTTAAAAAATTTTGTAATATTAAATCTAAAAAAAAGTGGGGCTTCCACTTCATTGATATAAATAAAATAAAAATAGTATATAAGTTGAATACCTAAATTATGATTATAATAAGTTTTTCAATTTAATTTTTTGATTTCACTATTGCGTGCAAGTAAGATAATATGGAGGCTTATTCAAAACTTTTATTTTTTAAAGAAGTATTCATTGAAAAGAAATTACCTCACTATTCCAATTATTTTTGTAACTTACCATATTGATATTTATTAAAATCATATTGTTAGTAATAAACTTTTATAATCTTTTTTACATTTATTATTACCTAATTTCATCCCATTTATTTTTGAAACCAATAACTAACATTGATTTAACAAGTTTAAGAAAAAAAATTTATCTTTTAAGGATTTATTATACACTTTGTTGAAAAAACCAATGTGTAGCAAAATATAAAATTTCCCTTTATATTGCTAACAATTGCTTATTATACCTGCTAATTTGATGGAAGGAACACTGATCCTTTGGTGGCAAAAGGATGGATTGACTCATTGGAGAAAGCCTTTGGAGTACATGAGATTGAGAAAAATAAGAGAGTTAGGATAGTTTCTACTTTATTAAACAGGGATGCAAATAATTGGTCGGAGGAAAAAATACGAAATTTACCAAAACCAATTAATTGGGCTATATTTAGATATACATTTCTAGAATGATATTTTCTTAAAGGTATGAGAGAGAAAATGTGTGAAGAGTACTATAAACTAAGGCAACAAAGTAGGACAATTGAAGAATATGAGAGGGAATTCAATAGGTTATTGAAGTTTGCTCTTAAAGCTATATGGAATAATGAGATTTCTAAAGTTGAGTGGTTCAAGGTTGGGCTTGATCATTATTACCAAGTAGAGATGAAGAGGATTAGGGTGAAAAGATATATTGATGTTGTTAATGAAACTTATATGATTGAACAAGTTCATTATCTTTGATAGGCCACATATGTGATTGAGAATAAGAAAAGGAAGTTGGATGTTAGTTTTAGCAGTAAAAGTAATATATCTAAAAGAAAGAAGTTTATTTGATCCGTAAAAGGAAATAGAGGGCCTATATAAAAAATACAACCTTGTTGGAAGTATAATAGTAAGCATCAAGCTGAGGAATAGAATTGAGAGGGAAGTGTTATAGGTGTGCTGAAACTAGACATCTAGCCAAGTGGTGTGAAAACCCTAATCCAAGAGGTATACATTGTTATCGATGCCATCAATGAGGGTATACTATTTGAGATTGTGTAAGACAGCAACATGAGAGACCAATTTAGTAGTAAGACTAAGCTAATAGATTAGGACCAAGTAATAAGAATAAATGATCTAAAAGGGAAGAACCTAAGCTTAGGGAGCAAGGTAAAAAGTACGCTTACATTTTTCAGTGAAACAAAGCTAAAGATCACCAGGTTGTGACAGGTATGATCTTTGAACTTGATAACTTAGAGTATATGTATACCTGGTAGCTGATAGTAGATAAATAAGAAATACTTGAAAGCAGTAACATAGTTATCATAAGAATGTTTTAAGACTAGTATTTTGAAGAGATAGTAATGCCTATATATATATTTTATTTGGTGCTAGGGTAATTCACTTATATATTTCAAAAGAATATATTGATAGAAATAAACTATCAATAGAAAATTTAGAGTTAATAGCTACAACCCCTGCCAAAAGAAAACAAGTAGTGCAACATAAAGTAAAGGATGGGGAATGTAAATCTAGATACTTGTGAAATGATTGTAGAGTTAGTTATCTTGGATATAAAAGGATTGAATGTGATATTATAGGTAATCATGGAACAAATGTTGACTGTGCGGAAAGAATAGTGGTATTTAAGTAACTTGATGAAAAGAGAACCGTAGAATATTTATAGAAACTTAAATGTTGAGGGAAGTTGTGGAAAGAAAAATACCTTATAGAAAAGGAGTAATGCAACCCTAAGGATACTATATACGTTGCAATAAGGCGGGCAAAAATTGTTGTTAGAATGAATAGAATGGAATAGTAAGAAATATCTAAGGTGGATGATCATGAGCGAGCTTCGAAGAATAAATCAAAATTTTATCTGAAGTATAATCAAAGATTAATTTAGAGATTGATCTTATATAAAATGAGATTGTGATTCATGAGATAATAGCTAATGATGAGATTGAGGAGTCAAAAAGACGATAAAATACATAAAGTTAATAAGATATATAACTATAAAACTATGAGATGTATACATTTTGTATACCCTTGGTACTTGTGGTAAATAAGAATAGTATGGCAAATCTATGACTTTCGTAACTCTTTTGTCAAGACTTATGTTTGTTACAACTCTTGTGTCTTTTATGACAAAATTTCCTATCCTTATGAATTATAGTGTATCAATTATCAGTTAGAAAAGTGTCCAATATCTTTGTGAGTCTTCTTTGTCAAGAGTCATGCCAACTTATGCCAGGTTCAGTTGAGTCCACTTAGTTTGAGTCATTATCTATCTCTTTGATGTACAAGTTGATGAAAAGTTTAAATTTGCTAAACTCGTTTTTGTTGATATATGTGTTAACTATGGGAAGTACTTTAGAACTTAACTGTGACCATTAAGCAATGATCATGATATAAAACCTATAGACGTGAAGAAATTGAATTCATTATGTCCATCCTAAGTAGAAATCGAGACTTACACAATGCTTAAATGATAGGGCTAAGATGAAAAGGCATATTGGCTAGCTATGGGATGAATAAGGAAATAATGGAAGGGATGATTATGAGTTATATATGACTAATTAATACAAGAGTCTGAACTGATTGAAGGGATGAAACAAGAATTGAGTAGAGATACTAGTTTGGAATATGATAAAAGAATGGTATAAGAACATGCTAGTTCGAAACGAGTAGTTATGAGGGGTAAAATTATAGATAGTAATATGATGATTGCAGTACTTAGATAAGAACCTAATGAAGTTACAATAATGGATTAGTTACTATGAAAAGACAACTTAAACAAAAAATGGGAGTAAAACAGGACCAATTATATTAAGCTTACATAGCAAAAGTTAGAAAAACAAGATGAAGGAAGTAATGAGACAAGTAAGTTAAAATGGAAAGTTTACAAGTGGATAAGTTGAAGGTCAAGATATCAGAGCTAGTATTGAAGAATTTCACCCTTAACAATAGTTAATGATTATAATGTGATTATGGAAATCAAAGTTGTGCAATGGAAGCACAATACTAGGTTACGAAGATGAATGTCTTAGATTATGGAAGTTTTGAGGATGAAACATTTTGTAAGGGAGGTATGATGTAATACCTTGGGTTTTTTAACCATTTTAATAACCCTAAGATCTGATCCTCTAAATTTAGAGCGTTGGGATATATTAACCGTTTTATTTCAAACTTCACAATAATGATAGAAAAGAAAAACAAAGTAGTTTAAGTAAAGTCAATTTCTTAAAATAAGTTATATAAAAATATTAATTTAAGAAAAATATTGATTATTCATAAAGTCGATAATCGTAAAATTCGAGCTTTTAGATATAATGAAATACTAGAGATAAGTTAAGTAACTTTCAAAAATAATAAATGAAATTAAATTATACGTAATGTAAATGTATTTACATGTGAGATAAATTATATGTATTAAATATATACATATAATAATAAATTATCAAAATAAGGTAAAATAATATAAAATAATGGAAAATTAATTAAGAAATGAGTAGAGGAGTCATCAAATAATATGGCAGCCTAAGATTAATTGGAAAACATGAGTCAATACCTAGTTAACTAGAAAATGACTCGTGGCACTTAGGGAAAAGGGAAAAATGACATGTGGCAAACACGTATCCAATTTTTATTAAATCAAACAAATTTGTGCAACTATAAATAGGAGCCAAACCCTCATTTATAATATTTTAACACTTTAAAAATATAAGAACATAATTTATAAAAATTAGAAAAAAAATAAAATAAAAATAAAATAAGAAATAGGGTCGAAATTAGGTTAAGGTGGTTCAATAGGTTATCCACAACCTGACTAGAAGTGGTTTTGAGGTCCTATTTTAGTACTCTAAAAATGTCAATTGGACTGGTGTTTAGATTAGCTTAGCTGTTGGAGAGCTTGAGTTGGCTTATGTTTTCAACTAGAAGTAAAGTAAAGGGTTTAGCAAAGCTTCGGAAGTAAGTCACGTCATCCAAATGCAAGATAGGCAACTATTCTACATTTAGGCAAAGTGTTATGATTCAATGTGCCATGTTTTCAAGCTCCCTAACTCGAGCATGGGTAATGAGGCCTTAGGTGCACAAAACATCAAGCTAATTTTTTTTTTTAAATCTAAAAATTAAATATTTTTCAACAGATTAGTAATTTCGATGCAATTGGTTCGTTTTATTCACAAATGCACATTTTCACACGTAATATACTAAAATAAAGTCAAAGTCGTGTACAAGTAAATCTTTTAATGGGGAAAAATTACGTAATTATGAGTGTTACCATCATGCCTTGAAACTAATGGTATAATAGCTCCACGACATACTTACTCCAAAGCATGATCATGAAAGGATAAAAACCAAATAGAACTCCATAATTTAATATCATAAATCTCTAATAAATGTCAACATAAAAAGCATTGTCTTACACCATAAATGGAATTTAAAGGAAAATTACCAAATATAAATTGAAATTACAATAACCTTTTAACTATAATCTAAAATACTAAAGTATTTTGCAACAATCTTTCAGCATATTTAGTCAACAATGTCATCTCCATTATAACAATTATCATCCCCTCTTATAGTATAGTTGTAAACTAAGTAATCACAGCAATTAAAATCCTCATAGTCATAGATGAAATATGTTAAATTGGTGATCAATAGAACCTAGTACATAACTACTCTATGCAAATACATATGTACACAATGCCACATACGTAATTAGGATTGTAATGCATGAAATAAGCCATAACAAATGGTTTAATTAATATAATTCTTGCTATTTAAAACCAGATCCCTAGAATAAAGTTTTGAAACTTGGATACTAATTTTAAAAGCTTGGAACCATAAGTACCCCTTAGAGTCTAGTTTTTTGAAAGTATCATGCTTCTTGGAGGCTAGCATTGAAAGTATTAATCATCATAACCTTGGAGTTTAGTTTTGCAAGTTTAAAGTGGATGATTGAAGGAAAAATTTTGAAAGTGTAGGATAATTCCCTAGGTTCCAATTTTTTTTTTTTTTAATTTTTTAATACAAATGTAAGGTAGGTTTTTGGAGTTCGAGTATTAAAATTATGGGTCTATATCATTTTCAATGTTTTTTGCAATGTAGTTTTTGTTTCAAGCACAACTATCAAACAATAATAATCACATACCTAAATTTCACTTAACTTTCAAAATTTTCTAATTAAATCCTTATACACAACATAACATTAATTAGATGCTTATAGATCACATATCACATCTTCTTTGCTCATTTATTAGTCTTTCCTAAGTTTTGACTCAACGAATCGACTTAATAAGCGGAAATGGCACTTTCATAGGTTACCCGATTATATTTGTCAATTATGAGGTAACTATACAATTCAATAAGTTTGTAATTTTCTAGTTTTTTCTTAGTTAAAATAAATGCAAAATCATTTAGGTGTAGAGTCTTGATAATATTTTGAGTTTAGATATATGATTTTACAAGTTTATAATTTTACCAATTCTATACGATTTTATATAATTTTACCAATCATGTACATTCCAATTCTATGTAAAATTACAACATTGATAACCTTTTAACCTAGTTTGCCTGGAGGTTGATTGGAGAGATAAGGCCAACTGTACAGTTGATCAACTTAGTGGCCATTCTTGATCCTCTAAATTTACTTTAGACCAACTAGGCTTAAGCCTTATGTCATCTCTACCTCCAATCTTTTTGCCTAGAATCTTTCTTCAATTGAACTACGATGTATCTACATTCACTTTTTAAATCATAAACTTAACAATTTACTAGCCAATAGATTATTGATTTCCTAAAGGGTTCCATTCCAAAATTCAATTTAAATATTGTGATATTCCTCAAATGGAAGGTGACAAAACTCTAATAATTAAGGTGCTTTTTTGTATAGTGGCTTAGAGTTCATTAAAACTTTAAGCTTAAGCATGCTTAAGCTTAACCAATCTTAGGATCGATAATGCTCTCATCAAGGGACAAAACCATGCATAATTTAATGCTAAAGTGGACAATACCTTGATTAGAGAAGTTCTACTTTGGTTGTTATAAGTAGTATCAAAGCAGTACATTAGTCAAATGGGTGAAGTCACTACTTAGTGTGGTTTTAGACCTATGTAATAAAAACTAATTAGGATATTAGTTCTATAAAGGGGGTAGACTATGATATTCATCAAATAGAAAGTAATCGGTGTAAGCCACATAACTAACCATTCGAGGTTTTAATCAGTTGAAAAACTCGATCGAATCTAAATTATAAAATAAAGCTAGAAATATTAGTAAAAATGATCCCGTAAGTTTGAATTTAAGAAAATAAGCAATAAAATAAAAGAATATAAAAATCCCAAATTTTAAGTGTATAACTCGTTATTTATCGAAAATGCGTAAAATGCATTCCGATAATTAACGAATTACTAGAGATAAATTCTATATAAATTAAAAATCATAAAATAACCTAAATAATATTTAAGAATATTTATTTGTACTATATATGAATTTACATGTATATAGAAATACACGTAATTACTTAAAATACGTGTAATGTGCTAAAATCATATTAAATAATTAAAGAAAATTCATAATTAATTAAGGAAAAATAAAGAAAAATCAGGAAAAATAAGGAATGATCTAAATATAGGTCGTGGCAGTTGGGAAAAATAAGAAAAAAATCGGCCAACTAAATTAAGACAACACAAAAGCCAAAAATTAAGGGATAAGGTAATTGTTTTGTCTAATTTAATGCACAATAATTACACTAAAGTCTATAAATAGCAAGAAAATTTAGAAGCTCATTTGGACAGTTAGAAATCAAGGAAAATTAGGGAAATGCGAAAACTGAGAGAAAAACCAAAGGAAAAAATAAAAGAAAAGGAAAATTGGCCACAAAGGAGAACTCAAATCCGACGGGCAGCTGGGAGTGGACAGCCACCACCACCACATGGTGGTGGCAACACCCATGTGGGCTGACACACCTATGGCCACCGACGTTGGCCGGAGCTACCCAAATCCGTGAGTTCGATTTCCAGCCCGATTTTGTGTAATTTTGAAAAAATAGTAAATATTCTTAGAAAATTATGAAACTTGTTATTATGGAATATTTTTGCATATAGTTTTTAGGAAAAATATTATTTTGATGAAAATATGTCTCGTGATATAGGGTCCCTCAGAAATCGTGCAAAACCGAGCATGTTTCGGTTTAGAAATAAATGACCTTAGGAGTGTAGTTTCGAACCCAAAATTTTTGTGTAGACTACTTAGATGATATAGAACAGTTCTATGAAGCCCGTTTTTGAAAATTAATTTTCGAAATTTTTAGATAATTTTCAGGCCTTAAAATAAGGTATAAAATGGGTAATTTAGCGTTAATAAAGTAATTAGATGGTTAATTACTGATTTAGTGAATAAGTACATGTTTTAGGATGTTGAAATCTGATAGAGTATGATACTTGTAGCATTTAAGGTGTTAGATGTAATTATGAGGTTAATTATGTAATAAATGAGTAATAGGGAAAAATAGTAAATTGTAAGTTAATTTTGGAAATTAGGGTAATTAGGAGTAAAATCTGATTTATGATGAATTTAGACATTTTGAAATGATAATTGGTGTTTAGAGACAATAATTAGAGTGATAGAAATATTAGAAGTGTATTATATACATAAAAGGTAATAATACATAATATGTAATTATTATAATATAATAAATAGAAAATATTATAATAAAAATTGATATTTTGATAATAATAAAAATGTACGATAAATCTGATACAAAACTTGAATTTATGTAATTATATGAAAAATGTAAAAATTTCTCACATTAGGAGTGAATTTGGTACACTAATACGGATTTAAGTGTACTGAGCAAAATAAATACTGACTAGGGGTAATGATGGTATTTAGGAGATTGGGAAGTAATGTGATTAATTTCACATTATGGGTTGAAACAAATGTCTAAGGTTGAAGTATAAAATACTACTTAGAAATCGAACTAAAACCTAATTTAGAAATCAACGCGAAAACCGAACCCGAACCTGAACCTAATCCCAAACCTAGAATAATTATAAAAGACTTAAGACCTAGATAATTAGGCATATTAAACCCTAAACAAAACAAAACAAAACATAACAATAAGCATTATAGGATAAAATGAACCTATAATAGTTATATGAAAAACTGAAACCAGGTCTGTGTTACAGGGATGATCGGCAATGGCCTGAGCAAGTCGGACCTTGAGTAAGTGAGCGAGGAGTCGAGGTAAGTTGGGATTAATACGATGTTGTATTTTGGAGGCTTAAGATTATGCTTGGTTGTGCTTGTTAGATAGTTGGATGTGTGCATGTGCTTGATTATGAGTGATGTTATGATTCTATCTGTTGTCTTGGCTTGTATTGTATGATTTGTATGAAATTATTGATCACCCTAAACTGGACTTAATCAAATATACAACCAGTAACCATAATCGGACATGCATGGCAACCCGTTAGGGGAACTTAGGACTCTTCAGCCAAATACCGACCCCTTCGAAAGGAATAGCGCATGATTGCAATTAGTCCCTTCTTCATCCTTAGCCAAACTAAGTGACAGGAGAGGAGGTCGCGGTGAGGGTGAAGTTAGTGGTTTGAAGGTAGTCGCGAGAAGAGCGAGGTCTCCATTACACAAGCCTGGGTTTGGTTGTGAGCTGTTGCATTAACGGCAACTCCTCAACCCGGATTAAAGCGGGCGTAATTTCTCTAATCTCACAACGGGTCGGACAACGTCATACGATGGCATTTGCTTGAATATGCATTGCACCTAATAAGTTGATTGAAAACCTTGTTGTGTTTATGGTATAGTTTTAAGTCCTCCATCCTAACTTAATGAGTTATAGTTGTTCACATCCCTATAGACGTTATGCAAGTGCTGGCTAAGAAGCGGCAACAATTACTCTGAAGCTAGCAACTGCTAGATCCTGGGAAGTGAGAAAAAAAATTTGAAGAACGAACATATATTCTTAAGGTCTAAGTTTTATTTTATTTAGAATTTTTCATTTTTGAATAATGTAATAACTAAATTAAAGTATATATATATATATAAATTTTCTCACTTTCTTAGGTAAACGACTTATTTAAATTACAAATTATTTACTTCAAAGCGGGTTAGTCGTAGACGCCTTATGTAGATCAGGTCTAAGATAACGGTTGTAAGGCCAACTTCTATCTTAGGATGGTTTACACGGCGGGGCTATTACGACTCTGTTGCTTCGAGGCATGACAATCGGGCTCTAATTATTGAGCTGCCTTTTGGTGTACTAACTTAGAGTTCATTGAAACTTTAAAGTTAATCTTGCTTTGGTTAGAGCAATCTTAGGATTAGTGAACCCTTAAGAAACTAATGCACTGAGGGATCAAACCATGTGGCATTTAATGCCAACGCAAATAATACCTCATTGGAAGGAGTTTCAGTTGGGTTATTACAAGTGTTATTAGAGTAATACCCTAATAGAAAGGGTAGAGTTTCTACTTAGTGTAGTTTTAGACTCATGTAACAAAAATTGACCAAGATGTCGATTCTATAAGAGGGTTATATTATGATATCCGTCTAAATAGAAGGTAATACAATTCTATCTATTGAAACTTCTTTTGGTATAATGGCTTGAAGTTTGATATGAGGCAAGCGCACTTATCAGTTTTAATATAGCGGATGTGAGTCCGAGTCGATCCCTCAGAGATTTTGAGTACTAATATTAACTTTAGCTTTATTATCTAACCGAAAAATTGTGATAAATTGAATGAATTAAAAATACTGAAATTAACAACTAAACTACTTATGAGACTTAATTACGCAAATTAGGAAGCAATAAACTACGAACGACTTCAAGTATGCAATAATGTATTTAGGAGTTATTTCTCCTAGTGTTTAACATGTAACCTTTTTAAAATATATCCAATTCAATTTCTATTATTCTTGACCGGAGGGATTCACAATTAAAGCTAATATCTTTCTCAAGCATATTAACCCTAATCCTAAATTATTTACCGGAATCTTTTCACTTAGTAATATAATTTAGAATCGCATTAGAGTGTAATGAATTCCCATGCAAACAATCAACTTTCCGGAAGAAACATGTATCTTATCTCTACGTATACATGTAATTCTCTTCAATTATGCCTAGATCTAATTACACATGCAATTTCTCAATTAACATGCATAATATCATATATTGACACTTTAGAATTATCAATCCATAATTAACGACATAATTGAATCAAGAAAAGGTAGAAACTTTATTGAAATTATAATTCAATCCAAGGGTTACATGAAACCCTAGGTTCCATAATCCTAAATACTCTAATTCTAAGTTATCATAACGAATCTAAAAACGAGTTTCATCATAAACGTAAAATAAAGCATAAAAACCCCTCTTGATTTGATGAACGATCTTTCAAATCTTGAAATCGATGTCGTTCTTGCTTCTTGATTAATGTTCTTCTTGAAATCGATGTCGTTCTTGCTTCTTGATTAATGTTCTTCTCAAATCTCCCCTCGTCTCTTGTATCTCTTGTTTCTGTAATGTCTCTCCTCTTTTTTTTTTTTAAACCCTAATATGTCTTTTTATAGTGTATAAAAAAGATTTTGTTTTCGTCACTCGACATGGCCTGGGACATGACCGTGTCCCCAAGTCGTGTAACTTTCTGCACTTAGGCAAATTTTCTACACAACTTCAAAAATTCATAACTTCTTCGTTTGAACTCGGAATTGAGTGAAACTTGATTCCTTTTCTTCGTTTTCGAGCCTAGAACGCGTTTAAACCCTGAAATCAACATTTTACTCAATTAAGTATCAATTTCTTTAAAGAAAACAAAAAATGTACGGAAAATACTATAAAATCACCTTATGAAATATGTTTAAAATTAGAGTTATCAAAGTTTAACAAAGATCCTAAGTTAAGCATGCTTAGGCCAGAACAATCCCAAAATTAGTCACCCCTTCAAAAGCTACTACAATAAGGAATAAAACCTTACGACATTTAGAAGGGTAAAGTCCCTACCTAATGTTGTCCTGGACCTATGTAATAAAAATTGACTAAGATGTCAATTTTATAAGGGGGATAAACAATGATATCCCTTAAACAGAAGGTAATAGAACCCTAGTTATTGATGTGCCTTTTGGTACAGCAAGTTAGAGTTTATTGGAACTCTAAAGTTAAGCGTACTTAGGCTATAGCAATCTTAGGATTAATAACCCCCCAAGAAGTTTGATAAGGAATGAATCCAGAACGAAATGGCAATGGATCTCGAGCGAACAGGAATGGGTATTCAAAAGAAAATGGGTGCAAAGAACAGGAAGGTTTTGATGGTGACTATAAATGGATATAACTTACAAAGACACAAACACAATCAGGGAGTTTGAGCTCGAAATAGAGTTTGATATAACTTATGAACACTAAATCTCGCTTGGGGTTTCAAATGAAAGGTAGATGCAACTCACTAACCAGTATAAATGAAGGGGTTTACCATAATCTGAGGACAAGATTGATAAGAACACAAGGACGATTAAAGAGTCTAATCAACACTCGATAATCCGGCAAATACTAACTTAAGTATAACCTTACTCGAAAGAGAAAAGTTTTACTCTCTGTATATTTTTCTATATCTATGTCTATCTCTATATATATGTTAGTACAAAAATTGCTATTTATAACAAGTCCTAAATCCTAGTAGCAAAACTGTAAATAATGTATAAGACCTTAAACCCTAAATAATTGAGCCCATAAATAAAATGAAGGAAAACATGTACAAGAATACAAAACTGTGCTTTTTACAGAACTCGACATATCTTGGGAGGAGCAGTATTCAAATCGGACTGGGTTGGTAGTTGGATGTACAAGTTCGGGAAAGGGTCCTTGACTTCTCGTGTAGCTTCGTCGAGACATCAGAGAGGTCAACACATAATTGCCGAGTGCTAGAATTAGTCAACACTAGTCTCTCGGGGACATGCCGAGTGGTTCTTTGGTCTTAAAACCTTGGCTGTGTGATATCTCATTTTAGCGGCAGATGATAGGCTTGTTGTTGAATGGCTCCTTTTCTTCCACTTGACCTTCTATCATTTGCTTGGCCTTGGCGAAAATTGTTTGACCTTAGCCTTGAATTGTTAGGCTACAGGTTAGAATAGGTTAGGATCTTCTTCTAGGGGGTTGACCTCAGCTTGAATGTAGTCAAAGGCTGATTCCCATCATTACCATAGGTCTAAAAGGAAGCCGTCATCGATGTTAAGTGTTGAGCACGGTCCAGAATGCCGAATAAGCTTCTCTTCCCTTTTCTCTTCACCACAGGTGATGAGTGTCTCTAGATTTCCTCAACGCTCATGGGGGTCAAGCAATAGCTCTTCCCATCCTTCCGAACGGTATAAGTATTGAGGAAGCCATCATAAATCACTTTTTAGTCATACCTCTCAAGGCCAGCCAAGAAGTAAATTTGTGGCATTCATAAGGACCACATCAAATTCAATCTTGTCTTCGTACTGTCCCACCGTGAATGTAATCAGAGCGTGCTCATACATATGGACCATACCCTTGTCATTAAACCACTTTAATCCATAGGGTCGGGGTACGGGTAGGTTGGTTACCTCATCTTTTCCACCAGCTTGGCAGAGACGATATTGGTGCTGTGACTTCTATTGATGACTAGGGAATTGGTCTTCTCATGCAGCAAGCACTACATATGAAACAAATTTCCCCTTTGTTCGGGATCCGATTTCTGGTTAGCTTGTTGACTCGTCAAGAATAAGAGTTCATCCAGATTTTCGACATAGATATCTTCTTTGATCAATCCATCTTCCAAGATCTTATCACTTTGACTCTCGATTTGGGCCTCAAGCCCTTTTCCTTTTAAGACCATGACCCTTTTATTCAAGCATTAGGACGCAATATGTCTGTAGCCTAAGCATTTGAACCACTTCACTTCTCGAGCCTTGTTGAAGGGTGCCTTTTCTTTCTTAGCAATCTATTTCTCAGCATGAATTGGTCGACTAGGCTCTCCTTTCTCCATCTCCTTTTCTTGCCTTCTCTTGGTATACCTCTTAAGCTTAGGGTTGCCTTGTTGAGGTCGACTACTTGGCTTTTGATGCCTTCTTTTCCTTTACTTCTCTACTCTTAATGCCAAATTAATTAGCTTGTCTAGAGATTTGAATGGCTGCAATTCAACTATATCGGTAATGTCGTCTCAAAGTCTACTTAGGAATCAGGCAATGGTATGGTCCTGTGGCTTGGTAATCTCACATCTCGTCATTTAGGTCTTAAACTCTTATAAATACTCGTCAACAGTATTTCAACCTTGTCTTAGGTATTGGAAAGCAGGGAGCATCTCCTGTTTGAAATAAGTCAGTACAAAGCGTTGGTTCATCAATCTTTTCATAAGCCTCTAAGTTTTGATCGGCCCTTCTCCTTCAGCATCTCGCTTGACAACCAGCTTATCCCACCAAAGGCTTGCATTTCGACAAGGGATAATGAAGCCAGCTTAACCTTTGTTCATTCATCACACTCGAACAACTTCTCGATTCGGGGAACCCAGTCAAGGAATTCTTTAGGTTGGCTACTTCTACAGAAGGTCGGCAGTTTCAGTTTGACATTATTAAGTCCTTGGCTAAGCACTCGGAGTTCATCCTTTGCATTTTAAGTTGGTCTATTCACCTCATTTCGGTTACTTCTATTAGAGCTCCACTTGGCTATACCTCATCTTGGCCTTAGCTCTCTTCTCTAAGCTTCTTGATTTGCTTCGGAGTCAACACTCCTTTCATTTCCTCTTCTTAACACTGGATGGTGTTCTCTTCTTCTCGGCTCGGTAGCTCTTCTCTGCTATTAGTTATCATGATCAAGTTTATTAAAACCACTTCTACTTGTAGGTGTTTTCTCCCTTCTTTCTTCTTAGCCATCTCATTTGTAGCCTCTGACTAATCTAGTGAGTTCTTAGATAGAGTTAATGAGATTCTAAATTTGATACTCTAAGTTGTCAACATATTACCTCAAAATTCCGCGAGGACTATCACCAATGTTGTGACACTATTTTTCGACATTCTTGTTCATACAGTAATTTACCAGAAAATTGAAGAAACAACAAAACAGAATTACAGTAACTTAGAAACAACTACTACTCGGCTTCTGCAGCTACTTACGACTACTACTATAGAACAATGATTAATAGAAAGGATAGAACCACAAATCTACTTTGAAGAACACTAGCACACATGTCTCCTCAAATCTCTAAGACCATTATGATAAGGAATGAATCTAGAATAAAATGGTAGTAGATCTTGAGTGAACAGGAATGGGTATTCAAAAGAAAATGGGTATGAAGAATAAGAAGGTTTTGATAGTGAATGTGAATGGATATAACTCATCAAGATACAAACATAATCAGGTGGTTTGAGCTCGAAATAGAATTTGATACGACTCACAAACACTAAATGTTGCTCAGGGTTTCAAATGAAGGTTAGATGCAACTCATTAACCAATTCAAATGAAGGGGTTCACCACAATCTGAGGACAAGATTGATAAGAACGTAAGGATAATTAAAGAGTTTAATCAATACTTGATAATTTAGCAAATGCTAACTCAAGTATAGCCTTACTTGAAAGAGGAAAGTTTTATTCTCTCTATATTCTTTTATATCTATGTCTATCTCTGTATATATGTTAGTACAAATGTTGTTATTTATAGCAAGTCCTAAACCCTAGTAGCAAAACTGTAAATAATGTACAAGGCCTTAAACCCTCAAGAATTAAGTCCATAAATAAAATGAAGGAAAACATATACAAGAATACAAAAATGTGCGTTTTACAGAACTTGGCATGCAGTTACTTGACATGTCCTCAGAGGAGTAATATCTGAACCGGATGGGATTGGCGGTTGGATGTACAGTTTGAGAAGAGGTCCCTAACTTCTCGTATGGCTTAGCCAAGACACCAAAGAGGTCGGCCTAAAATTTCCAAGTGTTAGAATTAGTCGGCACTAGTCTCTCAAGGATGTGCCGAGTGGTTCTTTGGTCCCAAGTCCTTTGCTGTTTGATCTCTTGTTTTCTCGGTGGACAATAAGCTTGTTGCTGAGTAGCTCCTTTTCTTCTACTCGGCCTTCTATCATTTGCTAGACCTCAATGAAAGCTGTTTGGCCTTGAGTTAGAACAGGTTAATATCTTTTTCTATAGGGTCGGCTTTGGCTTATACATAGTTGGAGGTTGATTCCCATCGAGGTTGATTCCCATCAAAGTTGATGCACTAAACGATAAAATTGTATGACATTACATCAAAGCAGGCAATATCTTAGTAGGAAGAGTTTCGATCGAGTCATTATAGGTAGTATTAGAGCAACTAACCAGAAAAGTGAAGTCCCTACTTGGTATGGTCTTAGATCTGTGTAACAAAAATTGACTAGGACTAGTTTTGTAATAAGTGTAGATTATGATAACCTAAAAACGATGAGACTTTAATTATTGAGGCATCATTTAGTGTAGCGGCTTGAAATTCATCATAACTTTAAAGTTAAGTATATTCAGACCAGAGCAATCTTAAGATCGATTACCTCTTGACAATCTACTGTATTAAGGGACAAAATCATGTAATGTTTAATGCCAAAACAGATAATATCTTAGTGGGAGGAGTTTTGGTTTGGTTTTCACATTTATCAAGGTTGGTTTTTTTGAACTACTCTAAAAGTAATGAAGATTTAGAACAATACCCTAGAGCGGCTTGAAGATTCTCTATGAGTCCATTACTTGATGACCCATTTTCAATTATACCTTCAAGCAAATGATAGAATGGTCAAGAATTTGTTATTACAATTAGAGATAGTTGAGGAAACATTCTTACTTCTTTCATTCTTTTTTCTCTTAATCTATCCTTACAATGATTTCGACCCTTAGAAAGAGAGTAAACCACATCCATTAATTGTTTGATTAATGTATAAGGGGAGATAACATAATTAAATGAGGAAATTAGTTTACCATATTAGTAACAAAGAAAGTTAATAAATGTGCACCATGGATAACAAGTAGTAAGGTGGTGTTACTAAGGTTTATGGAAGGGAGACTTGTCAATTCTCTTGATCTTCTACAAAAGAGAGGATTCATAGTTTAATTGGCTATTTATACATAAGGGGAGGATTTAAAGGCAATTTAACATGTTACTCTTTGTTTTAAATTATTTTTTTGTTGTAGGTTAATAATTTCATCGATCAATTTCTCATAGGTACAATTTTAGGGTAATAGAAATTTAGGGTGTATTTTATTACTAGTGTTAGAAATTGAGCAATTAGTCATTGGTCTAAATTGTAAACATAGGTTTTGAATTATCTCAAACCATTTTTGAATTATGTACAAACTAAGATGACCATAATGCTTTGAATTATCTTGAATAATTTTGGTCATTATGGACCTTATCTTTTGAGGAAGCAAGTTAAGGACTCCATCTTTATAGTGAAACTAATGGACTCCTTCCCATTTAGAGACATTAACCCAAAAATGTATGTACAACATACTAACACACATGATTTCCCATGGATTTAGTCCCTTCTTACTCTGCTATGGATTAAAGTACTCCATTGAGAAATTTGCTTAGATGGTTTACTTACAAGTAACAATTGAGAATGTCATAAGAAATAAGAGAGGGCAATTGATAGTAGATTTTACTAAAAATCTAAGGAAGATAAATGTATGAGTTGTTGACTTATATAAGAAATTGAATTTTAAGAAAATAGAAATATAAGTGGACTCTAACAGTTAAGCTAGTACTTGATGATAAATGTAAGTGTGGGCACTATAGTAAACATCTTCTTTGCTTGCAAGGAAAGTCTCCAATATACTAATGATTATTAGTCGCATTACAATTGGAGGGAAACAAATAGTGTTGCAGATTATATAACCAATAAATTATCCTAAAAGACTTACAAAAACGAAATATTTTTCATTTGTTCCATCATCTAACATTTGTAATTACTTTTTCAAATATTTAATGTGATTCCTAACTATTAAGGAACACAAAACTCCTATTATTTGTAATAGGGAATCATATTATCCCTATTCTTGATTTGAGATTACCACTCAATTTTGGATTTTTATTTCTTATTTTTATGAATCTATTAATAAGTAATCTAACATCGATTTTTAGTAGGGAAAAAAAAAAGGGGAAAGTTGAAACGCATAAGTTTTTGGATCAAGCACCTTATGTTAAATACCAACATTTGCTCCACTATTAAGCTCTATATTAGGATGTTTCGTGTATTAAGAAAATAAAATATTTCATTCTTTGATATATTAGTATTGAGTTGATTGAACTGGATATAATGTATATATATATATATATATTGTGCTCATTGATTATACTAAAGTTTGATAGCATAGAGTAAATTAATTTACCGAGAGATAAGCTAGTTAACATGCAATTTATTTCTCATTTTTATTTATGTATTTATCACTAAAAAGAGAAAAAATTCAATCTAAATGCTTGCATACATTAGGTTGTATCCTAAGACATGAATGGTTTGTAGTTTTCTTTAAGGAGAATTCCTCTGTGTACTTTTACCGAATTTTATCAACAAATTTCTCATTTATCAATTTTTTTTTAAGGATTGAGTTCAATAAGTTCAATGGCAAAGCAAAATAAATGGATTCGATACAAGTAAGGCTTCAATATCTACTTACGTATGAAAATATCATCAAAATTTAAATAAAATTTCCATATCATATTATAAGAAAATAATATCGCAAAACTTAGATAAATGAAAAATAAAGGATACGAAATAAAGTAAAATAAGTAAATAATCCATAAGGGCATAAGTCGATATTAATTTTTAACAATAAAGGCAATCTAGGCAATAGAAAGTTTTGTAACCCTAAATATAAAGGGGTTACTTAGGGTTTGGAAAACCCTTTTTTGCAAATCACTCATATGCTGCACACTTTGGCTAGGTTTTTGTGATAACCTCAAAGAAAGAAGAGAATTCCCATAATTTCTAGTAAGATTGGGTTAGTGAGAACTAAGGAAAGTGTTTAAAATACCTTTTTATTAACAAATTTTAATGGAATCTTATTAAGAAATCATTTTTCAAGCTAAGGCAACAAGAAAAACAAATTTGAGGAGGTCTTAAGAAGTTCTATCTTAGATCTTTGGTGGTGCAACATAGTCTAACGTGGAAGACCTCGAGGTAAGGTGGTTTAGATTGATTCTTAACAGGTTTTTGGTTGAAATTCTTAAGAATATCGTATTAATTTATAAGGTATTGTGAAAAACAAGTCTAAGGTGGTCTTACATGTATCTTACAACGTGCTCTTAGTGGTAGAAGTGTTATTAACGGATCTCTGAAGATAAAACTTGTTACTAGACTATTTATTTTTATTTTATGAATAGAAGTGTGTTTAAGGGATGTTTGGAGTGTTGTAGAGGTATGTCATTGATGGGATTACAAATTAGGAATCATGGTTTACGAATTTGAAGGAAAGTGATAGTGTTAATGGAGATGAAGTGCTGCTGCAATTTGTGGAAATTTATAAACTATAGCTTAACATTTGGATGCCATCACTCTTAGTGTCTAGATGTTAGGGGTAAAGTGCTCCTATAAATTTTGAGAAGAAAATTTCTGTGTGTGTATGCTCATATCACAGGCTAAAGAAGATCAATATATATACAACATAGACGCACTAACTAAGCTTCTAAACATAGAAAAAAAATATCCTAAATAGACTCTTTACATAATTGACAGATATTTACAGATCTTAAAATATTCTAATACCTTTTAAACATAGAAAACAAATATCCTAAATATACTCTTTACATAATTGACAAATATTTACAGATCCCAAAATATTATAATACCCCCCCCCCCCCCCCCCCCCTAAGTTGGTGTGTGAAGATTGCAAACCTCCAACTTGCGTAGAAGATACCTAAACTACTATGTCTCCAATGCCTTAGTAAAAATATCAGCAAGTTGCTCAGAGCTACATACATAAGCAGTCTGAACATGTCCATGTTGAATCTCATCACGAATAAAATGACAATCAATTTCAATGTGCTTTGTTCACTCATGAAACACGGGATTTGCACTAATGTGTAAAGCTGCTTGACTATCACAATACAACAGCATAGGATGAGAGTGTACAACACCGAGAGACAGCAAAAGACCCTTTAACCATTTCAGTTCATACACAGTGGTAGCTATGGAACGATATTCTGCTTAAGCAGAGGGTCTCGACACTGTATGTTGTTTTTTAGTCTTCCAAGAAATGGGAGAAGCCCCCAACATAACAAAATATCCAGTAAGAGATCGTCGAGTTAAAGGACAACTCCCCCAATCAGAATCACAATAAGCATACAACCGAAGATCACTATCAGCTCGTAAAAGTATTCCTTATCCAGGACTGCCCTTCAAATAACGAACCACGCGCAAAGCTGCTTCCCAATGAACTTCCTTTGGTTGATGCATAAATTGTGCCAAAATATGAACATTGTAGGACAAGTCAGGTCGAGTAAGAGTCAAATAAATCAGTTTTCCTACCAATCTTCGATACTTCTCTTAATTTGCCAATAATGCATTTTCTGCTAAGGCTAAATGATTATTTTGTTCAATGGGAAAACCAGATGGTTTAGCACCCAATAATCCAGCTTTACTGATAATATCCAAAGCATATTTGTGTTGGTAAAGAAAAATTCCTTCTTGATTCCGAGCTACCTCTACGCCTAAAAAATACTTTAATGTTCCCAAATCTTTTATGTAGAAGTAGTGGCATAAATAATCTTTAAACTTCTTAATGGCAACTCCATTATCCCCGTAATAACAAGATCATCGACATACACCAGTATACTTAAATGTATCTTGTCTCGATTTAAAGTAAATAATGAATAATTAGATTGAGATTGAAGAAATCCATATCGCTTTAATGCAGTTGTCAATTTGGAAAACCAACATCGGGGGGCTTGTCGTAACCTATAAAGTGATTTATGTAATCGACAAACTTTGTCATGCTGTTGAGTAGAGAACCCAGGTGGCATCTTCATGTACACCTCTTCTTCTAAATCTCCATGCAAGAATGCATTATGAACATCCATTTGATGGAGTTCCCATCCCTTTGTTGCTGCCATCGAAAGAAAAATACGTACAGTAACCATTTTTGCAACGGGAGCGAAGGTCTCATTGTAGTCAATTCCTTCAATCTGATTATTGCCAAGAATCACCAATCGAGCTTTATAACGTTCAACCGAACCATCTGAGTTATATTTGATCTTGCAAACCCTTTTACTACCTATAGCTTGCTTTCCCTATAGCAAATCTTCTGTAGTTCATGTCCCATTAGCCTTAAGTGCCTCAATTTCTTTCATCATGACTTCTTTCCATCGAATGTCTTTGATGGCCTGAATATAAGAAACAGACTCCTTTTAGGCTGTCATAACTGCTAAGAAAGAACGATGTTGTGAAGAAAATTTGTCACAATTTACATAATGTGCTATAGGATAGGAGGTACCTATGGACAAAATTAGATTGGAGGAACATGCAGAGGGACTTATTTGTTATGCAGTATATGCCACAAAATCTCGCAGCTGAGTAGAAGCTTCTTTTGTTCTATGACCCTATCCAAGTTGTTTTGAAACAGATTCACCCAAGATTTCAATGACACCCCCCCTGTCGTTATTATCACTTTGAGTCATAGTCGAATTCTCAGGTACCTCACTTTCGTCTTCGTCATTCAATTCACCATTAAAATGATCGGTGATATCGAAAGAAGCACCTTGTACAAGATCCGGTTGCATACCTTCCTTATCAGAATATGGAAATTCAGATTCAGAGAACACAACATCTCTGGATACAAAATATTTTCCTGTATCAAGATCATAAACTTTCCATCCTTTTTTTTTTTTTTTCCGATAGGATATCCTACAAATAAACAACGTTGACTCCTGTTAGCAAACTTGTCTTTTTCCTTATTTAAGTTCCGAGCATAATACAGGCACCCAAAAGTTCGAATGTGATTATAACTAGAAGGTTTACCAAACAATATCTCATAAGAAGTCTTTCCTCCTAATAACTTAGAAGGAGTCTGATTGATCAAATATGCAGCCGTCAGAACACATTCTCCCCAAAATTTGATGGGAAGATTGGCCTGAAATCTTAAAGCTCTAGCTACATTTAAAATATGACAATATTTCCTCTCAACACGTCCATTCTGTTGAGGTGTTCCTACACACGAAGTCTGATGTAAAATTCCATTTTCAGAAAAATAGTTATACAAGTAAGAAAATTCAGTCTCATTATCACTTCTAACTATCTTCACATCTTTTTGAAATTGTCTTTTAGTCATGGCAAAGAAATTACGCATGATAAGTTCCACTTCTGTTTTTTCAGTTAACAAATATATCCATACATTCCTAGAAAAATCATCAACAATGGTAAAGAAATACGAGGCTCCATAAGAAACATTAACATGATAAGGTATCCACAAATCACAATGAATTAATTAAAAAATTTCATTTGCTTTAGTGTCACTAGAAACAAAAACTTCTCTTGTTTGTTTAGTTCTTAAACAAATGTCACATGGTTTATTCTTTATTGAACTATTACTAAATTCAACTTGAGGAAGAGATTCCACAATTTTTGCAGATGGATGCCCCATCCTCTTATGCCATAATTCAAAAGAATCTACATGGCTTGTTTTCCATGCTTGGACTGATACTGCCGACTTCAAATAATAAAATCCCTTGCACTATTCACCCACTCCAATCACCATCCTCGAAGTGTGGTCCTGTATAATACAAATTTTATCAGTAAATTAGACATTACGATTACAGCCATCAAGCAATTGTGACATAGATGTCAAATTTCAATTCAAATTTCGAACATAAAAAACATTGTTTAGTTTGATATGTTTTTCCAAGCAAACTAATCCCTCCTTCAATGTCATCACCTGCTCTCCATTAGGTAATCCAATTGAACATGCCACAATTTCTTTCAAATTTGTTAAACATTCTAAAGTACCTGTCATATGTTGTGAAGCACCGAAATCAATAATCCAATTCAGATTATCTTTACCATTCATCTTCTCACTAGTACCCGGTTCGTATGTGTTCAACAAATTGAGAAAGAATGACCATTGTTCTGCTGTTAAGGTCCCAAAAGTTGTATTTTCTTCCATTGCTGCCATTGATGATGATGGTTGCCCAATTACATGGGCTGTATTCACCTTTGGCGTATTACTTTGTCCATACCCTGCACTCTGTCCCCCTTGTCTACGTTTAGCCCCTTTAAGTCGGTCATCCCACCATTTCGGATATCCAATGAGCTAAAAAAAAGCTTCAAAATCATGTCCCTCTTGTTTGCAGTGTGAGCAAATGGCAGATTTGTCTTTCACTTCTGTTTTATACTTTCGTCCTTCTCTATTGGTCTGCACTGCAAAACTCACAACTTCTCTATGTTCCTCCTTCCCTCGTGAGATGTTTCTAACACGTTCTTCTTGGTACACCAATGAGTGTGCCTTATTTAAGTTTAGCAATGGTTCTATGCTCAAACTATTGGAATAAACTGCTCCATATAATGCATCTTCCAACCCCATCAAAAACTGATGAAGCCTCTCTTCTTCTTGTTTCTTGTCAAGTTCAGCTGCAATATTACAATTACATCTTCCACAACGGCGGATGGGAATTTTCTCATAATTTGCAAGCTCTTCCCAGAGTTGTTTCAATTTCCCATAATAAGTCACAATCGACATACCTCTTTGTTTGCAGTTGACAAGTTCTGCCTTGATCTGCTGAACACGAGATCCATTAGCGATAGAGAATCACTCTTTGATAACTTCCCATAAATCCTTTGCAATCTCTATATATGTTATGGTAGATCACAGTGTTGGCTCGATTGTGTTGAGCATCCATAAAACCAACATTGAATTTACAGTCCACCAATCCTCTAATTTAGTGGAATCATCAGTAGGTTGATTAATCGTTCCATCAATAAATCCGAATTTCTTCTTAGCCCTCAACGACGTTCGCATTGCTCGAGCCCATTCATCATAATTGTCTCCTTTTAATTGTACCTGAGTAATTATATTACCAGGATTATCACTCGAAGTCAACAGGTAAGGGGAGGCTGGTTGCTTTCCGTAGCTAGTCATAGCCTTTTTTTTTTTTTTTTTTTTTTTAACTAGGCTTTGATACCATATAAATTTTGAGAAGAAAATTTCTGTGTGCATATGTTTTTATCACAGGCCAAAGAGGGCCAATATATATACAACATAGACGTACTAACCAAGCTTCTAAACATAGAAAACAAATATCCTAAATATACTCTTTACACGATTGACAGATATTTACAGATCCTAAAATATTCTAATACCTTCTAAACATAGAAAACAAATATCCTAAATATACTCTTTACATAATTGACAGATATTTACAGATCCTAAAATATTCTAACAGCTCTCTTTCAACCATGGTGTTCGAACGCCACAGTGTGTAGATGCCACTTGAAGTAGCATTTAGATGTCATGACCTCTGTTTCTTGTAGTAATTTTTTTTTTAATGTTTTTGGGCATGTCTTCCTATCTTAAACTCTTTCCTAAGTTTTCTAAATGTGAAACTTCACTTGAGACATCTTATAAATTGATCTATCATCATAGAGAACCTAGGTTAATCAAGTGATTCAAAAGAAAGTGCGAGTTGGTTGAGTTGGTGTGTTAAAAAGTGTAGTTAGAAGACTTTAGAAACTAAGTACATGTTTTACTCTCTTATGAACAAGTTATGAGGCACTTATTTCAGATTTTAAACAAACACTTCAATCAGGTACGAGGTTTATATGTTGCTTGTGTGTTAGTAGGCTTAAATATGATTAAAATGAACTTAATCAATACTCGACCTAAATAAGTGTATTGAGTATACTTGGCTAAATCAAAGGTATTGGGAGGACCAAACCTTGGATGATCTTAGTGTAGTAATATCCTAATTGGAGTCTCACTTTGAAATGATCTAGGTAGATTAGGTGTTTCTTAGTTCTTAGGATATTAGAAAGGACCTAATACCAATACTCACATATATATATATATTGTATGCCGGATTCATAAGTTATTCTAAGTTTTGGGATGCCGGAATTGTGTTGTTTGATAAACCTAATAATAGATAATAGACTATGGTTGTTGCATATAGTTATTTGAATTGGCCGATGTGTGTGTTTATGCATTTATTGTGTATTAATGCATATGTGGTTGTGCCCTATATTAGGCTTTTACTCACCCCCTTGGGGATTTTTGTTTTTAGACATAAGGACAAGTTATGGGGACTATAAGGATTAATACATTAAGTTTGACATTTATGGCAACACTGTAGACTATTATGATTATTACTTTGATTATGGAGAGGACTCCGTATAATTGGTGTAAGATTAAGAATTTTGTTAGGTTATGTTGTCAGACAACTAGTTGTTTACTTTTATTTGTATTCTAAGTCATGAGATGTCGTTCGAAAATTCTCTTATTAATGTTCTTATTAGTTTGTTAAATTACAAAACTGGTGAATATGAGAAGCTTGAGTCTTGATATAAGGTTCTTGGAGACAATTGTATTTTCATTGAACAAGTAATTAAGGTATTGATCTTATTATAATTATTTGTGAATTGAGGATAGTTAAGACATCCCTAAATTCTTGTATTGGAGTTATTACAGGAGGTGCTTGACTATTTATTGAAGTATGATGAGATGTGAACAAGTTAATTTTAGATGCTTGATGTGTTATTAGACCATAAGTACATGTGGTAGACTGTAGTTACCTAGCTTGGGTTGGTAATTTGGAATCTGGACACAATGGACCTAGATATGTCACGATTTAAATAGGTTAGTGTACGTAAAAATTTAACACAAACAAAAATGAGTTAAACCCGTTCAAATATGACTAAATTTATATATTCTATCATATTTGCATTTTATTGCATGCGTAATTTATGTCTAAGTTAGATATCTCAATAAAAGGTAAGAGGTATTTTTAATTATATATTCTTCTTACTATACCGTAATTTAATTAGGTAAAAAATTACGAACTTATTTGTATATTCTTGAATTTTTACTTTAAAAATTTAATAAATAATATGATAAATTTGGAAATTAAAGTAATACGAATATCCATTTAATCTATTGTTTCATCTAATTTAGTGATGTTATATAACTAAGATTTTTGGATTTTTTATATTTAATAAGATTTTGCTTTACTAAAAACTTATGTTTGAAATGTAACTTTTTATTAAGTATTAAGATACTATGTCATTTATCATTATAAAATTTAAATATTATTATCACTATTTTCTCGTTATATCTATATATATATTTTACATACTTATTTATAACTTTTTAATCAATAAACGATATTAAACATAATATAAACGAGATATGACACAGTAGTATGAATTGTAAACCCTAATATAAATGGGTTCAACTCGAACATGAGACACATTAGGTCACAGGTCTAGGTTTTTGTACATAATTGATAAATGGATTATATTACAAGTTTAAGTTTTTCAAACAGAAACCATTTAGCCATAGAAATGAGATATAACATGATTACATGAATTTTTAGCACTATACTCAAATTCTAGAGCGTTACAAATATATTTATATATAGTTATAAAATTGCCATACTTAACATCTTAATTATATATGTTCATAGATTATTATAAATTTAGTCTCAATACAATTGTTTAATCAATACATGTTGATTTTAATGACTACTTAGTCTTTCACACATTTATATAAAATGATATGTATCGTTGAAAGACTACAATCCATCAAATTATGGAAATGCATCGCCTGCAGTAATAATGGTGTTATTTTATATTAAGTTACTGGAAGGTAGTGACCCACTTGATAGGTCCCTTTTTCTTTTTCTTTTTCCTTTTTCTTTTTCTTTTTCCTTTTTGCATAAATAGCATGTTTCTTGATACATAATTAAACAAAAAAAAAGAAAAAAAGAAACGAAAAGGTGTAAAAATGAAAAAGAAAATAAAAAATCATTAATAACAAAAAGTATTATTATTAGAAAGCTAATAAATAACAAAAGTTTCCAAAATTATTTATACTAGCTAATGTCTCACCTGAGGTGTAGATTTTTATTGAAAGTATGTAAATATTAATGCAGATAATAGATTTACATGAAGGATTTATCATAACTAATATATTTACGTTGTATTTTTTTTTTTTAGCCGAAATGTTGTATATTTGTAAAGGTTTGAGAGGATTCATTTCCGTTTGTAATTAATTGTTTTAAATACGGTATGAAGACTATCATCTGATTCTCTGCATAATATATTACATATTCATTTTATATGATTATTGTCCACTTTCTACGTTTATATACGAAAAGATATACTATTTAGAAGGAGTTATAATCTTACAAAGGTATTTAGAGTTATGCCATTTTTGATAAAGTTACCTAAGGGTAGTACTATCTTTTATATACATAACTAAATAAAAAAGGTACAATTTATCAGAACAAAAAATTTATAAATAGTAATAAAAAAGGGAGTAAATAATAAAAAGTTTTTGATAATAATATACTCGCACTATGGTGTATATATATACACAGTTTTCGAAAATCACTATTAATAAATATGGGTGAGCTACAAAAAATTGAAATAGTGATGATTCTTCTTTAGCAAATATTTTCTATAAAACAGACATTATAAATAGCTTTTTCATATATTGTTTGTGCGCAATGAAAAAGGAAATAATTAGACTTGGATATTTGTTACGGCTATATTGTTAGTAATGGATTTATATAACCAATTCATATTTATTACTAAATAGTTTCGGTGCAGCTATTTTTGATACCTGAACCATCGAAATAACAAGTTTTAAGAAAACTTTCTATTTTTAAATACTAATTATACACTTTAGGGAAAAAAATATAAGACATCTGGTAACATTCCTTCAACTTCCCGCTTTAATTTGCTCCCAAAATGTAGTTATACAATCTAAAACTGTGGATTTAGAGGAATAGTCAGTAATTACTCCGATTAGGTCGATACATTACTGGTTGAAATCTGACCCTTCGTTACCTGAGAATCCACAATAATTTTTCGCCTAAAATCATGAGTCTTGAATTTGTCTTCATTTGCCAAATCTTTCACAGCCCATACTCAACTTGTCCTCTCCTTTGCCCCCTAAAACCCTTCACTTCTCACTATATAAACTTCCCTCGGAATGATCGACCTTTCCTCAAAACACACACACCTTCTCTCTTCCTTTCCTTAACTAAAACTAAAACCAAAAGCTTTGAATCTTTCCTAGGTTGTCTCTCTCTCTCTCTCTCTCTCTCTCTCTCTCTCTCCTGTGCTTCTCACTGCACAGAAGTTTTCCTCGAGGCAGCCGGAAAGATTCCAACTTTCTGCAATCCCTAAGCGAAAATCCCAGCACCCCAAATCCTTAAATTCACTCGAAGCTCACCCCTTTCTTCATACCAAAACACAAAACCCCGAAAGATAAAGAACAATGATTTCCTCGATCAAACACACCGTTTCTCCTTTTTCTTCATCGACTTTCTCTATCCACAAGAGGTCACCCCAGAAACCGCACTTTTCACCACTACCCATTATCAAATCCTCACAAGGAAGCAGTCCTGCAAGTCCCAAAACCACCCAGTTATCACTTTTTAGTCAAAAGCCAATATACATTTCACAAGTTGAGAGCTTCACACATATACAAAGGAACAATGATGTTGCATGCAAGGCCTATGAGGCTGCAGATAGGCCGATTGAGATTAATATTGGAATTGATGAACAAGCAAAACAAAAGATTAGAATTGGGTTGTATTTTGCTACTTGGTGGGCTTTGAATGTTGTGTTTAATATTTATAACAAGAAGGTTTTGAATGCTTTTCCCTATCCTTGGCTTACCTCTACTTTGTCCCTTGCTGCTGGGTCTGCTATGATGTTGGTTTCTTGGGCAACTAAAGTTGCTGAAGCACCTAAGGTTGATCTAGAATTCTGGAAGATGTTGTTGCCTGTAAGTACTCAAATGGTTTCCTATAACTATAGTATTTTTGTTACATTTTCTACGTGAATTTTTCTTTTTGCATTTCTGTGCTTATTTAAGTTAGGCATTGCATAAAAATGTACTGTTGTATAATTGCGAGTATATTGTTGAGATTAAAACTGGAAAAATTCCGGATCAGAACAGGTAGGGGTATCATATCATATTATATATATTATATATTATATTATATTATATTATATTATTTTAAATGTAAAGCCCTTGTACTTTGTTTGCCGGGTTGAGACTTAAATGTTTTCTTACATGGGATCATTCTTTATCCGACAATTGATTTTAATAGTATACAGTAATTAGTAATACAAGATGTATTTGGTACGGTCCACATGACGTTGTGTTATGTGTAATGATAATTATTCATTTGAATATTGAATGTTTCTTTGCCCATATATTTCTTGATCCATAGGCATGCATTTAAAATTAAGAGAAGAAATGAGTCCAACCTATTCGATTAGCTGAACACTTCTTATATGCGTTTTATTTCGTACATCAGGGTTAATCAGCTGTAAAACATATTGATAACTAATTTTAGAATGAATTGAATAATGACGACAGTTTCTCTCTTTTAAACTTAAGAGGGTGTTGAATGGTTTGATATCCAACTTGGAATGGAGTTGTTAATCTACTGCTAAAGTATTTCAGTTGCTAAAGTACGTCGAAAGTTGAAATCCGCTACCGTAATTCTGTTGTGTTTCTTGATTTGATGAAATCCGCCACCATGACTCTGATTTATAGGGTGTTTTTGTGGTTTAGGTGGCTGTGGCTCACACAATTGGACATGTAGCTGCAACTGTAAGTATGTCTAAAGTTGCAGTTTCATTCACCCACATCATCAAGAGTGGTGAGCCAGCTTTCAGTGTGTTGGTATCTAGGCTCTTCTTAGGAGAGACATTTCCATTGCCAGTATACTTGTCTCTTTTGCCTATTATTGGAGGGTGTGCTCTTTCTGCTGTTACCGAGCTCAACTTTAACATGACAGGTATAAAGTTACTTTCTACTTTTGGAATATAAAGACGGAAAATCCTATTTCCTTTGATGTTAGCATGGTAATAGAGAATCAACATAAAGAACTTTAAGCTAGAAGTGTGTTTTTGCTGACCACTGCATGGATGAATAGTTTTTAGATGTTTTATTTACGTGTACAAAAAAGGAAAATTTAAATTTTGGTAGGACATGAGTGAGAAGTTTTTACAAGGTTAAACAGATGTTTTACTGTTTTATTGATTTAAGATAGCAATCATGCTTAATGGTGATCTGGAAATAAACTTGATTGAACTCTCTTGTACTTGTGTATGTTCTAAGTGATAAATTTCTTCGATTCTATGTTTTAGGATTTTTGGGAGCTATGATATCGAATTTGGCATTCGTCTTCCGTAATATCTTCTCCAAGAAGGGCATGAAGGGAAAGTCTGTTAGTGGGATGAACTATTATGCTTGTCTTTCTATGTTGTCTCTATTGATTCTCACACCTTTTGCTATTGCTGTGGAGGGCCCCAAGATGTGGGCTGCTGGTTGGCAGAATGCTGTTTCTCAGATTGGCCCCAACTTTGTTTGGTAAGCTAATTACCTTAAAACTCAATAGATTGTTGGTTTAGTGATTTCCTCCCAATCTTAAACTTTATTCTGTATATTGATGTTTTGGCCACAGAAAACTTTTTTACTGAAACAAAAAATATCATCGGGATATTTAATCTGCTTTTATCAATTCACAATCGGTCATTGTGATCCATTTGCTGGAATTTGTGGGTCTTTTTATTAATAACTAGTTATGCTTTCCTCAACTTACCAAGTTCATTCAGTTTCAAGGACTGCGATTTTAAACTCCTCAACTCTTAGGAGAGGAGATATAGTTACTGGAACGTTTTGTTTAATTTGTGTTTGATTATTTCCTTCTAGAGCTAGTTGGGCATAAGAAAATTGTGGAAATGGATTTTTCCATGCCGGCTGCCTTCAAATGAGAAAACCATGTGTTTTATTTGAATGGACTCCCAGACATCATTTTTGTCACAAGTATAACATGTTTCCATGTTGATTTTTTCTTTTAAAGCACATGTATTCTGCGTTTTTCAGCATTTCTCTAATAAAGTTTTTGTGTGGCTTCAATTATCCTAGGTGGGTCGTGGCACAGAGTGTCTTCTATCACCTATACAATCAGGTTTCTTACATGTCGCTTGATCAAATCTCGCCCCTGACCTTCAGCATCGGCAACACAATGAAGCGTATTTCTGTAATCGTTTCATCCATCATAATTTTCCACACCCCAGTCCAGCCTGTCAATGCCCTTGGTGCTGCCGTAGCAATTCTTGGTACCTTCCTCTATTCACAGGTAATTCTAACATATCAAATTCATTACTGCAGTAACAAAATCTATCTTAAGACATGATACTTACCAAAAGTGCCTGAAATGGACACTATTGTCTGCTTGTTAAGTAATTTTGCAACTTGGTGGTATGCTGCCAAACTTATATCTTTCAGCCTTTCAAAAGCCTTTAGGGCCACTGATTTTTTACTTCCTCCTCCTCCCTTATAGCCTTTCTAACTGTCCTAATTGAACAGTCATTGGATATTCCATATCAAATGAGTGGATTCCTTTTCTTTTCTTTTGTTTTCTTTTTTTTTTTTTTAATAAACCAAATTAATATTCATGAAATAGGGGGAAAGTAAACCTTGCACATTTTGTCATAAGAGCTTTATAATGTTGCTGTCATTAAGTTTTTTGCAGTATATAGCTGACTACACTATTTATGCTATGTATGAGCAGGCCAAGCAGTGAAGGAGTTTCTACTGGATGATAAACATATATGTTGAAGAAGTGCTTACTAATATTGATGTTGGGTGGAACTATTGTTAACAACCGATGGTTTAACTGCCGATGGGTCTGATCCGAGAGAGTTCTGAGAGAAGGCTATAGTTTTGGTTCGATCACTTTCGCAAGCATCCTCAGGAAACTGCTGGATGAAGTAATTTCTTATTACGACGTATACAATTAATTAGGCCTGAGTTTGTAGTTTTATTTTTCTTCACAATTCCCCGACGTAGTATTTCTGCCTCATGAGAATTATATCTAAGTACTGTAAAGATGTAAAGAGGGATTAATAAGATGATGAGTGGCTTCTTTCCTTCCCAATTCTCTACTTTGTTAATGAAATTAGTCATTTTAGCTCAAGTGTTATTAATGGATCTAACTTGAACTTGAGCTCATGAGTAAAAATGGCGATTGGGTCTAATTTGAACTTGATTTCCTAAGTGAAAATGCTTGATTCGGTGAGATTCTTCTTGGGCGAGGTTTAATAGAAAAAAGTCAAAACCAAGCATATAAGATGATTTCTCCTAATTTAGTAGACCTTGAAGACACCGGAATCAAATCAAGTTGTTAGATTGACCAGATTTGAATTCTTTTAAGCAAGATGGATTTTACTGAATGGGTTTGGGTTCATTTCTTTAATCAGATGAATTCCTTTGATTGACCAACTATAGCACTCGAAAAGTCAGAGATCTCGATTTGAGAAATTTTGGCTTTGTTTGAAAATTAGAGTAACTAAAACAAACCAACTAATGTTACGAGCAGGCCAATTCTTCAATACGGATGAGAATATGAGAATGCAATAGTATGACCGTTCACTGCCCAAACGTATTGACAAGGGCGGGCCCAGGTGGTGGGGGCCCATAGGGGTCCTGATTCCCCCAGCCCAAAATAAAAATAGGTAATGGCCCACAAACACAGGAACTGTAGATTAATGATAATAAATGCCAGGATGGTCACATGTAGTGCTACCTATCTTGAGCTGTTAGATTGACCCTAGAATTAGTCTCTCTCTCTCCCTCTCCTCTCTTTCTTTTTTTTTTTTTTTTTTTTTTTTTTTAATTCTCCCCAAGTTATGATGCCTGTTAATTTCTTTTTCTTTTTATCTATCTTATAATATATTATTTTAACAACATTCAAGAAAATGGATCTTTGTTGAAATTTGAAAATTTAAAATATGATAGTTGTAGTAGCTCAGTAGCTAAATGTAAAATTTGTTGCTGTGTTTCAATTTCCCTTTTCTTATTAATAAAAAAAAAACTAACTTTTATATCCAAATTTATCCAAATCCAATTTCAAAAAAACAATTTACCATATTTATAACTTATTGTAAAGATGTTAATGATCCCTTATTTCGTTGAAAAAAAAAATAACTTTTTATCGATTTTCTCTCTCTAGAAAAAAAAAAAACATAAATATTATAGAACATTCATAAGTTAAGCTAATCACATATTGAAGAGTAAAAGTATCCTTTTCAAGATTAAGAGTTTTCACATTGAAATACTATATTCTATCATCATCATCATACTAACACAAACTTTATCATTGCTCTTATCTATAACAAGATTAAGAAAGTTTATTATATATAGTGTATCGTCTTCTTTTGCTTCTAACTTTTCTTTTTTCATTGTATAATATGTTTTCACATTGGTATAAATATTATCATATCATGTTGTCTTTTTATCTTTTTTAACCTTTTCTTCATCTTATTTTCTTCATGAAAGTTTTTCGAATTTAGCATTTTGTGAATGTCTTCTTGTATTACTTCACATACTAACTATGAGAAACACTAAATGATAAATATTTCATAATTTATAGACTTAAATATTATGAATCTTAAATAAAATGCCATGTAAATATCAATTACACTTTATATAATTTCATCTACATAGTAATTTACATTCTAATTAGAGATAAAGTTTATATATATATATCACATATAATATATTATATTATTTGTAACATGTGACACCTAAACTGTATAATTAACAATAAATGCTCGCCAGTACGGACCAATCAGCAAGCTTAACTATAGGGAGTGATGGGAACTTAAAACTTATTGATGGGCAGCATAATATAGTTTGGTCAACCAACGTCATTGCTGGGTCAAACATTTCGGTGGCAGAACTTCAAGATAACGGTAATTTCGTGCTGACAGGTGGCAGTTCTGGGAATATAACTTGGCAAAGTTTTGATTATCCTAGTGATATTCTTCTTCCTGGAATGAAAGTAGGAGTTAATTTTTGAACAGGAGAAAAAAAGATACATGGTTTCATGGAAAAGCGACAATGAGCCCTCATCAGGAAGTTTCACAGGAGGGATTAGTTCAGAGACACCACCACAAGCTTTTACCTGGAACGGCTCCAGCTGTTACTTTAGAGGTGGCTACTGGGATAAAACTAAATTTATTGGTGTACTGGGCATGAATGGAAAGTACAACAGCGGTTATAGTATTGAAATGGATAGTAAACAAGAAACATCATACTTCTCGGTTGATCCTTGCAATGTCCCTGTCTGTGGATTCTTTATAGTGTCGCCTGAAGGGTTTCTCAAGTTAATCGAGTGGGAGAATGGATCAAAGCAATTGTCATCACAACAGGCGGCACCGAAAGATGACTGTGAAGTGTATGGAACACGTGGCCCTTTGGGAGTTTGCAATGCGTTCAATTCACCAATATGCAGCTGTTTATCTGGCTTTGAGCCAAGGTGGACAGAAGAGTGGAACCGTGGGAGATGGAAATCAGGATGCACTAGAAAGGCAAAACTAAATTGTGAAAATAATAGGAGATCATCTTCAACGACTGCAAAAAATGATGTGTTCGAAAAAATGAGCAATACAAAACTTCCAGATTTCGCTAACTACATTCCAGATATAAGTAGCCTAGGAGATTATGGAAACTAGTGTCTTCAAAATTGTTCTTGCCTGGCTTATGCTTATGTAGATTCTATAGGATGTTTGACTTGGACACAAAACCTTACAGATATAATGCAGTTCAGTTCATCGTGAGATGATCTATATTTTCGCCTTGCACATTTTGAAGCAGGTAAAATAACTTGTCTTTCATATGAGTTGGCTATCTCTGAAACTATTCTGATATTCCCTTCCTAATGCAGGAGAGAAACAAACACTGAAACTTGCTGTTGGTCTTTCTATTTTTATCATTATAGTAATCGTTGGAGGTGCTGCATTTGGTATTGTGAACTACAGGACTCATAGAAAAGGTATCATAATTAGCTATTACATAACACTGCAAATTTTTCCTTTTGGTAATCAGTATCGCAACACAAATACTGTTTCATAACTTAAAACAACACCCTCTTATAAGTTGTACTTCCCTAGAACTTGGGATGAACAATTAGACCTGCTTATTTGCCATCTTCTCTTTCAGGAAAACCACGGGATATTCCAGTGATCAATGCTATAGTCAATGTGGATGATACTCTAAGACATGAGCGAAAGGAGAGTAAGTGGAAAGCACAATCGAGGAAAGAAGATGTGCCTGAACTAGCAATGTTAAACTTCGAATGCATATTAGCTGCTACAGACAATTTCAGCATCAGTAACAAACTTGGTCAGGGAGGATTCGGGCCTGTTTATAAGGTGACTGTTTTCTTGGAAGCATGCAGATATATGCTATTACTTGTTTGCTAATCATTTTCCAATTTACTTTAGAGTTAAACATTATGTTTAATCATCTAGGGAAAGCTGCACGATAAGAACGATGTAACTGTAAAGAGGCTTTCAAGTAACTCCCCTCAAGGCATGGAAGAGTTCAAGAATGAAATTATATTAATATCCAAGTTGCAACACAGAAACCTCGTCAGGCTACTAGGCTGTTGCATCGGAGAAGGAGAGATTTTGGTCTATGAATACTTGCCTAACAAAAGCTTAGATACTTTTATTTTTGGTGAGCTTGACTGATAACTGTTTTTCTAGGTTGTCTGCTGGTTGCCTTTTGTTTCTTCTTCTTCTTCTTTTTTTTTTTTTTGTTTTTTTTGGGTGTGGCACCAATTGCTTTTTGTTTCAGTTACGTCACTTTTTAATTGGTGTACCAACTAGATCCTAAAAGAAAGATGGAGCTCAACTGGGATAAACGCTTCCAAATAATCCAAGGGATAGCAAAGGGGCTCCTTTATCTACATCACGATTCTTACTTGAGAGTTGTCCACCATGATCTTAAGGCAAGCAATATTCTCTTGGACGAGAAGATGAATCCAAATATTTCAGACTTTGGATTGGCAAGGATGTTTGAAGGCACACAAGAATGGGTGAATACACATAGGGTTGTGGGAACATTGTATGTGATCTTGCTTCCTCTGTCAATCATGGGTGCATTGATATTTCAAAACACGTCATATGGATGCAGTCTGGTTTTGATGTAATGAATAACAATTAAAGTTGAGGATGCATCTATTTTTCGAATCAAGATTGCAATCTATATAAGAACCTGTAATGTGCCAACTTTATATCTATATATGCATTTGATTGTGAACAGACATCAGTGAATGTTGCGTGCATGGCTATCACTTTCTATTTCTACTGACCACTTTTTGTTGATTTTTTAGTGGGTATATGTCACCTGAGTATGCCATGGGAGGGATATTTCTGAGAAGTCCAACGTATATAGTTTTGGGGTTCTCTTATTGGAGACTATAAGTAGCAAATAGAATTCACCAGTATACTACAAAGGAGAATATCTTAATCTTCTTTCTTATGTAAGCATTGTATTCTTCAAAATCGATGTTGCCTCATATTGAGTAAAACCTGCTTAATTTTTGTGGGAATATTCCAGGCATGGCAATTATGGAGTGAAGGCAGAGCAAGGGACCTGGTGGATGAAGAACTGGTTGAGACTTCGTCGAATCCTGAAGTCTTAAAATGCATCCAAGTTGGGCTACTTTGTGTTCAAGATCATGCTGCAGATAGACCCAATATGTTAGATGTTGTTTTCATGTTAAGTGGAGAATCAAATCTTCGAGAACCAAGGAAATGGACATTTACTTTTGAGCACTTATCAGATGCTCACTTTCAGCAAGAAAAGATGTGGTCTAAAGACACAATCACAGATTCCATCGTTGAAGGTCGATGACGTGATTTCTTTTACGTTTCACTGTGTTCTTAAGAGTATCAAAGTAGGCTTCTAGCAACAAAATTTCCGTGATTTGTACATATTTATAATTTTCAGATTGAAATATTGATGAAAACGTATTTAACATTGGAATTGTATTACCAATGTGCAGTTGCAGTCTGTATCATTGTCTCGATCTTCTATCCATGGAAGGTACACTTTAATCGTGGAACAAAACCCCGTGGCGATTGCTTTCCATCATAGTACTGAGCAATAATCCAATCATGTTCATTGGTGTTTATTGGTCAATACTCTTCTAATTGTGGGCTAAGACTTTGATTGAAGCCCATTAAGTGTACCACTTAATTGCAAATGCTCAAATTTTAGGACCTCCTACTTTAGATATCATGAAAAAATTTAGATTTTTACGACCATTTAAACCTAAAAGTCTAATCTTATTAGAAGTGTGTATAATAAATCCACATAGGGTGGGAGTTTTTTCGTGTGAACGTAGCTCAAATTATAAACAGGTGAATAGACTTTTTGCATTGGTCCAAAAAATAATGGGAAGACTAGACTTTTGCAGGTTTAGTCCAATGCTACAAGTCGAAGTACACGCAAAGGCAAATCAAGTACACCCCATTTTGAGGAAGTTTGTTGAAAATATGCCAATAAGTCGTTAGAGAGAATTCATTCGAAGTGTATTAAGTGGCGAGACATAAGCTGTAGACTTTCAATAAAACTTGATTTTAGAATAATCAATTGTGATATGGAATCAAATGACAGTCTCAGAGTGCATTGTGAGTATATGGCAAATTTTAATTTCACAAGCTAAGTCTTTTTCTGTTTTGTGGAAAATAATTTTCCCACTTTTTAGAATAATCAAGTATAATGTGGTAGACTTTGAGAGGCTACAACTCGTTTTATGATAAGGTGTCTAAGACTTATATACATATTTAAACCCACATCAATTCAAAATATTCATCAAATTCTCATGTTATAGGTCTGCAAATAATGGTTTAAATAAAGTTATCAATTTCAATCCATGAATACTGAATAACATAATAACTTTAACATCAATAATAAAACTGGAGTCTAACATTCCTATAAAGAATAAATCTTGATTACTAATTAAAGATTTGATCTCCTAACGTAAGATTGAATATTAACAACTAACCGGTCATAAAGATGTCTCTACTAATCATCATAGTAGTAAAGGTACTTGACGCCTTGCACATCCTAATCAAAGTTTACATACGACTCCTCACATACATAAGAATCCTTTGTACCTATAGCCGAAAAAAAATATATCCCTAAGGGTGAGCTAATGTTTAGCACGTGTATACAAAAATTATATGCGCATGCCAAACTATTCAAATTTACATACATGTAATGCAAATAGATAAAACAAGCATTTGTTTACTATTTGATCAATAAGCTTAGTAAATAAGATAGTCTTGGCATCCTAAGACTTGAGGTAACTCATCACCCCAATACGCAATATATATATATATATATATATATCAAACACAGTATGTTAATCTAAGCCTTAACTCATGAGTCTCTAAATTTACTCGTATCATGTTGATATGCAACTCCATTAGGGATAACATCGCATATCGATCAACAAGGTATCCCTTAGTAATTTGCCACTCCAAAACCTTAGGTTGAGCCAAATGCAAGCAATAAACATTTTTATAAGCCAGATAGTTCTTAAGTCTATTTTTTTTTTAAATTCTAACCTAACGTGCACAACCAACAAACAAGTATACACATACTTATCACAATGGTGTCAGCTATATCTCATTTAGTTTATTCGACTTACATACATATGTATATATATTCTTATAGATATGTATAGTAACATGCTTAGTATATAATATAATATAATATAATATCAATTAATAGGGATATATTAACTCTTTTTATATAATATGCTTAATTTATGAATAACTACATAATATAATATCACACTTAAAATAAATCAAAATATATTATACTATATGTTACCATGCATATAATAATTAATTTATTGAAATATGTGAAATACAAATTCAAAGTAATCATTCGGTAACTTTCACCATAACATTTGCTTATTAAACTTATTATAATAATACAATAATATACTAAGGGGAAGAGTAACTACATTATAATATCATCATATTTATTATAGCTAGGTTTATATATAAACTAGGCGATGGACCTTTGCGAGAAGATAATCAATGCGCATCACCGGCCGCTGACAACTAAAAATAAAATTCCGGTCACAACATCCTTGTTGGCTGAGTTTTAATATATGTAGTGAATATATATAGATAATACATATATATATATTTAGATATATATATATGTAATTGTACATAAGAAATCATAGAATATAATATAAAATATAACATATCATAGAATATAGTATATATATTATAGAATATATTAACATAACATATGATATTCTACGAGATGGACTTGCGACCATGAGCAATTAGCATCCTATCCTCGTCGAAGTGAAACACTAATTAGTGAGAAAGAAAACAACATTCCGGCGATACCTTTTTTTTTAAAGAAAAACTTATGGCCGTGTCACGACACCTATTCACGCATCATCACACAATCTTGAATCCATGGTGGGCACTAACGATGCCGATAATATGGCCACCAAATACAGTAAAAAAGAAAAAAAAGAACTTGTAAAATTATGTAAAAAACTCAACTTACGTATATGAAAGCAAATTATACACCAAACACACGCAAGAACTTGAAAGATGGCTGAGAAACACACAAAAAGATTCGTTTTCTTAGAATCTTGTTGCAAAGAAACAAATTTTAAAAATCTTGATTCATAAACTTATCAAGAAACCGAGCTAAGAATCATTCTTGCTTTGTTTAGATAGATTTTATCACAAAAAGCGTTGTTTTGCTAGTTGCTCTGATCAAGTAATAAAGTTTCTATATGAGGGAGATAGCGATGTAATAAGATAATGAGAAATAATGAAGAGAGAAAAGATATAATAAGAGAGGACGATGGATTCGTTTTAATATTATGAGAGAAAAATAAGATATGTTATTATCGTTAATAGATATTATAGATAGGAAAAATGATATACCAATATCTTTAATTTATTATTATTATTCGCATGTTACAATCCTCCCCCTTAATAAAACTTTCGTTCTTGAAAGTTACCTAACTCTTCAAATAACTTTAGGTATTTTCTTCTCATTTCCTCTTTTAATTTTCAGGTAGCTTCTCATTCTGTCTAATTCATCCATTGAAACTTTACATAGGGAATGACCTATCTCCTTAACAGTTGTTGTATACTATCTACTATTCTGACTGGTTGCTCCACAACCGTCAAGTTTGGTTGTAACTCCAACGACTTCACTAGTGTAACTTAAACTTAAATTAAAGGTTGAGTTGAGAGTTGATTCAAATTTGGCATGCATTTCCTCAATATAGATACATGGAATGCATCGTGTACTCCAGCAGGATGGTTGGTAACGCTAACCTGTATACTACACTGCCAAAAAATAATAGAAAGACTTGACTTCTGCAAGTTTAGTCCAATGTTACAAGTCTAAGTACATGAAGAGGCAAATTAAATACACCCACTTTGAAGAAGCGGTTGCAAATACGTCAATAAGTTGCTAGAAATAATTCATTCAAAGTATATTCAATGATAAGACATAGGCTGTATACTTCGGATAAAACTTGATTTTAGAACAATCAACTGTGATATGGAATCAAATGACAGTCTTAAAGTGCATTGTGAATATAAGGCAAATTTTAACTTCACAAATTGAGTGTGTGTTTGTTTTACTCAGTTTTTGAATCAAGACGTCACAAATATATTGAAGAAGTGCTACTAATTTTGATATTGGGTGGTGGTGTTATTAACAACTGTTGGTTTAACTTCTGATGGATCGTATTCGAGAGATGTCTAAGTAGACTATAGTTTTGCTTAGATAAATTTCACAAGCATCCTTATGAAATTGCGGAATGAAGTAATATCTCATTATGATGCATACATTTAATTAAGCTGAGTTTATGGTTTTATTTATTTTCCTAATTCATCGACGTAATATTTCTGCCACGTGAGAATTATGTTGGTACTGTAAAGATCTGTAAAGAGTGATTAATAAGATGATGAGTGGCTTCTTTTCTTCCTATTCTACTTTGTTAATTAAGTTGTATTTTATCTCAAGTATTATTTATGTGGAACTAGAAGTCTGAATGTTGTGTTTATATTATGGTGCTGCGGTTACATACTGATAACCATGTATAATTATCAAACCGTGTTTGAAAAGCCAGCAATGAATTCAATTTGTCTTTAGGATAGATTGATTTTATTAACATGCCATGGGTTCATTTCCTTAATTATATGAATTCCATTGATTAACCGACGACAACAACATTCAAAGTCTTAATCCCGTTACTGAGCATAGAAAACTTGGAGATCTTGATTGACAAAACATGGTTTTGCTAAAAAATTAGAGTAATCAAGACAAACTAACTCGTGTTACAGCAGATTAATTCTCTTGTCTGAATTAGAACGACTAGGTTGTCACAATAATATGAGACCGTTCACTGCAGGAAGAAAAAAGAAGATAGTAAAAGGCGCAAATGCAAATTTACACTGGAACTATAGAACATGTGCAATTTGGATATGCTATTGACGAGCATGGACCTGCCCTAACGTTCACTAAACTTTTGAGCCCTTTAATGACTGTTTTGAGGTTTTAGTGATGATTTAGGAAAAACTTTCAAAAGTTTTGAGAAGATAAAAACACATTTTTTTGAAGTTTCGATGTATACCTGCACGTGACTAATAGTTCTATAATGAAACTGCACACGTTGAAAAGCGTGCTTACAACTCTTTTTTGGGACAAATTCTTCATGCTAAATTTCATCATACCATTCCGAACTTCTCCTAATACAACCCTGCATTATTGTCAAGGCAGATAATTACTTGTAAGGGCCGCCACGTTGCAACCCACTTTTAGATGTGGCCAAATCCGACCACCTAACGCTACGGTCTAACCGGCAGTCAACTGTGGGGATCATGTCACACCCCCAACCCCTTCCCCCAATTGAATTATTTTTTATATTTTATTTAATTTATATTAATTTATTTTAAACTAAATATTAATATATATATCTATATTATTAAAACCTTTGGAGAATTAACTAATCGCTATAATTAAAATTACTATTTTAATCAACATCAAATATTATTTAACAAAATAACCAATATTAAAATAATATTATGAAATTATATATAACTTATATCATTAGCAAAATTATCTTTTCCTTTTTTTTTATAATACTTATATCTAATTTCTCTCTTCCACTCTCTCAAACTACACTCCACTTTTTTCTCTCTTCCTTCCTTCTCTCTCCCACTTTCTCATCTCATCTCTTATCTTTTACAATTTTCAATAAAGTTCCTTTTTTTTTCTCACAATTCCTTTCATTGATATGATTTTTGAAAGAAATCATTATGAATTATATATATACATTAAAAGTAAAACTTGTAATGATTAACACAAAATATTTTACTATAAGCTTGAAATAAATATATATTTCTTTTTTTTTTATGAGATGCAAGAAAAGAAAAATTATATACGCAACGTAGATATACTGATAGCTAGTATATATATAAATATATATTACTAAATAATATATATATTGTTTTTCAGATTTTCATATTTATTTTTTAAACTTTTTTATCATTTTTTTTGTATTTCTTATTATTTTTATGAATTTTAGTTCTACAATATATATATTATTAGTTTGTTTAATGAAATTAATTATTCGAATGAATCAAATTTTATCACGTGTCTATGGTGATGGCAAAACTAATGGACAAATTTTTTTGTAAATTTTTTAAAATTTTGAGTATTGAAATGTACTATTGATCTGTATATACAAATAAACTACACATTTATCTGAAAATAATTTTTCGTTGAATCTTCTAAACAAGTTGAATTATTGAATGGAAATGTGCCACACAGCTAGCACCTCCATTTTTTTCCAACAAAATTAAGAAATCAAGGACGGCCATGTTCAGCATAAAATTTCCGGGAATGAAACCCTTCGACACATGTAGACTAAGACTTTCCCATTTGTTTGGAAACATCATATACTCTATCATATATCTGTCAACAAAAGTTATAATGGTTCTTCCATATTATTGCTTTGCAACTCTGTTTCTCCTACAGGGATTTCATTGCCTAGAACATGTTCATAATATTACCTTTTCAGCACCATTGCTTGTAAACCAAACCCTTGTATCCTCCGCACAAGTTTTCGAGTTAGGTTTCTTCACACCAAATGGGTCAAAAAATCTTTATGTTGGGATATGGTACAAGGACAGGCTTCCGATCCAACCTGTCTGGGTGGCGAATAGGGAAAAGCCGCTTGCAAGTACAGACCTATCAGCGATCTTAACTATAGGGAGTGATGGGAACATAAATCTTCTTGATGGGCATAAAAATTTGCTCTGGTCAACATATGTTACTGCCGGGTCAAATGGTTCTGTGGCAGGACTTTTAGATAATGGTAATTTTGTGCTGACTAGTGGCATTTCTGGAAATACAACATGGGAAAGTTTTGATTATCCTGGTAATATTCTTCTTCCAGGAATGAAGATAGGGATAGACTCCAAGACAGGAGTAAAACAATTCTTAATTTCCTGGAAAAGTGACATTGATCCCTCACCAGGAAGTTTCATTGTAGGGCTTAGTTCAGAGATACCGCCGCAAGCTTTTGTCTGGAATGGTTCCCGTCCTCACTTTAGAGGTGGACAATGGGATAAATCTAAATTTATTGGTATACCAGACATGAATGAGAAGTACAACAGCGGTTATAATGTGGAAGTGGATATTCAACGAGAAACATCATACTTCTCGTTTAATGCTTACAATGGCTCTTTTTTCAATTTCTTTTCAGTGTCGCCTGAAGGGTCTTTGAAGATAATGTACTGGGAGGATGGATCAAAGCAATTGTTGACGATATGGGAGACACCTAGGGACCTTTGTGAGGAATATGGAACATGTGGCCTTTATGGAGTTTGTAATGCACTCGATTCACCAAGATGCAGCTGTTTATCTGGCTTTAAGCCTTTGAGGATGGAGGAATGGAACCGTGGGAACTGGACTTCAGGATGCACTAGAAATGCAGAACTAAATTGTGAAAAAAATAGGAGCACATCATCTCCAACAACTACAAAAAATGATGTGTTCGCAGAAACAAGAAATATGAAACTTCCAGATTCTGCAGATTATATTCCATATATAAGCAGTGCAGGAGATTGTGGAAGCTGGTGCCTTAGCAATTGCTCTTGCCTGGCTTATGCTTATGTACGTTCTATAGGATGTATGATTTGGATGCAGCACCTTATGGATTTACAGCAATTCAACACATCAGGAGAAGATCTATACTTTCGCCTTGCATATCTTGGAGCAGGTAAAATAACTTGCAACGTTATGTGAATTAGCTATATCTGAAATTAGCTTGATGTTCCCTTTTTGATGCAGGAGGAAAACGAACACTGAAACTTGCTGTTGGTCTTTCTATTTTTGCCAGTATAGTAATCTCTGCAGGTGCTACATTTGCAATTATCAAGTGGAGAGCTCACAGAAACGGTATCATAATCAGTTATTACATAACTTTGTGAATTTTTCTTTGAAAATCAAAGAATTGCAAAATAAACACTCAACATGTAACTAAAAACAACACTCTCTTATAGGTTGAACTTTTCAGAACTCTGGATGAATTAGACCTGCTGATGTGCCATCTTCTCTCTCAGGAAAAACTCACCAAATTCCACCGATCAATCAACTAGTCAACATGGACGATACTCTAGGACATGAGCAGAAGGAGAGTAAGTGGAGAGCACAACTGCAGAAAGAAGATGCACCTGAACTAGCCATGTTAAGTATCGAAAGTGTATTAGCTGCCACAAACAATTTCAGCATCAGTAACAAACTTGGTCAGGGTGGATTTGGGCCTGTTTATAAGGTGACTATTTTCTTAGAAGCATGCAGATATATGATATTGCTTGTTCCTATTTATAGTTTCGAGTTTACTTTAGAGCTATATATTCTGTGAAATCATTTAGGGAAAGCTGGAAGACGGGAATGACATAGCTGTAAAGAGACTTTCGAGTAACTCCAGTCAAGGCATGGAAGAGTTCAAGAATGAAATTCTATTAATATCCAAGTTGCAACATAGAAATCTTGTCAGGCTACTCGGCTGTTGCATTGAAAAAGGAGAAAGGATTTTGGTTTATGAGTACTTGTCTAACAAAAGCTTAGATACTTTTATTTTCGGTGAGCTTCATTGGTAACTGTTTTTTCCACATAGTTTGTTAGTTTCTTTCTGTATCAGTAGAATCACTTTTGATATACGTATTGACTAGATGCTAGAAAAAAGGCGGAGCTCAATTGGGATAAACGCTTCCAAATAATCCAAGGGATAGCAAGGGGGCTTCTTTATCTACATCGTGATTCTCTCTTGAGAGTTATCCACCGCGATCTTAAGGTTAGCAATATTCTCTTGGATGAAAAGATGAATCCGAAAATTTCAGACTTCGGATTGGCAAGGATGTTTGAAGGCACACGAGAATGGGTGAATACACACAGAGTTGTGGGAACATTGTATGTGATCTTGCTTCCTTTTTCAATCATGGATGCATTAATCTCTCAAAATACACCATATGGCTGCAGACTGGTCTTGATGTAATAAATAAGAATTAAAGTTGAGGATGAATCTATTGATTCTATCAAGATTGCAATCTAGAAGAACCTGCAATGTGCCAACTTTATGTCTATATGCGCATTTGATTGTGCACGGGCATCAATTAATGTTGCGTGCTTGGTTATCACTTTCCAGTTCTAATGATTACATTTTACTGATTTTTCAGTGGATATATGTCACCTGAGTATGCTATGGGAGGAATATTTTCTGAGAAGTCCGACGTATATAGTTTTGGGGTTCTCTTATTAGAGACTGTTAGCAGCAAAAAGAATTCACCAGTATACTACAAAGGAGAATATCTTAATCTTCTTTCTTATGTAAGCTCTTTTTCTGCAAAAATTACATTGCCCTTTTTATGCTGTATAATCTGCTTAATTCGGGAGGAAAAATTTCAGGCATGGGAATTGTGGAGTGAAGGCAGAGCAATGGACATAGTGGATGAAGAATTGGCTGAAACTTTGTCGAAGCCTGAAGTCATAAAATGCATCCAAGTTGGGCTACTTTGTGTTCAGGATCATGCTGCAGATAGACCTAATATGTCAGATGTGGTCTTCATGTTAGGTGGAGACTCGAATCTTCGAGAACCAAAGCAATCAACATTTACTTTTCAGAGCTTATCAAATGTTCACTCTCAACAAGAGAGCATATGGTCGAAAAACACGATAACAGATTCCTTTATTGAAGGTCGATGAAGTGATTTCTTCTGTAAGTTTCATTGCATTCTTAAAGAGCATTAAAGTATGCTTCTAGCTAGAAGAGGGATGCTAAAGCCATCCGTTATGTGTATATCTGTATAACTTTCCGTCAAAGGACTTCGCAATGACCCAATCATGGTCGTTGGTGTTTATTATTGGTCAGTAGTCAATGCTCCTCTCAATTGTTGGCTAAGACTTTGATTGAAGCCCATTAAGTGTACCACTTAATTGCAAATGGTACAATTTTAGGGCCTCCTAGTTTGGACACCGTGATAAAATTTAGAATTTTTTTACCATCTGAACTTAAAAGTTTAATCTTATTAGAACTGCGAATAATAGATCCACATAGAGTGGGAGTTGGCTGTTCTACATGCGTGAACCTAGCTCAAATTGTCAACAGGTGAATACACTTTTTGCATTGGTCCGAAATATAATAGGAAGACTAGACTTTTGCAAGTTTGGTCCAATGTTATATGTCCAAGTACATGCAATGACAAACTAAATATGTCAATAAGTTGCTAGAAAGAATTCATTCAAAGTGTATTAAGTGACGAGACATAAGCTATATACTTTGGACAAAACTTGATTTTAGAATAATCAACTGTGATATGGAATCAAATGACAGCTTTACAGTGCAATCTCAATATAAAGCAAATTTTGATTTCACAAGCTAAGTGTGTGTTTGTTTTTTGGAAAATAAATTTCCCACATTTTTTAAATCAAGACTTACAAATATATTGAAAAAGTGCTACTAATAACAATATTTGGTAGTAGTGTTATTAACAACTGATGGTTTAACTGCTGATGGATCTTATAGTTTTGCTTCAATCAATTTCACGAGCATCCTTGTGAAATTGCGAAATGGGGTGTTTTCTCATTACAATGCATACGATTAATTAGGCTGAGTTTATAGTTTTATTTATCTTCCTAATTCATTGTCATAATATTTCTGCCACATGAAAATTATGTTTAGCACTGTAAAGATGTAAAGAGTGATTAGTAAGTTGATGAGTGCCTTCTTTCCTTCCTATTCTAATTTGTTAATTAAGTTGGCAATTTTAGCTCAAGTATTATTTATGTGGAACTACAAATCTGAATGTTGTTTTAATGTTATGTTGCTGCGGTTACTTATGACAAGCATTTATGATTATTGAACTGTGTTTGAAAAGCTAGCAATGAATTCAATTTTTCTTTAGGAAAGATTGATTTTGTTAACATGGGTTTGGGTTCATTTCCTCAATTATACGAATTCCCTTCATTAACCAACGACAAAAAACATTCAGAGTCTTATTCCCATTACTGAGGATAGAGAACTAGGAGATCTTGATTGAGAAAAACATGGTTTTGCTTGAAAATTAGAGTAATCAAGACAAACCAACTCATGTTACAGCAGGTGAATTCTCTGGTCTGGATTAGAATTACTAGGTTGTCACAATAATATGAGACTGTTCACTGCAGGAAGCAAAAAGAAGATAGTAAAGGGGCAAATGAAAATTTACCATGAAAGTATCGATCATGCACAGTGGGGATTTGCTATCGATGCACATTGACTTCCCCAAACGTTCACTAGAATTTTGAGCCCTTCAAATGACTCTTTTGAAGTTTTAATGATAATTTAGGAAAGCAAATGCAACTTTTCAAGGATATGAGGAGATAAAGATGTATATCTGCACGTGACCAATAGTTCTACAGTGAAACTGCACATGCTCGAAAAACTTGCCGACAACTCTTTTTGGGACAAATATCTGAATTTCATAAAACCATTCTCAACTTCTCCAAATATAACTCTGAATTATTGTCGAGGCAGAGCATAACTTGTAAGGTACAGGGTATGCAAAATATGGAGACCAACCGTGTTGAAAGCAGTTAAAAAGCCAAATCTGTTGTTTAATGGGAAAAGTTACTGATGTGTGATTGTGATTTAGCCTTCTCTGTGTGAAAAGAACCTCCATAGTCATGTCAAGTTGCTGTCTCTTGCTTGAGGTTGGACTATTCGAGGGCTTCAAAGCACTCATCAATTACATCAAGTAGCACATTAAGATTTGCTTGTCATTATCTGGCCAAAAAATGGAAGTTTACTTGCCATGAAAATTCCAAGGTATAAGTAGTCTTTGATAAAACTATTATTCCTTGTCTGTTTCATAAGTTTTCTTAATGTATGATTATTTAATGTGCCACGAAGCTGGCACCTCCTCCACTTTTTCCAACGCAAGTAGGAAAGAAAATTCAGCCATATCCAGCATGAAACTTCCTAGGATGAAACCCATCAAGATATGGAGAATAAGACTGTATAATTTGTTTGGCGAACATCATGTACTGTATGTTATATCTCATAACAAGAGATATTATGGTTTTGCTATATTATTGCTTATCAACTCTGTTTTTGTCACGGCATTACACTGCCTAAAATATGTTCATAATATTACTTTCTGAGCACCATTGCTCGTAAACCAAACCCTTGTGTCCTCAGGACAAGTTTTCAAGTTAGGTTTCTTCAGACCAAATGGTTCAGAAAATCTGTATATTGGGATATGGTACAAGGACAGGCCTCCATTCAAGCCTGTCTGGGTGGCTAATAGGGAAAAGCCGCATGTGAGTACAGAACAATCAGCAAGCTTAACTATAGGGAGTGATGGGAACTAGAAACTTCTTGATGGGCAGCAAAATATAGTTTGGCCAACCAACGTCACTGCTGGGTCAAACAATTCGGTGGCAGAACTCTTGGATAATGGTAATTTTGTGCTGACTGGTGGCGGTTCTGGGATTATAACTTGGGAAATTTTTGATTATCCTGGTAATGCTCTTCTTCCAGGAATGAAGATAGGGATAGATTCCAAAAAAGGAGTAAGGAAATTCTTAATTTCCTGGAAAAGCGACATTGATCCCTCACCTGGAAATTTCACTTGAGGGTTTACTTCAGAGATACCGACACAAGCTTTTATCTGGAATGCTTTGAGTCCTTACTACAGAACTGGGCAATGGGATAAATCTAAGTTTATTGGGATGCCTGAAATGGATGGAACATACAATACTGCTTTTATTATTCAAGAGGATTTTGCAGAAAATACATTCTATATGTCTTTTAAGAACAACTCTATCTTTGGATACTTTGTCTTGTTACCTGAAGGGTCTATAAAGTCATTTCACTGGAATGATGAACTAAAGAAATTGTTGACAACTAGGGAAGCACCAAGCGGTCGCTGTGCAGTGTATGGGACGTGTGGCCCTTTTGGAGTTTGTAATGAATCAGACTCACCTATATGCAGCTGTTTATCTGGGTTTAAGCCAAAGTCAACAGATGAATGGAACAAGGGGAGTTGGAAATTAGAGTGCACGAGAAATGTAGAACTAAATTGTGAGAAAAAGAAGTCATCATCTACAGATTCTGTAAAAGATGATGTTTTCAAAAAAATGAGCAATATGAAACTTCCAGACTCTGCAAATTACATTCCACATTTAAGCAATCTCGAAGACTGTGGAAACTGGTGCCTTCGCAATTGCTCAACGTATCAGGAGGATATCTATATTTTGGCCTTGCATACTTTGAAACAGGTGAAATCTAACGTAAATGCTGTCAGTTGACTATTTCTGTGTTGACTCTGATATTCCTTTCTTCCATGCAGGAGCAAAACAAACACCAACACTTGTAATTGGTCTAATATCCTAGCAGCTGCTGTTTATGGACTAGTTAGACGGAGAAGTCTTCAAAATTGTACAATCATAAGTTCTTCTTCGCTAAGTTTTCTCTATCCATATACTTTCCCTGTAATCAAAGATTTGACAGTTATGACATCAATAATGAACTCTTTGTAGTTTTGATTTATTATTATGTTTTCCCTTTATGTATTTGTTTGGTCAAGTAACTTGTGTATGGTGTATGGTTGTAACCAATCACTCATTGTTAATATCTGAGTTTTCCAAATTTGATGATGAAACAGACCGTGTATTTAGGATGGTACTGCAAAGTCATGTACTTGTGTGGCATGGAAAGAGCTAATTTAGTATGATTGAGAGATTTGATTCAGTATGTATAGCATAGACTCATTTAGCTGTCATTAATTGTGACTTGGCCAAATTGACCTCATTATGTGCCATCTTCAATTTCAGGGAAGTCATGTTTGATTCCATGTTTCCTTCACTCTCTTGATGCAGAGGAGAGTGAATGGAGAGATCGACTGAAGGAAAAAGATGCACCCGAATTAGCCATAGTGAGTTTTGATTGCATATTAACTGTCACAAACAACTTCAATATTAGCAACAAACTTGGACAGGGAGGGTTTGGGACTGTTTATAAGGTAACATTTTTTCTTCGAAGGGATTCTGAATCCAAATCTCTTATTTACAGTTGAGCAACAATACACCAGGGAAAGTTGCAAGATGGGAGGGATGTAGCGGTAAAAAGGCTTTCAAACAACACATGTCAAGGAATGCAAGAGTTCAAGAATCAAATACTACTAATATCCAAGCTCCAGCATAGAAATCTGGTCAGGCTAATAGGTGGTTGCATCGAAGAAGGTGAAAGGATTTTGGTATATGAGTACATGTCTAATAAGAGCTTAGACACTATTTTATTTGGTAAGCTTCACTGCTGATTATATTTCTTAGAAAGTTAACTATTTTTTTTTTTTTTTTTTCTGTTTGCTGTATGAGTTGGCCAGTTGCCTTTGGTTTGACTAAAACCACTGATTCTTGGAAAATTTACTGGGTCCTAGAAGAAAGAAAGAACTCAATTGGGATAAACGCTTCCAAATAATCCAAGGGATAGCGAGGGGACTTCTTTACCCACATTGTGATTCTTACTCGAGAGTCATCCACCGTGATCTTAAGGTTAGCAATATACTTTTGAATGAAAAATTGAATCCAAAAATTTCAGACTTTGGGTTGGCAAGGATGTTTGAAGGCACACGAGAATGGTTGAATACACACAAGGTCGTAGGAACATTGTAAGTAATGTTGCTTCGTCCATCAATAGTACTTTTGGATTTAATATGGCTTGGATTTATGAGGATCAGCAGAATCTAGTCCACGATATATCCATATTTAAATTGAAACATGAGGCATATTGATCGTATACCTTTCCCGTATTATGAAGTGGTGTGTCAATGTGTGATTCAGAACTTGTGAGCATTTAGTGCATGGTTTAATCACTAACAATCGCTATATGTTGATTTTTCAGTAGGTACACGTCACCTGAATATGCGATGAGAGATATATTTTCTGAAAAATCTGATGTATATAGTTTTGGCGTTCTCTTGTTAGAGACGGTTAGCAGCAAGAAGAATTTGCCATTATACTACGAAGGACAATATATTAATCTTCTTTCCTATGTAAGCACCATATTTTATCCGATCCAATTTTGTTGTTTGTAAACACAATTTGTCCTATATTGTAAAACGTGCTTTATTGTTAAAACAAATACTAGGCATGGCTATTATGGAGAGAAGGCAGAGCAATAGATATGGTGGATGAAGCCTTAGCCGAAACTTCCCAGATGCTAGAAGTCATAAAGTGCATCCAAATTGGCTTACTTTGTGTTCAGGATCGTGCTGTGGATAGGCCGGTTATGTACAATGTAGTTCTCATGCTAAGTGGAGAATCAAGTCTTCCAGAACCAAGGAAGCCTACGTTTCCTTTCGAAGGTTTAATGGATCTTCAGCCACGACATTGAGGGTCGATAATGTGCTTAGTTTTGTTAGCAAACATCACAAAGGCCAAATCTTTGTAAACACTATTGGAGCTAATCATTCTACGTAGTAGTACCTCGACTCTTATTAGTCACTAGAACAGAATTTATGGCAAAATCATCTTGCAAACTTCCTAGGCTGATCCTAGAGGGGTATGTACATGGATTGCTTTGTCACCAGCACAGACAAATAAGAAATTGACAAAATTGGGAGTATTTTTATAACCTTTTGTGATAAATTTAGTAATATGGCCAGTGATGTGCCAAAATTTCATATGCCTTGCCGACCACCATGAATTCTGCGTGACATATAATGTTTTTCCTTGCATCTACTCCTCGTAATATATTATCCATCCTCAGGAACTGGGAGAGCATGATGTTTAATTGACATACCTTCAGCTGAGAAAGAAAATAAAATATACACGAAGTTTGAGTCACATTTTTTATCTTCATTGACAAGCCAAACTGGATGACGTATAGTTTCTGAGGACTCCATGCCTAAAGTAAAGAAGGATACCTAAAAAGATTTGAGTGGACCAGATCAGTGACTGAATAGCAATGTTGTTTGTAAGACAAAGCTAATCCTTCGCAAGAGCAATGATCTGGATATTCAATAGCTGGTATAGGACCCTTATCAGATAATATTAGTCATCTCCCTCTACCACCCTTTTCGTTTGTAAAATATACTGTAGACTTGCAAGCTTCTATCCAAGTGCTGACATATAAGCTTCGCAGATTCTGATGTAAAAAATTTTGACACCGCCTAGCATCTTGGAAACTGGACAGACAAGGTCAAGATGCCTTTTCTTAAAGATAACACTACTTTTCACCATAGCACCTGACGGTGGTGACAGCATGTTACCCCTAATAGGAATTTGGAAGTCATCATCATTGACAGAACAATTTCTCATTTTCTTGTTTCATTCAACTCCATAATACTGTGTTCCCACACCGTTTTTCCAACCTAGTACAGAAAATAATTAAGCCTAGTTCTTCTAACATTCGATGTGATCAAAACCACTTATAAATGTTAAATGATAGCGTGCGAGTCAGAAGTTGGACTTTGGATATTTCTCCCCTCCCCTCCTCTCCCCCCCAAAAATCGGCTCAAATTCGATGCCGTACTAGAAAGTTAATTTTACATCTGTTGCATTGGATATGTAAAAATAAAATTTTCAAATTAAATCAATTTAATTTAATGGAATTTTGAACTCCAATTTGTTCTTTGCCCGTTTTTCACGAAAATTTATTTAGCCTAAAAGAATCAGTTCGTCCAAATGAAGCCCCACTTAAAGTTACATTTCCCTTAAATCGATCTTATTTCATAGTTTTAAGAATGGATATGCTAGACCGAGCTTAAAAAATTCATTTCTAATAAAATTGAATATTTTCGAAACGAAAGTTCAAGAATTGTACATCATGTTTCGATTCTAGAAGTCAATTTTAGCAATATAAAACCGATTTACGCGACCATTTTGCATCTCCCTAAAGTGCTTTTTTAACCCTTATCTTTTTATTTATTTTTTTTCTACTTTTTTGTATCTATTTTCTATTTATTTGGATTTTTTTAAGGCTTTCTAATTTTGCATATTTTGTTTTTTCCTTTTCAACTTTTTTTTTTTTTTTGATGGGGTGTGCACATTTTTCTTTCTTTGTGGTGACATTAGATTAAAACTTTTCCACAAATATAATGGAGATACCCTATTTTTGTCCACCTCGTCTCTTCTTGTCACGCTAACTTTTTGTGTGGGATTGCTGCTATTCCTTCATTTACGATTATTGACGCTCTCGATCATAACTTGAATTTCGCGATAGCTAACACTAGTTTGCTTTTGAAAATCCTACAAAAAAAAATAATTTGAGAAGGATTCAAGATGACTATAACTTTTGAAAAAAGTGCGGATAGCTATTGCTCAAATAAACTTTTAAACATGGGACAATAAAGTAGAGGTCCCCTCTCTTTGAAACTTTAGGATAATTGATTTTTCCAAAAATAATTTTAAGATTGCTACTGCTCCTAAATATTAAAATTATCTAACTATTTGAAAACTTTCTTTCTTTTTTCTTATGAAAAAGAATATAGGATAGCTAAATTTTTTTCAAGTCGTTATACTTTTTTTTTTAAATCATCTTTTAAAACTTAAGATAACTAATATTCAAGCTCCAAAAACATTTGCAAAGAATATTTTTTTCCCTAAAAATAGGATAGCTTACCTTCTTATTAGTGAAAATGTATAAGTTCTTATGCTCTTAAAACTTTTTATATGTCCAAACTTTTTGCAATATAAGTATGCACCTGAATTTTTAAAATATAAGATAGCTTGTACTCTTCACAAGTAAAAAATGTAAGATAGTTGGTGTTCCTATTTTCTTCGCAAAGTTCACTTTTTTCTTTTTTTAATAAAAGATGTTAATAGATGAAGAATTTTATCGACTCTAATACCTTGAGATAAGAGTTTTATATGAATACATGCTCCTTTTTGAAAAATAACACAAAAAGGGCCCCTTCCAATAAATGTTATGAGGATGGGATAGTAAAAGCGCATGTGAAGGATATGTCTTCAGTGTAAAAAAATTTGGAAGAAAAGTTGGTAAGAAGGCACATGCATTGCTCACGCCTTCTATGTTTCAGTATTTAAACTTAGATTGTATGTAGTAGAGCATAGAATGTCAAATCACCAAAATTGAAACCCCACACACTAAGCACGATTGCTAAAGATTTCACTCCCAATAATTTTTTTTCTTCTTTTGCTAATCAATCATTTGAAATTGGTTATAATTATTGCATTACATCTTTTTTACTTTTTTTTTTTTTTAAATTCATCATATGCAATGCATATTATCCATAATTGCATGAACCTTAAGTTTTGCTATTTTATGCATATTTGATGCAAATTTTTCATTTTAAGTGTAGATTAAGGTGATTTAGCTATTGAGAAGATAAGTTGTGTTGATTTTGCGAAGTAAATGTGAGTGTACATTTTGAAATTGTATTATTATTTGCAACCCTTTATGTGTTTGATAAATGTCATAAAAAAGGTTAGATAGTAAATGATTATTAGCGATATGATATGATGCAAATTGCAATGTTGTTGATTGGTGTATAGGGATTGGGTTTTTTATTTGATCTAATTCTTTGGTTGATGATGATATTATTAGGGTGGAAATGACCAATTATGTTAAAGTTATTGTATATGTCAACGAAAATATTGTGATTGGTAACTCGAGGCCAAAATATAATAGGGAGCCTATTAAGAAAATGAAGATGAAAAATGATGCAAATTTCTCCTACTTCTTCTAGAGGATTTGTAGAATTGTTGGGATTGACTTGACTGGGGTTGAAATCGTGCATAAGCATCCTTTCTTTTATAAAGGGAGAGTTACTTATAAGTTGGTGGCCATCAAAGATGATGAAGATGGTGAAAATTTTATTAAGATGGTAGAGTCTTTCAGGAAGTAGAGTTTCTAAGAAGTATACATTAAGCAATGTGGGGAATTAAGTGCATGGGTTGAGCAGAACATACAATATGTGGATAATCTAGCTTTTCTTACACCGCAAGTGTATTCTACGATGACTAGTATGGAGTGATCAAATTTGAATGTATCACATAAAGTGTACATGGATTTTCACCAACCCAAGCATGTCGATATCATAGAAGAGCAACTTAACTAAGCACTTGGTTTAATCATCGAAAATGAAGAGTCTTATAATCCATTTGTGGAGGGAATGCACATAGATATAAATGGTGATGGTAATGAATAGGAGGAATTGGTTGAACATGATGATGGGAAAGATGTTGGTCTAGACGATGATGATGGCGAGGATGGAGAGAATTTAGGAGAACTTGAGGTTAGTCCATAATTAGTTGTTAGCAATGTACCTGTTAAGCCTCCTCATGAGGTAATCCCCAGCAAGCCTTGTTACCGCCCTCAATTGCCAATGTACACCACTCAGTTTAAAGAGCTTCCACAACAAAATGAGGTAACGAACAAGGTTCTTAGACATCCTATTCCATTCTATAATAGTAAGTATGATAGTAGCGGATACGTAACATTCTAGTGAGATGTCAATGAAATGTTCAACAACATCGACACGACCAATAACTTAAGTGTAAGCATGCGGTTCAGCAATAAAAAGGATCTCATAGATGTAGTTAAGTCATTTTACGTAAAGAACCACTGCAATTTTAAGTCGGCATATCTAAGAAGATGGTACATGTAGTTTATTGCAAAAAGATAAAAGAAGGCTGTAAGTGAAGATTACGTAAGTGCTTGAAGAAGGTAGAGGGACTATTCAAAATCACCATTCTAGAAAGACCACATACTTGTGTGAACCAGATGATGAACCAAGATCACCCTTAGATTGATAGCAACATTATGGCAAAAAGCTTCATCAATAGTGTACATAATAACCCAAATACTAAGATACCTGATCTTGCAGTAAATATACAAAACATATATAGATATACTATAAGCAAGAGGAGGGTTTTCGAAGATAAGAGGAAAACTATTAAGATGGTTTACTGTAATTGGAAGAAGTCATACAATGAGCTTTCAGGATTGTGAATACAATGAAGGTAAGTAACTCGAGAACACAAGTGAATTGAGGGTATAGCACATTGTTGAAGCCAAGTGAGTCTTAATTTAAGTGAGTTTTTTAGACATTTGAGCCATGTATTGAGGTTTTCAAATATCACCGACCTGTAGTTTATGTTAACAATAATTTCTTATATGGTAAGTATGGTCATAAGTTGCTAATAACCCAATCTCAAGGGGACCTTTTCCGTATTATTTTTCAATAAAGAGCCCATATTTGTATAAAACTCTTGAAACTTGTCTTTATTCTTAGTGCTTACTTAGCTTTTCCATCAATAATGATTGATTGGATAAGTTTTTATCAACTCTTGATTTTTTATTAGGAATATTTTTAAGGTGAAGTCTTTTCATGCTTGTTTGGAAATTTTCTTGTTAAGGAAAAGGTAATATAGATATATATATATATATCATGAGTTATTTAATTCAAGAGAACTTCTACATACTCTCGAGTAGCATATTTTTCATGCTTGAATATAATTCCAAAAATTTTAATCTATCTATCTTGTAAGTGATGCATTTTGATCGATTTGATGGATCTTTGTCTTTAACTTGTAATGTAGGTCTTTGGTAAACAACTAAAACAAATAGGATATTTTTGCCCTAGCCAAATTTTGGAAAGAAAATATAATTTCTTCATGTTGGCTTTACAATATAAGAAACTTATGAAAAAAAGTAAGATGAAGTATTGCCTAGTTCTACTAGTAAATGATCATCTTACGGTAATTTATTTCTTTTAATTAGAAAAACTTCTTGAAGGGTGGTGATGTGGGTGAGCCTAGGTCTTGAAACATGAGAAAACTTTCAACTTAATCTTACTATGTTTGAGGGAAATTTTTGGCTAAGAATTCATTCACCAATCCTTTTCACATGTCGCGAATTGAATAAAATGTCAATTCCTTATTCAATGGAAAAATATTACCAATTGACTAGTTCTTGCAATCTTTTAAAAAATCAATTTAAGTGAAATTAGGGAAAATATAACAAGCGTACTGGTTGAGTTAGTAGTATAGGGGAGTAACCAAGATCATATATATATATATATTTAGTTATTTATTTATTTTTTTTAGAGAAGAAGCAAATAAACTAAGCATTAAATTACAGCAATCTTTAATCTATGCTTAGTGAGCTGAAAACAACTTTTTATGATTGAATTTAAACTAAAAATTACTTCTTAAGTTGTAAAACTAATACTAAGGTAATGTCTAATTATAAGGATTGGATTGGGCAAAGAGAACATAACAAGACAAATATAGGGAGGAATGGATAGTACAAGTTTATTGTACTACATTTAACATATACAGTACATGACATAAAATTTATATTGAAAAAATAATTATTTATATTATAAAGTAAATTGTAATAGTTAATAAAAATAATATTAATTAACTCAATTTTATAACATAAATAGGTATGTTTAAGAATATAAAATATTTTTATTTTCTTATTCAGTGAATCTCATTTTTGTACCATGTGTAGATAGGATAAAATTTATACCTTTTTTCTTGACCATTAGTCCAAATTTTTATCCAGTTACCAAGTAAAATTACCAACTAAACATAGGATAAAATTTTTTGTCTAGCCTAGTATTACAAAAATTACACAACTAAATACTACTTAAAAATATTAAACCACCAGGGGATAACAAATTTATAAAAGTGTGAGTTATGCATTTATCCTTTGAAAATCTATTAATATGCTTCTTAAATATATTTGTTGATAATAACATGAACTTTGACCAAAATCATAGATTTCTCACCTTCATAAATTTGAGAGTTCCATCATGTACCAAGGAGATTACTCTCATTTATTAGGTAAATAGTTGACATCAACCACCCCAGTTACAATTAACATGAACTTTAACCACATTAATATCTTGTGTGAGTTCTAGGACTTTGCTCTTAACCCACAACTTCTTATAGTGTTGGATTAGGACTCCTATGCCTACTTGGGTTATTCGAATCCTTGACGATATCTACAACCTATTAACTCAACAAAGGAAGCACAGACGAGAGTAATCACCCATGGAAGGAATCAATACATGTGATTAGTGTTCTACATTTAAGTTAAATTAACTACTCTATAAGACAAGTCAAAAGAACATTATTGGAAAACAAGATTAAGGAATCATGTATTCAACATTGATTTCATCAAAAAGCACACATAAGTTCATAGTTCAGTCATTCTATTATTAGTTCCATCATTGCATGGCCATGTGATGCTCAATGATTCCCAAGTCCAATTGAGTTAAAACGAGTTGCAGCCCCCGATATCCTCTCCAACTCAAGTTCCTATTCAAACTTCATCTCATCTCGATGTGCTCGATGCTGGCGTAGTCTGTTGGTTAGAGAGCAACGATGTTCGCTCGAGTCTGCTGCTCTTATGCTTGGATCAGCAGCTCAAATCAATCTCGTTGAGCTCTGATTGGGTCCTCATCTTCGATGTTGCTGCTCAGATTTGTTTAAGAAGCTACTCTGATCTAACATGAAGAGCCCGTTGTGTTGGGGCTTAGTTAGGACGCTAGTTGCTTGCTTGGAGAGCCACGCATGCCGCTGCTGCATGCTTAGTTGGGTTCAGGTTGATACAACTTGGTACCGATCTTGTTTAGGAAACTAGCTGCTCAACTCGACTGATTGTTCGCGTGGGCGTGCTCAACTACCAGGAAGCACGCGGAAGGTGGATTTATGCTTTGCTTTGTTGCTAGGCTTTTAGTGCAGCAATTGGATTCTAGCTGCTCTGTTGCAACTTGTTAAAAAGAAAAATTTGCAACTCTCATCTATTTCATAAAGCTATTTCGATGTGCTTCTTGGTGCACCAAATGTATCTCAAATGAGTTGCTTCATGTCATGTTGTGTTTGTGTGTGTAGAGCTGCTCTCAGGTTTGCTTCTTCTTACTCGGCCCGGCATGAGCGCTATGCTCGGCTCTATCCAGTTGATGACATTTCCTCCATAACGCTTAACATCCCTGTCCCTACTCCAAAAAGTAGACGAAATGAAGGAGAGCATATGCTCTTGGATCCTCCTTTTCGTAGCATGGATTTGCTCTAGATTCCACTAAAGAACATTGAAGAGGTTAAAAACCGAAAATTACTCTCATGTAATCCTTAAAAAAAAAAAAGTAGGTGCCATCAGAAATAAGCTTAATAAAAGGACAGAATCTATCATTTGATGGATATTTTCTTGTTTCATTATTGCAATATTCTTAGAAACCTCAACTTATTTGTATATTTTACAAATCATTTATGAAAAGCTATTAAGAGATGAAGAGACACTTCTTCCAAATTAACAATTCTAAGCTATCCTAATAAAATAAAGATATGATTCTTAAAGGTAAGCAAACCATATTTTTCAATCCTCGGTTTCCATTATCACCACCTTGTTTTATCCAAATATTTGGACAACAGCGAAAACAGGCCTATACTTCCTAGCTAGATACTCAAGAGATTAGGTAGGAGTAAGGTTTATCCAAACTCCTTCATTCATATTCCGCATGACACACCTGATACTAGCATCATTATTATTTTTTATTTTGGTTACACTTTAAATAGATCGAATAAAGGGCTTACTTGATGTGGAGAGGTTGAGAGAGAAAGAGAGATGGGTACGAGCAGGACGAAGAAGAAAGATTAAAGCTAGGGCTTACTTGATGCAGAGAGGAATGAGTTAGGTTAGATGATTTTTTCTTTGATAATGTGTGTAATTGGGGTGTAGTGATGTGTAATTTTGATTTGATAATAAGGACTGTTTTGGAAATAAAAAAATGTCTCCACCCTAAAATTGCATAATCTATTGACTATCTTAGTAGATTGAAATGAGTAGAAATCAAAAGAAAGAAAATAAGTGGAAATGAAAACAAAAAAAATGTTATTTCAATTTTGTGTTTAAATATTTAAGTAGGAAATTAAATGAAACAAGCCATGTAATAGATAATATTATCACTGTTTTTATTTAATAAACTTAGATAATAAGGGTATTTTTACGACTTCAAATGATTTTTACTCATTTCGATTTGCTTTCTTCCCAAATTTAGATATAAAGATTATGACTCTGAAAGTGAAAAACTTTCTACTCATTTTAATTTATTTCTTTAGATTTCTATGTTTACTTTAAATTACCCAACACATACTCTCACTCTTTTCTATTGATTTCCCTTTACTTTTATCAATCTAAACATAGTGGCAATTTAGAGGTTTCAGTAGGAAATCTCAATTTCTTAATTTTAAGTACAGCAATTCCAACTAAATTACAATTATGGATAAAAAAGAAATTGAATCACGTAATTGAGATTCCATAAATAATAAGGAAGTAATAAAATAGTCATACTCCTCAAATGAACGAGTTGTTAAAATATAGATACGATCTCTATTCATAGATAAAAATATTAAGAGCGAAATGAGTCGGATAAAGAATTACCGGTCTTTACATTAAACTCCACGTGCGAAGCCCATAAATGTCGCGATTACAGTCCAACTGGAATGGAAGTTTCACTAAAATTTATACTTAAAACTACCTTAAGATAATTAATATTAAGATAAACTGCTAAAAGAAACAAGAAAATAGAAGGAATAAAAAGAAAATGAAGGCCCGAAGGTCATGGTGGTCGCTACGAAGGAAAACAAAATAGAGTACCGGAAATGTGAAAACAAGACAAGGAGAAAGGTTAACCAACTAGTTAATATTATTATCTTAACATCCCTCGAGGGAGAGGTGAGGAAGGGATATATATATATATATATATATATATATATACTAGTAGACAACGTACTTATTGTGTGTGCAAAAAAGATTAAACATGTATAGTATAATTTATGAAATAGAAAATTTCTAAATCAAATACCATCAAGATTTACCATCTAAAAAAGATTGGAAACTTACAAAAGCTATCTATAAAGTATGTATAACTAAAAAAATAATATTGATAATGGAATCATAGCAAATTAGTTATAGGAATACCTTCAAGACAATAATACATTATTATAGACAACATTCCATGTATGAGTACTGGTTGCCTCAAGTAGTTTACCTTTTTTCACTAAAAATTTTGTTGAAGTCATTGAAACTCCACGTGATAGGGCCACATAAAGTTGTCTATAGCTAAACACATGGTCTGAAAGATAGATCCCCACATTATGTATCATTTGACCTTATGCTTTGTTGATTGTTAAAGCAAAGCTTAAACAAACTGAAATCTGTTTTCTTGTCATTTCCAATGGGAGATTTAAACTCTCTAAAGTCTTAAGCGTTATTCTTGAAATGAGAACTCTTAACCCTCTTGAATTTCCATTCAAGACCTTTACATAAATGACATTAAGTAAGAAATCGATGCATATTGACCTCATACCATTACAAAAACCTACCTTTGGTTCTATATTGCATAGGAGTAGAATTGAGGCTTCCTTCTTTAGTGTCAATATATGAGGAGGCATGCCACTTAGTAATATGGAGTTCAAGTATTCTTGTTGATACATTTGTCCATCGTAATTGCTAACGACATCAAAGGAGTAATAAATGTGTGCATTACTAGGAAATGAGTCGATTATGGCATCATTTAACTTATCAACCTCAACATTTGTTGGGGCTAAAAGTACACACCTAATAAAGTAAGATGCATCTTGTGCATGTTTAAAAAGCTTTGGGAAGATTGCATCAATCAAACAATCAATTGACCGATCATCATACCACAGTCTACTCATGGATTGAGATATTTTTATAAAGTCATCACATATAGTAGGCTCAACCCCATCGCTAACTCGCAGAACAAATTCTAAGAAATTTTTATCGATAAGGGATCTCATATTTTGTGTTAATCGAACGACATGAACATTTCTCCAAAGGGGTGATCTATTAAGACATGCATTTATCAATTGACTTTTTATGCCCTTTGAAACCACTAGAAGATTGAAACCACTGGAAGAATTTATCTAAAATCTCCATCCAAAATCATTACTTTACCCCCAAAAGGAACATCATTCTCCATGATATCTCTAAGTGTCCTATCTAAGGACTTGAATGCATATCTATTAGCTATGGAAGCTTCATCCCATAGAATCGGTTTGGATACCTTCAATAGTACAACCAATTCAGATTGCCTACTTATTGAGCAAATGGAATTTGAATCTAGATTCAAGGAGATCTTAAATCTAGAGTATGCTGTTTTACCACCCGGTAATATTATCAAAGTAATCATAGAGGTTACTATTGCTAGGGTAATGTGACCGCTACTTTGAAGAAACGCTGAAATAGTACGATATAGGAAAGTTTTACCTGTACCTCTTAGACCATCAACAAAAAATATGGTAGATTGATTTTGCTAGACTATAGTTTCAACTAAATAAAAAAGCACTTGCTTGGTCAGTGTTTAAACTTGCAATTGCAACCATATCTTCATCGGGCATACCAATAGACAACTCTTCTTATACAGCCTTAGGTGTACTGCTTCTTTCAATTAATTCACGTTGAAGTTGTGATAAGTCATAGTTTGATAAACTTTTCTTGTATTGCCTAAGTAGTGCATTGATGCCATGCAATAAGTTATTCACCATAAACACATGCCCATTAAATGAGGAAGGGTAATCTTACAGCATAGCTGGTTGGCAATATACAATAATCGTTACAAATAACCTCCTAAGTGCAGATGGCATTTGGAATGATACAACTTTAAGTAAGCAATGGCGTATGCTTTCATCACTTTCAATTACCTTTTTTAATGTCTCATGATGCTTGCCAGGGTGTATTAATATCGAGCCCTATTTCATTTTCCTTAATTTAACTTATATTAAGTCTAACTTACTTAATATAAATTACTTGACATTAAATTAATGAAAAATTTTTCTAAAAAAGAAAATGTTTTAAAAAATTAGAGTTGCTAATTAGTTAAATTGGTAAAAAATGAAATTGAGGTTTTCGGGTGGAAAAACCCTAATTTGACCACTAATTCGCGTATTTTCTTAAAAAAATAATTTTAGAAAATTAACTAGAAAAACTAACTTTGGAGGCTAAATTATTAAAACTAAGTTACTATGTAAAAATAAAAATAAAAAATCCATTAATGAGCTTTATTGTTATAATTTTTTTAAAAATACTAAAATATGTAAAGATGTGCAAAATATAACTAAAATAATTTTTTATTATGAATTTATCAAGAAAAAATTTTTTATTTTTTTATATGGTTCCTTGAATGTACCTACATATTCACTAGTCTAGATCAAACCAACATAGTTCTTTTTATAAAATATTTAATGGGTGGATTTCTTTTCTTTTTGAAAATCAAGCTAAATTTACATTTATTAAACCATATATTTTTAAAAAAACCTAACTAACTAAATCTTTTAAAATCTCCGATTAAGATTTTTTTATTTTTTATTTAAAAAAAGTCACTATGTGTTAAAATAAATATCTTTCCTATATCCTATATATAAGATATGCTAAGATACGTACTTTTTTTAAATCCTATATGCAAGCTACGTATCTAGCTACATAGCTACGTATCTAGCTACATAATTACGTATCTTTTCTAAATTATATATATAAGATACATTAAGATACGTATTTTCTTCGAAGGTATGGATCTTGAAGAAAAAGATACGCGATTTTTTTAAAAAAAATGCAATTTATAGCTAAAAAATGCAATCTAACTAAATTTTTTAAAAATTGAAAATTATCTAAGAAATTATAGCAAAGAATATGATGATTATCAAAAAATATAAATTCCTGCACTAAAAAAACAAATTAGTAAAAGTAATTAAATTAAGTAATAAAATATAATAATTATATAAAATAATAATTTTTATTACCTAAATCGTTCAAGCCATACATGATTGGCATATTCATGTTGATCATGTCATGATTGTGCGTGTATAGCAATTGATCGTGTACAACATGCGGCGTGCTTGTGCGTGATGGTGTGTGCAACAATGGACGTGCACGTTGATTGGATCTTGTGTGAGTTGAGTGTTATGAGATGTATCAATGAGTACTGTGGTTTGTGTGTTGTGTATAGTATGTGTGATTTCGTATATGTGATTGTGTGTGGCTTTCGTATGTCAAGTGTCAAGCAGTAGGAGGTATGTTTGTGTTGGGGGGAGGGGGGTAGGCTAGTGTATGTAGTGGCGTCAGAGTAGCATGTCAGGTGGTTAGTGTATAAGAGTATAATTTGGTGCTAATGTGTGCGAATGTGATCTAGTGCTCCTCTGGATAGATGTTATCTGGTGTTCGTATGTATAGAGTAATGTGTAGTGTAAACGTGCAGCATGTCAAGGAGTAAGTGCTATGTTCAAGTGTTTATCATGCAAGTGCAGTGCTGTGCTGTATTAGGGTGATGTGCAAGTGCGGTAGTACATGAGTGTTTCATGTATGCGAGTGGTCGAGTGTGTATGTTTTCTATGTCAGTATGAGTGATGGTGTGTGTGGCAGTACGAGGGACAGTATAGTGGGCGAGATGTATCTATCGTATGTTCGGTTTGTAGGCAGTGTTATATTTGTGGCGTGTGGCTGTGATTAGTGAAGTGTAAGTAACCATGAGTTCTATCATGATTGAGATTCAATGTGTTGTGATCGACAGTGTAGATTGTATCCAGTGAAGGAATTATGCTTGGTCTGGATGAATATAGGATTGCTTGTTAGGGGATTGTAGAAAAAAGAAAGTCCTTAAGTTCACCACCGAAATCTTATTTATAATACCCACTACTGAATCTTTTACATAAAAAAATATGATAATAAACTTAGATATGGAAGATACGATTTTGATTTTTTAAAGATTTAATCTAGTTTCTAGAAACCCTATTTTAATTTGGGCTTTCTATTTTTCAGGCTCGACTCATTCTAACTTAATTTAGCACAATAATCTACTTAATAAATCCTAAGTTTATTTTAGCTCAAAATAAATTAGATAAAAAATCCACCTTATATCGAACTAGACCAAAATATTTTAATGAAGCCCGATTCTTCAATGACTTAGAATTTATTGAATTGGACACTTACCATTATCCGATTCAATCCCAAACAACTTGATACGACTTGGCTCGATATGATTCAGCTCAGCTTGATATGACTCAATACTTTATTTTTGTTTTTATTATTTATTATTTTTCGTTTATTTATTTATTGACTCAATAAAACTACTAAACAAAAATGGAAAAAATGAGGTGTCTATAGCAGCTCCTTTTTGTAGCAGCTCCTTTTTGTAGTGAAGTTCGATTAGAACTTCACTACAAAGATAAAAGATATACCCATTTTTGCCAAACCCTACTTTGAACTGATAAAATAAAGATTACTGACTTGAATAATCAGCTAAGCTGTATTTTATCTTAATGAAGGATATTGACTTGAAAGATTGATGTAAAGAATAACAGTTCATCTTGAAAAAGGGTGAGGCAAAGGAATACGAGGTTCATCTTAAAAGGACGGAGCAAAAGAAGCCTTTCTTGAAAGAACAGGATAAAAGATAAGGGACCTATCTTGAAGGGATAGAGGAAAGGTTAGGGAGCCTATCTTAGAAGGATATTGCAAAAATTAAGGGGGGCTATTTTTGGAAGGGTAAAGCAAAAGATTTCAGGGGGGCTATTTTGGAAGTATAAGGCAAAAGATTTAAGGGGGGCCTTATCTTAAAAGGATAGGACAAAAGTTTTAAGGGAGCTTATCTTGGAATGATAAGGCAAAAGTTTAGGGTACCTACTTAGAAGGCTATGAAAAAAGTTTTAAGGGGGTCTAACTTAGAAGGATAGAGCAAAAACCATTGGAAGTCAAATTAACTTGTTTTGGTTTAATAAATAATTTGAAGAAGATAAATCTTTTCGAGATTTCAAAAAGAACTTGTTTTGGTTTGGTGGATGATCCAAAAAGGATAAATCTCTTCAAGATTTCTTGTTTTGGTTTGATAGATGATCTAAAGAAGATAGATCTTTCTCAGGATGAGTTGCTTGAAAGGATAGATCTTTTGAAGATAAGATAAGATGACATTTTATTGAAGATAAAATAAGACAACATTCTCATGAGCGAGTGATCTTTTAAATGATTGGACAGCGCTCCTTTGAGCAAGCGATCCAACAAAAGATAGGACAGTACTCCTTTGAGCAAACAATCCTCAAAAGGAATAGGATAATGCTTTTTTGAGCAAGTGATCGTAGCAAAGGACTAAATAGGAAAGAGCTCCTATGAGTAAGTGATCCTAAAAAGGAATAGTTAGAATAGCGCTCTTATGAGCAAGAGATCTTAAAAAGGATTAGATGGTGCTTTACTAAGTAAGCAACCCAACTAAGGATATGATAACGATCTTAGAAAGAATTAGATGGCGCTTCTATAAGCAAGTGATCCAAGATTACTATATGAAATGGATAACACACTAAAGGGCAAGTGATTCATTAATTTTAATAACTTTGATGAGTTTTGACAAAATGATCTGCGACTTAAGTTTAAGGGATTCTAATGATTCTTTGAAAATATTGACTTTTTCTTTTTAAAAAATCTCTATTGACAATTTTTGAAAAAGGTTTTATTTCTCTTTTTTACAGGTTTTCTTTTTCTTTTTTCTTCTTTTCTTTCAAGAAATTAAAAAAAAAACACTATTTAATAAAAAATTGTGTTGCTAACAAGTAAGAAAATCTCAAAAAACTCTCAAGATCACAAATAAGGGGTTGACTTGCCCCTTGCCCGTTGATTACTTATTCTTTCAATCTTGTTTTTTAGAGCATTATTCATATTTCTTGAACTTTTTAAAAGCATTAATTTCAAGTTTAGGATAAATGACCATTCATGTTTTTGAGAAAGTACCCAACTGTTCTTTAATTTTCTACTAAGGGGATAAGTATAATTACTTAAAATGTTTAGTCTAAGAGGACTTCCTTGCACTCTCATAGGTCTGTTTTCACTCTTGTAAATGGTACATTATAGTGAATTAATCAGGTCTTTTCTAGATTTGTAATGAAACGTTTTTGGTTAATAGTTTAAGCAAATAGATATCAAAGTACTTAGCCAATTTTGAAGAAATCATATGTAATCTATCCTGGGTTTACAAGCTAAGAACCTAAGAGAAACAAACATGAGCTTGCCCTAGTTTTATGAGCAATTATTGTTTGAGATTAGCTGATTTCTTTAGTCAAAAGAATTGCATCAAGGGTAGTATAGTGGGTGGGATTCCACAGTGACAGCTTTGCTTTTAGGCTTAAGAATTTAATGTGTTTAGCCTAGGGATTCTATCACAAGTTTGGATTTTAGGCTTATTGGCAATTTGACTCAACTTTAAAGGTGATCACCTTGCTTATTTTCAATCTTTTTATTTTTCACTTTTTCTTTTTTTCTTCTTTTTTCTTCTCTCTCTCTCTCTCTTAGTCAAGGCGGTCACCTTTCCTTGTTGAGTTTTTTGCTTGACGGGATTCAAAGCCCAAAAACCATATGTTCAAAGAGTATAAGCTTAGGAAAAGTCTATATTCTATGGAGTGTTTAGGCAAAGTCCATGAGCTTGAGGTGTTTAAATGAGTGTATAGGCTTGAGTGAGGTGTTTATGGTTTGAAACTCTTTTTCATCCTAAAGAAATTAAATTATTGTCAAGCTTGATTTTTAGATTTCTTTTATTTAAAATTGATTTCCCCATTTTCCGATTAATACTAAACCTTAACCTATTTAATATTAATCCTCAACTAAAGAAATTGAGAAATTTCGGTTTTTTTATTGAAAATAATTTCTGGAGTTACTACCCGACCGAAGTTAGGAAAAGAAAAAAAAAACGTAATCAATTAGGTGAATTGATTACGATTTGGCTACCGGTCTTTGATTTCAATTTTAAATAAAGAACCAGAAGGTTCCAAGTTCAGGGGCTAACCTATTAAACCCTTAACGAGTACCATTATCTATTTACCAAAATTAGGATTATTTTTCTAATTATAATATTTAAAATAAATAAATAAATAAAATGAAAAAAAAAGAACCTAAGTTTCTACATATTTTATCGTCGCCCCGAAGGTACCTACGTATCCGTTAGCAGATCAGACAATCGTAGTTCTTTCATGAAAACTTTAATGCGTTAGTTGATTGATTTTAATTTTTGAAAACTGGTCGAGTTTATGTTTTAGTTGATTCGGTTTATATATATATATTTTAAAAAATTTAAAGGTCCTAATTCTTGAATGATCAAAAGACTATCAAAGACGTTATAACCTTCTTATAAAAGTTTTTTTTTTGTTAATTGTTATTTCTAAAAATAATTTTTCTATGTGAGGAAAAAAAAAATAATCCTAAGCTAATATATATATATATATGTATATGTATCTATATTATTACCATTAAACAACCATCTACCTAAACCAACATAATATACTTAATCTATATAACAGAGAAAACTAATGCCAAAAGAAATGCCCTAAACTAATATATATGTACATGTATGTATTATGTTAATAACTAAGGATATAATAAAAATAATAATAAAACTCAAAAGCTGAACCTGATTGTTCGGCTATGGCGAAGGAGCTTGCCCAACAATCCAAGAAATAGTCGTGAATTGTAATGTTGGTAAGTGTTATTGTTCGGAGTTTGTGTATAGGTGTGACGAGCGACGTTGGACGTTGAGTACTTCTGCGTATATGGTAGCATGAGTGGAAAGCCATAGAGGATGGAGCTTCTGTTTTGTTGTCGTCCGGAACGGTGGAAAGACTAAGTACTATCGACTTTAGGTAAGCGTGGCTGTAACAGGAGCTATTGCATGAACTGATCTGGACAAACAGTGAACGTGAAGCTACTGCTGTAAACTGGGATGGCGTAGGTCACTAAGTCGCGGGTCAAATAGTCCAGTAGGGCGAGAACATGGTCTAGTCGGTTCCTAGATCTGGTCATCGAGCTTCACAAATTCAAATTCGGGTCGTGGGTTTGAACTCAACAGTTGGCACTTTTCAAGTTCGTGCAGCAGTTGCCGATCACTGAAACAAAGAGGAAATTAAAGATTTATAAGATTGTGATTGACAAAACTTATATTGGTGTGTATGCCTCGGAGTTTAGTGGTAATTTCGTGGTGTTTGGAAGCGTGGAGCTTCAGGCATCATGCTGCTGTACGAAAGAGAATGTATCACGTAGAGCTCGCTGCGTGTGTGAAAGGGGATGAGGATGGGTGGTCTATCCAAGGTCGTAGTTGGTTTAGTTGGGGTTCTAGGCATGACTGCTGTTGCTTGTTGGGTCGAGGTTGGAGATGTTGCATACTTATGGCTATGGGCATCGAGAAAGGATGGCTAGGTTGTTGATTGCTGTTAAGGGTCGTCGTTGGATATTGTCTGGTCGGTGGAGCGCTATTCGTGTTCCAGGCGATGAAGCTCGTATGTTGCGCATGACAGAGTCGTAGGATAGTTCTTGTAACGTGCTGTCGTCGAGATGTGGCTGCCAAGCGTAGGGATTGGGCTGCGTGTTTGGGGCGGATGCTAGATGAGAGGGTGTGCTTTGGTTATGTGTTGTTTGATGATGATGGAGTTCCGCCTGTTCTTTTTCCTCTGCACGTGTGTGTCTTTATAGAATCCAAATCATATCTAATTAATTTATTAAACTAGATCCAAATTAATTCAAATCCGATTTAATAAAATCAAACTAGATTCTGAGATTCAAACCCAAGACCTCAAGTTAAATTCAATCCAATACTCTAATGCTTATCCGTTAGGCTGTTGACCTCTGCCTTGACATTTAATACAATTAAATTGTACTTAAACTACATGATTCCCTAAAATAATTATTTGTACTAAGTTAAACTAAAATTATTTGTTCCTAATATAAGTTACTCCCTAAAAATCAACGAAATTTTTATAATTTTTCCTTTTCTTATTTTTTTGGTATTTTTATCATTTGTTAATTTTTATTATTTTTTATCTTTTATTATTTTTATTTTTGAATTAGGACCCTTTTTGTAAAAAAATAAAAAATTAGAACTATAAAGGGACAAAAATTAGGTGTCTACAATTATTTATGATAATATTTGCTCATGAATTGACAAAACTAAGGCAAGCATAAGTTAGTTTACTCTGTTTTAGGGTAGTTCTTGGTAGGGTTATGCAAATTGATGACCCTAACCTCTTGATTGCCCTAGTATGGAGTGGTTCTTGACAAGGTTGATTTTAAGAAAAATCTCTTAAAGGTTTAAATGGGTTTTCAAGGGATAACTATGTTTAGGAATGATGAAACGAATGCCTAATATCATTTTGATATGTGTACGAAGTTTAAGATATCCCTCATTTAAGGAATGAGTCCAATTTCTCACATTGTGTTGCTCAACTCTTATGTGTTTAGGGTTAGTGTTTAGAACATAGGTTGCGTCTTTTCATCTTAAATCTTTTAAGTAATGTGTTTCATCCCCTTAAGTAGAAAATTTTAAGTTCCAAGTTCAATTATACTTCATTTTCACTTGTTCCAAATGTGATAAAGTGTTTCATTTAGTAAGAGGCCAATGACATACTCTTGTTGAGCTAAGCTAACTTCAAAGACAAACATGCACATGAAAACTATTTTATTCAGATAACTCGTATCCATTACAAACTCCAAAGTGAAAGATTATTCTGAGAAAAATAATTGCAAGAACTAAAATTCTTTTCTACTTCTTGCCCTGATTTCTATCACTCCTTCGAACTTGGCATGTTTAGTTGAGTAGATCTCTTGGAGAGATGCCCAATTGCTTCACATGGTGAGTCACTCTGTCAGATGAGAGTAATAAACCCTCAATACTTGATGCTAGAGGTTGTTTGTTTGATGCTTCTTCAAAATTTAGGGAAAGGATACTATTACCAATTGACCCATTAGCTTCTAAAAAGCTCAACTGGATAATTTATATATAAATCAAATCTTGCACCTTATGCTTTAGTTTCCAATAGTTTTCTGTGGTATGCTCAACTTGGCCTATGTGATATTCACACCATTTGTTAAGGTTATGCTCCTTTGACTTGTACTTCTTCATTGTGATTTCACATGCTAGCTATCCTGCCTCTCTCAATTACTCGAACACTTCGGCCTTTAGAATTTTAAATTATGTAAATTGTCTCCTCCTATTATAGACTAGCTTGTCTTGATCCTAAGCTTTCCTAATTAGCATACTCATTCCTAACTTCTCTTTTGCTGAATCATCCTCATGCTTAAGCTGTGATGTCTAATTCGTATTAGGAGCTAAGTGTTCAAGTTGCTTGAGTACATAACCCATCACAGTTTCTGTGCTAGTGATTCTTTCTTCTAACCTTGCAAACTTTTCTTCTAAGGTAGCAACCCTTCTTTCTAGTCCCTAACACTGACATGCCCTCTCTTTTGATAGTGGGCTCATGAACCTATAACTCTTTAGGCTTGTCTGCCTTAAATGATATGTCAATAGGCTTCTAGGCTTGGGTATAGATCGTAGTCTTGACTTTCTTCATGTGCTTATTGAGAACCCCTTCTGCTATGGCTATTCTCTATTCAAGAGTTTTAGACATTGTGTTTTTGAAAATGAGTGGTTATAGGCTTCAAGTTGGGCCAAACCACTTTAAAAGGAAATCTTTCAAATCTTACAAAAATCCCTTCTTATTACCAACGCTACATTCCCTCTCTTTTGTAAAAACAAAATCAAGTTTTTAATTTTGAAAACCTTTCTTTTTTCTTTTTTTTTTTTTTGGAAACTTTTATTGAAAGAAAAAATCAATGTTGACTTTATGTTATAGAAGCTTAATATTGCATTGATGAATCTAAACTTAAAAAAAAAAAAATTGGAAACATTAGGACTAACGACCAAGGACATAGGATGACGATTATATTACAAGGATGATATAGAAGAGGGGAAATTATTTTACAATGAGAAACTTATTAAACAGATGACACAAGAGTGACAACTCATGGAGAAAACTCTATTAGGATCATGACAACTTAATAGTTAAATAAGAAGAATAAGAACTTAGACATTTACAAAATTGATGACTTCAAGGTAGGAAATAATTCACAATAGAAATCTAATGGTTAAATCTTATTTTTTTTATATTTTCTATTTTTTTTTTTGTATTTTGTCTTAACAGTATGGTACATATAGGGTGGTACATATAGAAATCGACCAAAAAAATAATTATCAAGAAACTAGTTTTTGATCATAAAATATCATTTTGAAATTTCTTTTTTTAAAAAAAAATTATTCGAAAGCATTGAAAAAATGAAAGTTCCATAATAATCTTTATCATAGCTAACTTCCATAAATACATGCCCAAAAAAAAAATTAGAAGTTAGTATTGAAGTTTTTTTCCGTTTTTTTTTCTTTTTTAACGTTAGTACATTATGGTACAAGAGGAGCATTAATTATTTTGAGCATCCTATGTTAAATCTTATATTACATAACCAATTACTCATGAAATAAAGCAAAATCTACAAAACTCATATATATTACAAAAGATAGCATATATAGACAAATATGTAAATTAAAAATATAAAATAAATGTGATACAATATGCTACACGCGTGTGCAATGCAATGGGGTTGGTTATTAATAAAGCCCATATATACTTATATATATATAAGTACATTAAATTTTGAAAATAAGGTCCAATTAGTTGTGGGTTATAATAATTCTTTTCTAGCTCCTATAATTTGAAAATTACTAACCTCTTTTTATTTTACAATGATGTAAGAGGGTAAGATCTATAGGTGTCAAGCTCTATAACCTTTGGTATTCTCAGGGAAACACCTAATATGCTATATTAAAACACGAGTGATCTCACTTATCACCATCAGGTGGGGTAAAGACTCCAATAACTTGAGGGTTACACAATAACAGCTCATCCTAAGTTCTTAAGGTAACTTAGATTCGACCACATCATAAGTTATCGGGTGGAAAAACTCTAATTTGACCATTAATTCGCATATTTTCTTAAAAATAAATAATTTTAGAAAATTAACCAAAAAAACTAAGTTCGAGGGCTAATCTATTAAGATTAAGTTACCATATAAAAATAATAAAAAAATCAATTAATGGGTTTTATTTTTATAATTTTGCTAAAAATACTAAGATATGTACAGATGTGTAAAATATAACTAAAATGAATTTTTTATTATGAATTTTTCAAGAAAAAAGAAAAAAAAATATTTTATTTTTTATACAGTTTCCCTAAAGGTGTCTATGTACCCGCTAATCAGAATCAAATCAACATAATTCTTTTTTATAAAATATTTAGTGGGTGAATTTCTTTTATTTTTTAAAATCAAGCTAGATTTACATTTATTTAAACATATATATTTTTTTTAAAAAAGAACTAACAAATCTAATTTCACAAATCTATTTTACAAAACCTAACTACCTAAATATTTTGAAATCTCTAATTAAGATTTCTTTTATTTTTTATTTTAAAAAAATTCACTACATGTAAATAAAAATATCTTTCGTAAATAAAAATATCTTTCATATGCAAAATATGCTATGATACGTATCTAGGTATGTATTTTTTTCTAAATCCTATATGTAATATATATCTAGATATGTTAAGATACGTATCTTTTATAAATCCTATATGCAAGATATGTATTTTCTCTAAAGGTATGAATCTTGGAGAAAAAGATACGCAGTTTTTTTTAAAAAATACAATTTACAACTAAAAAATGCAAATTAACTAAATTTATTAAAAATTGAAAATTATCTAAGAAATTATAGCAAGAATATGATGATTATAAAAATATATATATAAGAACCTGCACTAAAAAAAAAAAGTAGTTAAAGTAATTAAATTAACTAGTAAAATAAAATAATAATTTTTATTACTTAAACCATTCAAGTTGCATGTGATCAGCATGTTTGAGTTGATCGTATCATGATTGTACGCGTATAGCAAATTGATCATGTACGACGTATGGCGTATTTGTGAATGATGGTATATGCAACAGTGGATGTCCACAATGATTAGATCTTATGTGAGTGGAGTGTTATGAGACATATCAGTGAGTGGCGTAGTCTATGTGCTGTGTATAATGTACGTAATTTCGTATGTGTGATTGTGTGTGTGTCAAGTGTTAAGTGGTAGGAGGCGTATTTGTGTTTAAGGGGGGTCGTGTGAGTGTATCAAATGTGTTTAGGCTAGTATGTGCAGTGGCGTTAGAGTAGCATTGTTGAGCCTATTTTTTCGATTTCTTATTTAAAAATTGATTTCTCATTTCCTGATTAATACTAAATCCTAACCCATTTAATATTAATCCTCGACTAAAGAAATTGAGAAATTTTAGTTTTTTATTGAAAATTATTTTTGGAGTTGCCACCCGATTGAAGTCGGGAAAAGAGAAAGAAACCGTAATCAATTGGGTGGATTGATTACGATTTTGGCTACCAGTCTTTGATTTCAATTTTAAATGAAGAACCAAAGGGTTTCAAGTTCGAAGATTAACCTATTAAACCCTAACGGGTACCACTATCTATTTACCGAAATCAGAATTATTCTTCTAATTGTAATATTTAGAATAAATAAATAAAATCAAAAGAGAGAAAAAAAAAAAGGACCTAAGTTTTTATATATTTTATCGTTGCTCCGAAGGTGCCTAGATACCCGCTAGCTAGGATCAGACGATCGTAGTTCTTTTCAAAAAATCTTTAATGTGTTGATTTATTTTAATTTTAAAAACTGCCCGAGTTTACGTTTTTAATTTATTCGATTTATTTTACAAAATCTAAAGGGATCCTAACTCTTGAATGTTATTGTTTTATAAAAAAAAATTCACTAAAAGCCCTAAAATTTAAAAAAGGATGTTTATTAACTTTTATTTAAAAAAAAAACAAATTTTTATATGATAAATCCTTAAACAAGATCAAATCTTAACAAAAATAACCAATCCTAACAACTCTTAAACTAACATAAAATATACATTCACTTAAATCAATACTTAATTTATCGAATCAAGAAAACTAATGTTAAAAGAAGAATACCTAAATTAATATATACATATACATATATTATTGTTATTAAACAATTAAGTATATATAAAAGACTAAAAATAAAAGCTCTTAAAACTAATATGTTCATATTCGTATATATTATATTCAATAACTAAAGGTCTAAATAATAATAATAATAATAATAATAATAATAATAATAATAAATAAACAATTAAACAAACAATTTCGAAATTGGAAAGAAACAGACCTGAACTTCTTGATTACGTGGTGAAGGACGATGGCCGGCTTATAACGAAGTTGCTGTTGCATGTGGTTACTGGCGTCGAATTATTGTTTGAGTTTGCTTCTCTATTGTCCGCCTTGCTGCTGTCTACCTTATTCATTACTGTCCGCTGTGCTGCTGTTTGTCTTGCTGCTTTCCTGTTTGCTACTGTCCGCCGTGCTGGTGTCCTGTTCGCTGCTATCCTGTTGTCGTGGGTTATGCGGATTGTTGCTGTAGTGGGCTGTTAATAGGAGAGAACTTGATCAGTGTGTATGTGTGCTGTCGACGTGGTGTAAGGGTCAGTGTTGTGTATGTGCTGTTGGCATGGTTGCGCTGTCCACCTAGTGTTGCTGCTGTTCACCTGATCGTGCTGTTGTTTGCCTGGTGTTGCTGCAGTTTGCCTGGTGTTACTGCTGCAGTTGCCTAGTTGTACTATAGTTGTGGGCTGATCAATGCTCAGTGAAAACTGTCCTATGTGCGCTGCTGCTGCTATTACGATGATCTGTACGACAAGGACTGTAGCGTTGGACGGTGGCGACAAGCGTGGGGTTGGTTTAGATGTCGGCTTGGAACGAAGATGGCGGCCTAGTATGTCTATGTGAGTCGTGTGTTTGCTGTTTTGATGAAGGAGATGGCCTGTTGTGTGACAAGGACTAATTTTGTTGGACGGATGAGAGAATCTTGATTCTTCTTGATTCTTTTTGGGAGTTTTTGTATTTATAAAAGCTAAATAAGATCATATCAAATAATATCTATTGTATCTAATTAAATTAGATTTGAATCCTTCATATCAATCCAAATCTAATCAAACTAGATTCAAATAATTTTGATTAGATATGAATTCCGCGTGTTCAACTCGTTTCTTTTTTTATTTTTTTTATTATTTTTTTTATTTTTTACCTTTTTCTTTGTAAAAATAAAAATAAAAAAGATTGAAATAAAAGATACCTAAGTGTTTAGTGAGATTTGAACCTAAGACCTCCAATTACATCAAATCCAATACTCTAATGCTTATCTGTTAGGCCATTGGCCTGTACCTTGACATTCAGTACAATTAAATTGTACTTAAACTATCCGATTCCCTAAAATAATTATTTATACTAAGTTAAACTAAAATTATTTGTTCTTAATATAAGTTACTTCCCAAAAATCTATGAAATTTTTATAATTTTTCCTTTTCTTATTTTTTTTGGTATTTTTATCATTTGTTAATTTTTATTAATTTTTATATTTTATTAATTTTTTTGTTTATTATTTTTATTTTTGAATTAGGACTCTTTTTGTAAAAAAATAAAAAATTAGGACTACAGAGGGGCAAAAATTAGGTGTTTACAAGCATATTGGGCGGTCGGTGTGTGATTGTGTGATTTAGTGCTCATGTGTGTAAATGTGGATTTAATGTTCGTGTGTGTGAATGTGATCTGATGCTCATGTGTGTAGAGTAATGTGTGGTGTACATGTGCAACGTGTCAAGGAGTAAGTGCTGTGTTTAAGTGTTTGTCATACAAGTGCAATGTTATACTGTATTAGGGTGATGTGCAGGCACGGTAGCAGTGCAAGGCGTGAGTGTTTCGCATATGCAAGTGGTTAAGTGTGTGCGTTTTCCGTACCAGTGTAAGTGACGGCATGTGTGGCAGCACGAGGGACAATGTAGTGGGTGAGATGTGTTTGTCATGTGTTTGGTCTATGGGCAATGTTGTGCTTATGGCATATGGTTGTGATTGGTGAAGTTCAAGTAACTGTAAGTGCTATCGTGATTAAGATTCCGTGTGTTGTGATCGGTAGTGTAGAATGTGTCCTGTGAAGGAATTGTGCTTGGAGTAGATGAATATAGGCTTGCATGTTAGGGTATTGTGGAAATTAAAAAAAAGTCCTCAAGTTCACCATCGAATTCCTATTTATAATACCTACTATTGAATCTTTTACATAGAAAGATATGATAATAAACTTAGATACGAAAGATATGATTTCGATTCTTTGAAGATTCGACTTAGTTTCTAAAAACCTTATTTTAATTTAGGCTTTCTATTTTCCAGGTCCGACTCAATCCAATTTAATTTAGCCCAATAATACACTTAATAAATGCTAAGTCTATTATAACCAAATATAAATTAAATAAAAAATTCACTTTATATCTTACTGGACCAAAATATTTCAATAAAGCCCGATTCTTCAACAACTTAGAATTTATTGAATTGGATAATCACCATTATTCGATTCGATCCCAAACAACTTGACTTGACTCAACTGGACTTAACTCGACTCGATACAACTTGGCTTGATACGACTTTATACTTTATTTTTATTATTTTCGTTTTTTATTATTATTTTCTTTTTCTAGCTCAATAAAACTACTAAAACAAAAATGGCAAAAATGAGGTGTATACAGTTAAGAGATCACTAAAAGAAGTAAGACTACGAATATGGTTAAACAAAACTCAAAGATAAAATCTTTCAGAATTAGTTTGGGGTATTGTATATATTCTTCCTATGTCTTTCTTCATAGTCCTTCTGCGATGCCATTTAAAGTTTCTCCATGTATAATGTTTTGGGAAATCTTTATACAAAAACTACTTCGCTTGAGGGTTCGTAGCATTGGTATAAAAAAAATTCAGTAAACATCATACGTGAGGTGAGATTATTACTCAAAATTAAGTGTACTGTCTCATCAGGCCTGAATCTGATCATATGCATGTTTGGTAGATGTATTTGTAGTCTTATAATAGATGGATACATGTGATTCATTAGAAACTTCAACACCTCCAAACAGCTTCTGTTGCACATATCCAACATGCATATATAGATTGTTGGATTTCATCAATATCAGAACCTATACAAACCTCAAGAGATACCTTATCAGGACCTTTGTGTATGTATTATACAAATACTTAACACTCTTCACACTTGCGCAAATCTATACATTTATATAACAATATACTTTAAGAGTAACGAAGGGTTGTAAGGGATAATCCAACTATTATCTACCATGATGCTTGGACAATTTGGAAGTGCAATAGGCGTATTTTGTCTTTGTTTATATACTAGATATGCATCATTGCCTTGGATAGTACAATCTGAAAATAGCTTAGGAAAACAACGCTTACAATAACCTTACTTCATACATGGTGCAAAAGAGTTAAACCTACCATACGCATCATGAACCATGTGTTTAAGCACTGCATTGAATAACCTTAACTCATCGTTTATATTAGGAATTTTAGCCGACATAACAAAATCATAATCATCAGGTGAATTGAGCTTGAAGTCATCATCTAGTATGATAAGCATGTGAGCATGTGGTAGCCCTCATTTTTGAAACTTTATTACATATGTGTATGTGACAACTCTTCCTAAAATACTTATGTTGAGAACATCCTTTTGAAACTCCTCAAATCGACATTGGAAGACATGTGATAGTAAATCAGGACGATCTTGTAGTGTTTATCCTTCAAGCAACTCATGTTGAATCTCTAGCCAAGATGGATTAAATGTTATAGTAATGAAGAAATTAGGTCTTCTTAGTTCCTGAACTAATGTCATTGCATCTTAATATCTTTGATATATATTACGAGAGCTTCCAACAAATAAAGATGGTAGTATAATTTTTCTCCCAATATTTACTATAATATGAGGAAGCTTAGATGAAAGATGTTTTCAATGAAAATAAATTTAAAAATCTCTGATTATGATATAATGTAATGTAGTAGTTAAGTGGCTAAACCTGCATCATTTTCTCCAACAGTGAGTGAGTCTTATAGTCCTTCATAAAGCTCAACACAATTGTAGATTGATTATATCGTAACCATTTGAGTCTCCAATTTTTTATTTTAACATAATTATCTACCAAATACTGTTGGAAGAGTTGACCCCCATGCAAAATGAGAGATTGTTCGTGCTTCCATATTTGAAAAATAAAGTTAAAAGTTAAAAATTGGCAATATACATTGTATGAAAGAAATTAGTTACAACTAAGTGTAATAATAACCTAGAGATAATAAGTATAAAAGCCATGACATGTGACAGAGATGTTAGTGGTAGAGTAATAATTTGCATCTCATCCATATGTTCCATAAGGAAACAAAAGGGCATATTGTAAGGGATTGTAATACATAACCATATCACTAATATTCATAAGGTGTCTAACATGTGACTGAATGACAATGTTATAGTCATATAGTTGACTTGCTTCTTCACTAACTACAATAGCAGCAACTTAAGATGCAATGGGAAGAGCATATTGGTGTTAGTAAGGAGGATGTTCATGAATTATGAGATGATAGTCTTAAATATTATCATATAAGGACAGTTGACGAAATTGATGGGCAAACGGGTTGCAGTTGTTTAAGATGGTAGTAATCATAGCAATGAGCTATGCATCTAAGTTTTGATTCTTGGAGATGCAATTTCGGATTTCATGGTCAGTATTATATATATATATATATATGTTTGCAAAGAGCATAGCCTTTCATTTATGTTTGGTAGGAGATTATTGATTCTATGATATATTGCACCTTGAGCATGAAATGTGCATATGCTACGATTTCCTACTAAAAGACTTTCATTGACATGCATACCCATAGAAGTAAATGTAAAGACATGATTATATGATCTAATTTGTTGTTTGAAATGCCTTCCAATATTATGTTATTCTATGTATAGTTCAAAGAGTTGGGGGTATAAAGGAATGGTAGGAAGAGCAATCCGTTCGTTAGAACAACAAATTTGAAACGTCACATGCTTAAATAATTATGCAACACAAAATGGGAATGGTACAGGTAAATGGAGCATTTCATAACTATGATTTTCATGGAACTCTCGACCAATGTTGACATAGCCTCGTTGTTATATTGGCTTAGCATCTAATATTTACTAAAATTAAGACATAATAGACACCAAGATGTGGAAATGGATGTAAATAGAGTAATATTCTATAAAATACCTCCATCAATTGCATTTTGATTTCGATGGTTTTGTTCAATAGAAGTACAAATTGCACAATGTGTGTAAAGCAAATGTAAGGAGGTTCATTGATATAGGAGGACTTGATATTCATATAAGGATTAACCAAGATAAAGGGTAAGATTAGCTCCTAAGGAAGCATAAGTCACATGTAAATGTGCAATACGTCTTATAGTAGATAGGCAAGGTCCTCTTAAGGTGCTTACATGTTTAATTAAGATTTGTCCAACAATAGCATTTGCATAAGGGTCACATGGTTGAATAAGAGCATTAGTTGCAAAGGTTGAAATAATTAATATGTAAAGCATGAGTTGAATAAGAAAATAAAATATTCATATACCAATGTCTTTAGGAATCTTTATCGAAGTGTGTAATGGTGAATTGGTGATTTGTCTTGACTGTGCCAATTGTCAAATATTAGATAACCTAACTGTTTTAGAGGCTGCTGCATAGTGCACGTGAGATTACATATCCGTAAGATCTATTTGATTATGTTGATGTGGTCCTTTTATTTTAGGCTTTTGCTAAAAGAAAAATTTAAAGGAGTATGTTAGTTGTTGTATTATTCGTACCTAAACAATAGTATTAACTTGTTATATCAAGAAGAAAGATGCTAGAGTTTAATTACGTAACTATTATCTTAACATATATATAAGCATAAATGAAGGTTGAATCACATGCAAGTTTGATAAGTAAAGTGAAAACAATAAAATAATGTATGTGAGGAATTTACCTAAATCATAAAGAACATTTAATTAAACCCTTTTTTTGTAAGGTATTTCTTCAAAATTTGGTGGTATTGATATTTATTTTTATTTGATTTATTGTAGTTACAAAATTTGGTGTTTCTATATGAAATTGTTAAAAGGAGATTAAAAATATTTGGTTGATGCTTATGGTTAAAGAAGTTTTGTATATATAAATATTGCTTATTGAATTGTAACCTACATGAAAACTTTATTGTAGATAGCGTTATTCACCAATTTTCTATTATATGAGATTAGATAACCTCACATATAATAAACTTTTTTTTTTCTTTGTAAAGAGTGTTTTTATGTTAAACGTAATGTTAATACACTATCTACCAATCAACTGTTAAAATCTCCATTTATTGTAAAAGTATTTCATAAAATCAATTATTATTATAGACTAAACATGACAAACAATGAACTTACATATCGATGAAATAAAATATAACTAAATCAATAGATAAAAAATCTCCTCTTGGGCACTTTCTAAAACCTTATCAAACATGTAGGGAAACTAAAAGTTTTAACAATAAAGTAACCTTCAATAGCTTTAAGGGTAGAAGCATGAAAAAAATTCAAAAAGTTCAAATGGTCTGAAAAAGATATATGAAGAAATACCTAATTTACATTGCGAAAGTAGAAAAATAAATAAATAAATAGGATCCTGTTATAGATGGGCATTTAGAAGATTGATGAAGAAGTATTGATAAATTGCCATTACACTAAATAGGTGGTGTTCTAAAAAGAAAAAAGAAAATATAACTTGTGCATATCATGAAGAAGATCTGATTTAAGTGAAAATCTCCTATAAATTGATATAGAAAATTGGAAAATAAGTACCAATAAACAGAAAAAGCATCCCTTCTTAGCGAATAATTACAAAAAAGACAGATGAAGAAAGAGATTATGTTGCTAACCTACAATAATGATTGAAGATGGAAAATGATTAGGCAAATTGAAAATCGTATGCAAATAGGGTAAAATGTAGATATAGATGGATAAACGTAGAGAGATATAAATATAGATTTAGATTTAGATGCGTATAGATTAATAGATAGATAGATAAAAGAAACATGATTTCTATTTAAACCTAATTATGTTGAGGTGTGAAAAAATTAATTTGTTAGTTACTATATAGAAATTGAAATGTTCATTAATGTAAACCAAATGTATAAAATATTTATACTTATATAGATTAGTTATTGATTATGCAAAGTTTTAAATTATTTTTTTGTTTAGTTACGTTGTTTTGTAGCCTTCTTGAACACAGTAGTGAACGAAAATTGTTGAATATCCCACTAATTGTCAAATGTAGGTTATTAATAATGCAAGTTATGACTTTATTTAATCTTATGGTAGCTTTTCTATAATCTTATGGCATACATTGATAAAAGAGAATTGCTATATATCCACTACTCTTCAATTGTTAAATTTGATTGAGTGTTGACTAATGGTAACGTAAACTTTGCTACCATGTAGTTAATGTAAATTTGATCGAATTACATAAATGGAATAATTAGATAAGGATAGAAGTTGGATTAGTTCAATTGTCTGTTTACCAATTTGGAAGCTTTGTGTTTTCTATATTTTAGGTTTTTTTCGTTACTGCTTATTGTATATAAAGTGGGGTATCACTCAAACTACATGAAATTTGAAAAAATGATGCTTAGTTTTTTTTTTCTTTTTTCATTTTTAACTATATTACACCAAATAGGTGGTACTTCAAAAAGAAAAAAGAAAAGACTTATAACCTATACATATCATAAAGAAGCTCTGATTGAAGCTAAAATCTCCCATAAATTAACACAAAAAATTGGAAAATAAGTACCAAGAAATAGAAAAAGCATCACTTCTTAGAGAATAATTAACAAAAAGATTGATGAAGAAAGAGATTATGTTTTTAACCTACACTAATGATTGAAGATGGAAAGTGATTAAGCAAATTGAAAATCATATACAAATAGATGTAGATATAGATGAATAAATGTAGAAAGATATAAATATAGATATAGATATATATATATATTTAGATGCATATAGATCAATAGATAGATAGATAGATAGATACATGATGTATATTTAAAACCATTTATGTTGAGGTGTGAAAAAATTAATTTGTTGGTTACTATATGGAAATTGATGTAAACTAAAAGGTTGTATAAAATATTTATACTTATATAAATTAGTCATTGATTACATAAAGTGTTAAATTATTATTATTATTTTGTTTAGTACCTATTCAATAGTTAAGTTGTTTTGTAGCCTTCTTGAATACAGTATTGAACAAAAATTGTTGAATGTTCCACTAATTGTCAAAAGTTGATTATTAATAATGCAAGTTAAGATTTTATTCTCTCTAAGCTTATAGAAGCTTTTCCTATGATCTTATGGCACACATCGGTAAAAGAGAATTGTTATATATCCATTGCTCTTCAACTGTTAAATGTAATTGAGTGATGACTAATGGTAATTTAAACTTTGCTTACATGGTAGTCGTTTAACAATTGCAAATCTACCATATGGTTAATGTAAATTTAATCAAATTACATAAGTGGAATAAGTAGATAAGGACAAAAGTTGGATTAGTTCAATTGTCTATTTACCAATTTAAAAGCTTTGTGTTTCCTATATTTTAGGTTTTTTTGTTATTACTTATTGTATATAAAGTGAGGTCTGACTCAAACCACATGAAATTAAAAAAAAAATGATGCTTTTTTTTTTATTATATTACAATCAAGTACACACTCTTAAATATTCACACTAAAAGTATAAGTGTTAAATCAACGATGTATAGAAAAAACTAATAAGTTACTCGTGATGGGAAATCTTGAAAGCCATTTTCTATAATGATGATACCTTACTATGTTGATCTTCTTTTAGGAGCTTATTAGTAAGCATGTTATATTTCGCAACAACTTCTAAACAGTGAACACAAACTTAGTAGAAACAAACATCAATGGCTTCAATGTTGAGCAAAGACATAAGAAGCGAAAATTATTAGTAATATAGATACACTTAATTACAACTTCAAATTCATATTTAGATTGTATCCTCGGTAACTCCTCCCTTGAGAGCAATAGGTCGCAAGCAAGTTAGCATAAATAAGCATGAGGTATGAGGTAGAAGGGTTGTGTAAATGACAATATTATTATGCAAGTCTCCAGGACTCCTAGCCTCCATCCCCTGTACCCTTCGATGTTAATTTCCCTGCTTGCCAATGTATGATTTAAATAGAATATCATGCAAAACTCAGAGTAAATACAGATTATTTTGTGCTCAATCAATGTACCAAAACTTCTTTGAAATGCTTGCTGCCAATAAATACAGGAAACTTCTGTAAAATGCATATTATAACAATATTTTATAATATGTTATCTTGATAAATATTGGCAACCTTCTTTAAAATGGATTTGGGAAATAAAAAACACCCATATACCATCAAAAAATTGTTGCTGCTCCTTTTGAAAAGTCAGATGAAGAGTTTGGATTTTCAATTGATGGACATATTACACAACCAGTTGACTCTTAATGATGAAATACTTAATCTCCTTGATAAGTAGGCTTGGCTAGGGAACAAGAAAATGCTTTGCTTTCGTTTGTGATTGGCAATAGTTGCTCATCATTCGCAGCTTCCATGTCAAATAAGGAAATTAAATTTCAACCAATATACTTTTTTGGCTAAGAATTACTTGTAACAATGCAAAATTTTGTACACAGCACATATTCTTCTTTTTACAATACGTCTTCTTCTTATCATATATTTTCTAACAACCTCATCTTAAAAATGTTAATTAAGAAGGTGTAACTTTTTAATGTTTGCAAACCGTATCCCCAATGTTATAAACAGACCGTGACCCCAAGGAAAAAGAAAAAAAAAAAAAAATCAACCCAAATCAAAATAGCTTGTCGATTGCTCTAAATTACGATTCTTACAGACCATTACCCCAATGTTAAAAACACACTATAACCCCAAGGACAAAGAAAAAAAACAAACAAAATCAACCCTAATCAAAATAGCATGTCAATTACTCTAAATTACGAACCTTCAGCGAAGTTCATGTGAAACCTTTCTTTGTCATGACCACCAATCTCAGCACCAACACACGTAGTTCTCCTCACCCAAACACTACCACAACATTGGCACTCTCTATTTCGTACTCTCACGCGACACAGTGACAACTTAACCACCCAAACTGTAACATCGACCAAATCGAGTCAACAATCACTCACAACAGAACCCCAAACTCGATGACCTGAACTCCACAACAAGCCCACTCCTACCTACGCTTAGCACTATCGAACCATTCACGCCAACTAACACCCAGACACGGCACACTACCCAGATCCCAACAGACCAACACAGCAACAACAAACACATAATCTCTTTAAACACAACTCAACCCCCTCTCTCATCACACGAGCCACCCATTGATAGCGACCCGCGTGACCACCTCAACACCATTTGTGGCTTCCCCATCCTCATACAGCCCTACATACTCGTAACTGTGTGGAACACTACTGCATTACCATGCGAATCTTGATCTTTATGGTTGTTGGTATTTATTTCAAGTTAAGAAAATTGCTTCTTGCATTAGAATGTGGGTTTAGGTCGATCATTGGAAGAAGATAACAAACCCTAAAATTTTGAAATCGAGCTTTTTGGGTCGGTCATTAGAATGTGTTTGTAATGGCAGATGCTAGAGAGGGCGGGCGAGAAACAGAGAAAGATTTGGAAAAGGAAATTGGAGATGAGGGGGAAATTCAACAAAGAGACAGGGGGTCGTGGGGAGAGCAAAGTAATAGGAGGAAAGATGAAAAACTGTATTGAACGTGAAACATTAAAAGGTGAAGAGAGAGAGAGAGAGGTGAGAGAGAGATGCGGAGAACATGAGAACGTGAACAGAGGCATGATTTGTGGATGTAGTAGGGAGGATCAAAAGGAAAGAGGGAAAGAAAAAGAAAGAAGAAAGTGACATGTTTTAACCATTGTTTATGATGCTAATAAATTATTTTAATAGTAGGTTTTTTATTAACTAAGGTTAAATAGAGATAGGAGTTACTTAAGCCTGGAAGAGCTTTAATAATATATGTATCTATATAATAATGGATATGGGCTATGGTACTTACCCATTTAAAGAATGAAATTTGCAAACTTTTGTCTATGTGAGTAAATTGAAGTTAGAGGTCTTCACATGATCAATTGGTTTATGAAAATAATTGCAGGATAAAATTAATATTTGGTTGTGTAATTTTTATGATACTGGATTGAGTAAAAAAATTTATCACATATTTGGTTAGTAATTTTACTTAGTGATTGAATAAAAATTGGATTGCTAGACTAGACAAAAGGTCTAGATTTTATTATATCTACACTGTGGTACAAAAATGAAATTTATTGGATAACAATAAAATATATTTTGTATACTCAAAAATACTTATCCATATTATAATATTGAGTCCATTAATATTATTTTTATTAAATATTACAAAAAAAATATTTATTTTATAATATAAATATTAATTTTTTAATATAAATTTTATATTCAATGCTGTGAAAACTAAATATGGTACAATGAGCTTGTATTATCCAATCTTCCGTATACTTATCATTTTTAGTTTTATTTATCCAGTCTGGTCTTTACAAACAAATACTCCATAATATTAGTTAATGTTGTAAATATTATCTAAATTATGGTAAAAAATTTAAATTATATAAACTTTTTACTTGACAAGTTTGGTATCCAATTAAAACTTCTTATGTCATCGTTATTATATACAGCGAATACATATTTGACATATATCTCATTTTGATTAATAATTACACTATGTAGTGATATAAAATATTTTAATATGATATCTATTGATAGGATATTTTGGACTTAAGTCCTCCAAGCTTATGTCGACCTACATGAACTCATGACTCAACTTGTCATTCTCCAGATCCAACCTTCTTATCGACTTAGCCGACCTTAGCCTAAGCCCGCTAAACAACCTATCCAACCATAGTAGCCCACAACGATTAGAAGACAGGGGATAAGACTTAAAAACCAAGTTAACAACCACTTCCTGTGAAATAGGACCACATTAAATTACTCAACCCCACTATCTACAAAATGCAAATGCATTAGTTATCTACTAACAATCCCCTAACTTCTAGTTACCTTCCTTTATAAATACTAAGTCACCTCTTAATGGTAAATCACTTGAACACTTTGTGCACTCAACCTCTCTTTGCATTCTAAAAACCTTTATTTTCTTAACTACCAAATATTGACTTAAGTATTAGAGTGGCTACTCCAAACAATACCCCGATGTCCCTCATCGTATTCTCTTTTGTAGGCTATACAGTCAAGAGTAAGGCCTAATCCTCTTCTTGCTCTACCGGCAAGAACCTATGAACAACAATATCAAATTTAGCAAATTAAAAATTCAAGCAATAAAGTGACTTTCTACCAATATTCATGTGATGTTGCGTTGGTATTATCCCTTAAAATGCTTTTTACTACTTTGCTTTGAAGATGATGGGCATGGGACAAATCATGTCTGTCGTACGTTTTACTCTTATTGAAGAAACGAAAATTTCTTTTAAGGCCTTTAAGCTCCTAAACGTAGAAGTGATTTGAAGAAAATGAATTTACTTAACTTCTTCAATTTTCTTAAAACTTGATAGGAGCTTCAGCTTTTAGTATATTTTTGCATTTGTAATATTATGAGTCTATTTTTAAGCTTTTATAATTTTTTATCCTAAATATAAAAGTATACATAAGAAAAATGATATATACTCGAGATAGAAACATATGAGCATAATTTAAGTCATTTAAGCCTTTTTTTTAAATCATTTTTTACTATCTTATTATAAGGACATACTTGCTTTTAATTCACAAATTTTATAATAGTGATTCTATAGAAACATTATAATTTACACACTAAATGGAGGATTTATGATAGGATAAGTGTGCTGGAATACATACTTATATATAAGAGTCTTAGCCTATATATTTGCGGCAGACTTTAAGTAATCATCTCCTCTATTTTCCTTTAATTCTTTTTTTTTTTCTTTTCCTTTCTCTTATGTTTTCTTTTTCCTTTTCCTCTTCTTTTTTTTTTTCTCTTTTACATCTCTCACTCTTGATACATTTGATACCCTAGAATTCCTCTAGTAAGCTTAAATAAAGGTTTTAATGCCCTAAAACTACAAGAAACATATTAAAATTAAAAATAAAAATATGTTCATCCACCTTTTCTCACTAAGCTGCTACCTATTTTTCTATTTCTAAGCTACTGTACTCTCAAACTTAGCTACTGGATATTTTCCTCCTTCTTTGTAGTGGTATAGTTGTGCTAAGCGCCATTAAGCATTTTGCTAGCATAGTACATCAGTTAGAAGACTTGATTCTTGATGCGTCTTTGGAGGTCACATACGAAGAAATATCTTAATAAAGAGAACCGAAAGAGGATAAAAAAAAAAAACTAGCAATGCCTAAACAATTTATAATTGGATATGACATACCAAATGATCCTACTCAACCTATAATCCACCGGATATAACTCACTGATCCAAACTATATGGTCACTTATTGCTACTCCTTACTAAAGGGAATAAATAAGAGTTAAAAGGATGATGAAAACATTGAGGTTGCTTAAAGGGAAACTTTTATATTCTAATAATCAAGAGTAATTGATTATTGTGTACAAAATGAATAAGGTTTATATACTAGCCCCATTAGGGTTACAATACGTATGAGAAGACAAAAAGGGAAATTTACAATTAGAATACATGAAATATACTAAAAAGGGTAAAAGAGACAAAGAATATTTAATACGAAAAAAAATAAAGAATCCTTCTAGAATGTTGTGCTAGAAGACACATATCACACACTGGCTTGCATTTTGAAATATAGTAGAATTTTGACAAAATAAAGAAAAGAGAATCCGTAGTAAGAGCTAACTTAATTTGAATCAAGTTAGAGCTCAATTAATTAGTCACGAGAGAGTATTCAGCTTGGATTGGGATTGGGTGTTGGTGGTTAGCTTGGTAGATCGGCTTGGACAGCTATTTGAGGTTGGTATGCTTAGATGTTGTCGATGTTATGGTACAGTTGCTCGATAGGTCGGCTTGTATGCGTAGTAGGTCGGTACATCTGCTCAGTAGCTTTAGGAACTATGTTGGTGCATGTGAGAGCTTGGTAATCAGGTTGGTAGTAGATTGAAACATGGAGGTTAGGATTGGAATTCTTATCTTCAATGGGGCTTTGAACTAATATTCTCCATATGAGTCCTTAGAGTTCTCTAGTTTGGTTATGCGTAATCGGTTCAAGAAGTTGATTCCTATCATTTGCTTGGAGGTTAGAAAGAATTAACCTCAAATATGAAGTGGTCTCGGGCTTTTATTCTTTTGGGGCATCTATGGGGTCTTCTTCTTTTGGTTAGTGAGCAATTAGGTTGGACATATTGAAAGTAGAGGAAACACTATAGTTCTTAGGTAACTCAAGCTAGTAGGCATTATAGTCGATCTTCTTCAGAATCTTAAGTGCAGAAATCGTTCTTAGCTGAGGTGAATCCATACTAAGTCTCTTAGCTTGAAAGAAACAATTTGGCAGCCTTAACTACTAATCTCTTACTATCTTTGATTGAACTTAGTGATCTTCCTTGTCATAGATTGATGTAACTCTTATAATTCTTAGGCTCAGTCGACTCTAGATTGAATTTCTTTGACAGTAGCGAGGGTACTGATTAGATTTAGGGGAATAGTGGGATTGAGGCCATAGACAACCTTAAACGGAGTCTTTCCATGGAAAAGAAGCCTAAATCATAGAAAAGATGTTTAATTATGGAAAATATGTCTATTAAAGATTTTTTTTTGGAAAATTATCTAAAAATGTCCTAGTTTGGAAAAAGGTTTGTTATTATTTTTTTTTCTTTTGAAATAAGTATATTTCTAATTGGGAAATTCTAAAGACCTAATGCTTTAAAAAAAAAGTTTGGAAAAGGCATAATTTCCTAAGCTAAAATACTTTTCCTTTTATATATCTTAAAGACGACTACTAATTATTAACTAAACATATGACAAGTAAATAAACCAAAAGAACGAAAGATAAACAGATAAAAAGAATAAATAAACAACTCAACTTACTTGATCATGGGCAAGATAGAGCATATCGCTATACTTTGTGTGCCATTTTATGTTGTTGTTCACTATCGAGAGAGGACCACATGTGTATGTTGGGGTCGTGTATGTGTAGCCATGTTACACGAGGATGGAGCAGTCAGAATTGGGTGCTATTGTCTGTGTTGTTGTACTGCTGTACCATGGACATGCGTAAGTATGGAAGTACGAAGGTGTAGAGTTCAGGACGTATGCATGGGATTAGGAACTATATGATAATGATTGTATATGTGCTATGTGCTTTTTTTTTTTTTTTATGATCTTCTCCCTTTTGTTGCTTGATCCTTATTTATAAGACTTAAAATGAATCTTTTGTATTAACTCAAATCTAATTTGATAAATCCAAATTAGATTTGAATCATACAAATCTTGATTTTATTGGATTTAACACTTAAATTTTCTCTTTTTTAGTTTTTTTTTTCTTTTTATCATTTTTCTAATTTTTGGTTTTTTCTGAATTAGGACCCTTAAAAAACAACAATTAAAACTATATGGGGACGAAAATGGGGTATCTACAACTTCAGTTCAACTTGGTTGGCCAGTTCGACCCTACTGTCCTACTTGGCTATCATTAGGTTGGTCATTTTTTTCCTCAGCTTAGTATGGTCTCCTCGGCTCAACATGGACAGGTCAATGTAAAATAGGGGCTTAGGAAAATATTGGCCTAAGTTGGCTCAAAGCATTTCTTTTCTACTTTTCGACCCTCTATGCAACCTTAATTGCCCCTTCTAGAATAAAAAACCTCTATACTTTTACAATATTGTGAATCTCATACTTGAGTTCAGATATGAACCCCAATACTGTGCGAGCTTGTAGTTCATCTACATCGGCTCGGATCATCAACATATGGAATTCTCTCACATAGTCGTCAATAGTTCGGCCTCCTTGGCAACATTCCTGCGACTTTGAAAATGTGTCCTATAAGTAGGTCTTAGGCACAAGTTTTCCTCTCAGTAATCTTGTCATCTCATCCCAAGTTCTTACATCTCATCTTCCATCTCTTACCCTAGTCGTGTTCAAATTTTTCCACCACATGGTGACATATCCAATAAACTCTAATGTAGAAAGTCAGACCTTAACAGCATCAATATACCCAAAACAGTCAAACACTTTCTTAACTTTCTCTCCATACTCTAAATATTCATCTGCATCTCCACTTCCACTAAAGGGTGAAATTTGGACCTTAACATTATCAAGTCCTTGAGGAGTTTAATGTCCTCGCTCTTATGCTTAGTAATAATCAGCCTCTTCTTCTTCCTCTCCATCAATCTCCACATCTACTTCCTCATCATTCTCTTCTATCTCCTCCAACTCCAGCCTTCGTTTAACAACTCAGTTTGCAACTCCTTCAACTTATTAGGGTTGAACTAGGAGGTTAGCTCAACCACCTTGGCCATAGCGTCTCTCTAAAACTTTTTCAAGTAAGTTATATTATGACTTACCTTAGGCTTGTTGTTTGTTAACTTGCATTGTGGTGACTAGACTCTCAACAAAACTAGTGAGTCTATCAAGTTTATCATCTACCAATTGAGGATATTACTACCATTATGACCACAACCAAGTTGAGCACCACTACTTTAGTAGTGTAATACTTATCTTAATAGATTAACAAAATAACACAATACATAAAAATCATTTCTATTTACTACCTAAAAATCTTACCAACATACACTAACAACTTCAACACTTAGTAATCACTTAAACAAAACAGAAATGAACTTGCTATGTTTTCGAAGTGAAAAACAAAGTAACGGTGGAACTACACAAATCTTCACTACTTAACTCAAAACTTTAGAACTTACTTCTTACGAACATACTACAGTGGCTACAAAACGAACACAACAACTAATAACAGTAAACACAAACCAAAAACTTCATTGCAACTTCATACACTCGCTCTCGAAACCATACTCTAATACTAGTGAAGCCGATGCGCCTTTAGGGTCACATACATAGAGAAACACCACAACGAAGAGAACCGAAAGAGAACAAAAGAAGACTAATAAAGTCTAGGTAGCTACTAACTAGATTTGATATACTAATCGATTTTACTTGGCTCATAATCTGTTGGATATGACTTACGGATCCAAACTATAAGGTCACTTACCATTACTCTTTACTAAAGAGAATAAATAAGAGTTAAAAGGATAATGATAGCACTAGGGTTGCTCAAAGGGAAACTAGTATATTCTAATAATCAAGAATGATTGATTGCTGCATGTAAATGAATGGGGTTTATATACTAAAGTACATATGAAATGAAAAAAAAAGAGAGTAATTTACAATTGGAATACATGAAATATACTAAAAAGAATAAAAGAAACAAACAATATTTAGTATAGAAAATGTAAAGAATCCTTTTAGAATGTTGTGTCAGAAAACACGTATCTTATGGTAGCTGGTGATCTGAAATATAGTACAATTTGGATAAAATGAAGAAAAGAGAGTCCGTAGTTAGAGTCGACCTAATTCGGACTAGGTTAAAGCTCAGTTAATCGGTCACTAAAGAGTATTCGACTTGGATTAGGATCGAATGTTGGTGGTCAACTTAACAAATCAACTCGAATAGTTATTTGAGGCTAGTATACTCAGATGTTATCGATGTCATGGTACGGTGACTTGCTAGGTTGGCCTGTATGAATGGCAGGTTGGCACATTTGCTTGGTAGTTTCAAGAACTATGTTGGCATACGTAAGAGCTCAAAATTTAGGTCGATAGTAGAGTGAAACATGAAGTGTACAAAGGTCTAGCTTGTTGAACATCCTACAAAACCCAGCATGACCAAGAAAACTCCAAATTCCCTTCACATTTCCACTTTGGCCTTATCCACTTCGATTCCCTTTCTTGATATCTTATGGCTAAGCGCTATCCCTTCTTGTACCATGAAGTGACACTTCTCCCAATTCAGCACTAGGTAAGTATCCTTACACCTCTTAAGTATGAATGACAGGTTCTGTAAGCAACTATTAAAGCAAGTTCCAAATATAGAGAAGTCATCTATGAAGACTTCAATGCATTTCTTAATCATACAGAGAGCAATGCCGTCACACATTTATAAAATGTGACAGGTACATTACAAAGACCAAAAGGCATGTGCAGGAATGTGAAAGTGCCATAAGGACAGGTGAATGTAGTCTTCTCTTGATCTTCTGGGGTAATGGGTATCTTATTGTAACTAGAATATCCATTAAGAAAGCAATAATACTCATACCTTACTAGCTTCTTAAGCATCTAGTCTATGAAGCGTAATGGGAAATGGTCTTTATAGGTGGTGCCATTTAATTTACGATAGTCAATACATACCCTCCATCTAGTAATAGCTCGAGTAAGTATCAATTTATTGTTCTCATTCTAGAGTACTGTCATACCCCCCTTTCTTTGGCACCACTTAGATAGGACTCACTTACTTGCTATTCGATATGCGATAAATAATCCTAACATCAAGAAGCTTTAAGGCTTCCTTTTTAACCACTTCCTTTAAAGTAACGTTAAGTTGTCTTTATGGTTGGACCGTTAGTTTGCATTCAGCTTCCATAAGAATCTGATGCATACAAACCAATGGATGAATTTAATGAATGTTAGCAATAGTCCAACCAATGGCCTTCCTATGCTCTTTAAGCACTCCAATCAACTTTTTCTATTGCTCTCGTGATGAATTTGCTGAAACAATGACTGTTAGTGTCTCATTCTCTCCAAGGTAAGCATACTTGAGGTGAACAGGTAACTATTTCAACTTAAGTTTGGGGGTATCTACTATGGATGGAATCAGCCTCTTAGTGCTAACTCTTAACTCCTCAAATCTAGATGGCCTCAACCAAACTCTTGCAACTCTACTCATTAGTGAATTCTCAATGACCTCATCCTCAATATTCTCTTTTAGGATCAATATGCTTTCATCATCACTCTCGATTAAATCACGCTCAATAATATCAACCACATCATTTTCTCTTATAATCTCACCTCCCTCCATCTTAACTCTCTCTTGACCATCAACTATATCATACACAAGATCAAGCTCATCCTCATCATCACTCCAATTGTCTGCTAACACATGCTTATCATATCCACTCATTTGAAAGTGCTCTTCTCCAAACTCCTCTACTAAGTGATCAACTAGGTCTACATGGAAGTGATAATCACTCTCGGCAGGATGTTTAAAAGCTGGAAAAACGCTAAATGTGACTTGCTCATCCATCCCTAAGTGTCAGCTTTCCTTTCTCCACATTAATCAAGGCCTTACTAGTGGCCAAGAATGGCCTACCTAAGATTGAAGGCATTTAGCAATCCTCCTCTGTGTCAAGAATAATGAAATCTGCTGAGAAGATAAACTTGTCAATTTTCACCAATACATCTTCCACAATCCCCCTTGTATGCTTAATACTCATATCAACCAATTGCTTAAAGCAACATGTGGCTTCACTTTTAGTTTCTTCTTCTCAATGTCCTCTACCTTACCTTTCCTTATATCTCCACTTCTTGATGACTTACCCTTCATTCGCTTTCTCCCTACTCCAAGATCATTATCTTTCTTTTCTTGAACTTCTTATTCTCTTCCTTTATCAACATTTCTTCATTCTTGCCCATTCAACTCTTGCTCAGCTATTTTGTTTTCTCCATTACCCTAACTTGATCCTAATTTTTCTTTTCCCACTCCTTCTCACTTCTCAATGTGACTGCTTTCACCTCCTCTTTAAGGTTCTTTTTAGTGTTACCAAGAAGGGTACCTTGAGGACGGCTACTAGATGATTGTGAGAGCTAAGCCAATTGCTTTTGTAGGTCTTGGATGATAATTTTTTGGTTTTGAGACTCTCATAGCAAGGTCTTTAGCATCTCCATTAAGGTGTCCTCCTTCCCTTCTTCTATTAGCGGAAATGTCCTTTATTGAGCCACAGGTGGAGATTTAGGAATATTTTTATCTCTCTAACCAAATTCAGGTAATCCCTCCATCTTAGATTATATGTATTTGAGTAGGGGTTCCAATTCTTCACACCTTTATTAAACTTATTCACAAAATTTGCTTGTTCCATATTTAAGCTTAAACCAAGAGAGTAGAAATCCCCTATTAAACAATCTGGAAAGCCCATTGGAGGACCCCCAAAAGGTATACCACTCCTAGGTGGACTAAAGCTTAGGCCTGCCCCTTACATAGGCTGCAAACAACTCAATTAATCAAATCAACTAAGAATTTCTAATGTCTAATGTCCAATTAATAGTGGACTTTAAATTACAATCATATATCTCCTAATACTATGATTGGTTAATGTCCTAAATCAATTATCCCTAATGTCTTAGTAAATAATCAATCGTCAAACATCGTATTAATCTATAGATAATTTTTAATTAATTCAATTAACTCTACTTCCACCTTGATTAATAAAATCAATTAAGAATTTCTAACAAACCTTATATCAACTCCTGTATCATTAGGGTTTCTAACAATTATAATTAATTAAACAATTATAATCGAAATCATAGAAATTGCAATCATGAATCATCCATATATCTCTTAATCCTATAACATAAATACAATTATCATCTTAGTTATATAAGGTTTTATCAATTCTCACAAATAAATTTAACTAACCATAGATTTGGAAACAAAAACACAAATACTAATTGAAATTGCAAAGAAATTCATAATTAAAAGCATAAGTAATTCACAGAATTGCATAAAAATAATTGAAATAGATGTCACCAATTCTGTATTGAAAAAGATAATCTTCAATTGCAACTTCAAACTGGTCTCTACAGCAAAAGCAAAATCCTCTCAATGATCAAAGTGATTCTCCTAAAGAATTCGTTAGGAATTATCTAAAGACTATTTTACGACTCTTTATGTCTAAGGAAAAACTGTCAAAAAGTCCCCTAAATGATGAAACATAAGCTATTTATATGAAAAATTAGGGTTAGGTCACGTGAAGTTTCTTTTTTATGAAGGCTAGCAGTGTCAGTGCATGGTTGGCTTTTAGGCTGGGGGTATAGCCATCAAAGGTCGACAGCGTAGACATCAAAGGCCGCCGGTGTAAGCTATAAGCTGTAAACTGGCTGTTAGGCTAGCTGCCTCCAATTTGTATGTATTGATCCAGACTTCATTTATTTGCTTAAAATTCTTCTAAATCATCCATAATTCCACTCTTGAATCCTTTAATTCCTAAAATGTCCAAATGAAAATAATTAAGTACTATTTCTTAATGATTTCTATAAAATCAATAATAATTCTATCTTAATTTACACTTTAAAACATGAAAAAAATGCCTTTATCGACTCCCTTACACTTGAACTTTTGCTTGTTCTCCAGTGAAATAAATAGAATTAAAGAAATTTATTATTGAAAATACAAATTTTCTAATTGCAAATTCAAAACATCTGATATTTCATATTTTCAAACTCACTAATTTATAATCCCTATTGCTCTAACTAAATCGAAATATGTTATTAGAGTACCATAATTGAAATTAATTAGTTATTCTAGAGAACAAATTTTAATCCAAGCGTTTAACCTAAGATTTCTATTTCAAAAGTAGATACTTAGTCCTAGAAGGAAAAACACCCATTTAAACTTCACAGATGTTAACAAGCATATTATTCCTCTAATTATTCTGAAAAACAAATTAACAAAGTAGTGAAAGCATATGGAATTTGCTCTATCTTGAGATTTTCTTCCTTTTTATTACAAGCATTAATTCATTTCTTAAATTGCATTTAAATTTCCATTTTCTATTCTCTTTTTTTATTTTTTTAGTTCAGATACTGAACTTTTACCTTTCTGCCTTTCCCGTTATAGTGAGTGCATTAAGTTGGCACATCTCGGGCTCATCACCCAAGTGTCCAAGTTTTAAAGGGACCCCTACGAACTCTTCCTCACTTTAAATTCAAGTTAGGATACTCTTAACTCAATTTCTTGAGTTATTGGAGTAAAGGCTCCCATTTCATTATTTTTTTGAATGCTCACTAAAATTTTTCAAACTTCTTTTATAGGAATCACTAGGTTCAAAGTTTCCTTTACCTCTTTCACTAAGTGTTAAATTGCCATTAGAATAACTAAAAAAACCATATACTAACTAACTTTGCATGGAAGCGAACCTGTTTACTTTTCACTTAAGGACTTGATCGACTTTTAAACTTCAAATTCTAAGGCAAAAAACTAAGTAAATTAGGTTCCTAAAGAATTGACTAATTAATTTTAACTGAGTACAAAAATTGCATGATTGGTGAGTAGGGCACCTTAGTGAGTCAATTATTCAAATCACAATCAGATACTATCAACAATTTCTTTGTATAATCTCTAGATTCAAAACAAGAAATTTAAGAATAATTAAAGTTTAAGCCGATAAGAAAGTATAACTAGTTGTAAACAAAAACCAGCATCAAAATTGATATTTTCATTCCCTTTAATTCCTTACCCTAACTTTAGAATAGATAGTGTCTACACTATCTTTTATTCAATATTTAAGAGGAAATTAAAAAAAAATTCGCAGCAATAAGAAATGAAAAACTGGTAGTCCTTTAGATTCAAATTTGCAACAACAATGAAAATTCCAAGCATAAGATCATTGCTATCATAGAATTCAGATCTGACCCGTCTCACCAAACTTAAAGTAACATGAAATAGCAAAGATAGCATAAAAGTGCATTGAAGAGTACGTAATAGAGCTAATGATCTAGAGTTACCCAAATAGATGGGAACTAAACAAAAATGACCAAATAACTAAATAAAAGAAAAAGAAAAGAAAAGAAATATGAAAATAAAATAAAATTAAAAAATAAGAAAAGTACACAAATATCTAAATGTCTTTGTCAGTATTGCTACTTTCTGCACTGGAAGTCTCATAATGGAATTACTCTGCTGCTATTGGTTGAAAATGGGAGATAGCAAACTTCAACATATTGAACATAGTAGTCCGGAACTTCTTATTCTTCTTTCTTTCTTTCTTGATTTAATTTTGGACTTCTCTAATTTTAGCACTCAACTATTCATGAGTGCTATTTGGAGGATGAGATGAAGTAGACGCTCTAGCAGTAGGAGGATGAGATGAAGTAGATGCTCTAGCAACAGGAAGAGGATTTTCAGGAATATCTTCCTCATCTACAAGATGGGGCTTATTATTTATCTTAACCAATCCCCAACCCTTAAATAGTGCAGTAGAAATAGGTTTATACAGGATACCATCATCCCCCTTCGACTCTTAAAAAAACCCCATACTCTTTAATAGTGCTATAATATACCTAACATAAAAGATAACCTATGTCTTGGTATCATCTATTTGTCTATAGATAAAATTTGCTATCTCTATTCCCAGATCTATCTAATATCTAGAAATCATACTGTATAGATAAAACATGTTAAAACTGGTTACCTTGCTATAGCTAGTCTTTTTATAACTGAGAGTATGAGCAAGGATATGGTGGAGTAGCCTGTACACCACTATTAAAAAAGTCGTGGCAAGCAACTTTGAAGGTACAAAATTTCCCCGCCTGGGATGAATCAATTGGAACCAAAATCTCTCAATAGGCATATCATTAGGTCAAGAGTTAGGTAAATTGACATCCTCCTCCTCATATAAACCTAGAAAATAGCTAATTTGACTCAATTTAATGACATGAATTTCTCTATAAACTTGAAATTTAAAAGTAGACATATGCCCACTTCTCTCCAGCTGCAAAGTGGACAAAAAATCAATGGCTATATTTCTATAAGTGGGTTCTTTTACCTTAAATAATCGAAACCATGTTTTATCAGGAACCATCTACTAGATTCTATCATCTATTCCATACTCTTGCAAAATAGTCTAATTCAGATATTGTTGATTCATGAATGTCATTTGTTGGAGCTTCCTCCTTCTCTCCCTAACTTACTCCTAATGTGAGACTAGATCGCTGCCCAAACTTTTGGAAGACGAAGCGACTGCCATCTTCTATTTCTTTCTCGGTTGCATCTTCTTAGGCGGCATAGTGGATGCAAATCATAGATCTGTAAAGAAAAATGAAAATGTGTGTAGAAAGAGTGAAGAGAGTGAGTATATGAGGTTATGGGTATACGGGAGAGGGAGAGTTTAAGAGAAATCTGGAGAGAGAGAAACTAAAGAGAAAATTTAGAAAAAAAAAAGAGTGAGGAGAGAGACAAAACCAACGGATGTGCTTTTAAAAGCACTGTACGCCAGCATTCGCCGGTACTTATCTTTGTATGTTGGTGGCGTACATTATTGGTGTATATGGGTAAGCCAGCTAATAGGCCAGTAGACTTGAGTGTTGGCCTTAAATTCAAATTTCACGCTTTTCTCGTTTTTGTTTTACCTTAGGTAGGTAGCCTTCATGCCAATGTCCAGCTTAAAATTTTTCAAATTTTTTTATTAATAAATGAATAAAAATTAACTAATAATGAATAAAAAAATAGTATATAAAAAAAATAAATTAGTTTGGTTAGACATGGGTTGCCTCCCATGAAGCGCTTAGTTTATAGTCGCTAGCCCAACTTTTTCGATTTTACTGTGGGTCTTCGCTCACCACCATAGTGGTGTCACTGTCTATGTTTTCTCCTTTAAAATAATGTTTGAGAAGATGACCATTTACCTTGAAAGTGCGATTGTCTCCTATCTTTAACTCAACTGTACCATAAGGAAAAAAAAATTATCTATTTTAAATAGCTTAAATCATCGAAATTTTAACTTACGTGGGAACAATTTCAGTTAAGAATTATATAATAACACTTTTTTATTAGGCATGAACTCTTACTATTGAATGTTCCTGTCATGCCATCGCTTGGCTCCCTCCTTGTAGATCTTAGCGCTTTCATAAGCTTCTTCTTTGATCCCGTCTAACTAGTTCAATTGGAGCAATCGCTTTTCTCTTACAGCTTGCAAATCAAAATAAAGATATTTTATGGCTTAATAGGCCTTATGCTCGAGCTTTACAGGTATGTAACATATTTACCATAAACAATTTTGTATGGGAACATTCCTATAGAGGTTTTAAAAGCTGTCTTATAAGCCCACAAT